>CM062817.1:87705427-88392599 GCA_031772625.1 Pinus tabuliformis
GCTTAGTCCCCTCATCTAGGATATGATTCAATTTGAAATACTGCTCCATTTGTGCTAGCCATGCGGACGTGTGAGAACCGTCAAATTTATGCATATCCAACTTGGGAGGTCGCTGACTAGGTGGTGGATGGGTGTGCCAGACGTGAGGAGAGTGGCTAGACTCACCCTCATGGTATTCATGGCCCTTATATGCCTCCTCGTGGGCTGGCTCCTTGCCCTTCGAGAGTGCTAGCTGTACCTGGAGACCTAGTCCGCGAATCTCAGTTTGGATGTTGTCCATCACAGTTTGGATGGAGGTCACAGTGTCTTCAATTTTGTCCATCCTTTCATTGGCCATCGCTTGAGTGCGAGTTTCTACAATACACCAACCTGATGAAAAATTGGGACCGCCTAAAAATTTTTACTAATAAATTGAATGGTACCACCTTGCTCAGCTCGTCGTCCTGATTCTGATGGGCTAGATCACCAATAAGCGCCCCGGAAGATCTCAGACTTTTTTTTTTTTTAGAAAACTCCTAACGGAGTTTTACTCCTTCTTGATCAATAATGCAGTCGCCAAATCCTCAAAATGTCAATGCTGCCCAAAAGTCCTGCTAAAAGTATTCCCCTGTATAGGAACCCTGCACAACAACTCCGATCTGGTGGATCTGAGAGATCTGAATGGTGGAACAACTGCTGCTGCGGATCTGATGGAGCTGCGAGACTGATTTCCGCTGCTGCAGCATGTCTTTGCACACGCGGATGTGTGATCCCCGATAGAAAAAGGAACTATGGTCGAGAGGAGTGTCAGGTGCTACAGATCGCAATATACATAAGGGTTTGACGGTAGTACTCAGCCCAATGTTTCAGGGCTCTAACTAAGGAGGATCGACCGTACCCTTAGCCGTACAACCCGACTACCCTATCGTACGGGTGAGTAATCTCTCCGAGTGATGTTCTTGGTGTAATGTAGCCACAAGACGGCCGAAGGTTTATCTATGGCGAGGTTTCAAGGGAGCCTAGGGGGCTTCCTATATACCCAGAGGGTACGTGGAAGACAGTCCGTGCACGGTTCTGTCTAATGCGCTACTACTCGAAGGGGTACCCATAAGGGTTACAAGGGAGTCCAACAGACGTGACCACCTCTTGTATTTCCTGCGTGCATGCCTCCCCAAATCCGCAGGTTTATGCGCTCAACGACAGATCCCGTGGTTTAAAGACGCCGGAACACGTCTCTAGCCAAAAAAATTTGCTAAAAATTGGAGATCCCACCGAGCCCTGGAAAGTGCTCTGATACCACTTGTTATGCTCTTAACTTGCAAAATAATACCCAGATACAGAATATGCGAAGAAAATATACCCAGAACACAGAATATGCGAAGAAAAGATACCCAGAACACAGAATAACAATGATTTTATTATTCAAAGAGCAATGTTCACATGCCTCTTCGAGGGGGCAACCTCCAATAGAGCAGAGCTCGATTACAAAATAAGACATGATGCTCCTCGCAGGGAGTCTCTATCCTTTATATATGACTCATACATGCAATACCACGGGCCAATACCGTGGGTTTTATTAATACCATCTATCTAATACTACGGCCCATTTGCAACTAACTGTGGTCCCATCATTAATTGCGGGTTAACCACTTACAAATATTAATATGGGCTTTATTGACTCTTGACTATGACGTGATCCCATGACATAAATAAGGGGGTTAGGTAGGACCCTAACATGATCATACCACTATATTAGAAGGTTGTCACCAAGAATTTATGACTCTACTGCCCTGGCTACGACCGCACCTCACCAAACATGGTAACGAGTGGAGTGCACTACATATGGTAGAACATGCGGCGCCGGATGTCACGAGGGAAATTGAGAAATTTCTAGGGATTATATTGGAAGGTGAATTGAAGTCTTGCACAAGCGGTGCGACCACCTGACTAGCCGTAGGGAGCACAGTCTCAGCACTCCAGGCAGTTGAAAGAGAGTGCAGGACTATAAAAGAGTTTGTTTGGGAACTGTGCGATAAGGGAGATGTGCGCAGAATCAGAATGTCACAAGGTTCGTGCCTGCGCACGGTGGGCTGCGCTACCACGTGGGTAGGCTGGGAAGTGACCGTTGGTGTCACTATTCATGACGGGATGTCCGATTTAAGCCAAAATGGAGCTGGCGACAGGTATTTAAGATATGAATTAAGGGAAAGATTTGGGACAATCTACCGCCAAGAAAGCATTAATGGCCCAGAATTGGGGGGAACAGTCGAATTTGAATCCATAAGGCGCTATAAAACTCGAGGGGCTAGCCATAGGACAACCCTTGTTCACTTGAGATTAGAGCAGTTGATTAGAGACCAGAGTGTCCAGCGCCGAGCGATATTCAAGCCCCGAAGTTCGTGAATGACCACATACCGTGCAAACAAGATGGCAGCTAATAGGAGAGGTGTGGGCTTTGTAGAAAGAATGGCCGATGGATGCTGGGAATGTGCCAGAAATCCTGAAATCACCTCGAACGCCAAGGCCAATAAAAGATAAGCAGGTAGCAGGACTAGTCCGCATGTCCCTGCGAAATCCATAGTTCAGTAAGCTCTTAATGGAAGGAAAGGGCAAGGCTGTCACCATTGAGACAGATGACAAGGAGGAGGACCTATAGGCTCTCATCGATGATTTAGAGGAACCAAAGGACATAGAAGAGGACATCCAGCTGGTGCGCTCTGCAACGAAATTGCCTGAGTACATCCCTTCGCGAAAAGGGAAAACAAAGATACCAAAGGATCTGGATGCCACCAAGAACGCACTCCAGACCTTGCTCGCCGTGATGGAATTATGTTTGAGGGCTTGCACCTGGGCCACCTGCCCATAATGAATTTTGAAGATTGGGACCTCGTGGACAACAAAAAGTTCCCACATTTAGAGACGGAGAGCCTCATGAAGTAGAGCATGGAGGGGCCAGTCACAACATTACAACAACGAAAATGGCTGCACGGTGTGGAGAAGGTCGGATTGCTTCATTTGCTATGGATTCCACACTTTCACCATGTGACCATCACTATTTTCGTCATCAGGCAGTTGCCATGCTTGCTGCACGATGGATACCTATGGCTGGACGAGCATATTACCATCACAGCAGATCTCATCCATCGAATTTCTCGGCTTCCTTGTAAGGGCAAGGACCCCACGATGATAGCAGGAAAAAGTGGTGATTTGGCTCTCGTGGAAGCCATGAGGAAGAAATACAAGCTCGAGAAGAAAAAGAGGGGTTACATATCAGCAACATCAAAGATAAGGTGGTGATCGTAGCCACCCAACTCCTGGCCGGGAAGGTAATGAGAAAATGCCTTGCCGATGAAGTACCAGCGCCGGTAGTTGCATTGGCTGAGCAATGCATAGAGGGGGTCCAATTCAACTGGGTTGAGTTCCTCTACAAGGAATTCTTGACCAATTGCGAAGAAGCCCAGGAGCAGGGTAAGACCTTCCACTACGAGTGGTTTCTCTTGTCCATTCTGCTAGTAGCGGGAGAACTGCCAGAGGACAGTCAGTTCCTGAGCATCGAGCAGGACTTACTAGAGGCCGCAAAATATGCATCTCTCTAGGCTACCAAGGATGGGAAGTGGATTCGCGAAACAAAGATCTTCTGGGTGCTCATGGAGGCGAGCATCCGCATGTGGATTAATAAGAGGCCGTTCCTGTTCCCCATAGTTTACAACAGTATGCAGAGCTTTGTAGACTTCAAGGCAAACATGTACACCATCTACATCAAGGCACGAAGGGATCTGCGCAGCAGTGGACCAAGCTGCCCTTCATCACCATTTACAATGCGATTTTTTCAGTGTTAGAATCATGGCCTCGTGAGTGGCACGCCTTGAATTTGACAGAGCTGGATAGGACAGTAGCCTAGAAGAGAAAGCATGAGCTTGAAAAGTGGAAGCAGAGGTATGGGCTGTCCGCGAAGCAGTAAATGCAGCCACAGAGTAGGAAAAGGCCACCAAAGTTGCAGTAGTAGCGCAGACAACAGGGGCCACAACAACGCATCAAGAGGAAGGCCATGACATGTCTACAGGATAGGAGGCAGAGGACACAAACCTTGTAGAAGAAGGTGCGGACCCTAGCACAACGTCTACCCAACTGAAAGGGTTGTGCGTCATAGAGAGATCGGGTCCACGGAAAAAGGTCAAGGCCTCCAAATTGACCTTTGACCTGATCACGTTAACAAAAGGCGACCTCTATGACATCGACAACACGGTTTGCGAGGTCACCAAGGAAGCTCTCCAAGAAGCCATGTCAGAGTAGCAAACTTTGTTGGGGGCCCTAAGGGTGCAGCTGCAGGAACTACAGGTGCAACCCCCACAGGAAGAAACCGTAGCCAGCTACGGTGCAACAGGCACATCAGCAGCAGAGCAGCTGCAATGCGTAAAGATGGCCAACACCATATTGCTACCAAATGGGGCACTAGCAACAGAGAATGAGACCGACAGAGCCATGGTTGGAAGAATCAAGGGACATGGCCTTAATTTGGCTACTCTTCCATGCGACACACTATACCAGCTGTAGGATGGCATAATAGCAGAGCTCCGCGCAAGGGAGCGCCGCGTGATTCAGGTGATGAAATGAGAAAAAGATCAACATTGAACAGCTCAGCCTGTAGCGTGACGAACTGGTGTCATAGAACCAGTAGATAGTGCAGATAGTTGATGAAGCATGTCGGCGGGTCCCAGAGTTGTCCATCACCGCAGACTTACCAACAAAAATGTGGATTCATTGTTTGGCAAGTGGATTTCGAACCGCATGCGAGGAAATAACACGAGTGCAGCTAGAGGTGAATCTCCAGATTTCCAAGCTGCGGCTGAAAGTGCAGCCTTCAATTCCTACCGAAGTTAGGGAGCAGCAAGTTAGCACTATTCAAACAGGACTGGAAGAAATTGGATGGGTAGTGCCGAACTGTATTGATACATTGGACCAAGCCTTATGATTCCTCACATCCTTAAAGGAGGATCCCAACATACAACGCCTGGAAACAGAAGCGCGCGAGCTTCAAGAGCAGTACGACAATGTAAGGGGAATGACGCAGACAGTCATCCTCACTCAACAACTCGCAAATATGCAGCAAGCAAGGGCACTGAAAGAGCAGGTGGATGCCACCAGACAGAAATAGGCACTCCTCAAATCATGCATCCATCCATGGATTGATGATGCCTTCACCATTACAGCAGATATCGAGGGAAAACTCGCACAGATGTAGGGGATTTACACGCTAAGGCAAGGATTTGATCCACACAAAGAAGTATCAGAAGAACGCATGCAATAGGTCCAACAAACCTTAGAACAGTGCATCGCGGACCTCCGAGTAGTTCGGGACTAGTTGGAGGGACTCTGCGCCAAGGTTGCTGCGCTGACTGAGTGACTCGACGACGAGTCATGATGATTGTGTTGGGGGCTTGTTGGGCATGGAATCCCCCAACAACATATTTTGGGGCTCAAAGCCCATGTTTTGGTCAAATGTATTGTAAGACTCCATGAATTGCGGGCGCGGAGTGCGAAGTATAGTTTGAGCCATAAGGCTATCCGCTCTAAAGTATTGTAATGTAATGTGAAGTCATCTCGGCCTACCCATGGTCTGTGGACCATGGGATTGTATAAATGGAGCGAGGCTCTATGTCGTAGGGAAATGGAATAGGAGAGATGAATACAAATGGTTCGAGCATAGAGTAAGAATCTAAGTGTATTGGGTTGTAGTTGTAGGAAGAGGCTCTGCAGCTGAGTGTGAAGAGGCCTAGTAGAGTCTGTAGCTGAGTGCACGGACCCGTTTATCCAAAATGGATCCTCAAAACCCTCTAAGTCTTCAAAAATAAAAAACTATCGCAAAGGATGAACTTTTAAAAATGGCGGATTACACTATCGGCCCTGAACTACATTTAGAAATAGTGAAAAACAGAGCTATCGGAGGTTTGAACAAAGATGCATAGGAGACGTCGGATCCGGCCATTCAACAGTCCAGATCCAATCGGCATATCTCAATCGGAGATGGAAAGAGGAGGCTATTGGAGGCTACCATATGAAATTTGCGACAGGGATTAGCACAAGTCAACGAGGACCGTCAATCAAGCGTCCAGATCGACGACCCAGGTTAACTCACAATATCACATCGACAACGTACAGGGGAGCACTTACCAAAGGCTCGGGGACTATCCAATATGTGATATCGCAATATCGCATCGGAGCGATACAAAGGAGAGGGAATGGTACAAATGCAACTTGTGATAGCTGGATCCAACGGGGTTATGGATGGAATTTAATATATTTTGAGTTCCATAAAAAGGGGTTTTTCTGTGTAAATTCGTGTTTTCATTAAATAAATGAAAAACAAAGGAAATGGGAATTGGTCGATAAAACCGAAAGGGTTTTTACAAGCAGCGATATATATATTCTGAATTCTGGAATGAGCGGGATATCGGGCAGGGTTTAGGCGGTAAGCCATATTGGCTGGGCTCTGCCCAATCCTATACACTAGCCGACACGTGGCTAGGTGCCAAAGAGAGAAAATCACCTTTTCGGGCGAGTGTTGGGCCTCAAAATAGTCCTTATTTTCACTCCATTATTTTGAAAATTTTTAAAATCAACAAAATTTTATTTATTAAAACCTAATAAAAAAAATTCTAAAAATATACTATAACTAAAATGAAGTTAGTTTTTTTTTTAAATAAAAATAAGAAAATGACAAAAAATTATTTTGTGTTGTTTTGATTTTTTTTCTTTTTTTTTTTTTAATCAACACAAAATATTATTATTATTATTATTTTTTATTTAAATAACAAATTAAAAATAGTTGTTTTGAATTTATTATGTATGTTGATTTTTTTAGATTTTTTTTTTTTTAAACAACAAATTAAAAAAACAATTTTTTTTTTTAATTTGTTATTTAAGTTGAGATTTTTTAAGTTGAAAATCAACAATTTTTTTTATTAAAACCTAATAAGGAAAAATTCTAAAAATAAACTATGTTTTAGGATGGGAACTATTTAGTGAGGGAAGTGGCCACATCCACTGATCATTAGGTCCTAGTGAATCGATGGAGGACTCAAATGACACAGGGGATGTTTCCTGCTGTAAGTAATGCACTAGATGTGGTGAAAGCAAGTTGAGACGCAATGGAAAGAAGCTTCCGACATAGTTGGAAAGGTAGAAAGATTACTACACCAAGAAATATCATGTTACTAGCCAGCACCGTTATTGTATTTTGAATAAAATGAAACAAAGGTCCTTGCATCCCCACAAGTCCATCAAATGGCACATCCTCAATACCATCCGCATCATCTCCACCATCAAAAATTTGCTCAACATGTGCCTCAAGTCGTGCCGCTTGCATTTCCACACGAGCCGCTACATTTTGTGCATTTCTCCTTATCAATTGCCCTGCACCTACGTTTTCCTGGCCAGCTCCATCTGGTACAGGTAGACGCCTTCCTGCTCTTTCCCCATTTTGCCTGTTGATGCCATCTTCTTCCCTCTCAGGATTTGGCCTCTCAATTTCACAAAGATTTCTAAAGAACTCGTGCAGAGAGGTTGCACACAAAAATATAAAAACAATTAAAGCTGACATAAGGAATCCATGCAAACAATCTGTAAACAAAAGAGCAAGAGAAATATGTGTCGTGGAGATATGACTCAGAAACAAAAGACAGCTGCCAGATCCAGAAATTTATGAATGGTATAAAGATGAGCCATATAGAAAGTACGAAGGAAAGCTGCAAAATGAAGTGCAAGCCATGCCATGCTTTTGCTACTGTGCCAAGTAAAACCTCTCTAAAAGGTAATCTTGATGGTGCATTTTCAGCATAAACAAGGGAAAAACGGAAGGGGTGGTTGCAGACCTCACACTACCGCGCGTTGTTGTGATTGAGCCACTGAAGAAGGAAATCCTGATGAAAATATTTGATGCTTCCACTGCATGCACACGGGTAAAATAGAGGATTCTCCAAGTCTCCAGACGTTCTGCATATTCGACAAACATCTTCATCCTCCTCCCAATACAAGAAATATGCATTGGATATATCCTTTCATAGAGATATATATGTCTTCAGATTATATTATTGTATCTGTACCATGATTACATTCAAGTTTCAGTAGTATTCGTGATGTCAAGAATATTAATAGTTGTGGGTCGCCTGTCTATCATGTAATCGACATGCAAATTGAATTCAAAGAGAGCACAAGCAATTTCTCAGCAACTACTCCATGGATTTAGCCTGTATAGAAGGTCACCTCAACCAAATTCCTTAATGCCCACTCTGGATTTTCAACCAGCTTTTCTCCAGCAATTAAATGCTTTGATTTTCACGGGATTTTTTTGTCAACCGCTTCCATCTTCTTTGTTTCCCTACTCACTGTTATAGACATTTTTGTGCCTTACAGCATTGAGCATGAAATGTCCATAATCTAAGGGATCCAAAGTCCCTAAACATGTTGTTCCTACCCCTAGAGGAACAAGGCTAACAAACCACAGTAATTCACAGAAGTTCTCCACCAGAAACTGCTCAAAAACAAGTCAATTCAGGATCAATTCAGTGGCTCCACTAGCTCTCTACGCTGAATGTCAAATCCAACACTGGCTACCTACGCTGAATGTCAAAGCCAACACTGGCTACCTGCGTTGAGCGAGAATTGCCAAATGGCAAGTTCATTCCAAGAGGTGTCAAGACCCACGAAGCTTCGAGAATCTTCCTCAATGACACTTGCCTCAGTGAATTCGACTGGTGATGAGTAAGAGGTTCCTAATCTCCAAGTGGAAGCAAGAACCTCCAAGTGGAATCAAGAACTGACAGAGGGAGAGGACAGTAGTCAGATCTCAAGCTGACTCATCCTCTCTCCAAACATCTATATATGGATCTCTCCTCCATGAGATCTAGAGGCTGGAATTTTGTTATTGTAAAGAATTGATGTTGGTTTGAGATTAGAATCATTGGGTGCTTAATGCTTTGAAGGGGGTGAAGATAGGAATTCCATTTGCTGGGAAGGAGATGCTGGATTGGAGCCCTCTGGGTTGTATCTCTTCCTGAACCTTGTTATTCATCAATAAAGCTATCTTGGTTTCTCCTATATACTGATGTATCTTTGATGTATGTTTGCATTAGTATGTTTAGTTTATTTCTAATCCTGAACTAGTTATGAATATGAATCCATGTCTTGTGTAGTGTTCTCTTCTTGTGATCTTGCAGAAAACTCTTGAAGCTGGGCGAGCGAGAAGGCAAGTAGCTGGGAACTCTCCAAGAGAAGAGAAGCCGGATCGAGGGACAAACGGAAGACACCGGTTAGTCCATCCATCTCTCTCTTCATTCTTAATTCATAAAGGAAGAATACTAGAATAGTTGTCTCTGTTTGTTGCTAAGGCACTGTCACACCTTAGGTGGATAGGATCGTCCTGCATAGGCATTTTTCCCCACAACAAATTGGCGACTCCACTGGGGAGATCTGTTTAGTCATTTTATTTGTGTCTCTGTCATTGTTTGTTTCATAGACTCGACAGCAACAATCGAACTGCATCTGCTATTCCCAGATGCAAAGTAGACAGTTGCTGCTTTGATCCAATCACTGGACTTGTCTATGATCTGAACAATGGACTCACAAATGATTTGATGATCCTTTGTGATAGATCTTAGTACTCCCTCAAAGCATCCCTTTGATTGCACCTTGCTTGTTGCTTTTATTTGGCCTAAAACAGTAGATTAAATAGCAATCTCTGACCCAGAACCCAGTGAGAAACGAGAGTTTCTCCTTCAGCGCAGACCCTGTGAAGGGATTCTGCATTTCAACGCAGGTCCCGTGAAGGCTACCTACGCTGAATGTCAAAACCCCTGTGTTGAGGTTGCGCTGAACCAGTTTGGCCTTGTGAAGCTGGGGTTCTCTGCTCTGTTTTGCCTTGTTTTGATCTCTGATTTTTGCAGCCTGTAACCAGCATATGTACCAGTCTGATAACTCCTTTTCTCTGCTTAAATTCTGCCTCCTTTTGTACAAAAAGACTGTGAGTGTTTTTATGTGTTTGTGGTGTCATTTACAGTTTTCCTTTGCAAGAGTGAAATAGTCATCCTGTGGCCCTTGATTCAGATCTGTTGATTGTGATCTTAGGAGAGAGTTCATTGGCTGTTTGCAGTTGATTATACATTTACTCTTGCTTATTGGTTTGAGTTTGTCTCTTTTAAGTGTCGAAACAAGTGTTCATTTCGAAAATCGTTAAGTGTTGTAATCTCTTCTACCCTTTCTGATTTCGAAAAAAGTAAACTTGTTTGTATTTTTCATTTAAAAGCAAATTCAAAGTTGTACAAAAAGCTTTCTTTGTAGGTATCAATACTAAGAAAGCGGAAAACAAACACCTGCATTGTGCATTTGCATCTTGATAGTTTGCATGTTTGATTTAGGAAAAGTGCATTAGAGTGTGCTGATTTCTCTTTGAGAAAAGATGGTGTCTTTCTTTTCCCATAGTAGATAGGATTTTCAAAGTTGAAAAGATATAAAGCTTGCTTATCATCTTTAGACTGCATTTAGGAATTGTATCATACATCTCGTGGTGAACCTCAAAAGGCAAACTTCTAAAAAGATCAACCTAAAATAAATTGAATGAACTTAACAACGCTTTGCAACATAACGCACAACATAGAGGTCTAGGCTAGAGACGTGTTACGGCGTCGTAAAGCCTGGTGACTGTCGATCTCGTTGATGGTGGGTGATTCCTCCTGAAGGACGATAGCGCCAGTACGGATTGTGCTCCCACGTACCGTCGTGTATATATTGGTAGACCCCTATAGGCATAAAACCTTTATCCTTAGGAAGCCGTGTCAGCCGCCCTACTGATCGCAATGCACTGAACACAGCATTCAGGAAGATCGACCGCCCGTACCTTAAAAAGTATTCTGCGGTTTTGCGAAACGTTTGGCACACCCTCTGCCTAGAACTCGAGAGCAGTTCCTTTTGGCCTTTTTCAGACTCTATAACGGAAAAAGTCCATCCGAGCATTTGTCACTTCGGGCTCGTTAAAACATCGAAGGAGACTAGAGTCATCTTTAGCTTTTTCTCGACTCTTTAAAATTGAAAAAGCAAGTTGTGTCTAAAGCGTCGTTAAAATTTATTTTAAACGGAACAATCACCCTTTATTCCTGCGTTGATCTTTAGGTTGAAAAAATGGAGCACACCAACCAAGGAATTCCCCTTGGTGGAAATCCTAGTCCCTTCTCCTCTTGGGGAGATGTTGGTGCGCCCCATATGGCCACATTGTCGCTTCCAGTACTGACAATTGGCCTGCCGGTCTGGCTCTTTTCAACCAATGTCGTTCAGAACACCACCATTCCTGAACAGTCGAGTCAACAGTTAGACCAGACCAGAGTTGCCCACCAGCCTTCTACTTCATCTAATTCTTCCTCTCCTCCTTCCTCTTCGCTTGACGGAACTGGTAAAACAGAAAACCAAGTTCCTAAGGAGAAGAAGGAAAAGAAGAAGAAAGAGAAGAAGAAGAAGGAGCCAAAAGCGACTGGGGGCAAACAAGTGTCGTCTGACAAAAATCCACACACAACACTGACTAGGCCTAAATCGCCATGTGTCATATGCAAGGGAGACCACTTCCATAGAGATTGTCCCTGCATCCCTCGGATACTAAGGGACTGGTCTCCCCGTTTGCACAATTCGGTGGCATCAACCTCTGATAGCCATGTTGACTACTCACCGTCAACTAGTGAAAGTGAAGCCACAGGACAGAGAGGGAAAGCTAGATTTCCCTGCAAACTGTGTGAAGGCGATCACGCCATCCACCGTTGTCCCTTCTTAGACGAGGCTAAAAGAGTTTTGGAAGATCGCCCGATCTTACGAGCGCAACTTCCTCCTCGATATCAAAAACTCCTGTCAAGTCCTTCACTAGTTGAGAACCCGGTTGGCCCGCCCAGGTAGTCAGCCGAAGCACCCATCATTGAAGATGAACCATCTGAATCCATACCTGACGAAAGTCAAAAGGTTGAGGCGGCAGTTGACCCGGTTTTTCCTTCAGAGGCTCTGTCTTCAAATGATGCCATCACAGAGGAGAATAAAGACGACACCGTCCAAATTCTCTTCGTCAACACAGACTCCGACAAACAAGGGGGCAATTTGCCCATTCCTTTATCGCAGGAAGGAACTTCGTCAGAGTCATACCCGACCGTCTATTCGGTCCCACCACCAAGCAACCTGGTTGTGTCCTTCGACTGGAACCAACTAGGCAGACCCTGGTTGCCAGCAAGCATACCATTCAGAATTATCGTTCAAATATACAGAATGGTAATGGCTGGCACTATCATTGATGAGGGGGCATCTGTGAGTATCCTTTCCTCTATTGCTTGGAAAGCGCTTGGTTCGCCAGCACTTTTGCCTGAAATGAGAAATCTATCAGGCTTTGATAAAGGAACCAGTCGACCTTTAGGGATCCTCCCCAATATGCCTATAACATTGAAAGGGAAGACCGTTCAAATGAACGTGATGGTCGTTCAAGGACCCTTGGATTATAACCTACTCCTTGGACGAGACTATATATATTGCATGGGAGCCATCGTCTCCTCACTCTTTAGAGTAATGTGTTTTCCGCATGAAGGAAGAGTGGTCAAGCTCGTGGACCAACTTTCATTTCCCGGATCACGCATCGCAAATAGTCATATACCATCCCTAAATGGTCTCTTCATGCAAGAAATGTCTCAACCCGGGGTCCGTCCTCCTGATGAGCGCGAGTAATCTGGGAGGATATGACTGGAACCCAGGGGGCATGCGTCCTGGTCTGCTTCGGCGGGAAAACTTTGGGTATAGGGTAGGTTTCCGCGGGAGAATATGACTAGTCCGTACCCCGTCCGTGGTTGGAAGAGGGGTTGTTCTGGAATAAGATTCTCTTGTCAAAGTTATGTGGTTTGCACTCGTTGTTACTCACCTTTGTCTATTTCGGTAGATATCGCCGAAGAAGTGTTTTGTTGAAAGAATAACAGAACAATCTTTGGGAAGCCTGAAAGAGGTAGGCCTCTCCTGGTAAAACAAATGTTTTATCTGCAAATTGAGGGGTAACCTTGAAATCGTACTCTATGCCTGGGGGCATGCAAACCTTTTGGAGTGCAAGAAAGGGGCGGCTATTTATTTTTTAAATTTTTAGGTCCTCCCTTTAAACCTGTAGGTCTAACCCTTTAAACTCGTAGGATTAGTCATTTCCGAACTTGCATAACGAAAGGATCCGGAGCAAAGCTTAGCGAGATGAAGCTCCATAAAAAATAGAATCTTGATGAGACACTCTTATCATATGACTGGGTAATCGAGCAGTTTTAGCACACAGTTCATGCTCGTTAAAAAATAAACGCAAGATCCGAGCAGTTTTAGCGCATAGTTCATGCTCGTTAAAAAATAAACATAAGATCGAGCAAATGTTTCCACCCGCGTTTAAGCTCGTTAAAAAATGAACTATCCCGGTAAATAACCACAGTGAATGTAATATCATCAGCCATTAAAGCCTTGGTCGTGTTTGCACCGTCACCTCCACCTTTCCATTGGCCGATCGTTCACCTCCATATGTTTGTTTACCCATTTTGAGGAACAGCTGCGAAGAGTGATTTCACTAGCCATCCTTGTGACACTGTCGTGCTTGGAAAATTCCAACCTGTACCTGGAATCAGCTGCTAACCTGTTTCATCACTCGTTCCTCAAAAGATGAGTCTTCTTTAAGCTCTTTTCATCTGACTCGTAAAATATGAAAAGATTGCTGAGTTTTGGCCTTCCAGCTCGTTAAAGGGACAGGAAGTGCTATCCCTCCTCTAGATTTTAATCTTTTTGGACCTGAGGGATTATTGCACAAAAAGATCGAGCGCTTGTTTTGTTCGGCTCGTTAAAACTATCGAAAACTCATCCCTTCTGTATTGTTTTATACTTTTTCAGACTTAATGGATTAGATGACGAAAAAGGACTTCTGGAGTTAACTTTATGTACCTTTTCAGACTCTCTAAAAATGAAAAGGACCGAGTTATCCTTGTCGTTAGACTCGTTAAAATCATTAAATAGCGACAAACTTGTCTTTAGACGAGAACGAGTTTCACTATCGCTAGGCTCGTTAAAACATAGCGATGGGCTTGCCCAAAGGGCAGGTTATAGAACAAGCATATGTTATCCTCCTCAAGCTTGACAAAAATAAAGAGTTACTGGTCAGCAATGACTGGGGAAAAATTGGGAGAAACTCAAGAAAACTTTGATGGTAGCAAGTCGCTCTTGAACATGACACTTTTCCTCCGTACCACAATCGGGTTGGGTTGTTTCATTCACCGGTCACATCACCATGGTCTCGCCATACCATCCACATTTGGGGTAATGCTACCGATCCATCGCATCAGTGTCGCCACATGTTCAAGAGAAGTCGTTCAGAAAAGTCAAACGTGTCCCATCCACTGCCATACATTATCCTTCATCCTTTCATGACCGCCACCCTGAATCATATGTCACAGATCGTTTTCACCTCCATCAAAATCATTAGCTCCGTTCCGTGTCATTGATGTGGGATTCATTAAGGCCCTCCTTTGACGGATCGCTTCTTGTCGACCAACCCCTCGGAGATCTAGGAACAACCCCTTCAGTACTTTGAAGCTTGCATGCCTCAATGGCAAGTTTCTCACTTTCGGCGACAGGTATACATCAATGACCTTCGACCGAAATATTTTGCGTGGTGTTCGACGCCAAGTCCTTTATTCACACCACGTGAATTGTACTGCAGTACCTTGAGGGTCATTATCATTATCGGTGATTCCTCTCGCGCTTGTTAACGGTTTAATCAAGCGATGTCTTTCCATGTTCGACTTCAGAACATTCCTCACATGGATCGACTTGTACTTAGAGTGAAGATCGAACGAGTTTGAAGACCCCGGATCTAGTTTCATCCATCCGGGCTGCGATATATATTCAGGAAAGATAAAGACATTGACATGTACATCATTGCAGCAGATAATCATCCTACTCAAAGGATGATAATTTCATCAAAATTATCAGTCTACCATCAGACGATTGTCTGTTCTATGTACAGAAAAATGAATTTATAAAGCTGAGCATGGGAATGCCTGCCTCAGCTAGATCATGAAAGTAGTATGAAAAATAATGTATTGTATTGTATCTTATTACAGGTCTCCTCCCAGCATTGGATGAACTTCGGATCCCCCTGATAAAGCATTTCACCCGATAAACGGCCTCATACTTTAGGGGGCAACTGTTATAGACATTTTTGTGCCTTACAGCATTGAGCATGAAATGTCCATAATCTAAGGGATCCAAAGTCCCTAAACATGTTGTTCCTACCCCTAGAGGAACAAGGCTAACAAACCACAACAATTCACAGAAGTTCTCCACCAGAAACTGCTCAAAAACAAGTCAATTCAAGATCAATTCAGTGGCTCCACTAGCTCTCTGCACTGAATGTCAAAGCCAACACTGGCTACCTGCGCTGAATGTCAAAGCCAACACTGGCTACCTGCGTTGAGCAAGAATTTCCAAATGGCAAGTTCATTCCAAGAGGTGTCAAGACCCAGGAAGCTTCCAGAATCTTCCTCAATGACACTTGCCTCAGTGAATTCGACTCGTGATGAGTAAGAGGTTCCTAATCTCCAAGTGGAAGCAAGAACCTCCAAGTGGAATCAAGAACTGACAGAGGGAGAGGACACTAGTCAGATCTCAAGCTGACTCATCCTCTCTCCAAACATCTATATATGGATCTCTCCTCCATGAGATCTAGAGGCTGGAATTTTGTTATTGTAAAGAATTGCTGTTGGTTTGAGATTGGAATCATTGGGTGCTTAATGCTTTGAAGGGGGTTAAGATAGGAATTCCATTTGCTGGGAAGGAGATGCTGGATTGGAGCCCTCTGGGTTGTATCTCTTCCTGAACCTTGTTATTCATCAATAAAGCTATCTTGGTTTCTCCTATATACTGATGTATCTTTGATGTATGTTTACATTAGTATGTTTAGTTTATTTCTAATCCTGAACTAGTTATGAATATGAATCCATGTCTTGTGTAGTGTTCTCTTCTTGTGATCTTGCAGAAACCTCTTGAAGTTGGGCGAGCGAGAAGGCAAGTAGTTGGGAACTCTCTAAGAGAAGAGAAGCCAGATCGAGGGACAAACGGAAGACACCGGTTAGTCCATCCATCTCTCTCTTCATTCTTAATTCATAAAGGAAGAATACTAGAATAGCTGTCTCTGTTTGTTGCTAAGGCACTGTCACACCTTAGGTGTATAGGATCGTCCTGCATAGGCATTTTTCCCCACAACACTCACCCTACTTATTTCTCCAATTTCTCTGCAGATTTTCTGGAATTTGTTGAGTGCTAAGATTCTCAATAATTATCTCTTCGACCTGGCTATAATAACTTCTACACTTTAGTAATTGCTATTTCTATGGAGATGGATCTCACATGCACCTTGTCGTTGGTTCTGCTTTTCACCTTTGTGTTTACTTTGGTGAGAATTGTGATAAAAGTATGGTGGAAGCCTGGTCGAATGAAGAAGTATTTTGAATCGCAGGGTATCTCGGGTCCCCCATACAGACTGCTGTATGGAAACACAACGGAAGTCATTCAAATGATGAAGGAAACCTACTCAGCTCCCATGGAGTTCTCCCATGATATTTTTTCTCGAGTTCTTCCAGAGCTTCATTCTTCGACCAATACCTACGACGAGAATTTCATGTACTGGTTCGGTCCTGTGCCAAGAATTGTTATTCCCCAGCCAGAGTTGATTAGGGAGATGCTGTGCAATAAATCAAAGCAGTACGAGAAACCAGAGCCGACAACCCACGTAAGGCAGCTGCTGGGCGATGGCCTTGCGACTTCTCAGGGAGAAAAATGGTGCAGACAAAGAAGACTCATCAGTCCTGCTTTCCATGCAGAGGCTCTAAAGTCTATGGTACCAGAGGTTGTGGCGAGTACATCATCTCTATTAAACAAATGGGAGCAGGCAATCACTTCTGGTACGCAAGAAATAGAAGTCGTAGAATAATTCCAGAATCTCACTGCCGATGTCATTGCTAGAACTGCTTTCAGCTCTAGCTATCTCCAATGAAAACACATATTTGATCTACAGAGTGAGCAAGCGATTCTCGTTACCGAAAGTTATTGTAACTTCATCATTCCAGGTTACAGGTTTTTTCCCACCAGAGGAAATTTGAAAGGCCGAAGGTTAGACCGGGAAATACAGAGGTCACTGAGGCAGATAATCACTGATCGCCAAAGAAATGCAACGGTGGAAAAAGGCAGGAACCCCTACGGCAAAGATCTGCTTGGCTTGATGATGGCAGCAACTAACAACGATGAAGTGAAGACGCATGTCAGCATGTCTTTTCAAGATATGATTGATGAATGCAAGACCCTCTTCGTGGTGGGACATGAGACAACCTCCCTTTTACTCGCATGGACTGCCATACTCCTTGCCATGCACACACAATGGCAGGAGCTCGCAAGAAAGGAAGTGATAAGCGTATGTAACAATGAGGGTCCTAATGCCGAGGTCCTTGGTCACCTGAAAATCGTCAATATGGTTCTTCATGAGCTGTTGAGGCTTTATCCGCCAGTACCCTTTATGGTAACAAAAAAAAAATAGCTAATTTTTTTATTTATTTATTTTAATAATAATATGTATATATATGATACATATATTATTATTATTTTGTGGAATTTTTATTTTTTTTTAAATTAAAAAAAAAAAAAAAAAAACTAAATTTCATCTAAAAATTTAAAGATGACTTTTTTCATTCACAAAATTCTTTATTGTCTTTTTGCAAATTAGTTCTCCAGCAAGAGTATTTTTATTTGAACAAAATCAATAGATTTTTTGATCTTCCTGATCGCACGAAGCACAGGAAGAGAGCATACTAATCGCTTGATTTGTTTTTATTTATGCATGGGTTTTTTTTTTTTTAAAGACGAAATTTAAAACTAGCTAAACACTAAAACATCAGAAAACTCAAACTTAAACTCCTTTGTGAAGATCCTGTTGTCACCAGGTTTCACAAATTATTTTGTCTAAAGAAAAATACTAGTACTGAATTAAATTCCTAATGCCTAATCCCTTAGCACCATCCCCGGCAACGGCGCCAAAATGTTGGGCAATTTATTTTCTTAAATTGTTTTCATTAAATTATCAACCAGGAAGTAATCTTGTGATGGTGCCAGCAATATATATGCAGGAGTAGGCAACTAATTCTATGTCTAGCTAAATTATTTACAATTCAATATAATATGCAAGGGAAGAGGCTCCTAATGAAGGAGGTCTTGGTTTTCCTTCCCTACAATATCATAGAGAAATCATTGATTACATAAAACCAGAAACTTGAAATAAAGACAAGAGAATGAACTTTAATTGTTGTTCAGATTCAAAGAGAGAGAAAGACTAACTTATTCTCTTGATTGTCCCCTCATATACTAATCCAAACTAAACTAAGATTCATTCATAAGCGTAAGAAATGAAATGACTTGAAACATAAAAGGATTTCAATTATCATACAAATCAAATGGAGAGAGAGCCTAACTTAGACTCTTGGTTATCTACTCATATGATACTTGAAACATAAAAGCAAAAAAAATGAGTTTCATTTATCATGCAAATCAAATAGAGAAAGAGCCTAACTTAGACCCTTGGTTGTCCTCTCATATGCTGATAAGATTTAAAACTCATTCATCAATCATAAAAAAATCCTCAAACATCTAAGCAATTAAATGAAATAAGATCTAATATGAAATAACATGTTCCTTTGATCCTTCTAGAGTGAGCTCAATTCTCCTAAGAACAAAGTCACAAGCTATTCCATAAACTACATTAAGGCAACTTATACCTAAAACTACATAATGGAAATATATGTAAAATGAAGCTTTATTCTATTCCATCATAAGTTGGATACATGCTTCAAGAGTCCTCCCTTTGGAATGGAGGAGGTACTCCTATTTATACAATGGGATGAGATAACAAACTCATAATGATGATCCACTAATCTCTCTTTAGTTCCATACATTTCTCAACCATCTAGACACGTAACCCTATCCTCCATGATCTCCTCCATGAGTTCCATGATCTTCTCCATGAGATCATGATCTTTTCCATGAGGCTTATCTTATCAAATTCGAATTTGATCATTCAAGACCACATAAAGATGCCTTGGAAGCTTCCTTTGTACCTACACATGTCAACAAACTCATTCTAATTGTTAGGTATAAGTATAAGCATATTATTTTCTAAATTTTAGCCATAAATCCACTTAAAAATGTTAAGAATTAATAAACTTTGGAAAAGCATAGTTATAACCCAATAATGAGGTAAATGTAATGATGTGGAGGTGGAATGGAGGTGACATGAAGGTAAAATGTGAAGGTATTGGTGAATAATGGAGTGAAAATAGGGACTATTTTGAGGCCCAACAGCGGGTAACCTCTGTGCGCGTTCGCGATAGTGCCCGAAGATGGATCCGAAAGGATTATAGGGTGGAACTGATAATAGTTTAGGTTCGAGAAAAGGTGAAGGATCTCATGAGAAATAAGGGAGGTGAGTATGTGTTGAATGAATTTAAAAATTTATGTCTGAAAGAAGGCATTTGATGAGATTTGAAAACACACAACAACCCACATTATAATGGGGTGGGTGAGAGAAATAACCGTAGCACTTTGGAAGCAATGAGGGTGATGTTGCATGACCAAGGCCTACCTCTGCATTTGTGGTTTGAGGCATGCAATACAATGGTTTGTTTGTAGAACTAAAGTCCTCGTCTAATTCTTGCCATGATTACACTGGAGGAGGATTTCGGATGTGTCGCACTTCAAGATTTTTGGATCTTCTGTTTACTGCCATGTATGTAAAGAATCAAGGAATAAGCTTTAGTCGACCGCTATGTGGTGCTCCCTTGAGAGGGACCTTTATATCCCACCAAAAGATGAGATTTTAGTTCCAAAATAGGAACCTCACGAAGTTGTAGAGAAACCACAAATTGTGGATCAGAGAGTGGAGACATTCACTAAAGTAAAACCTTTAGAGTAGGTAGAAAAATAACTAAGGAATTTGATTGACTTGTGTAGGATGTGAAGGAGAATGTGGGGTATCCTTCAAATTTGCATAAGAAAAGGAGGTCACCTGAGAGGTACACTAGCTACATGGCTCTTATGACTGAGCCTATAGAGATTGAGGCATCCTATTTTGAAGAATAAATAGAGAAACTTATATGGGTTGATGCAATGGTGGAGGAATATGAATCCATTAAAGAACAATGTTTTGGAAAAGGTCCCAAGACTAGCATATAAATAAATAGTGGGTTTGAGATGGATCTTCAAGGTGAAGCAGGAAACGAATGGAAACATAGAGAAGTATAAGGCCAAATTTGTGGCCAACGGGTACTCTCAAGTTGAGGGAGTTCACTATGAGGAGAGATTTACCCTTGTAGCAAGGTACTCATCCATTAGATCAATTCTTGGTCTGGATATGTAAATGCAGTGGAATATCGACCAGATGGGTGTAAAATTAACATTTCTCAATGGGGTTATTAAGGAGGAGGTGTACATAGAGTAAAAAAAAGGTTTTGAGACATTTGATCAAGAGTCTCATGTGTGCAGACTCAAGTGAGCATTCTACAAGCTCAAACAAGCACCTCATGCTTGGTACACCAAGATTGATAGTTATCTCACCAGTTTGGGCTTCACCATAACTGAAGAGGATGTAAAACTCATCACATCTTGATAGAAGGTAAATTGCTTATTATTGCCTTATATGTTGATAGTTTTATTTTAACTAGTGAGGAGTATTTGATCATATCTTGCAAGGAGGACCTTGCAAGGGAATTTGAAATGGAGGACATGGGTCTCATGAACTACTTTCTTGGGTTGGAAGTATGGAAAGGTGATGGGGAATTGTTTTTCTCTCAAGGAAAGTATGAAAATGATATACGATAGAGATTCTACATGGAGAGTTGTAAACCCATGGAGACACCTCTAATGAACAACTAGAGGAAGGAGAATGCCACTTTAGGTGAAATGGATACTACCATTTATCGGCAGCTAGTGGGTCCACTCATGTATCTTGTGAACACATCACCAGATATGTGTTGTGCAATCAACCAGTTAAGCCAAGCTATGATTAGGTAAAACAAACTATTTTGGAAGGAAACTAAGCATGTTTTACTGTACCTGAGAGGCACTACCTAGTTTGGACTATGGTACAGATGAAAAGAGGGAGTGAAGTTATGCAGCTTCAGAGATGTAGATTGGGCATGAAGTCCATCAAATCGAAAGAGTAAATTAATTGGAATTTTCAGTGTTGAGTCCACAGTTGTTTCTTGGTACAACAGGAAGTAAATATATCTAGTGCTCAACTAAACAGAAGCATAATACATGGTTGCAAGTCAAGCCACACATGAGGCAATATGGATGAGAAAGATACTTGTTGAACTATTTTGTTAGATGATGGATCCAATTGTGATTATGAGAGTTGCATCAATCTCTCTGAGAATCATGTATTTCATAGATATCCATTATCACCATTTACGAGACTGTGTCTAGAGGCAGATGATGTTGCTATACTCCATTCTTACAAAGGAGCAAGATGTTGACATTTTGACAAAAGCTTTGTCAAGAGCGAAGCTAGAGCTCCATAGGTTTAGGATAGGGGTGGTTGATAATCCCTTTATTACAAATATGGATTCTTCAAAAATGAAGTAAGAAATTCTCATTTTTTTTTCCTTGATTAAATTGAGAAAATATGAATTTCCACATCAACGGACAACTTGGATGCAATTTAATTGTGTAACATGGCTTGTGTCACCCGGTTTACTTAGTAAATTCGATTCAGACGAGTTATAGTTGAGTTAAGCATGTATGATCTCTAATTTGTAGAAAACAAAGTGAGTTAGCTCAAGTTGTTTTTAGTGAAACTAGTTCCAACTACTTGAGGAACTAGTGGAAGGCCAATTTTGCAGTGGGACTTCAGTCAAACTCAATGATCATTCAGTTAACTCATCAATCAACCCAAAATATCTAGTGCATGGAGAATTCGAGTTCCCCAACTATGGTGGAGATTCCAAGGCATTGTAACATCAATTTTATATTAGTCTCGAGTGTACAGGTGTTTCATGTAGTCAGATGATCAACCTTGGGAATTACGCAATCCATTTTGTAAAAATTCCTAAATAATAGGGGCCTAATTTCTTAAGGAATTATGCAAGGAAATATGGACTCAAGAGGAGGTAGAAATTTACTAGGTCTAGGTCAAAGCATCTCAGTGAGTAGAGAAACAAGTTATTCACTTGCTCGTTATTCTCAGTTGAGGAAAGCAATTGTAATACATTTCTATTCATCATATTAATGCAAGCAGACATTGGGGTTTTCAGCATATTACTTTCCCTAGGAAAACTTTCGTGTGCATGTTTGTTATTTCTTATTGCATGTATGAATTTTTTGTTCTAAATTGTGAATTAACTTCTGTAGATTGAACAGAGATTCCATACAGGCTGGTAGAGTATTTAATTAATGGAAAGACCTGTGAGCAATTTTGAAACCGACGTTTCGGACTAGCTAGGTGAGTCCATCATCAGGGTAATGAGATCTGCATTTTGAGAAGAGAGAGTCAAGAGAATGAGAACCTATTAATAGAAGGATGGATATATACCCTAGGTTTGGAGAGGTCTGCTTGATTTTCATCAATTTATTAATAAATGGATTAAATAGATTTTAATTTTGTTTTAAATTTTAATTTAATTAATAGGTTCTCATTCTCTTGACTCTCTCTTCTCAAAATTTTAATTTAATTAATAAATTTAAAACTATATTAATATAGTTTTACTTTTAATATAGTTTTAAATTTATTAATTAAATTAAAATTTAAAACCAAAATTAAAATCTATTTAATCCATTTATTAATAAATTGATGAAAATCAAGCCGACCTCTCCAAACCTAGGGTATCTATCCATCCTTCTATTAATAGGTTCTCATTCTCTTGACTCTCTCTTCTCAAAATGCAGATCTCATTACCCTGATGATGGACTCACCTAGCTAGTCCGAAACGTCGGTTTCAAAATTGCTCACAGGTCTTTCCATTAATTAAATAACTTCTGTAGAGCAGTAGAGTAGGTTTGTGTCTTGTGATTTTGATTAAAACTTCATGAGTAGTTGCAAATATACACCATAATTTCTACAAGGAGGGTGGAGGCAAATTATAGAATATTCCTTAGTAGACAATATGCCTACTTCAAAATATCTCTCACAACTTTCGTGAGGAGCAGACATTGAGGATAAAATATTGGATTATGGAAGAATTAGTCACAAAATTCACAAGGGCAATAATTTTGGTTGCAGGTGTGGAGGTAGATGGATTAAATGTAATTTTAGCTGCAGGTGTGTAGGTAGACAAGTCAGAGTTACTCCTTTCATTTTTGTCGATGACGTGTTAACCTTTGGTAGATTGACCTCTTTTGATAGGTCTTTAGACTCCTTATGTAATATTAAATCTCATATGGATTCTTCTTAACCAGATGATGAATTGGTACTGGAGATTTATGATATTTTTGGTGTTATCTGCACTCCATTAGATGTATATTTTAAATATCTTATTTTATGCTCCAACCTAATTATTATGGAATGAAGGATTGGAATTGACTTACAGAGAAATCCATGTAAACTTTTATCATGGGCACACAAGTGGCTCTCCCTAAGAGGCAAGTTGACTCTAGTTTGAGCAGTCCTTCAGAGCATCTCTATATATTAGCTTCATATTTTTGATATGCCTAAGAATATCATTAAATGTATCTTTCCGGCTTCATCTTAGCATGGGACAATTTGTTTCGTAAAGGACGGAGTGGGCCTGGTTGTTGTTTACTCTATATGGAGGTGATCGATGACCGAAATCATCTATTTCTTTGATTCTCCTTAGAAAATTCAATTTGGAATGGTGTATTTAACATGTTGCATTTACAAGCAAATTAGAACTACTCTTTTGTGGTTCATTGTATTCGGTATTGGATTATTGAATATAAAACATCTGGACCACTTCCAATATACATTGGAGTTTTGACCCAAAGAATGCATTACAGTCCCAAGATCCTTTGTTGTGATACATCCACCTCCATCCTTGTCAAGCAAGCTAAAAGCCTCCCTAAACTCAGACATAACCTCCATCCCATATTCCTTTAGTAGATAAAATCGTTCTCTCATTTCTGACCATGCCAATCTACCCTCCATCCTGTATTCTCTCATGAGCCCTATGTAAACCACCATTTCATTCAAGGATGGGGATTTTGATGTGTACTTTAAAAATATTTGTTAGATACTTTCCCCCTTTTCTTGCTTATCCTTTCTTGAGTTGGCCTCCTCTAAATATTCCCCACTCTCCTTAAATTATTTGGAAAGGAGCCTTTGGTTGCTAACCCCATTTTACTCATCCAAAAGAAGCAATAAAGAAGTTGTTAACATCATCAAGAAGTCAAGGTGATCGCCCTCTAAGACAATGATCACTATTTGAAGGAATACATCTTCTCCATCATATCATAAGTAGCGCTTCTTGGTTATACCCTATACTTTTTTTTGACCCATTCATTCCTCTCCTTGTGAGTAGAGTCACTAACATACCTGAAAAAAAGTCATTTGGGAGGATAAACATAGTTCTTTGGCAGAAGGGAAGTTATTAGGTGTTTAAGGAGGGTTCTTATGTGGAGGTTAAGGGGCCTTGTTTAGTATTAAAGTGGTTTTAATTAGGGGCTAAGGTTCGTATTCAAGTGTGTTTACTGAGGGGGCAGGCAGGCCTTTGTGAGTATGTGGGTTAAGACCCTCACGTTGGCATTTCCATGAAAAATAACCTCCTTTCTGTCGGTCTTCGGGAGATAGATAAAGACTTAAGAGTGTATGTCCTCAAGCCCAAGATTTCGTTCTAGGAATTGAAGTTCAGTGTTATACATACCACTTCGCCACGCCAACTACAATATAGAGACCTTAGGATAGGGCCAAGATTCTTGATTGAAAACTAGTGGGTAGTCACCCTAGCTTGGTCACTAAGAAAAAATCCCGGTTGTAACAACCCAAGGCATAGGAAAGGACTAACTATCCTACCCTAAGAGAGTACGTTATCTCCGGCCATTGAAAGCTAAAGAAGGTCTATCCGTCCGTGGCTCTAATTGTGAAGTATATGCTTCGCTTGGAACTCTCTCTCATAGATTCAAGAGATGAGAGCACGTATCTAAACAAAGCCTATTCCTACCTAAATGGTAGGATAGGCTGTAATTAATCGTTCGTCGACAGACTCCTCACTATTGGTATGCTAACCATTGAGTTCGGAAAGGTACCAGAGGAGCTCTTCCGACTGCCTTTGCCTTGTGGAGAGGTGAATAATGACAAGGTGAGGGCAGTTGGTCGTATGGGCTAGACCTTGACCGAACAAGAAGGAATGAGACTGAAGATATTGTCGCCAAGGAGTATCCTCACAAGAAACTATCTTTATGTCCACATATGAATCTATCAAAATGTATTTTTTCAAGGTGAGAAATAGGTCGGTTGGGTCATCAAACTTTTTTGCAGGGAAGAAGAGGACATATTTAACACTCATAGAAAATGAAGTTGTGGAGCATGTCAAGGGCTAAATCACAGAACCTCCAAAGGAAGAACCTAAATCTCTTAAAAAGTACATGAAAGGGGAAGTAAGGGATCAAAGAATTCTCATAGAATCCATCAAGGATCCCCTCATTCACTATGTATCAAAACTAGAAATATCAAAAGAAATATATGACAAGCTTGTAGAATTGTTCTCAACTGATCTCATTAAGGAAAAAACTCTACAAGATGAAGATATCAAAAGAAGAAGGAGTGGCCTCTACTTTATGAGGGTGGTAGAAATAAGAGACCAACTCCATGAGTTGGGAGAAATAATGTTTGACAAGGAAATTACTATCATAGTACTCAATGCACTACTAGAGGAATGGAGCAACTTCACATCAAGCATCTATGGGAAGAAGGAAGCTACTCCATTCAATGAGCTATGGTCATTATGCAGCATCAAAGAAACCAGGTTGAAAGAAAAAATCGATGTAGGATCAAAGTGAGCAAAAGATACACCCAAATTGTGAGATTTAAAATCTCTCAAAATTGCAAAGTTATTGACATATTTTTGTTGCAAGGGCTTTTATTCTTTTGTTATTTTGGGTTCAACTTTAATTTAAATCTAGCTATTGAGTTTTCAACCATTCCATTCAAAAGTATCATTTTCAATTTACTAAGATTTGTGATAGCTTTGTAAATTGCTTTTTTTTTTAATTTATTTTGAGAGTGATTTTGATATAATTTTAGTTGTGATTTTAGTTTGGATGTATTTTTATTTTAACTATTTAATTCAAAATTGTATTGTAATTATAAATGAACTAAAATTAATGAAAATTGTGAATTTATATGATAGATTTGTCCCTTATATTTAGAAATTTATATAATAAATTTGAAAACAAAATATTAAATTTTGAATTACCAAATTTTATTAAATCTTGTGTCAATAAACTAAATTAAATATAAAATGAGTATATAGTTGTTTTGATAAAAGTGACATTTATTTGGGTAATTTTGGTAAAAATAAAATATTAAAAATGAAATATTAAAAAATTGTGTACATGACATTATTTTATTAATTTCTTAAATTTTTCTTAGGTGGTTATTTTTGAGTTGAATTTTCTTCTGAGTGAATTTTAATTGTATTATTATTTTGTTTAAACAAATTGCTTTTAATAGCTATTATTTTTATTGCCATTTTTATTGTGAATTTTAAAGGATGCTAGCTCAATGAAATAGTAGGAGGTTGGTTAGATTCTACTGTGTCCTAATATGAATTAATCAATGATATTGTAATTTATTTTTAATTAAATAATTTTAATGTTGGTTTATTTCAAGAGTGAGATATTTTTCTAGATTCATTATTTTATATTTTATCTAGAGAGACCAGAGTGATGCATTGTCTTTGAATGTAATTCTTTATAGTTAAGATCAAAGACATTGTCTCCTTAAAGACAATATGTCTTTAATCCCAACTATTGTCTCTCTAGACAAAAATGAAATTGTCTATGGAGAGACAAAAATGAAAATGAAATTGTTTATGGAAAGATAAAATGGTTTATGTTATATATTGTCATTATAGAGACGATATTTTAAGACAATTTAATATGAAACACAATACACAAGTTTTCTTTTCTATCCAATTAAGATTGTCTTGAAAATTTAAAACCAGTGATTTTTGTGAAATAATTTTCCTATAAATATGTTTTCCATATATAAATAAACTTATCACCTTCGGCTTTGAATAATTATAACAACCATACAAACTTATCACAGTCGGCTTTGAATAATTATAACAACCGTCATAACCGCAACGGCTACCCAACGAGACTATATTTATCATGTCCATGAGAAATAGGGATAATGGGAGTCTCAAAATCAATATTCGCATTAACGAGGAGAGGAGATCCATCCAACATTTAGAGTTAAAAGTTGGTGTCTGCTTTGAAGTAGGTATTCTGGCAACAATGAGTCGAAATTTGCATAATCCAGATAGAGACTCGGTCCTTAGCGTTATGAGATTTGTGGAAGTGGAGTTAAATGGAGGAATTATCCCTCAAAACCCAACAGCCGCAGCAACAACTGAAACTCGCAGAATTGAAGATGAGAATTTGGTGTCTACTGTGAGGGTGAACACAGTGCCTGCAGTTTCGCCAGGTGAACACTACGTGCAGGAAATAGAGAGTTTATCAGAGAATATTAATATACGTGGATTAGATGATCGATGGCGTGGAGACAACGTTCATCGTTTCAGATTGAGTAACAGGATCAATGAAAGTGAAGATGAGGACTATCTCACAACATTTACATTTCCTCCCAATATTATTGTTGTTCGATACATAGGAGATTTTCGCTCAAATTACTCTCCTCAAGTTCAAATTATATGGAACTCCAGATTCTCATGGCGTGAGATCAAACAATATGTAGAAGACTATACGTATAACTTCGATTTCAGAACTGAAATAATCTTTGTTACCTCTGGACAGCAAAGATTAAATAGAAATCTTTCCGAGGAGGAAAGAGTGAATAATATTAGTGTAGCAGTGGATGGGTTGCCATCCATTATTATTAGCAGCGAAAACGGTGACGAAGTGGTGTGCCCAATTTGTCATGACCCATTTTCCAGTACAGATCCTGCAAAACAATTGCCGTGCGGACATCTTTATCATTCGGAGTGCATTCTTGAATGGTTTTGTCGTAAAAATTCATGTCCAACGTGCAGACGTGAACCCGCGTTGCTTAATATTGACTGGATGTTTTAATTTGTTTGTTTCGTAATTTCCTTTCCTTTTATGAGTACCATGAATGAACGTTGAGTATGAGAAACGTGTAGTATTTCTTTTCATTAATTGATCTTTGCCTATGACAAGTATGTATTATTTTTGTTATTAATTTTAATTTTAAACACTTTTATGATTACCATGAATCAACGTTGAGTATGAGAAACGTGGTGTATATCTTTTTATTAATTGATCTTTGCGTATGACAAGTATGTATATTTTTTTTATTAATTTTAATTTAGATGTTTAAAGACGCTGGTTTCATTTACCCCATGGTCAACCATCAAAGTCAAACCAAATTTTCCTCTGATTCATTGATGGACTAATTTACTAAAGTGTGGGAGGATAAGATAAATGAAATTGGAAAAATTGTTTAATCCCAAATATAAGTTAATATAATAAACTATATAATTTATTTAAAATTTAGCTGGTAGGATCAACGAAGTTGTATTATGTGTATATTAAAAAATAATTTAGTTGATAGTACCCACTAAATTTTAAATAAATTTTATATATATATATATATATAATTATAATATCTCTTTTATTTGTATTTTTCTTATGATAACAATTTAGTGTTAAAATGATTTTATGTTCATTTGTTTTGTTATTGATTTTAAAAAATTTCCCAACCTTTTGTGGGTCTTCCACGTTGTAATTAAGAAATATGGTCAATATGAAACAAAAGTTGGAGACTAAAGAGGCTTTGCTTCAAACATTCAGGTGCTTCATTGAATTAAGAGTGAATATTAAACTGCAACATTTTTTGCTTCTGTAATTCTTATTGTATTAAATGTTATCTTGTTGAAATGCACAAGATTGAAGAAGCCATGGAATTATTAAAGATTTCCATTGAGAAATAACTCACAAGGCTCGCATTCTTATTAAGTTTTATTATTTTCCTTTGTGGATTTTTTATTAGCTATAATGTTGAGATTAGTTACTCATGAAATATTGTTTTAATTGGGAGGTTGTTATTGGCATGGATGTAGCTACTTCTTAGTTCCACATTGAGAAGGATGAAAAGTATGATTTGAACTCCAAGGAGGAGGTGAGCCTCTATTTTGCATTATTGATACCAATGCAATGCATTTAGTGTGCTCTCTATAATTAACATGTGCATTGACATGTGGACTTTTTTAAGATCAAAAAAATAAATTCAATGCATGAGGAAGGAACATGACCATTATCGCTCGAGTTTTACACCCTTATTTCCTTTGTAAACAAGAGATAAACAAAAGAGGCCTTAATTAGAAGGAAATTCATTAGATAAATTATGTTATTTATTTGGATATAATTGTCTTGTTACCTTGGAATTGGATCGCTACAAAATAATAATGGTAGCCAAAAGATAGCTAATCAAGCTTTATGAATTGTTTATTGAGGATTATCCAATTGTATTGTTGGGCATGGAATCCCCCACAGTTTTGAATACTATTTTTGTAAAGATTGTGTGAATTGTGGGCACGGAGCACAAATTGTATGTTAGAGTCATAAGGTTGTCCGCCCTAAGTTGTGAATGTAGTGTGGGCCTACGCATGGTCCCCGGACCATGGGATTGTATAAATAGAGCGAGGCTCTAAGTTGTAAAGTAGCAAGTAGCAAACCAAATGGAGTTTAGAAGATAGGGAGCATAGAGTAAGAGTCTAAGTGCTTTGGGTCCTAGTAGTAGGAAGAGGCTATGCACCTGAGTGCGCAGAGGTCTAGTAGAGTACGCAACTTAGTGCATGGACCCCGGAAGCTGAGTGCACAAGGCGGAGTCGAGTTTTTAACCAAGGAAGAAGAATAATAAAGAGAAGTTTGATTCCAAATATTGTGTATCTCTTCATGTGTTATTTCCTCTTTGATACCATATGCAATTATACTATTTTATTTATCGCGCACACTTATATGAATGTTAAACATTGTTAAGTATACCTAGACACATACACATAAGCTAAGTGATAAACTAATATCGGGTTAATAGTAAGGAATTGGGTAATAACATGGATTGGGCCTCGAGTAGGGCTGCACACACTGTGAGGTACTGATAGGTGCGCTTAGCGACGTCAGGATAAAACCGCGAACCACCTAGAATCATCAAGCATCTCTAGGGTGCAGAAACCTAGTTCTAGAACCATACCATACTACTTTGGGTGAGACCTCACTCCTTGCTCCGCGGACTGTTGCTCAAAGGGCCAGTAGTACTGAGATTTGTTTGGCTAAATCACCTCTGAACTTGGGTCAGGCCCCAACAAGCCAACAAATGGTTCTGTTTTCAGGACTCAGATCTGCATATGGGATGTTTGATGTCAAGTCACTAGAATCCAATAAATAAAGAAATTGAAGGGTGGTTGGATAAGAAGATTCATGAGTTTGCGGTGAAGAAAATCAAGAACCCATGAGTATCTAAGGAATAGTGGTTGGAGTGCTACTTATATACAGAAATCCACGAAATTTTCATTGCATCCTTTCCTTCTAAGTTGTATGAATGGATCGCGAAGCTAGCAGAAAGTCATGAAAGGTTTAAGCTCGACAAAACAATCGTGAGGACTTCGGAATTAGTGCGCAGACTAAAAGCGTCAAAAGACAAGATCACTCAAGCTGTGGACCATTGGCTCAATCGAATTATAAGAGGATTTATCAGTGATTTCACGGTAGATATGACCATCAGCTATAGCGAGGTGGAACGATGCTTCCTCAAAGGACTGCGAGGTAAGTATATTAAATCTTTGAACACTTGGATTAAGATGTTATTGTGTGGAAAGCGGGTTATGCGAGTAAATTAATGTTTGGGAATACGAGAAGTGGGAAGATCTACAAAAATCGAAGTAGTGAAGAATTAGAAACTAGTCCCTTAATTTCACCCTAGCGGGAAAGTGAGGAAGAGCTCGCAAAAGTTTCTCCGAGAAGCATGGTCAGTCTGATAAGGCAGCAAATTCCGCGCATACCACCTCCACCTACACCGCCACCCGTCTCACCATCTTCACCTCCATCTCCACCCACCCCACCTCTGCAACCACCCCAGTTTTGTATGGCGAGCACGATCAAACTGTCGATATTCAGAGGAGTAGGGAACAAAGATCTGGACCAATTTTGGTCCGTAATAAGGGTGGTATGGGAAGCACAAGGAGTCGTGGATGACAATATAAAGAAGTCTACGCTAGTAAGCACGTTGAAGGATCGCACACTAACATGGCACATTAAGCATTCTAATGACCATCCAAATGCAGGAATCACACAAATCCACGCCGTGATGAATAGAGAATTTAGCAGGCCAAAATGAGAGACAAAATCAATTATTGGGTTTAAGGAAATCGCAATGCTTCCGGGTGAGACCCCCTGGGGTCTGGACCAGAGACTGAAGAGTATGATTCGCGAAGCCAACATGAACTTGACGGATGGACAACACCGCACATGGTTTGTAGCATCACTAACACTGCATTTAAGGATGACACTATCACAACAAAAGATTTCCACCCAGGCCGAAGCTCTGGAGATGGTAATGAGATTGCATGAGACCCCTATACAAGATCCTGGTCTGGGAGTCCAACAAATCCATGCGCAACTGCAAAATTTGTGTCTGGAAATGCAGAGTTTGAAATAGGACACGACACCTTAGCTAGAGGCACGTGAGGAGGTATGGTGCATAAAATGCAAAGGCCAGGGGCATGATAAGGACCATTGTCCAGTTTTCATGAATTACTTGGTGGGAGGAGGGCCGATGCCACTAAGACCTGAGGCACAAGAAGGACCGAGGACGACACCTGCATTGTGGTGCGCGATCTGTCAGATAGGAGGGAAACACACTACGGATAACTGTCATCTATTGCAGAAGTATACGCAGACGTCCCAACAATTGTTTTGTAATTTCTGCAGGTCGGTAGGCCATGATGAATGCACCTGCAGAAGCTACGAACTAATGATGGATCGGACTCCTAACAACAGAGTACAAACCAAAACACGACCTCTCGACCCAAATGTAGGAATGGTGCACGTTGGATTTCAGGGGTGCAAACGAGGTTGATGTTGAATGGGACCACGAAGGGGTCATAGAAAACTAATTTGTTACAATTGTGGAGGGCGAGGACATTATGCCTACGATTGTACGAATCTGACAAGAACATCATGTTTGTACTGTACTTAGTTTGATCATGGGGAATAAGAGTACCCTACATTGATAGCGAGGCTACACGAAAAAGGGGTACTCCAGCCTCCCCTGACTCAGAATTTGCAAATGATGAGGTCTGAGCCACGTGAAGAAGACCTGAATGTAAACATAGTGGTCAGAAATGATATCATAAGCAAAGATGATAAAGGTAAGCAGTAAAAAGAAAGCGCGTGGGTTTGTAAGGCTCCTACAAAGGAACTTGAATTTTATTTGGAGCGCACAAAGGAAACATTCATGGAAGCTAAGAAGAGCTTCACGGAGGCCTCCACTTCACATAGTAAGGATCAAGTAGAACCAGGGATGTATCCTTCAATGCTCACCACCTTTTTGGAGACATGCATGAAAGTAAGGCTGTAAAAGGACTACAAGAACTTATCACTAGGTACGCAGGGTGAGGAGAACCGCACGTGGTCCAGAAACTTGGAAAGCATGCATTGTGCATAGGAAGGGAAATGAGATTGACTGCACAAATCAAAGAGTACGAAATGGATCAGGTAATTTTGGATCTCAGATCGAACGCGAATGTACTACCAAAACAAACATGGGAACACATGGGCAAAACCACGTGGCAATGGTCTCCTACCCATGGGGAGACTGCAAGGGGTAATGGTGGATATTGAAGGTGCGAGCGCGTTGGTGGATTTTTAAGTAATAGAGATTTTTGATGATAGAAATCCCTATCATGTGCTACTGGGCATAGACTAGGCCACTCATATGAACGGAGTCATAAATTTGAAGAAGTGTAAAATGATTTTTGAGAAAAAGTCACTAGCGTAGTAATATCACTAGATCCGGTCGAAGCAGCGAGATACACTGAACCGGTGCACAATGAAGATAGTGATGAAGATATCAATTGTCTCTACAAGATAACTACATGAGAACAGGATTGGGTGAATCCAACTGCAGATGGTAGGATTTTGTGGGAGCGCGAAAGCTCCTGAACTTCGGATTCAGACGAAGAAATAGAACGATGGAAGAATCGGTTGCACGAAATAACAACGCTTAATTGCAACATGTTGGCTTGTATGGGCCTGACCCAGGTTCAGAGGTGATTTAGCCAAACAAATCCCTGTACTATTGGCCCTTTTGGCAACAGTCCACAGAGCGCGGACTGAGGTCTCACCCGAAGTAGTATGGGAGGGTGCTAGATCCAGGTTTCTGCACCCTGGGGATGTCTGATGAGCTTTTGGTGGTCCATGGTTTGACCTTGCACACACGTCACTACGCGCACATATTAGTCCTTCACAACTTGTGAGGCTACCTTCGCGCAGCCCTACCCAGGGCGCGATCCATATTATACTCAAGTTTCTTTCTATTTAATATGTTATTACTCAATTACTTAACTGATCTGTGTAAGACTAGTGATAACTAACAGTACATCCAGCAATCATATAAGTGCACGCGATAAACAAAACAACATAAATGTAAAGAAGGAAATACAGAAGTAGATGCAGAGAAATAGGAATCAACTTCTCTTTATTATTCTTCGTTCAATATTACAGACTCAACATCGCCCTGTGCACTCAACTGAAGGGGTCCGCACACTCAGCTGTGGACTCTAGTAGGCCTCTACGCACTCAGCTGCAGAGCCTCTTCCTACTACTACGACCCAATATGCTTAGATTCTTATTCTATGCTCGAACCATTCGTATTCATCTCTCCTATTCGCTATCTTTACAACTTAGAGCCTCACTCTATTTATACAATCCCATGGTCTATGAACCATGGGTATGCCGACATGACTTTACATTACATTACAATACTTTAGGGCAGACAACCCTCTGACTCAACCTATACTTCGCGCTCTATGCTCGCAATTGGCAGAGTTTTACAATACATTTGACCAACACTTGGGCTTTGAGCCCCAAAACATGTTGTGGGGGGATTCCATGCCCAACAGGTCCCCAACACAATCATCGTGACTCGTCCTTGAGTCACTCAGTCGGTGAGGCAATCTTGGCATAGAGTCCCTCCAACTGGTTCCATACTGCTCAGAGGTCTGTGGCGCACTGTTCTATGGTTTGCTAGGTTTGTTGCATTCTTGCTACCGATTCGTCTGTGTCTGAATTGTGTCCTTACCTCGGTACTGACATCTGCTGCGGGTGCTTATAGTCCTGCGCCCTGGTCCGGTTCCTCGGGTCGCGAAGACTGTGCTTCAACTGGTTAGTCACATAGTCAGCCCACCCATGTAGGGCTTCAAGCGATTGTCATTATCCTTACCTGGGAAGGGTTCTCCATTTAGTTTAACTAGCTGGATCGCGCCTCCGTGTGTGACCTCCTTAACCAGGTATGGTCCCAGCTAGTGCATTCTGAATTTTCTCGGAAATTTTTCAAACTTATTGTCGTGTACTAGCACTAAGTCGTTTATCTTGAAGGTGTGCAAGTTGATATGGGAGTCGTGCCAGGCCTTTTAACGCTGCTTTTGTACCTACTAATGAAATCTATCCAAAAACTTTTCTTCCTTGAGTTCTTCTAATTGCGCAAGCCTTTCTTCCAGAGCTTTGTGGTCTGCCATGCCTATGAACATTGCTATTTGTAGACTAGGTACGATGTATTCCATTGGCATGATAGCTTCTGTGTCATAGACTAATCGGGAAGGTGTCTATCCCATCAATTTTTTTTACGTTGTCCTATATGCCCATAATACGGCAGGTACGCATAGGTCCCAGTTGTTTCGCTATGCGTTACATACTTTACTCAACGCAGTCTCCAGTACTCTGTTGAATGCCTCTACTGTCCCATTAGCTTGCGGGTCATACGGTGTACTTTTCTAATGATACACCTGGAACTCTTCTGTGAGTGCATTGATGGTTTCATTTAGGAAATGTGTTCCATGGTCATTCATTAAGATTTTTGGATAACCATATTGTGTCAACACATGTTCAAACAAAAAATTCGTTGCCATAGCAGTTGTACAGTCCTTGACTGGCTACGCTTCTACCTATCGTGTTAGGTACTCAGTCATGGTGATGATGTAGCACGCACCAATCTTTCACTGAGGCTTGATTGCGCCCATAAAGTTGATTGCATAGTGTCCTCCTGTAGCACCCCCATTGCTTCCGTGAGGATCTGACCTCGTTCAAATTTAGGTATTTATCTTCGCAATATCTTATAATTTCCCATTTTGTAGAGGTTCCCCGCGATGATAGATAATTCCACCGTGCGCACCACCAATTCCTTCTTCTATTGGATTGAGTGTTCCTTCGGCGCCATCCCTGTTGTTATAAAATGGATTATATCTTCGAAGTGTCACGCAATAGTTTCATGCATGTCTCTAGAAAGGTAGTGAGCATTGAAGGATCCATCCTTGGTTCTAGTTGATCCTTACTACCTAAAGTGGAGGCCTCCGTGAAGCTCTTCTCAGCTTCCATGAATGTCTCCTTCATGCATTCTAAATCAAATTTGGGTTCCTTTGTAGCAGCCTTGTGAACCCACTCACTTTCTTTTGGGTGCTTCCCTTTATCATCGCCCGTGGTCAAACCACTCTTGAGCATCATGTTTACATGTGGATCTTCTTCGTGCAGCCCAGACCTCATCATCTTCAAATTCTGAGTCGGAGGGGGCTAGAGTACCCCTTTTTCATGCATCCTCGCTATCAGCGAAGGGCAGTATTTTGCCTCATGATCAAAATGAGTACAGTATGAACATGATGTCCTTGTCGGATTTGTACAATATTGGGCATAGTTCCCTGTCCCTCCACAATTGTAACAAATTATTTGTCCGCGACCCCTTCCTGGTCCCATTCCGCCTCAACCACATCCGTGCCCCTAAAATCTAGTGCATGTCATCCCTGCATTTGGGTCAAGGGTTCGCATTTCTGCCTACACCTTGTAGGCAGGAGTCCAACCCATCATTATTTCGTAGCTTCTGCAAGTGCGCTCATCTTGGCCTACCGACCTGCATAAATTATAAAACAATTGTTGGGATGTCTACATATACTTCTGAAATAGGTGACAATTATCCATAGTATGTTTTCCTCCTATGTGACAAATCGTGCACCATAATCCAGGTGCCGCGCTTGGTCCTACCTTCACCTCAGGTATTAAAGGCATCGACCCTCCTCCCGCTAAGTAATTCACGAATATTGGACAATGGTCCTTGTCATGCCCTTGGCCTTTGTATTTTATGCACGATACCTCCTTGCACGCCTCTGGCCAGGGTGTCCTATCCTATTTCAAACTCTACATTTCCAAACACAGATTCTGGGGTTGTGCATGGATTTGTTGGACTCCCAACCCAAGGTCTTGTATAGGGGTCTCATGTAATCTCATTTCCATCTCCAAAGCATTGGCCTGGGTTGAAAGTTTTTGTTGTGGCAATGTCATCCTTAAGTGCAGCGTAAGTGACGCTACAAACTATGCACGATGTTGTCCACCTGTCAAATTCATATTGGCTTCATGAAACGTACTGTTCACCCTTTGGTCCAGATCCCAGGGGGTCTCACTTGGGAGCATCGCGGTCTCCTTAAACCCAATTATTGATTTTGTTTTTGACTTTGGCCTGCTAAATTCCCTGTTCAGCGCAGCCTGGATTTCTGTGATTCATGCGTTTCGATGGTCAATAGAATGCTTGATGTACCATGTTAATGCACGATCCTGCAGTGCACTCACTAGCGTAGCCTTCTTAATATTGTCATTCACAACGCCTTGTGCTTCCGATACCACTCTTACCATCAGCCAGAATTGGTCCAGATCTTCATTCCCCACTCTTATGAATACGGTAGTTTGATCGCACTCACCATACTGAACTGTGGTGGTGGCGGAGGTGGGGTGGGTGGAGATCGAGGTGAGGAGGGTGAGACAGGTGGCGATGTGGGTGGAGGTGGTAAATGTGGAATGCGCTGCCTTATCATACTAACTAGGTTTCTTGGAGAAACTTTTGTGAGCTCTTCCTTGCTTTCCCGCGAGGGTGAAATTAAGGGACTGGTTTCTAATTCTTCACTACCTCCACTTCTATAGATCTTCCCACTTCTCGTAGCTCCAAACATTAATTTATTTGCAACACCTGCTTTTCACACAATAGCATCTTAATCCAATAGTTCAAATATTTAATATACTTACCTTGCAGTCCCTTGAGGAAACTTCACTCCACCTCACTGTAGCTGACAGTCATGTCTACCGTGAACTCAATGATAAATCCTACTATTATTTAGTTGAGCCAATGGTCCACAGCTCACTGATCTTATCTCCTGACACTTCTAGTCTACACATTAATTCCGGAGTCCACACTATTGGTTTGTCGAGCCTACACCTTCCCTGGTTGGCTACTAACTTCACAATCCACTCATACAGCTCAAAAGGAAAGGATGTAAAGAAAATTTTGGGGATTTCCGTATACAAGTGGCACTCCAACCATTGTTACTTAGATACTCATGGATTCTTGTTTTCCTCCGTCGTGAACTCATGAATATTCTTGTCCAACCACTCTTCAATTTCGTTCTTTGTTGGATTCTAGTGGCACAACATCAGACATCCCTTATGTAGATCCCCGTCCTGGCAACGAAACCATTTGTTGGCTTGTATGGGCCTGACCCAGGTTCAAAGGTGATTTAGATAAACAAATCCCACTACTACTGGCCCTTTCAGCAATAGTCTGCAGACCACAGACTGAGGTCTCACCCGAAGTAGTATGGGAGGGTGCTAGAACTAGGTTTCTACACCCTAGGGGTGTCTGATGAGCTTTTGGTGGTCCACGGTTTGACCCTGCATGCACGTCACTATGCTCACCTATTAGTCCTTCGCAACCTGTGAGGCTGCCTTCGCGGAGCCCTACCTGGGGCGCGATCTGTATTATACTCAAGTTTATTTCTATTTAATCTGTTATTACTCAATTACTTAACCGATCTATGTAAGAATAGTGATAACTAGCAGTACATTCGGCAATCATATAAGTGCTCACGATAAACAAAATACCATAAATGTAAAGAAGGAAATGCACAAGCAAATGCACAAAAGTAAGAATCAACTTCTCTTTATTATTCTTCGTTCAAGATTACAGACTCAACACCGCCCTACTGTTATCAAGAAATCTAGTGTCTATACAGAGCTGCTAGTCCCACTAAGGCTAGTAGCTACCGTAGAAACAAACAAACTAAAACTACTTTCGTTTTCCTTTATGAGAAATAGATAAGAGGGGAATAAAGGAGACCAACCTCTGTCTTGAGCTTGGTTCCTTGCTTGATTCCTCTCCCTTCTGATAGATCTTTGCCACTCACTTCCTCGTCTACCAAGCTTCAAAGAGCACATGTAGAATCAAAGCAGCATAACACTATCCAAGAACATAGATATATTATCATAAACAATATAGGACCAGATATATATTGACCACACAAATGCATATATCTCAATCATAAAAGAATGTGGATGAAAACTTGAATAGCTTTATTGATAATCAAGAAATAGCAAAGAGGATTACAACCAATTGTTCTAACCCAGCATCATCCTCTCAGCAAGAAAGCCCTTCTTCACCTCATGAAAAGCTTAGATCACTCAACGCTATGATATTGCACCAAGAAACCAACAACACTTCCTTACAAGATACAAAATTCCAGCCTCTAGATCTCTAGGATGAGGGATCCATATATAGATGTTTGCAAGGGGGGTGAGTCAGATTTTGAGATTTGATTAGTGTCATCTCTCTAGTAGTTCTTGATTCCACTTAGATATTAATGATCTCTTACTCATCCCTGGGCGAATGCAGAGAGGCAAGTGTCATAGGAAAAGTTTCTAGAAGATTCCATGATCCTCCACCTTGCATATTGACCCTGCCATTTGTCCACTCTCACCCATCACACACCATAGAAGGGCTTTTCAAGATGCATCACACCTCCTATGTGTATTTAAGTGGGATGCATTGCACTTTGACCATGGAGCATGTGAGATGGTCCAGTTCTGACCAGTTCTGAGCAGTTTTTCATGTAGAACTTCTGGGAGAAGATGTAATGAGTTGACCTTGTTCTTTTAGAGGTTGGAACAACACTTTTAGGGACTTAAGAGCCCTTGGTTTATGGACATTTATGATTGGGGTTGCAGTTCCCAAAAATGTCTATAACAGTTGCCCCCTAAAGCATGAGGTCGTTAATCTGTTGATGTCGGGTGAAATGCCTTATCATGAGGATCTGAAGTTTTTTCAAGCTGGAAGGCAACCTATAATAAGATACAATACAATGCATTATCTTCATAATAATTTCATGATCTACCTGAGGCAGGCATTCCCATGCTCAGCTTTATAAATTCATTTTCATGTACATAAGATAGACAATTGTATGGGTGTAGACTGATGATTCTGGTAGAGCCATCATCCCTTAGGTTGGATTATTATCTATGTTGTAATGATGTACATTTGATGTCTTTATTTTCCTAAATATATATTGCAGCCTAGATGGATGAAACTAGACCCGGGGTCTTCAATCTCATTCGATCTTCACTCGAAGTACAAGTCGATCCATGTGAGAGATGTTCTACAGTCGAACATGGAAAGACATCGCCTGATTACCAGCCAATGATGTAAGTTGTTAATAGGCACAAGAGGAATCACCGACTTGGCGTCGAACACCACACAAAATATTTTGGTCGAAGGCCATTGATGTAAACCTGTCGGCGAAAGTGAGAAACTTGCCATTGAGGCATGCAAGCTTCAAAGTACTGAAAGGTTTGTTCTTAGATCCACTTCTTGGATAATGAGCTAATGTCAACAGGAAGCGATCCGTCATAGGAGGGCCTTAGTGAATCCCACATCAATGACACAGATCAGAGAAAATGATTTTAATGGAGGTGAAAAGGATCTGATGATATAAGTTTCAGGGTGGTGGTCATGAAAGAATGGAGCGTAAATGTATTGCAGTGGGTGAGACACAGGTGTATTCTCTGAGTGACTTCTCTTGAACATATCGGCAACACTAACATGATGGATCGGTAGCATTAACCCCAAATATGGATGGTGTGATGGAACCATGGTGATGTGACCAGTGAATGAAACAACCCAACCCGACTCGGATGCGGAGTGAAAGTGTCATGTTCAAGAGCAGCTTGCTACCGATAAAGTTTCTTCAAGTTTTCTTCCCAATTTTCCCCCAGTCATTGCTGACCAGTACCTCTTTATTTTTTTCAAGCTTGAGGATGATAACATATGCTTGTTCTATAATTTTCCCTTCGGGCAAACCCATCGCTATGTTTTAACGAGCCTAGCGGTAGTGAAACTCGTTCTTGTCCATATGGACAAGTTTTTCTCTATTCGGTTTTAACGAGTGTAATGACAAGGATAACTCGGTACTTTTCAATTTTAGAGATTCTGAAAAAGGGACGTAAAGAAAACTCCAATAATCCTTTTTCGTCATATAATCCCTTGAGTCGGAAAAAGTATAAAACAATACAAAAGGGATGAATTTTCAATACTTTTCACGAGCCAAACAAAACAAGCGCTCGATATTTTTGTGTAATAATCCCTCAAGTCCAAAAAGATTAAAATATGAAGGAGGGATAGCACTTCCAGTCCCTTTAACGAGCTGGAGAGGCCATTGGCTCGACAATATTTTCATATTTTATGAGTCAGTTGAAAAGAGCTCAAAGGAGACTCGTTTTTTAAGGAATGAGTGATAAATTCGAGTACCAGCTCATTCCAGGTAAGGTTTTGAATTTTCCAATCACGGCAGTGTCATAAGGATGGCTAATAGGATCACTCTTCGCAACTGTTCCTCAAAAAGGGTAAACAATCAAATGGAGGTGAATGACCAACCAATACAGAGTAGAGGTGATGATGAGAACATGACCAGGGCTTCAAAGGCTGATGATAATACGTTCACGATGGTTATTTAACGGAAATTGGTTCATTTTTTAATGAGCTTAAACTCTAGGGGAACATTTTCTCATTGCTTATGTTTATTTTTTAACGAGCTTGAATTCCACGTTAAAACTGCTTGATCTAGTCGAATAATAAGGATGTCTCATATATAAACGACATCTTTTCAAAGCTTTTCCCTGCATCCTTTCTTTATGCAAGTTAGGAAACACCCAATCCTATGAGTTTAAAGGGTTAGAGGACCTATGAATTTAAAAAATAAATGGTCACTCTTCACTTGCATGCCAAAAGGTTTGCATGCCCCCAGGTATAGTGAAGTAGAGTTTCGAGGTTACCCCTCAATTTGCAAACAAAACATTTGTTTTATCTCGAAAGGCCTACCTTTTCAAGCTACCCCTCAATTTGCAGACACAACATTTGTTCTATCGGGAAAGTCCTCCCTTCTAACAGAGGTATCTTATTCCGGTCTAATCCCATTTTCCAAAATGGACAGGTGTGTCAGCCAGTAATATATCATCCACGGAAACCTATCATATACCCAAGGTTTTCCTATCGAAACAGGCCAGGGTGCATGCCCCCTGGGTTTCAGTCATATCCTCCAAATCATTCGCACTCATCAGGAGGACTGACTAGGGATTGATGAGACATTCCTTGCGTGAAAAGACCATTCAGGGTTGGTATATGACTATTTTCTATGTGTGAACTGAGGAATGAAGGCTGGTCTACGGGCTTGACCACTCTTCCTTCATGCAGAAAACACATTACTCTAAAGAGTGAGGAGACAATGGCTCCCATGCAATAAATATAGTCTCATCCAAGGAGTAGATTATAATCCAGGGGTCCTTGGACTACCATTACGTTCATGTGAACGATTTTCCTTCTCAATGTTATCGGCACATTGGGAAGGATCCCTAACGGTCGACTGGTTCCTTTGTCAAAGCCTGTTAGATTTTTCATCTCAGGCAAAAGCGATGGCGAACCAAGCGCTTTCCAAGCAGTTGAGGAAAGGATACTCACAAAAGCCCCTTCATCTATGATTGTACCGGCCATGACCATTCTATGTATTTGAGCAATGATTCGAAATGGTACACTAGCCGGTAAGCGGGGTCTGCCTAGTAGATTCCAATTGAAGGAGACAACTAGGTTGCTTGGAGGTGGGACTGAATAGACGACCGGATACGACTCTGACGAACTTCCTTCTTGTGCTAAAGGAACGGGTAGACTACCCCCATGTTCATCGGAGTCTGTGCTTACGAAGAGAATTTGGACGGTGTCATTCTTGTTCTCTTCGGTGACTGTATCATCTGAAGATGGATCCTCTAAAGGCAAGATAGGGTCAACTGCCGTCTCGACCTTTTGACTTTCTTCTGGTGTGGATTCAGATGGTTTATCTTCAATGTTAGATGCTTCAGTTGACCACAAGGGCGTGTCAGCCGGATTTTCATCTAGTGACGAACTCGGTAAGAGCTTCTTATATCAAGGAGGAAGCTATAACACTGAAAACAGACAGTTGTCCAAAACTCTTTTAGCCTCGTCTAAGAAGGGACAATGGTGGATGGCGTGATCGCTTTCACACATTTTACAAGGAAATCTACATCTTCCTTTTTGTCCAGGGGCTTCACTTTCACTAGTTGACGGTGTACTTTCAACATGACCATCAGAGGTTGATGACACCAGATTGTGCAAACGAAGAGACCTGTCCCTTAAAATCCAAGGGATGCAAGGACAATCTCGATGATATTGGTCTCCTTTGCAAATGACACATGGTGATTTAGGCCGGGATGGTGCAGTGTGTAGATTTTCACTAGACAATGCATGGTCTCCCCTTTTCACCTTTGGCTCCTTCTTCTTTTTCTCTTTCTTATTCTTCTCCTTCTTCTTCTCAGTTACTTGATTTTTGGCTTTACCAGCTTCATCAAGTGAAGAGGAAGGAGGAGAGGAAGAATTGGACGAAGTAGAGGGTTGGGAGCTAACTTTGGTATCGTTTAGTTTCTGACTTGATTATTCAGGAATCACAGTGTTCTGAACGACAGAAATTGAGAAGAGGAATACGGGCAAGCCGATTATTAATCTTGGAAGTGACAATGTGGCCATATGGGGTGCACCAACATCCCCCCAAGAGGAGAAAGGACTAGGATTTCCTCCAAGGGGAACTCCTCTGTTGGTGGACTCCATTTTTCTCAACCTAAGACAAATGTAGGAAAGGTGATATTTATTCCGATTAAAATAAATTTTAGACACTTTGACACAACTTGTTTTTTCAATTTTTAAGAGTCAAGAAAAAACACAAGATGACTCTAGTCGCCTTCGATTTTTAATGAGCCTGAAGTGAAAAATGCTCAGATGGACCTTTTCCTTTAAGGAGTCTAAAAAGGAATGAAAGAGACTGCTCTGGAAATCTAGACAAAGGGATTACCAAACCAATCAAAAAACTACAGAATAATTTTTATTGTATGGCAGTCAATCTTCCCCAATGTTGTGTTCAGTGTATTGCGATTGATAGGGCCGCAGACATGGCTTCCTATGGATAAAGGATAAAGCCTATTATGGTCTCCCAATATATACTCGACAGTACGTGGGAGCACAAGTCTGTACTAGAACTTATCGTCTCAGAGTGGAGGAATCACCCAACCAACAATGAAAACAACAGTTACCACGCTTTACGACGCCGGAATACGTCTCTAGTCTAGACTTCTATATGTTGTGCGTTAGGTTCCAAAGCGTTTTTAGATTCATTATATTTATTTTACAGTTGATCTTGCTTAAGAAATTTACCTTTCATGCTCACCGCGTGATGTAGATGTACAATTCCTAAAATGCAATCTAAGATGATAAACAGTCGTTTAATCTTCTTTTTGCAATGAAAATCCTAGCTGCTAAGGAAAGAGAGACGACGTTCTTTCAACATAGAGCAAAGAGCACACACTATATGCACTTTCCTAAAGTAATCCAACAAACAGTATAAATGCAAATGCACGTGCATGTATTTTTTTTCAGCCTTCTTAATGTGTGAATGATAAAAAGAAAGCTAAGCACAAATCTGAATTATTTTTCAAAGCGACATTACTAGCAAGTTTCTTTTCAAGACAAAATGCAAACAATGACGATACTTTGCGATTTGGAATTGAAAACTTTCTTTCGAAACTTGAAAAACTACTAATTGAAATCAAATACAAGAGTAATAGTGTAATCGACTATCAAGAACAATCGGATTCTCTTCTATGACTGAAAACGACACTTGTGACACTTTCAAATCAAGAAACGACAGTACAATCACACTACTTATTTGTAAACGAGAAATGAAAATGGCTTAAAATACATAAAAACATTTACAGTTATTTGCACAATGGAGGCAGAATAATGGCAAGGAAGGGGGTTTCAACAGAGGTGTACTGACTATAGGCAGTAAAACTCTTGAATAGAGCTGAAAATAGTGAACACAGAAACCAAAATCTAGGAGCAGGAAAGGCCTTGTCTGATCAGCGCACCTCTAACACAGTGAAAAAGAGATGAATCGCACCTACTACAATCGGGAAGTGCAATGCATCCATAATTCACAGAAGAGACAGTATGCTGGACCATGGATGAGACTTTAACTAGGTTCCGGGTCATAGTTTGCAGCTCATTTAAGGGATTTAGGCCGAGCAAGTGGTAATCAATAAACCAATCACAGGGGTAGATCTAAAGAGGTTACTAGAGCCACTACAAGGGCAATTAGAGAGCTTATAAATCAGTCGTTCAGTTCATAAACAAAACCCGGAGATAGACTAAAGCAGCATTGATCTACCTTGCACTTGCATAGCAAATGCAGTTCGAAGGCTAGTTGGCTTGACTTCAGGCTCCGTCTATAAGTTTATAAAGTAAACAAATGTAGATAAACAAAAAATCTATTCGTTCCCCAGTGGAGTCGCCATTTTTCTATCAGGAAATATAGTGTCTATGCAGAACTGCTAGTCCCACTAAGGTTGGTAGCTACCTTAGAAACAAAAAAACTAAAACTACTTTCGTTTTCCTTTATGAGAAATAGATAAGAGGGGAATAAAGGAGACCAACCTTTGTCTTGCGCTTGGTTCCTTGCTTGATTCCTCTCCCTTCTGATAGATCTTTGCCACTCGCTTCCTCGTCTACCCAGCTTCAAAGAGCACCTGTAGAATCAAAGTAGCATAACACTATCGAAGAACATAGATCTATTAGCATAAACGATATAGGACCAGATATATATTGACCACAAAAATGCATATATCATCAATCATACAAGAATGTGGATGAAAACTTGAATAGCTTTATTGATAATCAAGAAATAACAAAGAGGATTACAACAAATTGTTCTGACCCAGCATCATCCTCTCAGCAAGAAAGCCCTTCTTCACCTCATGAAAAGCTTAGATCACCCAACACTATGATATTGCACCAAGAAACCAACAACACTTCCTTACAAGATGCAAAATTCCAACCTCTGGATCCCTGGGATGAGGGATCCATATATAGATGTTTGCAAGGGGGGTGAGTCAGCTTTTTAGATTTGATTAGTGTCCTCTCTGTGATAGTTCTTGATTCCACTTAGAGATTGATGATCTCTTACTCATCCCTGGGCGAATGCAGAGAGGCAAGTGTCACAAGAGAAGTTTTTAGAAGATTCCATGATCCTCCACCTTGCAGATTGACCCCGCCATTTGTCCACTCTCGCCCATCGCACCCCATAGAAGGGATTTTCAAGATGAACCGCACCTCCTATGTGTATTTAGGTGGGATGCAACACACTTTGACCATGGAGCAGGTGATATGGTCCAGTTTTGACCAGTTCTGAGCATTTTTTCATGGAGAACTTCTGGGAGAAGATGTAATTAGTTGACCTTGTTCTTTTAGAGGTTGGAACAACACTTTTAGGGACTTAAGATCCCTTGGTTTATGGACATTTATGATTGGGTTTGCAGTTCCAAAAATGTCTATAACACCTGCACACTCAGTTGTAGGGCTCCATGCACTCAGCTGCGGACTCTATTAGGCCTCTGCACACTCAACTGCAGAGCATCTTCCTACTACTATGACCCAATACACTTAGATTCTTGCTCTATGCTGGAACCATTCGTATTCATCTCTCCTATTCACTATATTTACAACTTAGAGCCTTGCTTTATTTATACAATCCCATGGTCCACGAACCATGGGTAGGCCGACATGACTTTACATTACATTACATTACAATACTTTAGGGAGGACAGCCCTATGTCTCAACCTATACTTTGCACTCTGCGTCCGCAATTCGCAGAGTCTTACAATACATTTGACCAACAGTTGGGCTTTGAGCCCCAAAACATGTTGTGGGGGCATTCCATGGTTAACACAACATGATGATAAGAGCACTGTGTTGCGTGACAATGGAGATAAGGGATCTGCCTAGGTATGACGGGTTGACAGCAGTGGATGAATTTTTGAACTAATTTGAGAGCGAAGTACCAGAATAGTAGTGTTTCAACACTTTGAAGTGGGCACTGCATGCTACTCCCACAAGATGGTGGGGTACACACCAGCAGAGTTTCGAGGATTGGTGCAAATGCAGAAGGGTGATGTGCCTAAGATTTGGGAAACCACATATGTGGCTAGCTGATAAGAATGATGGGCGAGATGATCCCCGAATACACCTGGTAAAATGGACCAGGGCCTACGGGGACAAGCCACAGCCAGAATGGGTTCATTTGTTCTATCATACCCTGGATGTCATACCGATGAATTGGTATACTGAGACGGAGCTCCACCATGGTATGAGTGAATGGGATATATTGCGCAAGGAATTTCTGTTAAATTTCACGTTTGAATATCGTTGGTGGGATATTGTTGACAATGCGCTACATGCAATAAAAGCAGTTATCTTCAAAACACCCCAGGAGCCCATGGAAGTACTCCAACCAGAATGAGCGACACAACTGAGCTGCACGCTAGAGTGTTACACCGTAAATTTTGAGGAGGATGATGAGGACCCCCGAAATATCAACATTCCATAAACGAAAGGTTGTCACAAGGTTCAAGGACCATCGATTGAGGATCCCGACATCACCAAGCAGCTAAAAACAAAGCAGGTAAACATTTGAACGGAGGTAGAGCCGAAGTACGTAATGCTTGGATATTATTGGGATGATGCCACAGTGGATAAGGTCACTGAGTTACTCCGCGAATACCAAGATTTGTTACCGACCAAAATTACGAACTTAAAAGGGATTGTTGGCGACTTAGGAATGATGACCCTAAAACCCGACGCGAAGCCGGTTAAGCAGCAACCTTACCGCTTGAACCCAAAATATAAGGAAAAGGTCTATGAGGAATTAAACAAAATGATCGCAACCGAAGTTACTGAGACAGTGGAAGAATCCGACTTGGTGAGTCCTATGATAGTACAGGAGAAAAATCAGAAGGGCGAAATAAGAATATGCATGGACCTAAGAAAGCTTAACAACACCTATGTACATGATCCATTCCTAGCACCGTTAATAGATGAAGTACTAGAGAATGTTGGTAGCTAGGAAGCATACTCACTCACGGATGGGTTCTCAGGGTACCATCAAATCAAGATCGCGTCGGAAGATAGGAGAAAAATGACGTTCGCAACGTAATGGGGCTACTTTTAATACACCATTATTCCATTTGGATTGAAGAACATGCTAGCCATCTTTTCACGCATCGTTGTGGTTGTGTTCAAAGAATACATCCACAGGTTCTTGGAGGTTTATCTGGATGATTCGACTGTATTTGGATTAGTTAAGCACCATGTAGCAAGCTTACGCTTGATGCTGGATACTTGCCACCGACACCAGATTGCGCTGAACCTTAAGAGGTGCACATTCCTCATCCCCTTTGGAAACTTGCTAGGACATGTGGTTTGCAAACAAGGACTGATGGTGGACCCTGCAAATATTGTCTTTATTCTAAATTTGGAAGCACCACGAAGTGTTAAACAGTTGCATGCTACCTTGGGGCATACAGGGTACTATAGGAAATTCATCAAACGCTATGCCTAGATAACATCACCAATGGAAAAGCTATTGAAAAAGGATGTTACATATTGTTGGAATGATGATTGCATGAAGAGTTTGGATGTCCTCAAGGGGAAATTGGCCTCCGTTCCAATCCTGGTCTTCGCAAAATGGGATGTGGAGTTTCATGTACATGTTGATGCATCATGTATTGCGCTAAGAGTAGTACTCACATAGGAGGGCATGGAGGGCATGGATCACCCGATCACATTTTCAAGTCGAAGATTGTCCAAAAAAGAAAAGAACTATTCCACCACTAAGCGCGAGGGATTAGCAATGGTGTACGCACTCCAAAAATACCGACACTATTTACTCGGAGGAAATTTCAAGATGTATACTGACCATTTCGTGCTAAAATACCTGGTCAATAAGCCTGTGTTGGTTGGGCGCATATGCAGATGGCTCTTATTGATCCAAGAATATGATTTTTATGTCATAGTCAAGCCGGGATGCCTGAACGCAGGACCAGATCACTTGTCACAAATTGAGACCGGCGTGTAACCCATTAATTTGGAGGAGGGATTACCTGATGCACAGCTCTTTGTAGTGCGCGTCACAGCCAGACACTTCGAAGATATAATCCCTTTTCTAACAATAGGGACAGCGCCGAAGGAATATTTTGTCCAACAAAAGAAGGAATTGGCAGTGCGCGCGGCGGATTTTTTTATCATCGCGAGGAACCTATACAAAATGGGAAATGATGAGATATTGCAAAGATATGTCCCTAAATTCAAATGAAGTCAGTTCATCATGGAAGCATATGGGGGCGCTATAGGAGGACACTATGTCGGACGTGCAACCACACAGAAGATTCTTCGCGCAGGGTTATGGTGGCCAACCCTACACCTGGATTTGAAAGCACACTATAAGGCTTGCGATATATGTAAACGAAGGGGAAAACCATCGCAGAGGGATGAGGTGTCATTACATCCACAAATGACACTGAAACTATTTGAGAAATGGGAAATCGACTTTGTGGGACTGATCAAACCTCAGGGAAAGATGGGCACATGCTACATCATCACCGCGACAGAGTACCTCACATGATGGGCAGAAGCACAGCCAGTCAAAGACAATCGCCAAAGCTAAGAAGTTTTTGCTTGAAAACGTGTTGACCCGATTTGGTTGTCCAAAAATTTTAATGAGTGATCACGGAACACATTTCCTGAATGAAACCATCAGCACAATCACATAAGAATTCCAAGTATATCATCAGAAGAGTACACCATATCACCCACAAGCGAATGGGATAGTAGAGGCATTCAACAAAATACTGGAAACCACACTAGCCAAAGTATGCAACGCGCAGTGAAATGATTGGGACCTACGCGTACCTATCATGCTATGGGCTTACAGAACAACGTGCAAGAAACTGACAGGACAACCGCCTTTCCGGTTAGTTTATGGCATGGAAGTTGTCATGCCGATGGAATATATTGTACCTAGTCTACGAATAGCCATGCTTACAGCCATGAAATATCACGAAGCTCTGGAAGAAGGGCTCACGCAATTAGAAGAACTCGAGGAAGACCAGTTTTTGGCTGGATTTCATCAGCAGGTACAAAAGGAGCATGAAAAATCCTGGCACGATCGCCATATCAAGTTGCGCACCTTCAAGCTAAACGACTTAGTGCTTTTGTATGAGAGTAAGTTTGAAAAATTTCGAGGAAAATTTAGAATGCACTAGCTGGGACCATACATGGTTAAGGAGGTCACAAATAGAGGCATGGTCCAGCTCATCAAATTCAATGGAGAAACTTTGCCAAGCAAAGTGAATGGCAGTCGCTCGAAGCCTTACAAATGTGGGCCAGCTATATGACTAGCCGGCAGCATTACAGTCTTCACGCTTCAGAGAGCCAGACAAGGGCACAAGACTATAACTACATATCAGTATGACTGTATGGGAACAATTCAGTTACAGAGGGTTCAGAAGCGAGAATGCAGCAGGTTCAGCAAGCAGCAGCTCAGTGCGTTGCGGACATCCAAACTGTTTGAGACCAGCTGGAGGGACTCTGTGCCAAGATCACCACACAGACAGAGTGACTCGAGGGCGAGTCACGATTTTTGTGTTCGGGGGTTGTTGGGCATGGGATCCCCCCATAGCATGTTTTGGGGCTCAAAACCCAAGTTTTGAGTACTATTATTGTAAAGATTTCGCGAATTGTGGGTGCGGAGCGCAAATTTTATGTTAGAGTCATAGGCCTGTCTGCCCTAAGTTGTGAATGTAGTGTCGGTCTACCCATGGTATGTAGACCATGGGATTGTATAAATAAAGCGAGGATCTAAGTTGTAAAGTAGCAAGTAGGAAACCAAATGGAGTTTAGAATATAGCGAACATAGAGTAAGAGTCTAAGTGCTTTGGGTTGTAGTAGTAGGAAGAGGCTCTATAGCTGAGTGTGCATAGGCCTAGTAGAGTCCGCAGCTGAGTGCATAGATCCCTGTAGCTAAGTGTGCAGGGCAGAGTCGAGTTTATAACCAAGGAAGAAGAATAATAAAGAGAATTTTGATTCCAAATCTTGTGTATCTGTTATTGTGTTATTTCCTCTTTGATACCATATGCAATTATACTGTTTTATTTATCACATGCACTTATATGAATGTTGAACACTATTAAGTATACCTAGACACATACAAATAAGCTAAGTGATCAACTGATATCAGGTTAATAGTAAGGAATTGGGTATAACCAGATTGGGCCCCGAGTAGGGTTGTGCAAAGGCAGCATCAAAGGCTGCAAGGTACTGATAGGTGCGCGTAGAGATGTGCGCATAGGGTCAAACCACAAACCACCTAAAATAATCAGACATCTCTAGCATGTGGAAACCTGGATCTAGCACCCTCCCATACTACTTCGAATGAGACCTCAGTCCGTGCTCCGCGGACTGTTGCTGAAAGGGCCAGTAGTACCGGGATTTGTTTGGCTAAATCACCTCTAAACCTGGGTCAGGCCCCAACAAGCCAACATGTATCTATAGAGGACCCATTTGATCAAGATGATTGGGCTCACTATGCACAATTTATAGCCACAATTGGGGAAAAGGTTTAGATTGTTGGGGATTATCTATTGGTGACAAATCTAAAGGTACACGCTTGTATTTTGACACTTTCTTTCAGTTTAATCATTGAGATTTTTCATTTCCCCAACCCGTTCTTGATTTTCATCTTATCTTTTCTAATATTGTTTCAATCATCATTGATATATGCACATGTACTGATGGAGTGTGTTGGAAAGATGATTAATGGAAAATATTTCAATTCTCTTTTACTAAAGGTAAATAGATTGATCCTTAATTTTGTATATTTGTTGCTGATGTGACATATGATGTCTAATAAGTTTTTGCAACCTATTGTAGGTGAACCAAATTGGTTTTCTTACTCAAAATATTGATGACAAGACATCGCAAGTATTTATTTAATGTTTTTTTTCCAAGTCTCTTTCTTTCCCTCATTTTTAAAATTTTACATCATATGTGATATTGATGTGTATTTTTAATGTTTCTCTAATTGTGTATGCAATGTCAAAATGGAAGACACCTTTATTGCAAATCTCGAAGTGGCATTGGCCTAAGTAATGTTCATTTTTTAGTATTTGGTTGCTTTAAAGTGTGTAGAGAGATTAGTGAGTTCAATATGTGTCGAATGTGAAACCTTAGTGTGTATGGAGTCGAGCGTTTAATCCTTGTTCTGTTATATACTTGAGGATTGAAGGTTTCTAATTATCATGAAGAAATTAAGGTATAAATTCACTTATGATCTATAAGGGTTGTGTGTCTACATCATCAAGGCCAAATTAAGGCAGGTGCCCCTGAACAGCTTGAGGAAGAGAAGGAAGAGAGTTCTCCTCAAGTCAATCCACCTCATTTTCCTAAGAGGTTGATCCACCCTAGCCAGCACACCCTAGAAGAGGTCAAACTTCTAGGAAAATTGAAGAATTTATGTGTTATGATACCCCTTATCTAGGGTATTAAAGATCTCCTCTATAATAAGTTCATCAAGGAGAAATGTTTCAAAAATATTGAAAGAAGAAAAAGAGAAAGCACCACCATCAATGTTTTTGGAAAACTATCTAATTTTATAATTGGGAGGGTGATCTTCCGTTAATATCTAGACCCTGGAATCCCATTAGTATATGTTCAAATTGATTTCCTTATATTCCTTAATAGTCCAGTTGATCTTAGGGCTAAAATTAATGTGATGACTAAGAAAATCGTGCTAAAGTTAAATCTCCAAGGGGATTTGAGGAAGACCACCACAATGTTGCAGCTTGTAGACACATCCATAGTAGATCCTAAGGGAGTTATTGAAGATTTTATGGTCTCCATTGAATCTTGGGATTATCCTACTAATTTATTGGTTATCCATCCAAAAAACAAGTTTAATGGCTATCTTCTCATTTTAGGAACACTGTTGTTGGCTATTGTTGATGCCTACATTAGTTGTAGGGAAGGGAACATGACCATTAACAATGGACATTTATAAAAAAAAATGGTATTGTATCCTCCTACTCAACATTCTATTGAACATGACTTACCCTTGTGGTTAGAAGAGGAGGAAGAGAAGGAACTGTATCACACAAACCCCTACCCAATATGAAAACTAGATACTATTAAAGGAGGGGGGAACCTGATGAAGAAGACCTCATTTACTATATGCTTTAGAAACAACCTCCCACTCTCATACCAATTGATGACTTGATGAAAGAATATGGTAGTAGTCCTTTTACTGAATTATGCCCTATTGATTCAAGTCTAGAACATGTCAATATTATAGAGTTTGGACCATCTAGAACCTTAATGATCAACCCTTCTCCATCATCCAAACAAGAAGAACAGTTGTGGAATGTGCTGAGGCAACACGTGGATGTTTATGATTGGGATTATAAGGAAATGAGAGGTGTACATACCTCAGTTTGAACACATCATATTTACATCAAGGAGCAATGCAAGCCTATGCCAAAACTCCAGAGAAGGATGCACCCAACTCTTAAAGACATTGCGAAATAATAACTATGAAAGCCACTGGATGCAGGGTTCATATACCCCATTTCAAATAGTGAGTGGATTTCACCTCTCATTTTAGTTCCCAAGAATAATGGGAAGTGTATAATATGTGTTGATTACTCTAAACCTAACAAGGCTACAAAGAAGGACAATTATCATTTACCCTTCCTAAAACAAGTCTTAGATGGCCTTGCACGGAATAAATTATTCTCCTTTGTGGAGCGTTTTAGTGGATACAATGAAAGTGAGATCAACACTGAAGACAAAGATAAGAAACATTTACATGTCCTTGGGGTACATTTTATTATAAAGTTCTTCCATTTGGTTTATGAAATGCACCTGCTACTTTCTAGAGGGAAATTCTAAGTATTTTTTCTAAACTTGTTCATGAATCTGTTGAAATATACATGTATGGTTTTCTTCCTTATGGATGTGACTTTCATGAATCTCTCTCCATTCTGCTGTTTTACAAGAACCTTACCCATTCCAACGATTTTACAGGGTTTATCATCACCCAGACGAACTTGTCCAAAATCTCATTGAACATAGTCATGAATGTATTTCTTATCAGGTGTGGCATGGAATGAAGCCCCTAAATCTACCACCCAAGAATCAGTAATATTTTCGAAAGAAATAATCAAAGCATCTTGTAACACCTCATCTGTCACATTTGCTTCATTATCGTTTTCTTCTTGTGCATCTCCTTCTTTTCCCTTCTGATATCTACAGTCTTTCTTTAGGTGTCCTTTCTTTCCACATTTCCAGCACACTATCCCGATCTGGACTTGGATCTGCCTTTCCTTGATTTACTGCGATATCCTGAGCTCTTTCCTCTTTCCATTTTTCTTCCTCTAGACTATGCACTCAAAGCATTTCTCGATGTCTCACCGGAGCTTTTCCATCGCATTTCCTCGCTAAGGATAGCACCGACAACATCATCAAACTTTAAAGTACTAGATGCAGAAACAGAGTTACTAATGGCCATTACCAAACCATTCCAACTTTCTCGTAATGAGCACAAGAATAACAGAGCTCTAACTTCATCATCAAAGTTTACCCCTACAGAACTTAACTGACTTGTAACTGTATTAAAATCATTTAAATGGTTTGCAACAGATCCACCTTCTGACATATTCATATTAAATAACCGTTTCATAAGAAATACCTTGTTTGAGGACGAGGGATTTTCATATAGTTTTGACAACGTCTGCATCAAACCCTCCGTCGTGGTTTCCTTCGAAATGTTGAAGGTGACTAACGCAGCAAGGCACAACCGTATTGTTCTGAGTTCCTTTCTATCGAGAAGGTTCCATTCTTCGTCTTTCATACTCGTTGGCATCTTTGTTTTTCCGCCCAATGGTAGGTATAGATCTTTCTGATACAGATAATCTTCCATCTGCATCTTCCACAGCGAGAAGTTTTGGCCATTAAATTTCTCGACCCTAAACTTACCATCTTCCGCCATTTCTCCCACTCGAACCAGGAAGCCTTCTTTCCTATGAGTTTATCAGCCAAATAGACCTTCGGCTCTGATACCAGTTGTTATAAAATTATATATTACGGAGCAATGGAACACATAAAATATTGCAGAAATATAAACACAGAAAATGCACAAAACAAGAGAGACACAGATATATGTGGTTCACCCAGTTTGGGCTATGTCCACCTTGAACAACCAATCCTTCCTTTCTATTATCCAGCAAAATGAAGAGACACAACCTACAACAAATCCGATGTAATATCCTCTGTTTTCTCTCACAGTCTCACCTCTCTATTTCTCACTCACGGAATACACATCTATCACACAGCCTCAAATACAATATCCTCATACAAAGAGAGGGGTTGCCTTCTAGGGCAAAAAACCATAAACTAAACATAAGTTCTACTGTTAGATCATCCGCCTAATGAACGACCCAGATTGACTAGAAATTACTATAATTTTACAAGGAAATTTTACAGTTGTTTTTAGCTTCGGGGGCACTGCCCCCGAAACCCCCCGCCAGGGGGGGGGCTCCCAAAGGTCGCAGCCACCCCCCCTGCAGCGAATATTTTATAGGCGGCGTTTCAGCCACCATTTTGAACTGGGGTCCTATGTAGCGATTCTTTGAATATAGAAGATAATCAGGCTCAAAACCCAACAACAAGTAGAAGATAAATTTCCTTATTCCATCTATTTCATTAGTAAAAATTTGTAAACATTTGAGTTGAATTACACTGTCACTGAAAAAAAATCTTAGTTGTAATACATTCTTTAAACAAATTTAGGCACAGTATCGCTGGGTACCAAACCTTTGTGCATATTTATCATGAAACCTTTAAATATTTGTTTAATAAGCCTAATTTTGATGCTAGGATAATTAGATGGTTTTTATTATTACAACAATTTGATTTGACTATTATTGACAAACCGGGGAAAGAAAATGTGGTTGCAGATTTTGTGTCCACTTTCACCTCGCCTATAGGTAATGAGGAAATGGTGGATGATCAACTCCAAAATTAACACCTCTTTTCCATATCAGTTTTATCTCCTTGGTTTTCTGAGATATCCAACTACTTGGTTTCTAGGAGATTTTCTCCTAATATCTCATATAGAGAGAAAAACATGATTGTAAGGAAAATCAAGTCTTTGGCTTGGATTAGGGAAACCTTTTCAAATTGTGACCAGATTTGATCGTGATGAGGTGTGTATGAGAAGAGGAGGTCTTTTACATCCTCACATAATGTCATGATGGACCTTGTGGGGGTAATTTTACTTCTAAAAGGATAGTCTTTAAAGTTTTATAGGTTGGTTACTATTGGCCCACTTTACATCAAGATTTTAGGAGACAAACCGCTATTGTGATTAGTACCAAAGGATGGGAAAATCCATACCAAGGGATGAATGGCCCTAAAATTTCAAGTATTTATAGAGCCATTTGAAAAGGGTGGCATGGATTTCATTGGGTCAAATGATCTACCGTCAGGAAAAAAGAGGTACATCATTGTTTGAACTGATTACTTGACAATGTGGGATGAGATAAAGGTAGTAAAAGAAACGATTCAGTAGAAAATGTCTGAGTCTTTAACGGAAAACATCTTCTACAAGTTTGGTTATGCAAGGGACATAGTCACCGATCAAGGAGCATAATTCACATCAAACATGATTGAAGATCTCATGAAGCAACACCATAACAAGTGGAAGGCATTCGTTACCCATAACCCTCAAGAAAATGGGCAAGTAGATCAGGTCATCAACAAAGCATTAGAGAGCATCCTTAACAAGGTTGTTAGAAGTAGTAGGATATATTTGGCAGAGAGACTAGTAGAGGCCACTTGAGCTTATAATACCACGTGCAAAACCACCAATGGGTTCACTCCATATGACTTGGTTTATGGTAAGAAGGCTTTGATTTCTATTGAGTTTGAATATAACACCTTGAAAATGGAAATTCTATATGACTTAGAATTCACTGCAACACAACAAGAAAGGATTCTCCAACCTATCGGTAATATCAGTTCAGAATGCAATCTCTTCTACACAATGAAGTCATACAATTTCAAAGGAAGGTGTGGCCTTACAATGAAAAGACTTTTCAAGAAGGAGATTGGGCCCTTTTATATGGCTCTAGGTTAAAAGATTTTAAAGGAGAGTTAATGATAATATGGTTTGATCAATACCTAGTAGAAAAGTTCCATGAAAATGGATTTGTCTAAACTAAAACCATTGACCAAGAAGGCATTCCCTTACTTGTAAATGGTTATAGGTTGAAACTATATATAAGATCTTTGTCCAATGAAGAATTTATTAGTTCAGTCAGCAATAAATTAAATGTGATTTAGAGTTTCATATATTCCAATCCAAAACATTCCAAAAAATTAGAAAAAAAAAACAAATAATAATAAAAAGGCCCGAATTAAAACCTCTATGAAGCATCTAAGGCTAACTCTAGGGTTAAAAACCTCTCTGAGGCAGCCCAGTTGAAAAAACAAAGGAGAAGAAAAAAGTAAAGGTCCCTAGGTGAAAACCTCCTTTAATGCACCTATGGCAAGCATGTAGGTTGTAAACCTCCACACAGACAGTCTGTTTGTCTCAAACAAGGAGAAAAACAAATGAAAACAAAAGAAAAGGAAAAGAGGAACACAAGGAAGAATCTTACACCACGCCTGCTAACCTTTCTCTTCTTTTGCATGAATGCACACATTAGCAAATTTCATGGCTATCGAACAAAACCTACAAGTGTTCATCCATCCCCCCATCCATACACATGATCTCTAGACTCTCCACTTAGATAACCATCTCTCTCCACCATCCAATCAGCTAGAAATTCAAATTTCACCTCCTCACTTTGATGCTACAAGAAGGACATGTATTGCGACGAGAGGTCTTGTGATGTTGTAGGAGCAGCATGTGAAGCTACAAGAGGGGTATCCAATGAGGATAACATCCAAGAAGACCATGATGACTCTAGGAAATGATAAATAGAGTCCTCCAATGATTTTATGATCAACCATCCATCACCCATCCACTCCATTTCACCAAACATTTGCTAAAATTTCCCACTTTGTCCTACCTCTAAAAAATCACAGAAACCACTATTTTCTATTTCTATAGTGTCTGAACTACTCCCTCATGAATCTAACACTATCCTCATGGCTTGTGATTATCTCCCTCAACACCATCATTCAAACTGAAGATTTCAAGTCAGGATCAAAAGAATACTATAGGAAGAAAACTCCATCAATAGTAGCCTGTGCAACAACAATAGAAATCATTGATATTGTTCTACACCACTAGAAGGCATGATGGAGCCTTTTATGCAACTAGGAAGGGACACACCATCGTTAGGAATGATTTCCACTAATAGCAACAACTTGGGCATGGGAGGGGCACCTACACACACCCAACAAAATCATTAGTCAAGGTATCATAAATTATGAAGACATGCACCGAAAACATGTAGAAAAGTCAACTCCTATGATCATAATGATATATGGCCTAGCTCAAGCATGAAACTATTTGTAGCAATTCAACCTACAGGTAGGCTCAGGTATGGCAACCCTCATCTCTTCCCTATGTATAAAATGACTAAAATGTGTTTTGATCGAGAGAGGAGTTTAAATAGGATGGTGGTGGCAAGTGAACTTGGCTGGCCTTAGCTAGTAAACTTAAGTTCAAGTTAACTCACATATTCAACGTGGATATGTCAACTCAAAATAAGATGGTTTCCTTGAATATTGGGGTGATAATCATGGGGAGAGAGAAATTATTACAAGGAGTGGGGGCAACGGTCCAAAAGAGGAAACTCGTATGAATACCATGTTGCTAGGACACTCCAAGATTTTAAAACAAAGAGGATATTATGTACTGGGATCAAATTCATTTGCACCATCAATCATTCTAAAAACTTGTAGAGGAAGGATGAGATATTGTATCACACAACATAAGGTGCCACAGAGGATTTTCAAACCATGTATACAAGTGCTAAAGGAGGAAGCTATAGGAAGACCTACAAGCACTACAATTGGGCAAAGAGGAGCTACATGAGGAATTAAGATTTGAAAAAGGAGTCATGGTGGCTCGCTATTGTCTCAAAACCTTCATGCACACACAAAATTGTTTTGAAAATAAGTAACTGACACCCTCCTTCCTTGTTTCTACATCCATTTGTATGAAAAGTCTGCTTGAAATTAAGAGCCTGTAACAGCCAATGGAGAATTAGGATGTCTTTTTGAAAATTGGTGTGGTTAAAAGAAGAGAAAAGTAGTTTGGTTGACATAAATTGGATCACCCTTCTTCCTCACTACTACCAAGTGACTTAACATTTTTTCACCAATGAGACTTTTTGAATTTTTTTAATTCCACACCTAATAACAACAAAGAGGAATAATAGAATAAATGGGGGGAGTATTTAATAGAAGAGAATCCTTAGACCCCAACGGGATTCACCAACACCCTCTTGTAGTAGACATATTTAGAATACACCAATGGTTGGGTTTATTTGAGTTGCTAAAGAGGTATGATGATGATCTTGTAAACCAGGGAAGAAGAAGGAGAAAAAAAAAGGAGGAACGGGCAGCAAAAAGAGAAGAAGAAGAGATAATAACATAATAAAACGAGGCAACATATATAGACAAAGGAGAAGTAGAAATGAAAGGAGAAGAGGGGGAGAATAACGTACAAGAAAGAGTAATCCATGAGGGGACTTCTAAACCGCAAGGAGAAAAAGAAAAACCACATCAAAATGGTCCATATCCAATACTGAACAAGATGTACTCTAAGATTAGCTACATTGGGCACTCCTGTAAAGACGAGGAGGAAGAAATCAAGATAAGGTCTCATGTATTTCTGAACTAGGAAGAGAATGAGAATTAGACAAGGGAAACCACAAACTCCTACAAAGTTCCCTATCATTATTGATGAATCATCAAGTAAAAAGGAAGAAATAGTACCGAGTGAAGAAAATATAGAGGAGGTCACTCCTCCTAAAACGAAAACCAAGTCACCTGTAGCATCTGTGGCTAGCCCACCATTAGGCCAGTCACCTCCAAGAAGCTAAGGACACAATATACCTTTGACAAAGAAGAAAAAGATAATTGATAGGAGGACCAAGGTTTACAATAGGAAGGGCAGAGTATGCTACATGAACAACAGGGGAAGCTATAAGAGCACAAAAAAGAGCTACAAAAGGAAATAACCACCTGTTGAAGCCCTGAAAATCGGGTCGACAACAAGGGGGATACCCACCCGGTCCGGACCTCGGTTGGCATCTCCTTATCCATTTGGTATAGCGGGTCCGACTGGGGGATAATGGGACCAGTTTCCCAATCTAAGGGTGTGTGTGTGTGCAGAGTTGGATGATGATGATCTAAGAGTTCTAATCTAAGCTACTTTAGTCTATTTCTATGATATTGTAATCTAATGAAAACAACACATCTAATCTACGCTAACCCGGGGTGTATTTCTTCTATTATGCGATCTAAAGAGATTTCAAACAATAACTGGTAATAAAGATCATTCAGCTATCATAAGAATGGAAATCAATTAAGATGAACCACTTTGCATAAAAGGTTAGGCAAAACAGTTGTGAACAGCATATCGCATAATAAGTTATTCATATATCAAACATAAATAAATGACTCCACCGTACAAAAGTGCCAAATGGTAACTCATGCATTCATGCAATAACATATAAACAACTAAAATTGTATATCACTTTAAGAATATAAGCAGAAATGGCCAAGAGATAAAAGTACCATTTACGACTGGTCCTACTCATAAGCTTCAAGCAAAAATGATTTATCTCTACTTGTCCTAACATCTACTAAGAGTAAAAAAGTGCAACATTAGTAGCAGATATCAAATGCAAACATTAATAAACCTCGATCCATCCATTCATCAAAACCTCCTCTGAGGGTGCAGAAGTGCATGTTCTGAAGACAAGTTTTTGACAAATTTCTAGACCCTTCTCCAAATGCATGAGAAGGGTTAAAATACTACTTCCTAATTCTAATAATAGTTTATTTATGAAAATTTAGGATGTGGTTTTCAAATGACCGTCCTTTTTCTAATCTAATTTTAAAGAAAAAACAACATTCTAAATAAAGTTACTTCTGAATCTGATCCTTAAAACTGCATGCATTCATCATGGGTTTGAGGAGAGTCGGCTGGCTTACTTCTGCTTCGACCTGGGCTGAGAAAACAGAATCTATGAGAGCTGGCACTACTTTCTTGGCCGCATTTATAATACAATTCACAGTCATCTGCTGACTATGCGGCTTCAGCAAGTATGCCCAGTAACAAGCCCAATTTAACCTGTCTAGTGCTTGGACTGATTTTTCCTTTTCTTGTGCCTTTTGTTTCCATTCTGCTTCTAGTCGTAGTTTATTTGGAAAATACCCTGGGGTGGTCTCTGCGATCAAGTTTGCTCTGTGCAAATTTTCATTTACACAGTCGACAAGAATGCTAGCTGTTGTGGCCGTTGTTTCTGTTGCTTGTTCTGCTTTTTCCTTTTCTGGTGCCTTCAGCTTCCATTCTGCTTGTTCTGCCTCCCTGATTTGATCGTCCCACTCGTTGAAGAGCAACGCTGAGCCCACTTCTTGTGCTACCTGTGTATTGCTCACAGGTGTTTTTGGGGCCTGTCCTTCAAGATTGCTCAGTTCGTTGAAGGTTTCCCATTCTTTATCTAATTCTGTTGTGATGAGTGGTGCTTCGATGATGAAAGGGGGGACATCTCTTGACAGGGAGGCGGTAACTTGCTGCTGCGGAAATTCTATTGATTGAGCGCTGTCCTTAGCTGACTCTTCGCCTCTATCTTGGTCATTTTCGGATTTTTTAGAATGCTCAGGCATCTCTTGTCCACTCTTACATTTAGATCCGGAAGCGCTTGAATTCCCACTAAGGCTAATGCTTGGAGTAGGTTCTCTGACAGGTAGTTGCAGCTTTTCTAGAGGAACAGTGGCTAGTCTTCTTTCTCTGTATACCATGAATTTTTGGAGGTCATCTGGAGACAATCGTGATTGAGCTTCCCGCAAAATTTCCTGGAGTGAGCTTTTATTCTAAAATAGATCATCAAATAAATCCTTCTTTCCAACAAATACTTTTATCTTGATGTTTGTTGTGAAATCTTGGGCAACTTCGTTTGGGTCAAATGGCCTTGTTGGGAATTTAAACAATTGTAGACACGTCATATTCTCCACTTCGGTGAACGCATGACCTACATCGAACAGTGAAAAGGCCCCATGAGCTATAGGAAACTGGGGCCATATGGCCTTCTTTTTGTCTTTTAGGTCTTTGGTTAGGCCGCCTTTTGAACAGGTTTGATATGCAATTTCTCTAGCTAGCAGTTTGTCAGGAATATACAAAGGTAGGACATGAGGAGGGACGGTGCTTCCAAATACTCTAATATAGGTGAACCATTCTTCTCCAAACCATCTTACGATTGGGATGATATCTATCTATGCTTCAGGTGAGCACCTCGGGGGTTCTTTATCATATATCATTCTATACATGGGTAAGATAAGCCCATGACAAATTTGGTAGAAATGTGGAATGAACTGAGAATCCCATAATATCTTATGATAAACATGGATGGGTAGTGGGTCCTGAGTTGTCCATTTCCAACCCATAGAGGGAAATTTAGACACATAACAAATAGAATCCATAACATATTCGGATAGGTAAAAAGGAGGATAGATCCTTTGAGACATGGATCTTTTAGACCGGTAATTGATAATAGCCGTGAATAGGTTATCAGAAAAGATCTTGGCCCAATCTATAATAACAGAATTTGTGGCAGCATCAATCAATGGTAGCCAATCAAACGAAAACTTATTGATATCTGGCATCCCAAATAATCTACAAAGCATGGCCGCAGCAAAACAATACGAAGAGGTGAGGGAACCAGTGTTGTACATACTGTTTTTATGCTTTTTGAGCGGTTCATCTTTTCTGGACCAATCTTTAGTGGTCTCTGATAGGTTCAGGTTCTCCGCCACAAATTTTTTAATGAATTGTGCAGTGTAAGTTGCCTACTGTTCAGGAAGATGATACATGAGCTTTAAGTCTTGTGCAGCGAATGACCCGATGAGCCCATGTCCTTGAATCTTGAACTGTCTGTCGTTCATTTTTGCATTGTCAAGTATCCACTTGATCATATCCGTATATGGGAGAATTTTAGGCCTTGCTGCTATCCGATGAAGGAATGAGCACGCTAGTTCTTCTAAGGATGCTTCGGAAGAGCCCTGTGAATCTGCAACAGCGGTAACATTTATTATTCTGGGGTTTTCTTCTTCAACCAGTCTGTACATGCTTTCCCACGTCGATATCCCTGCGTCTCTGTTACAAGCTGTGTCTGTATATAAAGGTGCCGTCTCCTTCACCTTAGAGCCCTGAGCGTTACTTTTCTTTCCCATTTCTTCCTGTGTATGGTTTGGTATCGCCCTTCGTTCTTCTTTCCTGCAACTCACAAATGGAAATGATTGATCAAGAAAGGTGATGGGAGAGTCTTAAATGCAGTAGATATATCAAATATGCCATCTTACGTGAAGTAATTATTTGCAAAAGCACGCATCTACATTTAATAGATGAAAACTAATTCCTTTATTATCATTAAAAGCGCATGATCGTAAGTCAGATTATGGTAAGTGGCTTTTCTTGAATAACGCACCCGAAAGATTCGTGATGGGGTGATTTTGCAATTTGGTTCGCAAACGTCGCAGATCGCGACATCGCATTATTGCACCATCGCGCTCTCACATTATCGCACCACCGCGTTATCGCGATATCGCAGATCGCAGAAGTTTTATGCTTGCCATATTTTTGTTAGCCCATTCCCTGCGATATGCGATCTTGCGATCGGGTTTATCGCAAATCGGAAAAACTTGAAGTCTTTCTCATTGGCATTACCTTATTGCGATGCGATATATCGCTTTAGTACGAGAATCTTGCACATACCAGGATTATACCCAAATGGAGGTGTTTTTCTGTCATTTTATGATGCGACTTTTTAAAAAAAATTCTTATCATAAACTTAGGTTTTAAAGTATTCAAAAGATCTTCCTAAGCTTACGATGGCAACCTTATTTTGAAGAAAGGAAACTCTTGCTTTTCCTAAAGTTTTAACTAAGGGTCCCCATTCATTTAGTATTTTGGACAACACTTAAATGAAAAAGGGGGGGGGGGGTTGTTGTTGGCCACAACAATTGGCGATTCACTTGGGAGAACCAGTTATCTCTGATTTTCTATTGAACTTTTCAAATTTCCAAAACAAATTTTTTTGGAAAATTAAACTTTATTATAAAAAGATAAAGTGTATTATACCCCAAACTGTCAACGACATTTCGTTCCAACCTCTTTCTACTTTAATTATTTGCTTCCTCAGCTGGTCCTTGCATTTACATCAACCATTACTTGGTCTTGTAAAAATAAAATAAGGTCTTCCTTGTGTACCATTTTTTTAAATATGCTCATTTGTCGCAGGTAGAGCCTCTGCTGCCAGTAGGCGTTCATAGCCTTGACAGGGTTACCTATTACCCAGTAATGATCCTTTATCCTGCTTAAGGTGATCTACAACTTTCAAAGAAAAACCCATATTGACACTTTTTCCTTTTTTATTCTTGAAGAACAATGTCTTGGTTTGGTAGCCAAATTATGACACAGTCATTCACTTGATTTACAGTTTCGCTGAACAAGCTGGCTTGTGATGAGACCCCTTGTCTTTTGATTTCAACAATCTTGAGTCATTGCCCTATTTTGGTGGACAATGTTCGGCAAAGTTAGCAAAGTTATAATATCTGTGATCATGATAAGTCGGCTCGTGATGATACCTCTTATTCTTCAAGAAATAGTGTATCCTTGGGTCATTTCTCTAGATGCTGTGATTTCCTTTAGCAGGGAGGAAGTCACTTTTTTCCTTAAGAAAGCCCTGGATGTCAATAATAGAGTTTTTTGGACATGGCTGATCTACAGGGAATCCTCATTTCGTTATTGATACCTTTCATTGTACTTATATAAAACAATTTCTTCACTAAGATTGCTTTCGTCAAATCTTTGGACGCTGAAACTAGTATCATATCTGGTTTAAAGTTTTTAACTGTATCTATTAATAATAAAGATCAAGTTTCCAAAAGATTTGCTATTTATATGAGCGGAAGTTCAAAATCTGATAGAGAAATGGTGTCTTTAGTAAATGTCAAATGTTGTTAACCACAGGCAAATTTTATTAGGGAGGAGAATATTTAAAGAAATGAGAGGTAATTATTCCCTTGGATTATGTACATGATAGGGATAAGTTCTTCTCTTATTTTGGATATCATTATTTAAAAACTAAATTATCCATTTAACAACCTAGCTAAACTACCCCTACTCCTATTCTAACTATAAACAGAAAAATTAACTAGGTAAAATGATATTTCCACTGGAACCATCTTTTCATTTTTATTCCTACGCGTATGTACCTTTTAAACATTAGTGTTAAGAATAAAACTTTTCTTGGACTATGAATATTGGGTGTAGGATTAGAAAGTGTAACTTCTGTTAGAATTCCGCTTGAAATTTCTTTCTTATGAAATCTTTTGTCCAATTGGATACATATTGGATCATAAAAATGGGGATGAATTTCTGTTATGGATGGGTGATCATGTAATAGGAAAGATGACAAGCCAGATTGCGAATATGATCTTTTAGTTTTAATGGCGTGTAATCTACTATGCGTTAAAGTAAAGCTTTTAGAAATTTCTCGTAAAATGAAAGTTTCCACATATAAATCACTAAATAAAAAAATGAAGAATAGATGGAAATTTTTAGAAAGAGACTTATCAATTAACGCGAATTGCTGGCAAGTTTCCAAAAATACTTTTTTTTATTTATGATGTTTTGGATGACACAGAAGTTTCTCCTGAAAGGCTGATATTGATTGAGCGTGGAATTGAAAAAGTTCCGTATTTCCTTGACACAATTTAGTTTTCCAAAATGGTAATACATTTTTCAAATGTTCTTTGTTAAGGTGCTCAATATACCATAGTAATCTATCTAAAATCTGAAAATTTAAAATACAATCCGATTTTGTACAAAATGAGTGCAATCGAAAAAGAATGCAATGATTATCTGTACAGCTAGTGTTACAGCACAACTGGGATTGACTTGAAATATCTTCTTCTTCACAAGAGCTAGCGAGAATTATGGGGTCCGAGTAATTTCGGATTACGTCATGTGAATCAGAAAACAAGTTACGATTGTGAACAGACATAGAGGTTTGCTCATGATATGAATCATAGATCGGGATATTGTTTTGGATAGTAAAATCATGCAAATGATCTGTCACTCATAAATGAGGATCGACTGATATGATTCTTGGATTGGAATATCTCTCATTATCTAAGCTCTGTTGAGTTACTTGAGATAAATCAACATCATCATCATCATCATAGTAGCTATCATAAATTATTTTACTGGCCTCTCTAGATTTTTCTTTTTCATCCAATATTTTCAGAAAAGGAAGGTCGATTCGTTCTTGTTTATAAATGACCAAAGGATGTTCTTTAGCTGCCTCTTTATTTTGAAAATCTAATGGTGATTCATTTGAATAATCCTCTGTACTTTTTGAGATATCATTAATACTGAGGGGAAAAAAATTATCATCACTAAATACATCAGGATAAAGAGAAAAATGCGATTCCGAAACAATGAATTTGAAAATATCATCGTGAAAAAATTCTTGTTCATCACATTCACTGTAGACATCAAGCTTTAGATCATACCTTTGCGTGTTTGTATTTTCCGAAAGGAATTAATTTTTTTTTCTAACCTTGGCGTCTGCATTTGTTGACTTGCGATGATATTATCGAACCTTGTCTCCAATTTTTCTTCTAGTTCCAAGGCAGGTTTTCTTGCAACATCTTCGTTTTATCTTCTTGCGTTAGAGCAGGCATGTTTCCTAAGCTTTGGGAATTTTCTTCATCATGAGTGATTCGCACATTTAAATTGGAATTTTCATTCCTATTAGAAGAAAATAAAACAAGGCTCGCACTAATTTCTGATGGATCAGACATAGGAGGTATGGAATGCTCAGCATAATCTGAAGATTCTTCATTCATGAGTTCATTTTCAAGATCATATTTTAGACAATCAAGATGAAATCGCATATTAAAATCCCTAACAGATTCATATTCTTTTCGTAGATACTAAATTTCATCATATACTTGATCATAATCATAGCAATCAAATTTACAAATGAAATTCTTCACAAATTGGTCCCAGCGGTGAATTGAGGCAACTGGGAGGGTTCTACACCATTTTCTAGCTTCCGCTGTGAATGTGAGAGTAAAAATTCTGCATAAAACGCCTTCATCAATTCTTTGAATGTTCGAACTTGAAATTCTTTGAATAAATTGAAGAGCATGATTAAAAGCAGAAGAATTATTCTTACCATTGAATTTTACCTGAGAAAAGAGTCTTACCACTTCAGGTGGAGTGTTGGAATAGGCACGAACATGGATGCAACTCCAAATGGGAAGTTTGTGAGCAACCATCCTAATTCAAATGATTACGATTTCAAACCATTCCAGCAGACACTATGTTCAGGCCCTCCTTCTAGCGCCAAATATGTTGAAGCCCCAAAAATCGGGTCGACAACAAGGGGGATACCCACCCGGTCCAGACCTTGGTTTGCAGCTCCTTATCCGTTTGGTATAGCGGGTCCGACTGGGGATAATGGGACCAGTTTCCCAATCTAAGGGTGTATGTGTGTGCAGAGTTGGATGATGCTGATCTAAGAGTTCTAATCTAAGCTACTTTAGTCTATTTCTATGATATTGTAATATAATGAAAACAGCACATCTAATCTACGCTAACTCGGGGTGTATTTCTTCTATTATGTGATCTAAATAGATTTCAAACAATAATTGGTAATAAATATCATTTAGCGGTCATAAGAATGGAAATCAATTAAGATGAACCACTTTGCATAAAAAGTTAGGCAAAACAGTTGTGAACAGCATATCGCATAATAAGTTATTCATATATCAAACATAAATAAATGACTACACTGTACAAAAGTGCCAAATGGTAACTCACGCATTCATGAAATAACATATAAACAACTAAAACTGTATATCACTTTAAGAATATAAGTAGAAATGGCCAAGAGATAAAAGTACCATTTATGATTGGTCCTACTCATAAGCTTCAAGCAAAAATGATTTATCTCTACTTGTTCTAACATCTACTAAGAGTACAAAAGTGCAACATCAGTAGCACATATCAAATGCAAGCACTAATAAACCTCGATCCATCCATTCATCAAAACCTCCTCTGAGGGTGAAGAAGTGCATGTTCTGAGGACAAGTTTTTGACAAATTTCTGGACCCTTCTCCAAATGCATGAGAAGGGTTAAAATACTACTTCCTAATTCGAATAATAATTTATTTACAAAATTTAGGATGCGGTTTTCAAATGACCGTCCTTTTTCTAATCTAATTTTAAAGAAAAAACAACATTCTAATTAAATTTACTTCTGAATCTGATCCTTAAAACTGCATGCATTCATCATGGGTTTGAGGAGAGTCGGCTGGCTAACTTCTGCTTTGAGCTGGGCTGAGAAAACAGAATCTATGAGAGTTGGCACTACTTTCTCGGCTGCATTTATGATACATTTCACAGTCATCTGCTGACTATGTGGCTTCACCAAGTATGCCCAGTAAGACTCCCAATTTCACCTGTCTAGTGCTTGGACCACTTTTTCCTTTTCTTTTGCCTTCTGTTCCCATTCTACTTCTAGTCGCAGTTTATTTGGCAAATACCGTGGGGTGGTCTCTGCGATCAAGTTTGCTCTGTGAAAATTTTCATTTACACAGTCGAAAAGAATGCTAGCTGTCGTGGCCGTTGTTTCTGCTGTTTGTTCCACTTTTTCCTTTTCCGACGCCTTCAACTTCCATTCTGCTTGTTCTGCCTCCCTGATTTGATCGTCCCACTCATTGAAGAGCAACGCTGAGCCCACTTCTTGTGCTACCTGTTTATTTCTCATAGGTGTTTTTGGGGCCTGTCCTTTAAGATTTCTCAGTTAGTTGAAGGTTTCCCATTCTTTATCTAATTCTGTTGTGACGAGTGGTGCTTCGATGATGAAAGGGGGGACGTCTCTTGACGGGGAGGTGGTAACTTGCTACTGCAGAGATTCTATTGACTGAGTAGTGTCCTCAGCTGACTCTTTGCCTCTATCTTGGTCATTTTCGGATTTTTTAGAATGCTGAGCCATCTCTTGTCCACTCTTAGATTTAGATCTGGAAGCACTTGAATTCCCACTAAGGCTAATGCTTGGAGTAGGTTCTCTGGCAGGTAGTTGCAGCTTTTCTAGAGGAACAATGGCTAGTCTTCTTTCTCTGTATACCATGAACTTTTGGAGGTCATCTGGAGACAATCGCGATTGAGCTTCCCGCAAAATTTCCTGGAGTGAGCTTTTATTCTGAAATAGATCATGAAATAAATCCTTCTTTCCAATGAATACTTTTATCTTGACGTTCGTTGTGAAAACTTGGGCAACTTCACTTGGGTCAAATGGCCTTGCCGGGAATTTAAACAATTGTAGACACGTCATATTCTCCACTTCGGTGAATGCATGACCTACATCGAACAATGGAAATGCCCCACAAGCTACAGGAAACTGGGGCCATATGGCCTTCTGTTTTCTTTTAGGTCTTTGGTTAGGCCGCCTTCTGAACAGGTTTGATATGCAATTTCTCGAGCCAGCAGTTTGTCAGGAATATACAAAGGTAGGACATGGGGAGGGATGGTGCTTCCAAATACTCTAATATAGGTGAACCATTCTTCTCCGAACCATCTTGCGATGGGGATGATATCTATGTTTGCTTTAGGTGAGCACCTTAGGGGTTCTTTGTCATACATCATTCTATACATGGGTAAGATAAGCCCATGACAAATTTGGTAGAAATGTGGAATGAACTGAGAATCCCATAATATCTTATGATAAACATGGATGGGTAATGGGTCTTGAGTTGTCCATTTCCAACCCATAGGGGGAAATTTAGACACATAACAAATAGAATCCATAACATATGCGGATAGGTAAAAAGGAGGATAGATCCTTTGAGACATGGATCTTTTAGACCGGTAATTGATAATAGCCGTGAATAGATTATCAGAAAAGATCTTGGCCCAATCTATAATAACGGCATTTATGGCAGCATCAATCAATGGTAACCAATCAGATGAAAACTTATTGATATCTGGCATCCCAAATAATCTGCAAAGCATGGCCACAGCAAAACAATACAGAGAGGTGAGGGAACCAGTGTTGTACATACCGTTTTTATCCTTTTTGAGTGCTTCATCTTTTTTGGACCAATCTTTAGTGGTCTGTGATAGGTTTGGGTTCTCCGCCACAAATTTTTGATGAATTGTGCATTGTAAGTCGCCTGCGGTTCAGGAAGATGATACATGAGCTTTAAGTCTTGTGCAGCGAATGACCCGATGAGCCCATGTCCTTGAATCTTGAACTGTTTGTCGTTCATTTTTGCATTGTCAAGTATCCACTTGATCATATCCGTATATGGGAGAATTTAAGGCCTTGCTGCTATCCGATGAAGGAATGAGCACCCTAGTTCTTCTAAGGATGCTTCGGAAGAGCCCTGTGAATCTGCGACAGCGGTAACCTTCATTATTCTGGGGTTTTCTTCTTCAAGCTGTTTGTACATGATTTCCCACGTCGATATCCCTGCATCTCTGTTACAAGCTATGTCTGTATATAAAGGTGCCATCTCCTTCACCTCATAGCCCTGAGCCATACTTTTCTTTCCTGTTTCTTCCTGCGTATGGTTTAGTATCACCCTTCATTCTTCTTTCCTGTAGCTCACAAATGGAAATGATTGATCAAGAAAGGTGATGGGAGAGTCTTAAATGTAGCAGATATATCAAATATGCCACCTTAAGTGAAGTAATTCTTTGCAAAAGCACGCGTCTACATTTAATAGATGACAACTAATTACTTTATTATCATTAAAAGCACATGATCTTAAGTCAGATTATGGTAAGTGACTTTTCTTGAATAACATGCCCGAAAGATTCGCGATGGGGTGATTTGGTTCGCAAACGTCGCAGATCGCGACATCGCAATATCGCACCATCGCGCTCTCGCATTATCGCACCATCGCATTATAGCGATATCGCACACATCGCAGATCGCAGAAGTTTTATGCTTGCCATATTTTTGTTAGCCCATTCCCTGCGATATGTGATCTTGCGATCGGGTTTATCGCAAATCGGAAAATCTTGAAGTCTTTCTCATTGGCATTACCTTATTGCGATGCGATATATCGCTTTAGTACGAGAATATTGTACATACCAGGATTATACCCAATTGGAGGTGTTTTTCTGTCATTTTATGATGCGACATTTTAAAGATTTTTCTTATCATAAACTTAGGTTTTAAAGTATTCAAAAGATCTTACTAAGCTTACGATGGAAACCTTATTTTGAAGAAAGGAAACTCTTGGTTTTCCTAAAGTTTTAACTAAGGGTCCCCATTCATTTAGTATTTTGGACAACACTTAAATGAAAAAGGGGGGGGTTGTTGTTGGCCACAACACCACCTCAAAGTATGTTGGAAATGACCTACAATAACTCTTAGAGCCTGGCCCACATCCTAGCTTGGGGTCCTACTACAAATTTATTGGAGGAAGGATTATCATTGAAAATTTTCCAAACCCAGTCATCTATGAGCTGGAAATAGAGAGAGGTAGAACCCATATATGGATGTAAATTTCCAAATCCAAGAATATCAAAGATGTGGGCGTCATGGAGGATAAATTCATTAAAATGGGCAAGGAGTTAAATGATTTGAGAGTGAGGGAGTCGATTATGAAGGAGAAGCTACGGGCATAAAACACAAGGTTGAGACAAAGGTTGTAGAAGAAAGAAGCATAACTTTCCACCATGTCAATTCTCTCTATGGAAGCCCTGCAATGTAGGAAACCATCAAAGTCTTATTCTCTCTTCCTCAAAGACAAGTGACTGCAGTTCTAAATAAAAACTATAGCACAATATGGGACTCTACCTTTTCAAGACTATAGGTAGTTCATTGACTTTTGAAACAAAAATAATATGGAAGAAAGGGAAAAGTTAGTTGACTTCTATATGTGCAATATCATGTTGAAAAATTATGACAATTAATGACTAAATTAATGACCAAATTTATCACTAAACATACTACTAGATGATGAAATTGAGACAACCAATTAATGCATAAGCTACAAATGTCTAAATGTTGGTCGCATTATAAAAGAATGTAAATTATCTAGTGTTGGTCACTGACTGAAAAATTGTTGTTTATATGCAAATTTTAGTTATTTTTTTAGTAACAAATTATCCATTTTGTACTAGTGTACATCCTATCCTTCTTATCATATGAAAATCTAGGAGATCAACCTTCGATCTAGGAGAGTACTCCAAAATAATCATCCACATTCTCCACCTAAAGATATTGAGGAAGAGAAGGAAGAGAATGCTACTCAAGTCAATCCACCTCCTTTTCCTGAGAGGTTGATCCACGCTAGCTAGCACACTTTAGAAGAAGTTCAACTCCTTGTAAAATTGAAGAATTTGTGTGTTAAGGTACCCCTTTTCTAGGCCATTAAAGATGTTCTTGGCTATTATAATCTCATAAAGGAGAAATGTTTCAAAAACCTTGGGAGAAGAAAAAGAGACACCCCCACCATAAATGTTGTTGCGAAACTATCTGATTTGATTCTTGGGAAGGTGATCTTCCAAAAATATCTAGACCCTAGAAGCCTAGTAGTAGATGTGGACATTGATGGTTGTATAATCCCTAATACCGTGATTGACCGTGGGGCTATAATCAATGTGATGACTAAGAAAACCATGCTAAAGCTAAATATCCAAGGGGCTTTGAGGAAGACCACCACAGTGTTGCAGCTTGCCAAAAGATCCACATTAGCTCCTAACAGAGTTGTTGAAGATGATATGGAATCCTTTGAATCTTGGACTTAATGAATCCCTAGAGGACTTGAGGCCTCCACCCCAACCTTCTCAATGGGGAAACCCATCACAAGGGTGGAGGCCTCAAGTCAACCAGCCTCCTGCTTTACTACCTCCACCCCAACCTCAACCATAAATCACGCATGTTACTCCACCTAAGAAACCTAAAACTCCTTCTAAACCTAATCTGAACACGAACAACAAGAAAGCATAGAATATCTATAGTGGAGACACATCATTTCCTGCTTCTGGTGTGAAATATAAGAGATAAAACTTCGCTATGGGAGATTCCTCCCAAATAATTGCCCACCTCCACCACATAAAAATATTGAAGAAGAGAAGGAATAGATTTCTCGTCAAGTCAATCCACATTATTTTCTTGAGAGGTTGATCCACCCTAGCTAGTACACCTTAGAAGAGGTCAAAATTCTGGGAGAATTGAAGAATCTATGTGTTAATATACCCATTCTTCAGGATATTAAACACATTCTCCTCTATAATAGGCTGATCAAGGAGAAATGTTCCATGAATCCTTGGAGAAGAAAAAGAGACAACCCCACCATAAATGTTGTTGGGAAACTATCTGATTTGATACTTGGGAGGGCGATCTTCCTAGAATATCTAGACAGTGGAATTCCATTAGTAGATTCCCACATTGATGGCCTTATATTCCTTAAAACTCTGATTGATATTAGAGTTGCGATCAATGTGATGACTAATAAAACCATGCTAAAGATAAAGCTCCAAGGTTCTTTGAGGAAAACCACCACAGTGTTGAATCCTGCAGACAAATCCATAGTAGCTCCTAAGGCAGTTGTTGAAGATGTTATGGTGTCCATTGACTCTTGCGAATATCTTATTGATTTCCTGGTTCTCCGTGCCAAAAACAAGTTTAATGGATATCCTCTCATCTTAGGAACATTGTGGTTGGATGCTATTTATGCCTATATTAGCTTAGGGATGGGAACATGACAATTAAGGATGGACATTTATAAAAAAAATGGTATTGTATTCTCCTGCTCAGCCTTCTATTGAACATGACTTACCCTTGATGTTAGAAGAGGAGGAAGGGAATGAACTATATCACACCAACCCCTACCTAATATGCACTCTAGATACTATTACAGGAGCGGCGCAACCTAATGAAGATGTCCTCATTTACCATATGCTTCATAAACAACCTACCACTCCCATACCAATCAATGACTTGATAAAAAAGTATGGTAGTATTACTTTGACTGAATTGTTGGGATAGGGTCCTTGGGTTAGTTTTGGGCCAAAAGCCCAATTTTTTATGTATAAAGATGTAAAGTCTCCAAAAATTGTGGTCACAGAGTGCATAGTTAATTAAAGAGTCAAAAATGGTTTTTCCCTCTTTTATGTAAGTTAAGTTGGCTTTTTGATGACCTACCCATGGTCTGCGGACCATGGGATTGTATAGATAGTTATGTATTAGAGAGTCTAAGGCAGAATCACATGGACTTCACTCAATGAACCTCTAACATAGCACGTGCATTCATGGCATACTAAATAATACCCTTAGTTTGACTAAATATTGGAAAACACCTCTAAAAATCACATTATTTAACCCCCTACCAATACAAACCCAATACACTTTCCCCATTTAAAAACCCCTACTTTCACTAGATATTGTACGTATCCATTTTTTCATTGACATTTTTATACCCTTTATATTTTTCCATTAACTTTGAGCTCCATTTCGTATACCTTCCATTATTAAAACCCTTTAGCACCTATTATATGCTCAATATATTATGTCATTTTCCCCTCAATATATATACCCCAATATGAATGCACATGCTATGGTATTGCTCCTCTAGTGAAGCCCCCATGGGCAGAATATGGATGACGAAGATGAATGTAATGGGTCAATAGAAGGAAGATCATGGAAGTCTTAGAGGAGGGAAAGGCTTTGCAGATGAGTGTGTAGATACCTAAAGTAGTGTATGCAGCTGATTTCGTAGACCCTTGCAGCTGAGTGCGCAAGGAAGTCTTAAGTCTATAAGCACTAATTGAATATCAATAAAGAAAATTTTTGCAGAAATTCTTGTGTTTACCACTTTACTTTTGTTATGCATGAATGCGATTTATGATGTGATGAATAAGGGTTTTATGAAATAATTATGTATTGATGCACGAATTTATTTGATGTATATTATTATCCGAGTGCAATTAATTTTAAGTGTTTACATGAAGATTATATCATTGTTTGTTAAAGTTATCGAACACTAAAGTAGATATGAGTAAACACTAGGTTAAGAGTAATCTATGATGTGCACCAGTAGTTGAGTCACCTATTTGGGGTCCGCAAAATCCAGTCGTAGCCCTTTGTGGAGGTGTATAGGCTAACTAAAGGAAGTTACATCGATAATCTATAAGGCCTTATAAATCTTTGTGAAGGAATGTCTAGGGCACAAAACAACATCACATTGATCTATGGGTGTAGAAACATGATTCTAGAATCCCCCCATACTACTTTGGGTGAGACTTGAGTCTGCGCTCCCTGGATTGATGCTGAAAGGGCCAGTAGTGTAGGGAGGTGTTTGGCGCAACTAACTCGAAAGCTATGTTAGGACTCACTAAGCCAACAAATGGTTATGTTTTCAAGACTGATATATGCATAAAGAGATGTGTGATGTCGCATCACTAGAATATGACAAAGAAAGGAATTGACAAATGGTTGGATATAAAGATCCACAAATTCACAATGCAAGAAAATAGAAAGATGCACCTGACAAAAGAACAGTCGTTGGACAGATATCTGTACATAGAGGTTCACGAAAATTTCTTCTAGACCTTCGTGATCAAACTATATGATTGGATCGCTAAATTCGCAAATGACCAAGGAAGGTGGAGGCTTGACGGTTCAATAGTGTGGACCCTGGAACTAGTGTGGAGGTTTGAAGCTTCTAAAGATAAGATTGTGTGTGATGTTGATCACTGGCTTGATCGAGTCATAGGAGGATTTGTGATAGAATTCAAGGTCGATACCTGAGTCAGCTACAATGAAGTGGAGTGAGGGTTCTTTAAGGGACCGCAAGGTAAGTATTTGAGATATTTGAATGCTTGGATTAAGATTTTCTTGTGTGAAAAGAGGGTTATGCCTTTGCCTTTTTGTTTGAATCTACGTGAAGTGGATGAATCTTTAGAAACCAGGAAATATTAGTTCCTTAATATATCTGATTTATTGAACCTCCTTCGAGTGACGATGAGGGAGCGGTGTAGGCCTCGTTGTGAAGCGTTGTCCAATTGATAAGGCAGGGTTTTCTACGAATACCTCATCCACCCACCCCACCTCCACCATCACCTCCACAACATACACATTCACCCTCACCACCGCCACCTCCTCTGATGTTCAACATGTGGAATACAATGAAGTTGCATGTTTTCAAGGGCTTGGAAAGTTAGGACTCGGATCATTTTTGGTTCGTTGCAAAGGTTGTGTGGACAACACAGCATATTAAAAATGATCATATAAAGAAGATGCAATTGGTTACTTCTCTACAATAGCACGCGTTGAGATGGTACATTAAGTACTGCACTAATAATCCGTTGGCATCGTTAGCAGACACTCAGACCACTCTAAACAAATAATTCATTAGGCCTAACTCTGAAATGAAATAAGTGGCAGGGTTCAAGGAAATCATGATGAGGGTCAACGAAACACCCTGGGAGCTGGATCAGAGACTAAAGTGTGAGATTTTCGAAGCTAATATGAATCTCACAGATATTCATCACGTCGATTGGTTCATAGCCGCACTCCTGCCCCACTTAAGGATTTCTTTGTCGCAACAAAAGATAGGAACTCAAGCGGAATCTCTAGAGATTGAGATGATATTACATGAGACACATATCCAGGATGATTCTTTGGGAGTTCAACAAATTCATGTGGAATTATAGAACCTTTTATTGGAGTTGCAGAGCTTGAAAAAAGAGAAAGCAGCTTAGCCGAAGGCGCGTGAAAAAGTTTGGTGCCTCAAATAAAAAATCCAAGGGCATGATAAATATCACTACCATGTCTTCACAAACTATATTACAAGGGGAGGGCCAATGCCCCTGAGGTAGGAACCTCCAGAAGGACCAAGTACAAGGCCCCCGATATGGTGCACTATTTTTCAGGTGGCTAGAAAACATGTAACTGGCAATTCTCACTTGCTGCAAAATTTTGTGCAAATGCCTCAAAAATTATTTTGTGATTTCTGTAAATCGGTGGTCCACGATGATCATCATTGTCGTAGCTATGAATTAATGATGGATAGAACACCCGCGTATCGAATGCAAGCAGATAACGCGCCTCGAGATCATGGTGTTGGGGGATCATGCAGAGGACAAGTTATTTTCTATAATTACGAAGTGCAAGGACCCTACGTGCAGGAGTGTACGAGCCAGAAATGCCTATCATGACAATAGTTCACTCAATTTGAACACACAATAGAATAATTTCCTATGTTGATAGCTAAAAGCTAGGAGAAGAAGGCACAACCTCAGTAACCTACCCAGAACCTATAGATGATGAGGGTTGAGCCCCGCGAAGAGGATTCCAATGTGAATATTGTGTTGTAAAGTGGAATGATGACTCGTGACGATAAAGGAAAACAACCTGAAGAAAGTGGGTGGGTCTGCAAGGCTCCACAAAAGGAGGTCGGGTTTGATCTGGAGCATGCAAAGGAAATGTTCATGGAAGCGAAGAAGGGCTTCATTGAGGCCCCTTCCTCAGGAAGTTAGGACAATATATGTGAAGAGGTTGACCCCTATGTGCCTACCACCTTCTTGGATACTTGTATGAAATTACTATGTGATAGCAAGGCTGTAAAAGGAATACAAGAATTGATAAATAAGTGTGTTGGTAAGGAAACTGCTCCTAAAGGACACCGCATAGTCAGAAAGATAGGCAAACACAAGATGAGAACACGGCACGAGATGAAGCTCACCATGCAAATAGGATACTATGAGATGGATTAGGTTATTTCGGATCTAGGATTTGATGTGGACATTTTACCTAAGCATGCATGGGAAAGGATGGGGGGACCTACACTACAGTGGTCTCTGATTCAATTAAGAATGGAAAATCAATAGAAGATTATCCCTATGGGGTGATTGCATGGAGTGACCATAGACATAGAAGGTGCGAGCCCGCTGGCTGATTTCGAGGTGATAGAGATTGTTGATGACAACAATCCATACCCCACGTTCTTGGGAATTTACTGGGCCGTTGACATGAATGGAGTCATCAACTTCAAAAAGAGGACAATGTCATTTGAAAAGAAGTTGCTTCGAGTTGTAGTACCATTGGACCCTGTATAACTGGCACGCTACACTGAACAGGTCTGCAATTCTGAAGAAAGTGAGGATGACTTAGACCAGACCTATAAAATAATAGTGCAAGACCAAGATTGGGTTAATTCGACATCTGATGGATGAATTGTATGGGACCAAAAAAGCTACCGTACATCTGATTCAGATGAAGAATTAGAGCATTGGCCTAATAGGTTGCAGCAAGTATCTACATTGTGCTGCAATATGATGACTAAATCATTTCACTCTGTATCATAGGAAGTAAGAAATTTACCTTATTATGATGGCTTGACTAATGTAGACAAGTTTTTGGATGCCTTTGAAAGAGAAGTACCTCGATACCATCGCTTTCAAACACTGGATTTGGCGTTGTGTGCTATGCCTGCATGGTGGTGGAATATGCATAAAGATAGTTTTGATAAATGGCGCGAGTACCGAAGAATGATGAGATTGTTGTTTAGTCACCCAATATTTCAGCTAACTGAGAAATATGAAGGAAGAAATGATCCACGCGATCATTTAGCAAAGTGGACTAAAGTTTATGGAACAGAGCTAGAGCCAGAGTGGGTGCATATATTATGCCACACTTTGGACATCATTTCTATGAATTGGTACATGGAGACGGAGCTCCTCCATGACACCGTGGAGTGGGATATTTTAAGGGAAATATTTTTGATGACCTTCAGCTTTGAGGATGGGCTCAAAAGTATTGACAAGGAACTATAGTAGGTTAAGGCAGCAATCTTTAGAATACTGCAGGATCCTTTATAATTGATTCAATTAGATTGGAGCACCCAGCTCTACCATGCACTGGAATGCTATAATGTGACTGCTAAAGGAGACGACGAGGATCAAAGGAATATTAACATTCCAGAGGTAGAAGGCTACCGCGAGGTTGAGGGACCGCAAATAGAGAATCCAAACATCATCGTGCCATTGAAAACTATGTAAGTGGACAATGGCACAGAAGTAGAGCGAAAATTTGTGGATATTTGGGATTAATGGGATGATGCCATAGCAGATAAGGTCACTATGTTTCTTCGCGAATATCAGGATTTGTTTCCTACAAAATTTTCGGACCTGAAAGGTGTCATAGGAGAACTGGGTGTGATGAAAATGACCTTGAAGCCAGACGCAAAGGCAATTAAGTAGAGGCCATATTGCCTTAATCCCAAGTATAAATAAAATCTCAGCTTAGAGTTGGATAAAATGCTTGACGGAAGCATTATTGAACCAGCGGAGGAATCTGATTAGGTGTGCCCAATGGTAGTCTAGGAAAAGAAACAGGAGGGATAAATATGAATTTATGTAGATCTTACGAAGCTTAATGATGCTTGTGTTCACAATCCTTTTCTAACAACGTTTACATATGAGGTGCTAGATAATGTTGGAGGACAGGAGGACTATTCATTCACTGATGAGTTCTCTAGGTACCATCAAATTAAGATCACACCGAAGGATCGGAGTAAGACATGCTTCGCGATGGAATGGGGTTGTTTCCAGTATACCATGTTGCCATTTGGACCTAAGAATGTGCCGGCAATATTCTCGTGCGTATTCGCTGCCATTTTCAAAGAGTTTATTCACAAATTCTTGGAAGTATATTTTGATAATTGGACAGTGATTGGGCTAGTAAAGCGCCATGTAGCCTATTTGTGCTTGATGTTGTATATGTGCTGAAGGTATTAGATTGCATTGAACCTGAAAAAGTTCATGTTTTGTGTCCCTTTGAGAATTCTGCTAGGTCATGTGGTGTGCAAGCATGGACTAATGGCAGACCCAGCTAAAATCATAGTCATAGTTAATTTAGAGGCTCCAAGAAGTGTCAAACAGTTGTGCACAACGCTGAGCCATATGGGGTAACATCGAAAGTTCATCAAGAGCTATGTTCAGATTACCACACATTTGGAGAAGTTGTTGAAGAATGATGCTACCTTCTGTTGAGTTGAAGAGTGTCAACGAAGTTTGGATTTATTGGAGGATAAAATAGTCAACGTGTTGATCCTGATCTTCCCAAATTGGAAGAAGGAATTCCATGTGCATGTTGATACATCATGTATTGTGCTAGGAGAAGTGCTGACACAGGATGGTGAAGGGGAGATAGATCAACCTATAGCATTTGCAAGCAGGAAGTTGTCAAAGGATGAAAATAATTATTCGACAACAGAGTGCGAAGGATTGGCTATGGTGTACGTGCTCCAGAAATTCAGAAATTGTCTACAAGGTGGAAATTTCAAGATGTACACAGACCATTCTACATTGAAGTATCTAGTCAATAAGGCAGTGTTGGGGGGAAATATGCAGGTGGCTATTGTTGTTTCAAGAATATGATTTTGAGGTAATTGTGAAGCCAGGAAGGTGAATGAAGGGCTTGACCATCTCCCACGCATTGAGATAGGAGAGGAACCTACTAATTTGGAGGATCAACCTATAGCATTTGCAAGCAGGAAGTTGTCAAAGGATGAAAATAATTATTCGACAATAGAGTGCAAAGGATTGGCTATGGTGTACGTGCTCCAGAAATTCAGAAATTGTCTACAAGGTGGAAATTTCAAGATGTACACAGACCATTCTACATTGAAGTATCTAGTCAATAAGGCAGTGTTGGGGGGAAATATGCAGGTGGCTATTGTTGTTTCAAGAATATGATTTTGAGGTAATTGTGAAGCCAGGAAGGTGAATGAAGGGCTTGACCATCTCCCACGCATTGAGATAGGAGAGGAACCTACTAATTTGGAGGAAGGGTTGCTTGACATGCAACTCTTCATGGTGCTTGTAGCGGATACGAACTTCATGGATATTATCCACTTCTTGACTACAAGGACAACTCTAGAAGGGTACACGAGTCAGTAGAATAAAGAGTTGGTGGTGTGCGCGGAATATTTTTCAGTAATTGTTGGGAATTTGTATAAAATAGGATAAGATGAGATACTTCGACATCATGTGCCTGATTTTGAATGAAATAGAATCCTCATTGAAGCTCGTGGAGGAGCTGCAAGAGGGAATTATGTCAGAAAAGCGAAAATGTAGAATATTTTATGCGTTGGGTTGTGGTGGATGACACTGCATAAGCATTCTAAAGCATATTGTAGGGCATGCAATGCATGTCAGAGAATGGCCAGACCATCACAGAGGGGTGAGCTTCCTCTGAATCCCCAGGTGTCATTGCAGCCATTTGAGAAATGGGTCATTGATTTTGTAGGACTGATTCAACCCCCAGGCAAGAAAACTGGTGCGCGCTATATCATCACCACGATAGAATATTTGACCAAATGAGTGGAGGCACAGCTTGTGAAGGACTGTATAGGGGCAACACCAATTTTTTTTTTGTTTCAATATGTGGTGACTAGGTTCGGGTGCCCGAAGGTTTTATTGAATGATCGCGGTACGCATTTTCTCAATGAAACGATCAGTGCACAGATAGAAGAGTTCCAGGTTTACCATCAGAAGAGTACACCATATCATCCTCAGGCCAATGGGATAATTGAGGATTTCAACTAGATATTGGAGAATGTGCTGACAAATATTTGTAACATGCAGCGAAATGATTGGGACGTGTGCATACTAGTAGTATTATGGGCATACAGGATGACATGCATAAAGCTCACAGGTTAGACACTGTTTTGATTAGTTTATGGCATAGAAGCTATGATGCCTATGGAGTATATTGTGCCTAGTCTACGCATAGCAAATTTCACAGGAATGGTAGACCGCGGAGCCTTAGAAGAGAGGATCATGCAGCTAATGGAGCTCGAAGAAGATAGGTTTTTGGTTGGATTCCATCAACATGTTCAAAAGGACCTGAAAAATATTGGCACAAATAGCACATCAAACTACATACCTTCAAGGTCAATGACTTGCTCTTATTATATGATAGTAATTTTTCTAAGTTTCGAGGGAAGTTTCAAATGTCCTGGATGGGGCCCTATGTCATTAAATAAATAATAGATGGTGGTGTAGTTCATCTCGTGAAATTGAATGGAGAACCATTTCTTGGAAGGGTAAATGGAAGTGTTGGGTGTGGAGCATGATTATCATCCTAATTTAGAGGTCTTTGTTTCAGCCAGATGTATACCCCGGGAAGATTGTACACCCCTCAACGCGGGGGGTGTGGGGGGGACTTGTCTTGTAAAAGTATAGTAATTTCTAGTCAATCTAGGCCGTTCATTAGGTGGATGATCTGATGGTAGAATTTACGTTTAGTTTAGGGTTTTTTACCCTAGAAGGCAACCCCTCTATTTGTATGAAGGTATTGTATTGAGGATGTGTGATATATGTGTATTCTCAGAGCGAGAAACAGAGAGGTGAGACTGTGAGAGAAAACAGAGGATATTACAGTGGATTTGTTGTAGGTTGTGTCTCTTCATTTTGCTGGATAACAGAAAGGAAGGACTGGCTGTTCGAGGTGGACGTAGCCCAAACTGGGTGAATCACGTATATCTATGTCTCTCTGGTTTTATGTGTTTGTGTTTTTCCACATATTATATGTCTTTAATTTCTCTGTCATATATAATATTTTTTCTAATAGGAAGCGGATTGAAGCCAACCACAAGGGATCCGGCCTAATGACTGCATGACAGAAGCATAGTCTTAACTCTCCAAGCTACTACAAGGGAGTGCGAACTATAAACTACACTGCCTGGTTTGTAGATCTATGTGACAGGGGGGCAGTGCGAAAAAGGGTGGTGTCACAGTACCAGAAGTATCACGAAGGGAGCTGTGCTACAGAGGGATATACCATGCAGCATAGCCAGAAAATGGCCATTACACTCATTGTTCATGATTTGACAGCCAAGAGATGGTTAAGAGGAGTTGGGGAGCGACATTTAAGGCTGAAATTAAGAGTGAAATATTTGAAGTTATGCTGCCAAATCAGTATTTATGGACGAATTTCGGGGGGAACAGTCGAATTTTAATTCAAATTCACCTATAAATTATGCATGGCCATCTAGCAAAGAACACTTTGCATCTTTAGAATTCTTGTGTTGTGTTGTCTATCATTTATGAATCCTAAGGTTTTCACATATTTGGTCACTAGCTCTATGTTTGACACTTTACCTAAGCAAACCCAATAGTTTATTCTTGGCACTATGTCCGAACCAGGTGAAACTGCAAGCACCGAAGGGACTATTGCCTCCAAAGGAGTAGCCCCAGAAGTCGTGAGAAGAAGGACTCCGACTGTTGTCCCTATGGTGCCGAGGTCACCTAGGTCGAAGCCTACACTAGTGCGGGAAGTCCCCAAACCCAAGAAAGACAAGGAGAGGAAGCCAATGCTAGTGCACAAATCACTGAGGAAGCACTTTGCTACCTAGGCCCAGAAGAAAGAAAAACAATGAGCGTAGGATGAGCGGAAAGTTGTAGATTTAGAGGCTAAAGAAGGCGTGAAGGATATAGATGCCAAGGGTGTGGATCCTATGTACAAGTTGCCAGATCATATCCCTCCATGTAATGGAAAATTGAAGATCACTAAGGATTCAAATGCAAAGAAGTTCCTTATTCATACACCCCTGCTACCTGAGAGTGTCACATCTGAAAGTCCACGCTTGGTGTGGGTTCCCAATTTAAAGATGGAAGACCAAGATTTTGTGGACCATGAGAGGTTCTCCCACCTTGCAATGGAAAACTACATGAAGAGGGTATACTATAAAGAATCTGGTGTCACCACGTTGGAGCCAATGGAGTGGATTCGCGGAGTGAATCAGTCGGTGTTGTTGAACCTGTTGTGGGTGCCCCACTACCACTGTTACAACATCAATCTCACTTGTATCAAGAAATTTCTAACCCTGGTGCATGATGGATGTCTATGGCTAAGTGCACCGATCTCAATCACTCATATGCCGATCCATTGGATCACACTCCTGCCACATTCTGGCTTGAATTTGGCCAAGGTGTTTGGTGGAAAAGCCAGTGAGCGCGACCTGGAAGAAAGGATGAAGGATAAGTTCAAGCTAGTTAAGAAGATGTGCGGGTACTCCATCATTTCTATCACTGACCTCGCAGTGAAAATTTCTACACAGATCTTAGCTGGAAAGGTCACGAGGAAATGTCACGCAAACGAGGTTTTTCCGCTAGTAATTTCATTAGCTACACAGTGCACGGAGGGTGACCAGTTCAATTGGTTGCACTACCTCTATAGTGAGCTCCTTGTGAATTGTCGTGAGGCTCAGGATGAGAGAAAAAACTTCCAATACATGTGGTTGTTGCTCTCCATCGTGCTAGTAGCTTGGGAGCTGCCGATGGACAATCAATTTTCTCCCGTGGATAATGGATTTCCAGAGGCTACACAGTTTTCCTCCCTTTCGGCCACAAAGGATGCCGCGTAGGTCACGGAGACCAAAGTTTTTTGGGTGTTAATGCAGGTGAGCCTACACATGGCCATCAACCAGAAGAAACGGTTGCCTCCAACTGTGTTTGAATAGTTATCAATGTACACAGAGTTTAAAGCAGACTTACACCATGTCTATATTAGGGCGCAGAAGGATCTGCAACATAAATTGTTTGATCTACCTAATATTGCCACGGACGATGCCATCTAGGAAACTATAAAGCACTGATCAAAAAATTGGCACTCTCTATCTGATCTTGCTGCAGGCACTAGCAAAGGCACGGGGATTTTCGCAGAGAGGAAAAAGAAGGAAGCAGCAAAATAGGAAGTCGAGCAGTTGGTCGAGAAGCACAAGAAAGAGACCGAGGAGAAGGCCGAGTTGGAAAAGGATCATGCTACAAAGTAGCAGGCTGAAGAAGAAGAGCATGACCCTGAGAGAAGTGGTAAGTCCCCTTCACCCTAGACTGAGGAAAAATAACAATCAAAGCAAGGAGGTGGCAGTGAGGCAGGATAGAGCACTCCCTTCTGGGGCAAAAGCTACAGGGATCAACAGAAGGAGGGGCCCCAAAAGAAGTTTAATGTGAAAAATCCATTGTTGGATCCAATCACACTAATAGAAGGTGATCTTGATGATCGAAGATAAGGTGCACAATACCATGGCATAACTGTTGCAATAGTTCGAACAGTAGCACTAGCAGTCACTAAGTACAATCCAAAAGGATCTATGTGAGTTGCAGATTCATACCAGTAGGATCTAGGTGGGCACAGGGAAGGTAAGTGCCACACAGATGAGATTGGCACCCAGCACTAGTCAGGTAGCAAAGATGGTCAAATCAGTGGATCTACGGGTAATCGCACTACTAGAAGGATAATTGAGCACAAAGGTGGTCGATGACAAGGTCATCATAACTACTCTCAAGAACATCGGCCTCAACCTCACAATGCTCCCCAATGAGTATCTTCACACACTGCAGTCAGGTGTGATAGTGGAGTTAAGAGCACGGGAGTAGCATGACCTCAGCATCATAATAGAATATTAGGTGAACTACGAGCATATGTTTTCTAAGAAGACAGATGCCTTGAAATAAAAAGAGACAATCCAGGGGCAGAGCGCTTAGTTAGCAACTACAGTGGCAGAAGCATGCAGGACAGTGCCGAAGTTGCACATACCTGAGGAGGTACCATTGGAGGCCAATATCAAAAAACTTGCTACGAGCATGCATGATGCCAAGCCATAGGTGGCTCGAGTCTAGTTTGAGCTAAACATGAAAATCACAGAATTGGAGCTCAAGTCGTATCCATCAACCCCGCGAGAGGTTAGGGAATAGCGTGAAGCCACTGTTAAGGATGGAGTTGCTATAGTGGATGACACAGTTGTGGACTACACCACGCTATTTGAGCAAGCCATGGAAGTAGTGATGACTGTGGAGGAAGCTCCCACCATCCAAGTAATAAATATAGAGGTCCGCAAGCTCCAGAAGAAATACGATGAAGTGAGGGCTATGATGTGCTCCATTGCTACAACACAGTGTCGCATCAAACTACAGGAGGCTAAGCAGCTCCTTACACAGGTGGAAGTAGCACAGAAGAAGGAGGTAGTCCTTAAGGCTAGGTTGGCGCCTTTGTTGGATGAAGCCTACATAGTCTTGGCCAACATAGAGGAAAAGTTGGCGAACTTGCAACTTACATAGTAGAAAATTAAGCAGGATAGTGCGGGACTAGCCACAGAACATCCCGTAGAACAATTCAAGAAAGTAGCCACGCAGAGTGTGTTGAAGTAGTGGTTGCATAAGTAGAGCTGAGATATCTTCATATGAATATATCTGCTCCATCCCAGTGACTTGAGAGCGAGTCAAGATCTTTGTGTTGGGGGCCTATTGGGATAGGGTCCCCTGGGTCAGTTTTGGGGCAAAAGCCCAAGTTTTGATGTATAAAGATGTAAAGTCTCAACAAATTGTGGTCCTGGAGCACATAGTTAATTAAAGAGTCAAAAAGGGTTTTACCATCTTTTATGTAAGTTAAGTCATATTTTTGAAGACCTACCCATGGTCTGCGGACCATGGGATTGTATAAATAGTTGTGTCTTAGAGAGTCTAAGGTAGAATATGGATGATGAAGATGAATGTAGTGGGTCAATAGAAGGAAGACCATAGTAGTCTTAGAGGAGGGAAAGGTTTTGCAGCTGATTGTGCAAAGGCCTAGAGTAGTGTCTGTAGCTGATTGCGTGGACCCCTGCAGCTGTGTGCACGGGTAAGACTTGAGTTTGTAAAATTAACTAAATATCAATAAAGAAGATTGTTGCAGAAATTCTTGTGTTTACCTCTTTACTTCTATTATGCATGAACTTGCTTTATGATGTGATGAATAAGGGTTTTATGAAATAATGATGTATTGATGCACAACTTTACTTGATCTATATTATTATATGAACATAATTAATATTAGGTGTTTACGCGAATATTATATCGTTGTTTGTTAAAGTTATCAAACACTTAAGTAGATATGAGTAAATACTGGGTTAAGAGTAATCTATGATGCAGGTAAGTAGTTAAGTCACCTATTCAGGGTCTGCAAAAGCAATTCGTAGACCTTCGCGGAGGTCTATAGGTTGAATAAAGGAAGTTACATCAATAAGCTATATGAGATTATCGATCTATGCAAAGGAAAATATAGGGCAACAATAACACCTCCATTCATCGTCTTTCCTTCCGCACTTTGAGCGCCACTGCAGACACGCGCATTAAAACACTCTGTCACACCAACAGACTTCAAGAGGCACTGGATACCTTCAAGCACTTGCTTTCACCTAAATCAACATCCACCCCCACTCTCATCACCTGCAGTCTCTTGTTAAGTAGCCTGCTTCGACGGAATCAACATGAATCATGAATCTGCATTGTCTGTTTATAGGCTTATGATTGAAGCCGACATTATCCCAGATCTCATAACTTTGAACATTATCATCAATTGTCACTGTCAAACAGGTAGAATGGATTATGCATTCAAAGTGTTTGAAGGAATGGAAGCACATGGGTATGTTCCAAATGTCGTAACCTTCAATACCCTCATCAAAGGGCTTTGCAGGAAGTTCAGAGTGGAGGACGCTATCAAGGTTTTCAACCAAATGAAACCCAAACAACAAAAGCCTAGTCATGTTACATATAATACCCTAATAGATGGGCTCTGCAAGGCCGGGAAATCCCACGAGGCATTCGGGTTGTTAGCTGTTATGCTGCAAAATGGCCAAAACCAGGTCATAGCCTGTACCAGAGAAGGGTTCGAGCCTCTAAACGCAAGGTTGGTGCCTTAAGAAGATAAGGTCGATGCCCTAGAGGTCGAAGCCTCACAAAAGTCCAACTTGGTGCTTGGCAACAAGTTGGAGCCTAAGAGATGGAAGATTGGTGTCTTCATCTAGGGTTGGATCCCTACATATATTATACTTGATTTATTGTAAAGAATAAATTAATAAAAGCTTATTCTTATTGTTCATTTTGTGCTCTAAATATAAGTGATCTAAAACGACATCACGTTGATCTATGGGTGCGGAAACTTGGTTCCAGAACCCCCCCATACTGCTTCGAGTGAGACTTCAGTTTGTGCTCTGCAGATTGATGCCGACAGGGCCAGTTGTGTAGGGATTTGTTTGGCGCAACTAACTCTAAAACTGGGTCAGGACCCACTAAGCCAACATGAATTATTCCGTATTGACTCAAGTCCAGAACATGTCAATATTGTATAGTTTAGACCATCTAGAACCTTAATGATCAACCCTTCTCCCTCGTCCAAATAGGAAGAACAATTGTGGAATGTGATAAAGCAACACCTGGATGCTTATTCTTGCGATTATAATGGAATGAGAGGTGTGCATCTCTCAGTTTGTAAACATAAAATTTACATCAAGGAGCAATGCAAGCCTATGCCCCAACCCCAAAGAAAGATGAACCCAACTCTTAAGGATGTTGTTAAAGAAGAACTAGAAAAGCTACTGGATGAAGGGTTCATATACCCCATTTCAGATAGTGAGTGGGTGTCGCCTCTCATTTTAGTTCCCAAGAAGAATGGGAAGTGGAGAATATGTGTTGATTACCAAGAACCTATCAAGGCTACAAAGAAGGACCATTTTCCTTTACCCTTCATTAATCAAGTCCTAGATGGCCTTGCAAGGAAGAACTTATTCTCCTTTGTGGAGTGATTTAGTATATACAACCAAATCGAGATCAGCCTTGAAGACCAAGATAAGACACGTTTACATGTCCTTGGGGTACCCTTTCTTATAGAGTTCTTGCATTCAGTTTTTGCACTGTGCCTACTACTGTCCAGAGGGAAATTATTAGTATTTTTTCTTAACTTGTTCATGAATCTATTGAAATATACATGGATGATTTTCTTCCTTATGGATGTGACTTCCATGAAGCTCTCTCCAATCTTTGCAAGATTTTGAAGAAATGTATTGAAATGAATCTTGCAATAAGCCATGTGAAATGTGAATTCTTGAAGAATGAAGGAACTATACTTAGCCATTCAGTATCCAAGGAAGGGATATATGTTGACCCAAAAAAAATAATTCCCTTCATCAAAATGGTCCTCACCTTTCAAAAGAAACCAGATGTTAGAAGTTTCTCAGGACTAGTTGGGTATTCTAGCATATTCATCAAAGACTTTACTAATGTGGCTTAAACTTTGTTTTCATTGTTTTCCAAGGATGCATATTTTTATTAGACAAGCAATTGGCAAGAGGTCCTTGAAGTGTTGAAAGAAAAATTGACCAATTCACCCCTCCTTAGGGGTCCCAACTGGGAATTTCCTTTCCTTATTCGTACTAATGCATCAAATAAAGCTATGCTGGTAGCATTAGGACAATTAGAAGATAAATTTCCATATGAAATCTATTTCATTAGTAAGAATTTTTCAAAAGTTGAGTTGAATTACACTGTCACTGAAAATAAATCTTAGTTGTAGTAAATTCTTTAAACAAATCCAGGCACAATATCAACAGGTATCAAACTTTTGTGCATATTGATCATGCATCCATTAAATATTTGTTCAATACACCTAATGTCAATTCTATGATAATTAGATGGTTGTTATTATTACAATAGTTTGATTTGACTATTATTGACAAACCAGGGAAAACAAATGTGGTTGTAGATTTTGTGTCCACATTAACCTTGCCTATAGGCAATGAAGAGATAATGGATGATAAACTCCCACATGAACACATATTTTTCATCTTAGTTCTCTCTCCTTCATTTTCTAAGATATCCAACTACTTGGTTGCTGGGAGGTTTCCTCCTAATATCTCATCTAGAGAGAAAATCATGATTGTAAGGAAAATCACTTCTTTGACTTGGATTGGGGGAAATCATTTCAGATTAGGACCAGATCCAATCGTCATGAGATGAGTAAGAGAATAGGAGGCCTTTTACATCCTCACATAATGTCATGATGGGCCTTGTGGGGGTCATTTTATTACTAAAAGGAAAATCTTTAAAGTTCTATATGTTTGTTACTATTGACCCACTTTACAACAAGATTTTGGGAGATAAACCAATATATGTAATTAGTACCAAAGGATGTGAAAACCCATACCAAGGGATGTAATGGCCCTAAAATTTCAAGTATCCTTAGAGCCATTTGAAAAGTGTGGCATGGATTTTATTAGGTCAATTAATCCACCATCACGACATAAGAGGTACATCATTGTGCGCACTGATTACTTGACAAAGTGGGCTGAGATAAAGGAAATCAAAGCAATGACTCAGTAGAATGTGGTTGATATTTTAAGAGAAAAATACTTCTACATGTGTGGTTATCCAAGGGAGGTATTCACCGATCAAGGAGCATAATTCACATCAAATATGATTGAAGATCTCATGAGGAAACACCATATCAAGTGGAATACATTCAATGCCTATAACCCTCAAGAAAATGTGCAAGTAGAGGTCAGAAAGAGAGCATTGGAGAGAAACCTCACCAAGGTTGTTAGAAGTACTAGAATATTTTTGGAAGAAATACTAGTAGAGGCCACTTGGGCTTACAATACCACATGGAAAACCATTAATGGGTTCACTCCATATCGCTTGGTTTATGCACAAAAAGATTTTTGTTCTATTGAGTTTGAATATATGTTGGTTAAAGGGGCCTGACCCAGGTTCAAAGTTGTTCGCACCAACCAACTAAACCCTAACCGCTGGTGCTTTCAGTAACGACCTACATATTGCAGGGTGTAGTCTCACCCGAAACAGTATTAGGGGATGCTAGAACCAGGTTTTTGCATCGAGGGACATGTGATAAGTGGTTCTTAAGCTCTGACAGTTCAAATCTTCCTTCGCATAGATCAGTATCCTTCTAGGGCTCATTACTAGAACTAGGGTAATATGGCTTTTAGACCTTCATGAAAGTCTACTATCAGTCTTTGCAAACCTTAACTAGATAGTTTATCAACTTCCATGCATCAATACATAACGCTAGATCTAACTTCGCATAGATCTACCCAATTCATCAGAAAAGATATTAGGAATAGCCTTTAACTTCGCAAAAATAAAAATCTATTCATATCATGCATAATTAAGATAAATTCAGGGATTTTGCAAAACATTCATTCATTATCTCATAAAACGATATCATTAAGAGATAGAAGATAACATAAACAGAGATGCTCAGATTGCACATTAATTCTTCAAAATCGATATTTATTGCTCTTCAATGTTCAGATTATAGACTCTTCTACCCCGTGCACTCAGCTGCAAGAGTCGGGACACTCAGATGCAGACTTACCAAGGCCTCTGGCGCACTCAGTGACAAGATCCTTCCCATTCTCGCCTAAGTACAAGAAGCAGAGCCTTCCTGCCTTAGCACTAGCCCAAAACAACTTCTATCTTTACTTAGTTTACTGCTATGTCATTTCTATGTTATCTCTAAAACTCCCTATGAATCAATTATTTATAGCCTTATCAATATAATACGATGGTCTGCGGATCATGGGTGAGTCTCGAAACTGACTTATTTATCTATCCAAACAAGGGGCTAAGACCCCTTTGACTCCTATCTATCTGCATGCTTCACATCCACATTTTGTGGAGAATTTACTTATTTTACAAAAACTTATACAAAACATGGGTCAAATAACCCCAAAACTGACCCTAGGGACCTTATCCCAACAATCCCCCAACAGAAAGATCATTACTCGCCCTCAAGTTACTCAGTTAGTGCCTTGATGTTGCTACGAAGACCACCCAGCTTAACCTGCATCGGTGCAGCTTCAGCAGCGCTCTGCGTCGATGCCTGTCATACCTCTTCAACCAATTTCTCTATTGTTGGCCCCTCCATTGTTAGGTGTACTATCCGTTGTGTGTTTTGTAGTCCCTTGAGAGTTTCCTGAAGTGACAAACTAAGTTGACAAGCTTCCTCTAGCCACAACTGTAATCAGGCTTTTAGCAGGGCCTCTTTCCTCTACAATTCTTCCACCTATGCTTGTAGCTTCTTTCCCTCATGGAGATTTACAAGGCATTTTATTGGTGCCAAAGCGTGCATAGTCACTCGGACCTCATCATACTACCTCTATGTTTCTCGGAAATTGGTGGTCAACTTCTATAGGTTCGAGTCCTCCTGTAGATTTGTCCAGATTTCCATTGCTCCATCAAACATTGAGGACCAATCAATGACTGTGATATCAAATTTCCATCCTTGATTGCTGCTTTGTGCTGCTCCCAAATCTCTGGTGGAGTTATTAACCTCTGATTGATTTCCATAGCAAGATCCATTTCAACCAAAATCTAGAAAATTTTGGACACCTTGGTCCTTATCGGATCCTTTGTAGACCATAGCCAGGTGAACCACGCTGCCTTGGGTAAATATTCCTTGTGTGGGAGAACTGACTCTCCTCTAGCAATCTCCAAGGTACCAAAACGATAGACAACAACATCCATGCATAGTGGAATATCTTTCTCTCTTCTTGGGCTTCTTGGCAGTTTGCGAGGAACTCCTTGCATTGATACTTTTCCCAATTGTATTGGACACCTTTGCGCACTATGTCGAAAGTGACACTACTCGCACCTGAGCTTCATCCGTGCAACATTTCGTCATAATTTTTCCCACAGGAATATGGGTAGAGAACAACACTGCCTAGTCTTAAATTGAGTAGATAGAGTATCCACATGACTTTTTAAGAAGGCCCTAATCTTTCTTCATTTTATCTGCCAAGTATTTTTCCCTTGTTTTCCCTCCAAACTCAATGGCAGGGTCTGATCCTTTGTAAGGAAACTTTGTTATCCTATGGATCAACATGTCCTAATCAGGATGGGCTCCCCATGCCATAGACACCCATCGTCCACCAGTGCGAGGAGCTGGTGAACACAGAGTATGTTGATAGTTGAGCGATGATAATGCGGCATGCAGAGCATGTGTAACAACCCTGCCTGCTCAACACTGCAGACCCACTTCATGGGCTCAAACTACGTAACCCCCTCTCTTCATAGTATATCTTTGTCATATATTTGTTGCTTGCCAAATGCGAGAACCTCTCATGCTCCGCAAGGTCCTAATCCTCCATTTTTAATACTGGAATAGGGGAGTTGACATCATGAACTTTTTGGAATCTGGGTCATTGGTAACTTTGTTTCAACCCTTCCAGGAGGGATATACTTAGTAACCCTTAAGATAATCTTGATCTCTCCAAAATCTACCTCCTCGAAAATTTGGTATTCCTCCTCTTCTAAATCAACCTCTTGTTGCAGTTGTTTGTCTTTTTTCTCCTTCTGTCACACCTCCAGATTCTTCCTCGGAGACATTCTTACCGACACCAACTTCTTATGCTTCTCTTTTGCAGCTAATTTCTTATCTTTTGTAACCAACTTCTTCTCTTTTGCAGCAGATTTCTATGGCCTCAGCTACCTCGGTGTGGTAGGCACAAGGGTTGTAGCTTCCCTACTTGATATTTGAGGGCCCATTGCAACAGAAAAAACAACTGCAGAACTCATGGCTTCGATGGCATGCGTGGCAATCATTTGCTGGAGAATGGCCTTCTGGTTCCACATAGGTAAGTCAATAAATGCTGGGCTTTCCATGAAATCCCCCCAGAACTGACAGCTCATAAACTTCAGACAACAAATCTCCCAGAAAAGTCTCAAAATGCAAAGTGTTCTTCAGTGGCCCAACATGCAAGATTTATAGGGATTTTTTAATTCAAATCCGATCGTTCCCCCAAAATTCTGATAATAAATTCCTATTTGGTGGCATATCTTCAAAGATTTTTTCCATAAATAGTGCCTACCCGCTCCTCTTAACTGATTTTTGGCCATAAAATCATGAATAGTAACCTCAATGTCTAATTTTAGACACACATGTGTGGCATCCTCCTCCATGGCATAGCTCATGGAGCGCAGCTTCACCTGTTGTACCCCTATCATCATCACGCAACCTCTCTTCCAAGTTTTTCCCTTAGTCAGGTAGCATAGTTTTTAGTCCCACAATCTGTTGTAGCTGCATCGACTACTAAGATTGTCCTACTTCCATATAGTCATTGGGCAGGGATAGGATCCCTTGTGTACAACTTCAACCTACTGTCATTTACCTTTCCAGGGAATAGTTCGCCATTCAGGCTCACGAGCTGAACTTTGCCACCATCCATGATCTCCCTAATAACATATGGCCCCAACCAGTGCATTTGAAATTTTCCTGGAAACTTCGTGAACTTGATATCATATCATAGCACCAAATCATCTATCTTGAATGTGCACACCTTAATATGCTAATCATGCCACGATTTCTCATGTTCCTTTTGCACTTGCTGGTGAAATCCTCTAAGGAAGTGATCTTCTTCTAACTCCATGATCTACTCGAGTCATTCCTCCAAGGTCTCGTGGTCCTCCATCTAGATCAATGCTGCACCCCGTAAACTAGGCACAATATACTCCATCCGCATGACTACTTCAATTCCTTAGATCAACCTGAACAATGCTTCTCCTATCAATGATATGTTTTTGTATGATTAGTTTTTTTATGCTAATAATAATTACAGATTTCTAAATATGTGCTTGCTTATTACTTCTTGTGTTGAGCTTTCCTTATTTGTTTGTGCATATAAAGAGGTAAATTTCCTTAAGTTTAAAATGACATTCATGAGAAAATTATATTCTAAACACAAATACTGAACAATAGACATTCAAAGTACATGAAATCATCAAAGAGACACTTTAACATAGTGTTTTGATGAAGACGTTCACCCCTCCCGGGCTACATCTCCTTGGTCTAGCTTCCATGGCTTGGGCCTCTGCATTAACACAATGTGGAAAAAAGTTGTTTTACAAATCTCTATATCTCTAGATACTTGCACTAATGTGTTCAGAATGTCCCAATTAGCTAAGGAAACCTCTTTCTAAGTTCAATTTGGTCAAAATTTGACTTCTCTATGGCTCAGTCAGTCTTTTCCTACATTTTCTCCTCTAATTCTGGAATTAGCCCCACTAAATTTGGAGGTAGGACCGAATTTGTGATCACTACCAAACTTACTGCAAAATTAACTTGTAATTAATTAAGGCTAAACTACACTTAATTAATTTTTAAAAATGGATTAGCGCCAACTGAAATCTTAACTTGTGGCAGTTTTGATGGCCTGGTCACATGCGATCTCAACGTCGCATTAACCATCGGAGCAGAGTCGTCGGAGCTAACCACTGATGTTGCGGTATCATGTTCACATGAAGGGTTAACGCCATAGGTTTTTGAACTGTCCACCACTAACCGCTTTATGCCACAACCCAAGCGTTCACATGTGGTAATCATCACAAATTTGGTGGGTTAACTGACCACTGGGTTATTTAACTATTGCAGTTTAAACATTGCATTCACACAGGGGAGGGATTTCCTGCGGGGTGGCCCTCCCCTAACTGCCAACCTCCAAATTTCATAACTTCAAATGTAAATGAATACATAACGTTGTAAGAACCACCCGGTAGAGCAGTTGATAAATAGCACGAATGGTGTGCCAAAGGTTGTGTGTTCGACCCATGACCTGGACTATAATATTTTTCTCCATTGTGTAGACAACCAACCTGAACTTTGGGAGGTGCCACGTGGCAGCCTCTAGGCCTTCCAGGTCACATTCTTCCATTGCCCTAGAATAAAATCAATAGAAATGTGCAACACCAACCCAAACAGATATTGCCACTTGTCCATCCTTGATTCATCATTGACTTGTGTTGACCATGCCTAGTCACTTGTCACGTCAGCAATACGGACTGCTGACTATGCAGTGACTCGGCAATTATTTTGGAAAATTTCTCATGTTTAGGAAAGTGATCAGAACACAATAAATTTGTTACAAACTCAGTTTTTGATTAAACTAGTTGTGTTAGGATCATTTTTCCGAGACACACACGGTCATTCAGGTTTCGATCGATTCTAAGAACTCTGGTTTTTGAGCTAAATACTGAGAACCTTATCATTCCTCCCCACTAGAAGCCTTTTGGACCCCAAAATATACTATCAATTGTTCAGCAGGTGAGGGTACAACTCCCTCACATTCTCGGTTTGCAACCATTTGGCTTGAGAAGGCTTTTGTCCCTTGATTCTCACTCTAAGGTATTCGACATCCCCTCTCTTTGAAGTCCTAGTTCTTTTGTCAAGTATGAGATATTTCTAAATCTAATCTAGATATTATGGTGAGAAATCATGTATTGATGGTAGTTGAGCATTCTCTCCTTGATCATCAATCAAAGGAGGCTCAAACAATCTCAAATTCTCAACATTAACAAAAGAGTATATTTGCATATAAGGAGGAAAATCAAACTTAAATGCATTGTTAATAATATTTTCCATAATTTTAAAATGACCATAGTGGACTAGCTTAAGATTTTTACTTTCCCCTTGAAGTCTTTCTTTTCTAATATATAACCAAAATTTGTTTCCAACTTTAAATTTGTGATCAACCCAGTGTTCGTCATGCCTTGCCTTATAGTTGCTTTGACTTTTCTCAAACTCTTCCAGTACTGTAAGATGTATCAACTGAATTTTCTCTACGAACTTCCTTGCCTTATTGATGTCACTGTGACCTTCGATGGTGAGATATTTCTCAAAGATGAAATCCAATGGAGATCTTGGAATGTACCAATAGCATGCCTCAAATGGTGATGTGTTTGATGAAGAATGTTTTTCCTTGTTGTATGCATGCTGTATGTAATGCAATTGTTCATCCCACAACTTGGGATGTTTGCCGCAATATCCTCTACAAAGATGAATAATTGTTCTATTAAGAACCTTGGTTTGTCTATCTGTTTGTGGATGAAAGTTTCTGCTCTTCTTCAACTTTGTTTCCATCATGTCCCACAAACTTGACCAAAAATTCCCAACAAATCAAGAATCTCGATCACTTACAATAGAAGTAGGAAGACCAAAATGAACCCGATTTTTTTTGGAAGAAAAGATTAGTTTTTTGTTCAACTATAATTTTTCTTTTTACATGGTGTTAATATGTACATATTACTAAACCTATCTATATAAACATACAAGTAATCATGACCTTTCCTTGACAATGGAAGACCTCCTACAAAATCCATTGAGATACTCTCCCATGGATGTGAAGGCACTAGAAGTGGAGTGTATAAAAAAAGTTTCCTATTGGTAGGCTTACTTGTAGCACATAAAGAACATTCTCGTATGAAACGAGAAACATTATCCAACATGTGTGGCCAATAGCAATACCTTTGAAGGTTCGCTATGGTCTTGCCTACACCAAAGTGTCCAACAATCAATGAAGTGTGTGCCTCCCTTATGATTTTGTTTCTTTCTCCATGTGGAATACACAACTTTCCCAATGGATACAACAAACTATTATGTACATGATAATCCAACTCTTCAATTTGGTTTCCTTGACTCAATCTTGCATATACTTCTTGAGAGTCACTATCATTTGCATATTTTTCTATGTAACTTTCGTGCAAAACATAATTAGGCTTGAGTATAACAGATGGATTTACAATAGGCATTGAAAGCATATCAGCTACCAAATTGTAGAGTCCCTTTTTATACGTGATAACCAAATGAAATAGTTGTAGACAACCTATCCATCTGAAATGTCATGACTGTTGCAACTTTGAATGTGGCTGTAAATACTACAATGGTTGATGGTCGGTATGGATGATGATCCCTTTCCCTATGAAATTCCATTTCTTAACACTTTTTATCGATGCATAAATTTCTTTTTCATATGTGGGATAGTTAGTTACAACTCAATTAAATATTTCATAATGAAATGAAATGGGCTTACCATGATGCAATAGCACAGCTCCCATGCAATAATCTCTTGCATCCCATATCGAATGGCTGTCTAAGATCCGGAAGTGCCAATACTAGTGCTAAAGTTATCTTTTGCTTCAAAGCATCAAATTCTTTCTGTTGTACATCTCCCCAACGGAAGACTTTCTTGACACTTGTCAATGCATGTAATGGAGCTGAACTGGAAGAGGAATTAGCAATAAACTTTTTCCAATATTGTGCCACCCCTAAAAATATTATTACCTCTCTAACTGTGTTGGGCTTGGGCCAATTCAGAATGACCTCAACCTTATAGGGGTCTATCTTCAGCTCACCTCCAAAAATGTGTCACAAATACACCAAATAAGTCTTGCCAAATTCACACTTTGACATCTTTAAAAACAATTGTTTTTTCTCAAGACATTAAGTACTTTGTTTACGTGAATGACATGTTCATATCTTGACTTGTTGAATATGAGGATATCATCTAAGTAGACAATGAAAAAATCATCTAGAAATGGTCTGAATACATCATTCATTACCCTCATGAAAGTAGTTGGAGCATTTGTAAGACCGAAAGGCATAACAAGCCACTCAAACAATCCTTGTTTAGTTTTAAATGTAGTTTTCCAAATGTCTTCTTTAGCTATCCTAACATGATGATAACCACTTCGTAAGTCTAACTTAGTGAAATACTTTTCATACCTAAACTGATTAAGAAAATCATTAATTCTTGCGAGTGGATAACGATTATTTACCGTGATTTTCTTCAGTGCACGAAAATCCACACACATGCTCCAAGTTCCATCCTTCTTTGGCATCAAGAAAATGGGCGAACCACATGGAGAAGTAGATGGGCATATGTGATCTCGATGGCTCTAGGGACACACACAGGAAAAAGACAGTTTATGGCAGCTCAAAAATCAAAGTGATCATAATGTCGTCAAAATAGGACCAGAGCGTATATCTCGTCGTCCTAATCATAATGGTCTAAACGGTTCGTCAAACCGAGCTTGTATGCGAAAGCTAGAGGAAGTCAAAGTTCCAGGTTGACCGATGACTTGGCAGGCTTATGGAAGCCACAATTTCATAGAAATCCAACCACCAGATTCTGGCCAACTTCCGGGAAAAATTGTGGCCTACTTAGTTTCCCCAATCACACTTATTTTCCAGCGAATTTAAGATGTTCATTTTTTTAAAACTAACAAAAAAAATAATAATTAAGGAGGTGGTGGGCCACCACCCTCGCCACCCCACTGCACCATATATTCAATATATATGTTGCGTGATAACTATGAGACTAGTGGGAGTTGAACCCATGGCCAGGTCCACCAGCCCCGCCCATGTGGTAGTCCCACATTTAATACAACCCAAAAAAACCATGCTGCACATTTAAATTTAACACATTGCGCCATATAAAATACATTAACAGTTACAAAAAACCGTAGGTGCAAACAAAATAACTATGCAACGTATTTTCAGAGGGGTGAATATTGATCCCTTGACCTCTCGTCTTGTCGCCTCCACCTTAAACCAACTCACCCAAATAGAGGTCTTGTTATTTCTGCTGAAAAACATTTATACAAGATATCATTTTTGGGATTCAATTGCATTAAGTCATTAACGTATGACCATTTCCATGAGAGGTAGTCATAACTGATTAATTTCTTATGATTTTGGAATAGTTCACTTAGCAGTCATTGCATTACGTGATGCTCACAGGGGTGAAGAAGTGGGATTAAAACTAGTGAAATGAATCACATAGCGTCAATCATCACTTCCAGGGCTTGCACCCGGTAACCAGGACTTCCTGGGAGGTCACCCATCCTAGATCGCCTCTGGCTCAAGCGTGCTTAACTGTGGATTTTTCCCCACAATCAAGCCCACTTAGCTTGCTAACCCATTTGCAAAACCTTAGCAAGTATTTTTCCTCATGAACCATTCAAGTAGAGATCCCTTCAATCTTTTTGTATTGAATTATGGGGGTTTATGCAGTGCATTATATTAGATATCATTTTTGGGATTCAACTGCGTTAAGTAAGTCATTCATGTATGACCATTTCCATGAGAGGTAGTCATAACTGACTAATTTCTCATGATTTTTGAATAGTTCACTTAGCACTCATTGCATCAGGTGATTCTCACAAGGGTGAAAAAGTGGGATTGAAACTAGTGAAATGAATCACATAGCATCAATCATCACATTCGGGGCTTGCACCCGGTAACCAAGACTTCCCGGGAGGTCACCCATCCGATATTGCCTCTGGCTCAAGCACACCATGCTTGAGCCAAAGGCGATATAGGATGGGTGACCTCCCGGGAAGTGCTGGTTACCGAGTGCAAGCCCCGGAAGTGATGATTGACGCTTTTTGATTCATTTCACTAGTTTCAATCCCACTTCTTCACCCCTATGAGCATCACCCAATGCAATGAGTGCTAAGTGAACTATTCAAAAATCATGAGTAATTAGTCAGTTACGACTACTTCTCATGGAAATGGTCATGCGTGAATGACTTACTTAACACAGTTGAATCCCAAAAATGATATCTAATGTAATGCACTGCGTAAACCCCCATACTTAAATTCAAAAAGAGTGAAGGGATCTCTACTTGAATGGTTCATGAGGCACAATACTTGCTAAAGTTTTGCAAATGGGGTAGCAAGGTGAGTGGGCTTGATGGTGGGGAAAAATCCATAGTAAAGCGCGCCTGAGCCAGAGGTGATCTGGGATGGGTGACCTCCCGAGAAGTCCTGGTTACCGAGTGCAAGCCCCGGAAGTGATGATTGATGCTATGTGATTCATTTCACTAGTTTCAATCCCACTTCGTCACCCCTATGAGCATCACCTGATGCAATGAGTGCTAAGTGAACTATTCAAAAATCATGAGAAATTAGTCAGTTACAACTACCTCTCATGGAAATGGTCATACGTGAATGACTAACTTAACGCACTTGAATCCCAAAAATGATATCTAATATAATGCACTGCATAAACCCCCATGCCTAAAAACATTTATATAACCCTTCAGTTCATTTGTAGATGGGGGCAAAATAGGGAACAAAGAGAGGAACTAAGAATGGGGTTTTGAGTAACGAAACCATGACACAGTTCCAGGAGGAAGAATGATGGCATGATTTTTGAGACAAAATTTTGCATAGAATCTTAAGATGCCAAAAAGATTCCTTGGGAGGTAAAAATTCTTTTTATCAGAATGCAATCAAGTTTACAGTCAATTTTCTCAAATTTTCACAGGGAACACTATCGCAAGGTCGGATTCACCTTCTGAGTAGCAGATTTAGAGATTCGCAACGAAGGAGAATCTTTGAGAATCTTGAGGGAATCTTCCAGATTCCTTGGAGGCTGAAATTCACAAGAGTGAGAATGCAGCCAATTTCATACTCATTCTTCTCAAAATTTCTTAAGGATCTTGATGGCACAGTTAGAATTTTAATCTGAGTAGCATATCTTCAGATGACACGGAAGAGGGAATCCTTCAGGAATCTAAGGGTAATCTAAAAGATTCTTTAAGCCCCAGATTCTTACTTTGTCAGAATTCATAAATTTGACGATCAATTTTACCTTATTCGATGCCACAAATCTGATTGTGCAATAAGATTTTCCATTTGATCATTTCATTTTTTAGCCACTTTTCAAAGTGGAGTGTAGGTGTCAGCATTCATGTGTGAACATGCATTTCCATTGTTATAGCTCCAAATATCACCCTTGGTATTTCTGATGCTTGGTTTATGGCCTAGGGCAACCCCTCCTTCCAGACTTGGTCCAAATATTTTAAAAACAATGTTTTACTCCCTGTACGCTACTTTTCCCTACGTTAAACGCGTTTACACGTGGGTCAGTCAATACCCAAACCATGTATATGTGTTAAAACAATTAAAAAAAAAAAAATCTCTTGAACTATGGGCGGAGTTAACAAGTTTTACTTGTTGATTACCTCCTAGTGCTTGTGGCCCAACTATTCCCAACTGATTCCCAACTAAAAAACTAATTTGGGAAAATTATAAAAAGACTTCAATGGGAAGGCCTTAAGGAGGAGAGAAATGATAGAATTACTATACTAATATTATCCCCTGATCAAATCTGAAGTACCCCTGTGCTTGAAGCACTTCCCCAAGTTCAGGAAACCCTTTTTCCTTGAGTGTTGATATTCTTCTACTTGCTTGAGATATCATGGTATTGGTTATGGAAGGAGGTTGCTCAAGACTGGGATTGGATGGACTTGGAGGACAGTTCCGCTTGGAGGTGGAAGAGGAAGACTTAGGTGAACTCTTTTCATGTTTATTATAGTTTTCTACAATAAAAAGAAACATTTTCTTGTTCTTGATATTGACTTTGTTTATGTATCAGATGTTATTGTTATGGTTTATATATGAATGACTATTTTGATGCATAACTAACCATTTACTTATCTGATATAAAGTTGATTTCACTAAAATGCTTTATCTATATGCTGCTATGTGTATTCGAATTGGTTGATGTGCAGATTCGAAGATCATTAGGAGTTGCAGAGGGTTTGAACCCTGGCTGGAACTACCCAAATGAAGGACATCCGGGTATGTTCATCCTCGCATAGTTTGTTTATTTAAGCATGTTGCCTGAGTTGAATGCTTGTTTCTTGTTGTAGATTACTCTTGCTCTGCTAGGGCTCTGACCCAAAGCCCTAGGGGACTTATTCCCTTAACAGAATTGGTGACTCCACTGGGGATAACAATCTTGCTATTCCTAGTTTGGGTCATTCAGTGCCAATCAAGGCTCAGTTCTTAGTTTTCTTGCTGTGATTGTATTACCTCCTCCTGTAGGAACTTAGACTTTAAGTCTGATCTTTTTCATCAAGCCTCATTTTTTATTTTTCTTGTAAAAATTCATATACGCACATTTGTCTTTTTATAGAAGTATACACACACTTGTTTCTGTGAACTGAAACCATGTATATGTGAGTTTCTTTTGGCAGAAGCATGTGTACATTCAACTGTGTAGGGACACAGTCATGTATACAATTTTTTGCATGATTTTTTCAAATATTTCTGCCTAGAAATATTTGTTTCTTGGTCTGTGTAGTTTCTGAGTGGTCAGTTTCTGTTTTGAGAATTTAATTTTTTAGTGAGCTTACTGTTACAAATTCTCTCCTGCTTTGAAAGGTTTTTGGCCTCAGTTTACATTAGAGTGAGCTTTATGATTTGTGTTTGAACACACAAGGCTTCTTATACAGGTTCTTGATTGTTCTGGTCTTCCAGAACAGAAGATTGTTTGCAATCTTTGTGTCAAACTTCATTTTTATGGTTTGCTTGCTTTGCTTCTCGTCATTTTTGTGGCCATACACGTTTTATTGCTTTTAGAAAATTTCTTGTTGATGTATTTGAAAGTGTGTCTTTCCTATTTTCTTGATCAGTTTCTCAAAGCTCTTTTTTCTACTTTTGGATTGTTTAGTGCAAGTTGAAACACCTGTTTTGTTCAAGTTTTCATTTGTGTTGAATTGATAACTTGCAAAGTTTCCTTGTGATTTTCTTTCAGTCTTTGAGTCTTTGGTGGCATTTTTAGTGCTTTTGGAAAGTTGATTTTATTGTTTCTTGAAAAAGAAAAGTCCTTCAAAAACATTGTTTTTTCTTTCTTTTGCCGAATTTGAGTTTGGTTTCTTTTTGTTTTTGAGAGTGATTTGGGATCTTTTTTATTAGTCCTTCTTGTTTGGGAAATATTTTGTGTTCAAAATTCATATTCCTTTCAACCACCTAAGTTGGCATATAAACAAATTGTGTTCATTTATTTTTAGAGTAATATAGAATTTTTCATTATCATGTACACCTTGCATTAGGGTAGTTTTGCATCATTAGAGCATCAATATTCTTTTTAGTTTTTGTGAGTGTGAAGTATGCTATAAGAAAAGAAAAGGAAATAAGTTTCTTCTTTATAGAAGTTTCTTAGAACCTAAGTATAAGTTTCTTTTCATTGAAGAACAAACAAGTGCATTGCATATAAGTTAGTTTTTCATTAATTTCTTTTGCGTCATACGAACACCATCAGTTTCACTTCCATATTGTCCCTTTGACTTAAAAATAACAACCACTTAAAATCAAGCGCTTAATAAAATAAACTAGAACTTTTTATATTATCAATCAGTATACACCAACAAGTTTTAGGTTTATTTAGGGCCTTGGATTAGGCGAGAAGAGAGTAAAATCTCCAAGGCCATTCTAAATTGTAAAACATAGAAGTGTGAGTAAAGAGTGAAATCCAATAGCATTAGGGAGACTGGGAAATCTCCGTGACTGGGAGTTAAGCACGAGGGTTTGTGAAGATAAGGACGAGAGATACCCCCTCTCTTAGTTGTCAGATCTTACGTCACGACTGTTTTGCCCAACTTCTGATGTGAGTTGGTATCTTTAGTTTACTATCCTAGGGATCTACACAGGTGGCTGTAGAGGGGAATCCTGTGGTACCTGAGGTTGACATTGCATCACGTTCAACGGTACTTCTAGAGGGCTCCCTTCTGAAGCTTGCGGGCATGAACCGACAAAGGCTATTGTCTGGAGATCAGCGTAACTACCTCTGATACCTTCACTAATAGACCTGGGGTGTAATTACCCCAGTCTATTTTCTGAAGGCCCTTTTTAGTCACTTTCTTGTATTTTGGTGTCTGGTACTAATCACCCGGAGTGGAAATACTCGGAATTTGTTTGACTGTTGAATTATTTAGGGACATTTTTAGTGTGTGTTCTGTGCTCCTAGTCGGCCTAGTTATCAGTTTTCTTGAGTCCTTAAGTAGATCTTATTAAAATAATTCAAAGTGGTTGACTAATCACTTAGACAGTCCCATAGACTTCGTGGGCTTTCACCTGTGAGTCTAGAGCCTTCTCCTAGAAGGCGTAGGAGCAATTCTACCAGTGGTTTTCAACCAGTGGCAGCTGGCACATTGGAGATTGATCCTCTTCTTGGGGGCATTACGGTACAAGATAGACCTGGTACTACCACAGAGTTAGAGAGGAACACACCAGTTCTTTCTCGAGTACTCTTCCAGTCGGAATATAATATTGAGGTAGAAGAGCTTTTAGAGTCAATTGTGGCTCCGAATTCCCCTCTCCCTTCTGATCATCCAGACGTATTGTTATACATTGGAACTACAACACATAGGCCTTCAAGCCCAGGTCCACACACATCTATCCCTTCGATGACCACTGCTGGAAGCATGGCATCCACCACGAGTGCTATGAGTATGCAGACTCCTATATCAGTACAAGGGGGAGGAACTATTTCCATCCCTTCTACATCCTTATTTGGGTCTACTGCTAGCACATCCTTATTTGGGTCCACTTCCATTCCGTCAACGAGTGGAAGTTCCCAAGCTAATGCGTCCAGTTTTGGATTCTTCCCTTTTGGAATGCCCTCTCAAGGTATTCCTTCAGCTCCATTGAATGTACCATCAACCCCCTCCATGTCCATGATGAGTGGATCGAATTATTTTCAGGGTTTCCCCTTTGGAAGTGGTCATATACCACATTCTAATCCGACGGTAGTGTCTATGCCTTTTCCTTTCACGAGTCAAGGCAACAATCCCTTTCAGAGTTGGAATAACCTTGCGGTTAGTGGGATAGGAGATGGGAATCCATTTTTCGACCAACAAGGGAATGTTCCGTATTCCTCATTCAATTCATTTCGAAGTTTCCCACCCTTAGCTAATGCTTGGAACCCTTACCAGGGGCTGTCAGCTCCTTACAATAATTCGTTAGGGGGAAACTTTGTCGGTTACAGAAGTTTTTTGGCTGGAGTTGGTCAAAATCCGAGTTTTGCTGGACCGCAAGGGTCACCTTTGGTTCAGTAGGTTCTACCAGTTACTTCGGGCAACCTAGTGCCTTTCAAAATCCACGCCATTCTTTTTAGACTTTCAGGAACCCGACCAATCTGGGTGGAATCCCCAAGGTCCTCCACAACTTCCTTTTCTGGCCACACTTAATCTACCAGACTTGACTAAGTTGATGAATGATACAATTAGATATAATCTAACTTGGCCTCCTGTCCCAGACAAACTTCCATCAGATATTCAAAAATTCGAAGGGAAGAGTGGTAAGACCCTGGCAACCATGTAACCATGTTCCATTTATGGTGCTCATCTAACTCCCTAATCGATGATTCAATTAGGTTGAGACTATTTTAGCGTACCTTAATTGGGAATGCGGCTAAGTGGTATATAGAGTTGCCAGGGGGCACTTTTACTTCTTTCGCCGATTTGGCTAAAATTTTCTTAAACCATTTCCAGTTGTGTGTTTGTTGCGAAGCCGAAACTGAGGTTTTGGCCAATTTCCATCAAGACACGGCTACTCACATTTCGGATCATATCTAGGAATGGAGATAGAGAAAGAGGCTCATTAAAGCTGAAATTCCACCTGATTTCCATCTCGAATGGTTTTTAAAATCATTACAACCAGAGATCTACAAGTATGTTTCTATGTCCAGAGTTTATTCTGAAGACCAGGCTATCTTTCTTGCCCAGCAATTAGAACTGATATATTCTCAGTCTTGGACTCTTCAGAAAATCTTTCCTGATGCTCCTAGATCCACAGCTGATATAGCCAAACTGAAGCCAAGCCCTCATGCTAATAGTATCGTTTGATCAATTGATGCAAATACAATGAATCTTTTGAACCAATTGCAGCAGTTGTCTCTACAAATTGCTTCTTCCAATCAGGCTGCACCATCTACTCCTTCACCTTCCCAACCTTTTTTTGTAAACGTTGTTCAGGATTCTAACCCCAAAGGAAATCAAAATTCTGATGGGAAGAAGAAGGGACGAGGTAAAAAGAAGAATCAGGATGGGAAGGGTAATGCGAACAAGCCCAACAATGGTGCTGGTGAGGGTGGAAAAGAGTCTAAGAAGAAAGTTAAATTTCCATGCAAGTCGCTAGTGGAGATCATTTGACTCATCTCTGCCCGAGAATTCTAGATGCACAACACTTGTTAGTGCAACAAGGGCCTTCTATCTCCCAAGCTATCTTAACTAACCCTTTTCCCCAAGGGCAACAGTTGCTTGCTGGCATGAACTCAAACCCTGGTACCTCTGCTGGGAGCAACCAGGAGGGGGACAATTCCTCAAATGTTTTCATGATGAGTTCTCATGTCAATGTGGCTACATGGTCACGTGATTATGGTGAAGCTAAAACATCCATGGATAAATCTGTTCCCGGAACTATGGACCCACTTCATATTGAGCGACCCTCTGTCGAGTCCATACCTTGAAAACTGAAAAGTTCCGCCAAGTACGCTACTATCAACCCTAATGCTAAGGCAGCCTAGAACTACTCCATTGTAGAAGATCTGGCTCAGAGTCCTTGTTTCATGTCTACTTTAGAGGTACTCTAGTCATGTTCGGCTCAAAGAAGTGCTTTGTTTTTGGCAATGGGGGCAGTAGATCCAAATAATTCTTTAGCTCTCACTTTTGATATGCATAATGTCAAAAAGAGACTTCCTCATCATATGGATTTCCAGATAAATTCTACTTACCGGAAGACCAATATTTTTCAGATGGTTATAGATGAGGGAGCTTCCACATGCGTCATGTCTATGTCATGTTGGAAGGCAATTGGATCACCTACAGTTGTTCCTTCACCCACTCACTTGACAACATTTGATGGACATTCTCATAGGCCACATAGGATTATCCCGGCCTTTCCTATACGTGTTGGAGGAAAGGTCGTTAATGTCGAAGTAAAAATCATTGATGCCAACCTCGATTACAACCTCGTCTTAGGACAAAATTGGATTTATGAAATGGACATTGTAGTTTCGACTTTGTTTCATGTCCTTTGTTTTCCTCATGAGGGGAGAATTGTTAAAGTTGATCAATTGGATTGTTCTCCAGGTGATCCTCATGCAACTTCGAATGCTACCGTTCCATTAGTGGATAATCCTCGTCAACGTATAGAGAATCTGGAGTTCGGATGTATTCTTCCTTTATGGGTGTATTTGATCTTCCCCCTCCTACAGCTAGAATCGATACAATTTCGTCTTCCAAGGAGCCTTTACGGAAAGAGTTTGTTCCAACTCATTATTTTTCAGATCCTGGGACCTTACCTTCATCAGTGACCACACCAGATGAAGGGAAGGTGGGTGGAATAGAATCTTCTATGTCTGTAGCAGAATTTAGATATCAGTCTATCGTTAACTCTACAGACGACCTTCCTACTCCTTCGAAAAAGGAGTTATATGGTGATGTGGCTCCTACTTGGACCCTTGACTCCACTTCTGCATTGGATTGCTTAGATACTGTTTTTCCATCTGACGAAGCAATATTCAAAGAAATGACGATAGTAGATCGACCATTGGAAGATTTACGTTATCTTTCATACTTTCGTCCTCCTTTCCATGAAGTCAAATCTAGGTCCTCCAATTTGCCTACTAGCGATGTTTGTTCGGTTCCTTTGGCTCCAACATAGTTATCAACCAAAGGTAATATATTGATTGGATCAATGATTGTACCTATAAGCATCTCTAGGAACAAGTTGGTGGAGCCCCCTGATGGGCTCTACCTTAAGAGGCATTTTTCTTAGGTTTCGGCCCAGCAATTACTTCCTTGTATATATTATATTTTTGTGCATATTTTGTCGGGAATTTTTTTGATATTAATCATTCATCAAGTTACAAACAGACATAAAAAATATGGAACTGTATATATATATATATATATCTATCTATCTATATATATATATATATATATATATATATATATATATATCATAAAACTGCCCGTGTGTACATAAAGTGTTTCAAAAATAATATACAAAATCAAGACTAAATGCCCATAATCATGTCCAATCTATCTATGACCCAACCCAAGATTAGTGGCTAAGAAGGTGACTACTACGTTGGCCACACACCGAAGAATGCGAACCTAGTCTCGTGGTACTCTTACCACGTGGCGCTGCATCTCCTCAGGTAAGTCTTCTATGATAACCATTGGTACCTAGTAAGTCAATCTCACCAAGTTTCGTTCGAATGCGTATAAGACCCTCTCTCTCTCTGTAGCCGCCTCTTGATCACCTCTTCCACGATGCCTGTGCCACGGAAATGCATCTGGTCGTACCAGACCCACATCTGGAACATGATCATTATGTCAGTATTTTAATCCCATCAAAAATATTTCTAAGTTCATTTTCATATTTAGAAAACGTAAAAAAAATCTTAAAAATTTATAATAATAACACAAAAACAAACAAAAAACTGGTTACCTATCTCTCCCCATGCTGCGTTTGGTGGCAGTACCAATTCCAGATCTCCTTTGAAATCCATGCTAGCATAGGGATAGTCATCCACAACAATGATTTTTTGTTCCCACCAGGAGAAGAACTCATCATCGAAAGAAGTCCTCAGCACATCCTTGCCTCCAAGACATTTCATCAGGTCGACCCACCTGCCCATCCAAGGATCTCGGGGGATACTGATAGAAACTGATACTCTGGGACGTAGCCTTGGAAGCTTCTAGAAGAAGAAGGAGCACAAAATGGTCCCATATCTAAAATTTTAAGTCTGCCCTTTCTGAAAGGAGGACAACTGGCTCTTCATATTGGTAAGAAGAGGTGTACACCAATCAAAAATAGTGGTGAGACACTCAACGGCCAAGCTCATGGATACTCGTGACGCTTGGTGCAATGAGGCTGATCCATTTATGCCAACTATCGTGAACATTAAGATCCCTAGGGACAAGATCTCCACATGTTTTAATGGAATCTGCCTTCCAATTTTTTCTAGATGCCCAGGACAATATATATGTAGTTAGTCTTCCACTAAAAGACTACCTCATGTCCAGCCAGTCGAATGTATAACTTCTCCTCTCCGGGAGAGTCCAGTGATAAAGTAGATATCCTCTACCTCTATCCTCAAGGCCATTTGATCAATCATAAATGCATCATCTTCAATACTCTAATAGTGGATTAACATTTCAAGCAAGCAGGTGTTAGCCTTCATATTGAGCATTTTGAAAATTTTCAATAAGCCACATCCCCTCAATGCATCTAAGACCTATTGATCATAACTTCATTATCAATGGTAGTATGCTCTCTCTCTCTCTAGGTGATTGCCATCCCAAAAGAAAATTGATTTCCAACCGTTATATTTTTGTGTTGAAATTTCAAACCGTGTATATGTGGGTCCCTTTCACATACAGTTGCATGTAGGGCTTTCGTATACACGGGTCTATAATATCCAACCCGCGTATACGCCGCAATGAAATTTTTAACATAAATTCCGATGGTTAAACCTCAACAAAAATTTCTATAAATAGTCATAAAATAATGCAAGCTAGAATTGGGGGTTAGCTGATGATTTTGATCCAATTTGAATGGTCCTTCTTTGGGGGGAAAGTTTGCTCTTTTTTCTCCACAACTTTTGCTCTCAACACAAATGGTACAAATGGTGAGTCAAAAGGTCATTTATAGCATTGAAAATGTCAAATTTTTTCAAAAGTTAATTTTTTTCGTCTTATTAATCTTTTAACTTGTGAGCTTGGATTGTCGGGAATAGGTTGTTTTTTCAGGACATTTTCGATGCTTCTTCGGAAATTTCACATTGGATCCATGACTACTGACCCGTCATGGCAGGTATCATTTACTCACTGGCATATAGTTTAGGGAAACCATTTTTTCGTTACATTTTTCATACTAGCCTCCATTTGTTGATACACATGCCATAGGGTCAATCCCATCGTGTTATGGTTTGTAAACCATGTTCAATCGCTGATTTTTTAAATCATAACATGATGGTAGAGCCATCCTTTACATGGGCATCGTAGTTAGCACCTCACTGACATTGGTTTCCCATGTTGTTTTATTGAGTAGGATCGGGAGTCCTCTTTAGTCCCATCATGACCTGCGCGTTGAAGACTCATTCCTCTTTGCTTCTTCTCTAAGTTCTGGCCTTATACTCTAGAGGCTCCTTCATGTTAAGTTGTACTAGTGCACTGTATTTTGACCATTTTCACCTTTTGGCCTTGAGCCAGCTTCACTTGGACTCATGTTCAACCAACTTTTTGACCATGTCTTCTGCAAAATCAAACTTGCAATCCCTTAGCTTCTACAACTTGACACACCCTTAGACCCATGGAAGGAACATCCCTTTGAGTGTCCTTGACCAGTTTCGCCTCCCTACATTGGGCATAGGGTTGTTCCCATCCTAGGAACTAGATCATCTGTTTCATTGACACTCATTCTTTCCACTGTACTATAGCATTCTTTTATTCTTTTTTCCAACTTAAAGAAAAAGACAAAAGAATTATATATTCTAAAAAGAGCAGGAACAGGACAACATTTCCATATATTGTTGGCAGCTAGAGTCAGTTGTGTCACCCTTGAACAAAGCACTCAAAAGAAAGTCTCTCCTCCATTTGGGCGGGGCTTAGTTTGGCTTAGGTACGCCTTAACCTTGTTATTTAGTCAGTTCTCCTCCGATTGATTATCTCTTCCAATCATATGGAGAGTTCGTTCGTGCCTCCTGCATGACAAACTTATACAGAGTTATCATATGCTGCCACATAGTCATCATTGAGTCATGCTTTTATTCAAGGGAAGTGAGCCTGAGTCAACCTCTCTTTGGTGTATCTTGACCTATTCTTCAATCAGCCATCCCCGGTTGTTAGTATCATGTTTTTCATCACATCAGCTATATTGGTCCTTTACTCGTGCCGGTTTGAGAAGGTCTCCATTGACTTCTTGTTGGCAGGTCTTGTCATTATAGATGATGACATATTGCTCTGAGGACAGGCCTAGAGCTGCACCCTGGCCCTATTTTCATTATTGATAGGTCACCTTGTGCTCAACATCGATCAGTGTCATGGGTCTTTGACTGAGTGGTTTCCCTTGTGTTCGACATCAGCTTTCATTATCACACATTGGGATTCATGCAGTGCCTTCATTTCCATTTGACCCTATTGGTGGATTCCTCGCCTCTGTGTCAGATTTCATTATTAGTTGGTTCAGAGGGTTTGTATCGTGTGGTAGCTACATCTTGTGTACATCGGAAACGTGCTTCGGTCAGGTTACTACATCTTTTTTCATCTGATTCCTTCCACATTATTGGCTTATGGGTTACACTCATGCTAGATTGATGAAGGATGCCTTAATTCCTTCCTTCTAGCGGATCTTTCCCTATCGACTTTGACTCATTGCTCTGGAGCAAAGATCTAGAGTCCATTTTGCAGTACCTTGGGGATTGCGATCATTAGTGGCAGATCCTTCAATATTGACAATGGGAAACCATCATTGTCCCCTGATTGGTAGATTCTTCCAGGTGTTCAACCTGAGCTCATTTATTCGCACTTGTTAAATTGTACTAGGTACCTTGGCTCTCATTTTCATTATCGGTGAGTAGTCTCGCATTTGTTAACGGTATACATCAATGACCGGTAATAAAATGATTTCTCACATGTTCGACTTCAGATCATTTATTCCCATTGTGTAGAAATGTACCACGGTGGTCCGTGAAGATCTCAAGTTGCATCAGCATTCTTTGGTTCACTTATCAGTTGCTCCTGTTGCTGCTAATTGACACCATTCCACATTTTATGTTGCAGTCCTTCACAGCGACATCCTATATGCTGGCATCCGAGTTGTGATGTAGTATCATCTTATTCCATCATGTTCATTTGGTATTTTTGGGATCAGTTTTTGACATCATTGATCAGCTTCGTCTTTCAACTTCATTGATCATCTTCTTATTTGTGATATTCAGACATGTACTTGTTTGATCATAATCAGATGATTCATTATGTACTTTCAGTCTTTTACACTTTTAAACATAGCGGATCCGCTTGTAGTTGATATGCAAACATGCTTTACTTTCTCTGAGCATGGTATGCCCGCCTTAGGCAGTTGTTTCATTCTAATCTTCTTTCACTAGCTTGGCAAGATGAAATCTGGTGAAGTCCTTCTTAGTTTTTGACAGGTTTCCTTTCCATATACTTAATACATTTCGGCCATCATGTACCCCTTCTGACCTCATATATTAGGGGGCATCTGTTATAGTTCCAAATATCACCCTTGGTAGTTGTGATGCTTGGTTTATGGCCTAGGGTAACCCCTCTATTGGGACTCACAATGGTCCCTATTTTCACTCCATTATTCACCAATATCTTCACATTTTACCTTCATGTCACCTCCATTCCACCTCCACATCATTCCATTTACCTCATTATTGGGTTATAACTACGATTTTCCAAAGTTTATTAATTTTTAACATTTTTAAGTGAATTTATGGCTAAACTTTAGAAAATAATATGCTTATACTTATACCTAACAATTAGAATGAGTTTGTTGACATGTGTAGGTACAAAGGAAGCTTCCAGGGCATCTTCATGTGGCCTTGAATGATCAAATTCGAATTTGATAAGCTAAGCCTCATGGAAAAGATCATGGAGAAAATCATGGACCTCATGGAGGAGATCATGGAGGATAGGGTTATGTGTCTAGATGATTGAGAAATGTATGGAACTAAAAGAGAGATTAGTGGATCATCATTATGAGTTTGTTATCTCATCCTATTGAATAAATAGGAGTACCTCCTCCATTCCAAGGGGAGGACTCTTAGAGCATTGTATCCAACTGATGATGGAATAGAATAAAGCTTCATTTTACATATATTTCCATTATGTAGTTTTAGATTTAATTTTCCTTAATGTAGTATATGGAATAATTTGTATTGTTCTTAAGAGAATTGAGCTCACTCTAAAAGGATGAGAGAAACAATTTATTTCATATTAGATCTTATTTCATTTAATTGCTTAGATGTTTGAGGATTTGTTTGAGATTGATGAATGAGTTTTAAATTAGAATCTAATCAGCATATGAGAGGACAACTAAGGGTCTAAGTTAGGCTCTCTCTCTCTCTATTTGATTTGTATGATAATTGAAATTCATTCTTTTGCTTTTATGTTTCAAGTGTCATATGAGGAGATACCAAGAGTCTAAGTTAGGCTCTCTCTCCATTGATTTATATGGTAATTGAAATTCATTCTTTTGTGCTTTTATATTTCAAGTCATTTCATTTCTTATGCTTATGAATGAATCTTAGTTTAGTTTGGATTAGTACATGAGAGGACAATCAAGAGACTAAGTTAGTCTCTCTCTCTACTTGAATCTGAACAACAACTAAATTCATTCTCTTGTCTTCATTGCAAGTTTCTGGTTTTATGAATGATTTCTCTATGATACTATAGGGAAGGACAACCAGGACCTCCTTAGTTAGGAGCCTCTTCCCTTGCATGTTGTATTGAATCTTAAATAATTTAGCTAGACATAGAGTTAGTCGCCTACTCCTGCATATGTTTTGCTGGCATCATCACAAGCTCACGAATTTCCCTGGTCGATAATTTAATGCAGCAATTTAAGCCCAATAAATTGCCCAACACCCTCCTTCCAGACTTGGTCCAAATATTTTAAAAACAATGTTTTACTCCCTGTACGCTACTTTACCGTGTGTTAAAAGCGTGTATACGTGGGTCAGTAAATACCCAACCCACGTATATGTGTATAAACACTTATAAATATCAAATCTCCTTAACTATGGGCAGAGTTCACGGGTCTTACCTATTGATTACCTTCTATTGCCCGTGGCCCAACTGTTCCCAACTGATTCCCAACTAAAAACCTAATTTTGGAGAAGTATAAAAATACTTCAATGGGAAGGCCTTAAGGAGGAGAGAAATGATAGAATTACTATACTGAGATTATCCCCTAATTATGTCTGAAGTATCCTTGTACTTCAAGCACTTCCCCAGGTCCAGGAAACCCTTGTTTCCTTGAGTGTTGATATTCTCCTACTTGCTTGAGATGTCATGGTATTGGTTATGGAAGGAGGTTGTTGAAGACTGGGACTGGATGGACCTGGAGGACAGTTCTGCTTGGAGCTAGAAGAGGAAGACTCGGGTGAAATCTTTCCATGTTTATTATAGTTTTCTACAATAAAAAGAAACATTGTATTGTTCCTGATATCGAATTTGTTTATGTATCAGATGTTATTGTTATGGTTTATATATGAATGACTATTTTGATGCCTAACTAACCATTTACGTATATGATATAAAGTTGATTTCACTAAAATGCTTTATATATATGATGCTATGTGTATTCGAATTGGTCGATGTGCAGATTCAAAGATCATTAGGAGTTGTAGAGGGTTTGAACCCTAGTTGGAACTACCTAAACGAAGGATATCCGGGTATGTTCATCGTCGTATAGTTTGTTTATTTAAGCATGTTCCCTGAGTTGAATGCTTATTTCTTGTTGTAGATTACTCCTGCTCTACAAGGGTTTTGACCCAAAGCCCTAGGGGACTTATTCCCTTAACATCCATGAGATTCGACACTGCAAGATTGATGGTACAAACAACTTCAGTAGTTTGACATCCTATTCTTTAAATGGGCCCAGGGTGTGGGGTATATGCAATATGTTCATGTACTTCTTTTTTCTTTGAGATGCATTGTGCTACACAGATCCCTATTTGATGTTTGATGTTCGATCTAGTTTTCTTACTTTTTTCGTGATTCCTGCTTGATGTGACGTGAAATCATGTGTGGGATGTAATTGTTTTCATGATTTGTCATGCTTTTTTTAGATCCCTTTGTCGTCATGTTGATGGGATACTCATGTTGTCTCCATGTAAGTCTGAATTGAGATCCCTTTGATGCCATGTTGGCGGGATGCTCATTATTTTCATATGTGAAATTATGTCATACTGATAGGAGTCCTTTTTGAATGTGAGTTCCTGCACCGGAACATCTCTTGGAGCCACTCCTGCATGAGGGAATATTCCTTGTATGATAGAGAAAACACATGCATGTACATCATCACTCTTTCTAGCACTTAATTCAGTGGCCTACACCATCTTGACACTGGGTCTCAGAGACGTAGTCCCTCTTGGATGAACTCCGTTATCAACGTCTTGTGTATGTTTCTGATAATTGTCATGTTCCTTCTTCTTTATAGCATGCATTTATGTTCCTTTATGATATTTTAAATCCAATTCTAACAACATCACGAAAGTAAAATATCTTGGTTAAATCTGGGAGTTGAGTCAACTCATATCAAGTTTGCCATTAGAGCGGTGTTTGCATGGATGTGAATTGCAAGCGTGAACGATGCAACGTGTGGTGATAGAGGATGAAAAAAAGATGTATGAGACCATGCTCAAAATTTCCCAAAGGGTGGAAATAGTGTATGAAGATTTACAAAAAGATACATAGGAAAAGGAGTGATTGTAGCTTCAGTTGCGAGCCACGGAAGAGGCCCTGGAAGAACTAAAGCACAACAACCAAAATCTTCAAACACAGAATGCTAAATTGAAGATGATTCGACATGAAGAGAAAGAGGGAAAACAGAGTTTGATACAACAACTGCAATCTAAGGACAAGGCCTTGGAAAAGCTGCAACGTGACCCATGTGAGGTAAAAAGTAGTTCTCTGAATTCATGTATTTTTCCTGATGATGATTTCGTTGTTTTTGAAAATCGTACCACAAGTATTGGCTCCAAACTGTTGAAGAAAATGGGGTATGAAGGAAAATTCTTGGGCATTAATAGCCAAGGCATTGTCAATCCCATCAAAGTAGAGGAATTACCCCGTCAGACAGGACTTGGGTATGTCAAAAAGGAATTTGGTGAATGTGCAAAGAGAGACAGAGAACCACCAACAACAGATGATGAGCAGCCCTCATTAGTTCTTTCCAACTTGATAGTGGAGGTAAAATATGTTGATTTCCTTTTAGTTTCATCATCACATAGTATGATTTCTGTTGGAGTTTTGGAGATCCTAGTTACTGGGACAAGAATGACACTCCTTACCAATATGAGGCATGAGGAGGAAGAAGAACTTGGTTTTAATAACCAAGGCATAACTCAACCATTGGAGGTTGTGTAGAGACCTCAATTTGCAGGCTTGGGATACACCGAAGGAGAATACTCAAAGGTGTCATATTCTTCCAATACATCATCGAAATCATAGAGGAAAGAGAATGATGGGAACACATACGCATCATCCCATGGTAGTGCCCATTGTAGGGAAAGAGCTAAGGCAAGCTCTCATCGCCATAATGACACTAGAGACGCCAAGGAAAGGTGTAACCAGTTTCGATATTTGAATGTTAATTTCAATTATAATCATGTTGTTAATGATGAATGTAAAACATGGCATCAGAAAACATGTACCTTTTGTGGATTACATAACCATACATTTTCTAAGTGTTGGAAAAGAATAGAAGCACACAAAAGGAGGAGGCATGAAAGACCGTCTCAATAGTAGGTAAAGAAACATATTAAGAATATCTGGAGGAAGAATACCTATTGCAGTCATTGCGACAGAAGTGACCATCAAAGAGCCACGTGTTGGAGGCTCCATCTAGAGCAACACCTTAAAGACAAAGTATCGGTGCATGAACCAGTTGAAAAGGTCATTTGACAATCAAAACCACCACAGGGGGATGACCCATTCACATCAATAAGTGAAAAATGGTTTCTAGATATGTTAGCTTGTCATGGCCGTGCTTTCTTAAATCATTTCTTGCATTTTAAAATGTTAAAAGTGATGATGTTTTTTCCATCACTTGTTAAGCAACAATGATGTCTGGTATTATTTTGAGTTGCATGATAAACTGTGAAGTGATGTCGTGTTTCCATCACTTGTCAAAGAAACAATAGTGTTTGTCCTTATTTTTGTGAATCATGTGTTGCAGTGATGATGTGTTTTCCATCACTTGTTGAAGAAACAATGATATGTTGGCCTTGTTTTCATAGCTCGGGTATTGTTTTCATTTTGATGTAAACTTGACCATCGAATATGTGTTATAAACTCATGGCAAGTATAGGATGCTTGGGTCATTAGTTGGTCTTGTAAGTTAAGCATGTAATTTGAAGAATTGTACTACAGGTTTGGAGAGGTTGTAGGTGACGGCTCATCGCTTAAGGCTCTGGAGAACAAAGGTGAAGGAGATGGAAGCAAGACCTTTTCAGGATGCTTGTGATGCAGATATTGTACATAGAAGTTATAGATTATTGTTGATGCTTTTGGAGGACCAAAAGCTCCTCAGTGGTGAGGAATGATTCAGGTGGATCCAGAGGCACACACAGGATAAAGAGGGCTTATGGAAGCTCAAAAATCAAAGTGATCAGGACATCGTTGAATGAGGACCATAACATAGATCTCGTCGTCCTAATTGCAATAGTGCAAACAATTACTAAAACCAAGATCGTATGGAAAACTTAGAGGTAGTCAAAGTTCAGGGTTGACTGTTGACTTGGCAGGCTTAAGGAAGGCACAATTTCATAGAAATCCAACCACCATATTGTAGCCAACTTCCGAGAAAAATTGTGGCCTACTTAGTTTTCCCAATGACCCTTACTTTCCGGTGAATTTAAAATTCATTTTTTAAAATCTAACAAAAAAATAATAATTAAGGAGGTGGCGGGCCACCACCCCCACCACCCCACTGCACCATATATTCAATATATATATTGTGTGATAACTACGAGACTAGTGGGAGTTGAATCCATGGCCTGGTCCACCAACATTGCCCACGCGGAGATCCCACATATAATACAACCCAAAAAAACCATACCTCACATTTAAATTTAACAGATCGCACCATATAAAATACATTAACGGTTACAAAAAAATTGTAGGTCCAAACAAAATAACCACAGAGTGTATTTTTGGAGGGGTCGGTATTTGATCCCCTGACCTCCCACCTCATCACCTCCACTTTAAAACAACTCACCTAAATAGAGTTCTTGTTATTTCTGTCGAAAAACATTTACATAACCCTTCAGTTCATTTGCACACGGGTGCAAAACGGGGAACAAAGAGAGGAACCAAGAATAAGGTTTTGAGTAGTGGAACCATTACGTAATTCCAGGAGGCAGAATAATGGCATGCTTTTCGGGACAAAAGTTTGGAGAGAATCTTAAGATGACAAAAGATTCCTTGGGAGGTAAAAATTATTTTTATCATAATGCAATCAAGTTTACAGTCAATTTTCTCAAATTTTCACAGGGAAAGCTATGGCAAGGTTGGATTTGCCTTCTGAGCAGCAGATTTGTAGATTCCCAGTTGAGGAGAATCTTCAAGAATCTTGAGGGAATCTTTGAGATTCCTTGGAGGCTGAAATTCGCTAGAGTCAGAATGCAGCCAACTTCATACTCATTCTTCTCAAAATTTTACAAGGATCTTGATAGTGCAGTCATAGTTTTGATCTATGTAGCAGATCTACAGATGACCTGAAGGAGGGAATCTTTGAGGAATCTAGGGGCAATCTAAAAGATTCCTTAAGCTCTAGATTCTCACTTTGTCAGAATTCAGAAATTAGATAGTTCATTTTACCCTATTCGACGCAACAAATCTAATGGTGTAATTAGATTTTCCATTTGATCATTTCATTTTTCAGCCACTTTTCAAAGTGGAGTGCAGGTGTCAACATTCATTTATGAACAACCATTTCCATGAGATTCGACGCCGCGAGATTGATGGTATGACTAGCTTCAGCAGTTTGACATTCTTTTCTTTAGATCACCCCAGGGTGTGAGGTATATGCAATGTGTTCATGTACTTATTTTTCTATGAGAGGCATTGTGCTACATAGATCCATGTTTGATGTTTGATGTGGGATCTTGTTTTCTTACTTGCTTCATGATTCCTGCTTGATGTGATGTGGAATCATCTGTGGGATGTACTTGTTTTCGTGATTTGTCATGTTTTGTTTGAGATCCCTTTGTCGTCATGTTGATGGGATACTCATGTTGCCACCATGTATGTCTGAATTGAGATCCCTTTGATGCCATGTTGGTGGGATGCTCATTATTGTCATATGCAAAATTATGTGACACTCATAGGAGTCCTTTTTGAATGAGATTTCCTGCAACGAAACATCTCTTGAAGGCACTCCTACATGAGGACATATTCCTTGTATGATAGAGAACACACATGCATGTACATCATCACTCTTTCCAGCACTTATGCAACAACGTACACCATCTTGACACTGGGGCCCGGAGACGTAGTCCCTCTTGGACGAACTCTATTATCAACGTCTTGTGTATTATGTTGTTGATTCTTTTCATGTTCCTTTTTCTTTACATCATGCATTTATGTTCCTTTATGCTATTTTAAATTCAATTCTAACAACGTTACAAAAGTAAAAGATCTTGGTTAAATTTGGGAGTTGAGTTAACTCGGATCAATATGATTCATTTGTTCAACAATTCTTGAATTTTCTTTTTGATTTCCACGCTCTCCATAATAGACATGAAATAAATGCCGATGTTTGAAAGTGGAACATCCTGTTGCAACTGAATCTCATGTTGAATTCCCCACATGAGAGGTAACCCCTTTGGTTCCTGAAACATCTCACCATACTTGCTTACCACATCGAAAAAAACATATTTCAATTTATCATCACAACCTTCAAAAGATTCATAATAAATATAATTCTTTTTATTGATCATGATAAGCACAAAACGTTTACTTGCATTTACTAGTCTCTTCATCTACCCTGCATTAACCGAAGAAATGTTTAGCTTTTTGCGATGGGCTCTCACTATGTACTCCACCCCATTCTTGAGAAATATGTATTTGTTTTCATGGAGATAAAATACTTCTTTCCTATCATACAAATAAGTACCACCAAAAATGATTCCTGAGATTTCAAGTGGAACTACATCTAAGTCAACTACATCAATGAACTTTTCAGTAATCGCGAACTTGAATAAACACTTCCTTGTAACCTGTAAGTTTGCATTGTTAACTATCCAACCCAATGGACATGGCTTATGATGAGGTACAACTTCAAGGTTTATTTTTTTAATCGAGTCTTCTAAAATCAAGTCCGATTGTGACCCACTATCAAATAATCCATCAATATTTGTATGATTTGAAATCACTCTAACATGAAACAACTCTATTCTTAACTCTTCATTTGGAGTGTTGTTTTGACTATGTGATGAACTAGTGCTTGTAACAATCTCTTTTCCTTTTGTAACCATGGTTAAATCTTGGTCTCATCCCTAGAATCTGAACCATGGTCATCTTGTGTGGTGGCGGTCGTCTTTTGTTTTCCCGTATTATTTTGTTTCTTAGACCTTAATTCGGGATGCAATTTCCAGTAGTGGGCTTCATCATGCCCCTCTTTGGAACAATTTTTGCATGTGATTTTATCCCCTTATTTCTTCACACTTGCATTCTTCTTTCCCTTCCATTTCCACCCTTCTCTTTCTCCTTACCCTTGAATGGCTTTCTCTTATTACCCTCTTCCTGAATGTCCTTTCCTCTACATTGAAGGTGAGTGGCTTGCACACATACCTCATCTAAATTGTTTGGATTAAACATAAGGATAATATGTGTCCGATAGGAATGTAAACCCCCAATATATTTTAGTAGTATATATTGGGAATTCAAATTCACTCCTAATAACAAAGCCTTCTTTCTAAACTCCTGTGTATAATCTTGGACTAGTTGGCCTTTACTTATGTCAACTCGTAATGGCTTTTGTGTATAGGCTAAAGGACAAAATTGTCTTTTAATTTAAGAAACAAATTCAAGCCAAGGAATGGATATCTCACCATGGATTCTTATTTCCTCTTGAGTCTTTTCTTCCCACAAAACTAGTGCAGCTCCTTCTAGCCTCAGTGAAGCCAACTGGATCTATATGTCATCTTCTTGAAGGTTCTGAATTCTATAGTATACCTCCAACTGTCGAATCCAATTGTCCAACTTTTTTGCATTCACCTCTCCATTGTACATGGGAATTTTGAATTTTATTTCAAATTTAAGTAATGGAGTCTTTCCTTTTGGGATTTTTGCATGAGTATGGCAAATTTCAATGGTGAGATGATGAAGATGATGAGGATGGTGTAGCTAGAGGTGGCTTTCCACCATTCCCTTTGGAATCCTTCTTCTCATCTTTTTTGTCCTTTAAGCTTCCATCTCCATGTGGAGGTTTAGAACTCTCTCCAACCATTCTAGTGTTCCTCTCTTCATAGAATACTTTAACCATCTCAGTTAAAGTGAATAACGTTTTCTTGAACTCTTCCTCTTCTGAAGATGGATCTTCAGAGTCTCTTTCTCCAGACATAATGGCTATGGATTCAAGCTCAGAAATTGGTACTTCTTGTACCTCTTCAATCTCAGTTGAAGAAAAAACTTGAGGAGTTTCAAGTATAGCTGGAATTGGAATTTTGGGTGGTGGAGATTGCGGCCTTGTGGCTCTCCTTATTTTGGGAATTACCTTAGGAGATGCTACTAATAGATTCCCTTCTCATTTTTGTAAATTTAACCTTGTAAGCATCACAATTTTGCAACCATTAAAACCCTAATTGCACAAACTCAAGCAACCAAGAAATTCAGCCTTCGCTCTGATACCATCTTGATCTTCTTTTGTATGATTAGTTTTGCTGTGATAATAAAAATTACCGATTTCTCAATATTTTCTTGCTTATTGCTTCTTGTGTTGAGGTTTCCTTAGTTGCTTTTTCATGTAAACAGGTAAATTTCCTTAAGTTTAAAATGACATTCATGAGAAAAATAGCTTGAAAACACAAATACTAAAAAACGAACATTTAAAGTATAACAAACCATCAAAGAGACACTTCAACATAGTGTTTTGATGAAGGAGTTCCCCCCTGCTGAGCTACATCTCCTTGGTCCAACTTCCATGGCTTGGGCCTCTGTATTAACTCAATGTGGAAAAATGTTGTTTTACAAAGCTCTATGGCTCCTAATACCTACACCAATGTGTTCAGAATGTCCAATTTAGCTAAGGAAACCTCTTTCTAAGCTCAATTTTGTCGAAATTTGACTACTCTATGGCTCAATCAGTCTTTTCCTACATTTTTTTCTCTAATTCTGGAATATCTCTAGTTAGCGCTGCTAAATCGGGAGGCAAGCCTAAATTTGGGGGCACCACCTAACTTACTACTAGATTAACTCATAGATAATTAAGGCTAAAATTCACTTAATTGATTAAAAAAAATGGATTAGTGCGAACTGAAATCTTGACATGCGATGGTTTTGTTGGCGTGGTCACATGCGATGTCAACGTCACATTAACCATTGGAGTGGAGCCATCAGAGTTGAATGTTGAGGTTGCAATGTCGTGTTCACGTGTGGAGTTGACACCGGAGGTTTGTGAACTGTCCGCCGCTAACCGTTTTATGTCACAGCACAAGCGTTCACATGTGGTAACTGTCGCAGGTTTGGTGGGTTAACTGACCGTCAGGTTATATAATTGTTGTGGTTAAAACATTGCGTTCACATGGGGGAGGGATGGCCTGTGGGCTGGCCCTCCCCTAACCACCAACCTCCAAATTGCATAACTTCAAATGTAAATGGAGATATAATGTGGTAAGAACCACCCGATAGAGAAGTTGGTAAATAGCGCAGACGGTGTGCTGGAGGTCATGGGTTCGACCCTGACTTCCACTACAATATTTTGCTCCACTGTGTAGACAACCAACCTGACCTTTTGGAGGTGCCACATGGCGGCCTCCGTGCTTGCCATGTGGCATTCTTACATTGGTCTAGAATAAACCAATTGAAATGCGCCAACACACCATTGTACAACCCAACAAAATATTGCCACTTGTCCATCCATCAGTCGTCATTGACTTGCATTGACCATGCCTAGTCACCTGCCACATTAGCATTACAAACTGCTCACTGTGCAGTGACTGGCCATCTTTTTTGCAAATTTCGCCTGTTTAGCAAAGTGATCATAACACAATAAATTTCTCATCTGAACTCGGTTTTCAACGAGATGAGTTGCGTTAGGATCGTTTTTCTGAGACGGACATGGTCATTCAGCTTTTAATCCATTCTGAGAAATTTGATTTTTGAGCTAAATATTGAGCACTTGATTAGTCAACTTCTTACAGGTTGACCTATAAGCCCATAACAAAGTAGGTACATTAATGTCCCAGTCATTCCTCTGTGTGTTGCATAACTTTGTCAATGCATGCTCGAAGATTTTATTAAATTCTTCCACCATTCCATTCGCCTATGGGTGATAGGGTTTGCTTTTCTGATGATATACCTGAAATTATTCCAACATCACGTTGATTCATTTAGGAAATGCATACCCCTATCACTCATCAAAATATTAGGACACCCAAACCTTGTTAAGACATACTCGCAGAGAAAATTCGCAGTAGTGGAAATTGTACAATCCCTCACTGGTTGTGCTTCTACCCACCTCGTTAAATACTCAGTCGCAGTAATGATATACCGCATGACCATATTATTTCCTAGTGGTTGGATAGTACCTATAAAGTCAATTTCCCATTTCTAAAATACCTACAATGAAACTTCAGGATTTAAAGGGAACTCATCCTGTGATGAAGGCTTCCTCATCGTTTGGAAAGCATTGCACACCTTGCAATATGCCTTAGAATCCTTTTGTAATGTTTGTTATAGGGATTAATGTACCGGTGTTTGGTGATGTAGAAACCACTCAAGGATCTTCCTGGGATCCTCAGCAGGTAGTCAGATTAGCTACAACTATCACAAATATACATGCATATATATGTTTAACAAACGAACATCAAAGCGAGAAGGAATTAGTACCTCGAGTCTTAGAGTTCAGCCTCTTCGAGGGGGCAACCTCCTTTACATTACATAAATGAACAATTCTTGGATGATTCAAATGACAAAACCTCATTTCTATATATAGGAGTCTAAGGAGTCATAATATAATCCAGCCGACCTAACAATAATAATATAAAGCCACAAAAATAACAATAGAGGGATTCTATGGGGCACAGAAATAACAATATGGGGGTAATAGGGGCACAACAATATAAATAAGGGGTATAACTACAATAGTAATGGGGTAATCACTAGTATTATAGGGACCCAACATGCCCCTCTCCTTCAAAAAAGTGTTGTCCTCAATGCTTGAGTAGTTCTTGATACTTCTGCATAAAATTCTCATCCTCCCATGTGGAATCTTCAGCGATAAGTTCTTCCACTTGATAAGATACTCTGAAATTGATCGATTTCGTAGCTGTCGAGTTCTTGTTTCTGTGACTGCTTCCGGTTCCAATATAATTTTTCCTTCCTCGTCAAGTTCTGGCAATATTGTTTGAACTCGGAGCTTGTCACCTATAACCTTCTTTAAACATGAAACATGGAAAACTGGGTGCAATCGAGAAGCTGCAGGAAGCTCCAATTTGTATGCCATAGTACCAATCTTTTGCAACACCTTGTATGGACCATAATACTTTGGTGATAATTTATTATCCTTCTTAGCTTGCTTTAGGGACATTTGCTTATATGGTTGTAGCCGTAGGAATACCCAATCACCTACATCAAAACTTCTTTCACTGCAATGTTGATCTGCCTGTTGTTTCATTCTATTTTGTGCCAACACGAGGTTATCCTTTAAGAGTTGGAGGACTTGTTGTTGATGTTCGATGTGATGTTCCATTGCCTGAACCTTAGAATTTTCTCTTAAATATGATGTGATGGATGGTGGTTGATACCCATAAAGTGCCATAAATGGGGTCATTTTTGTTGCTGTATGGAAGGAAGTGTTATACCACCATTCAGCCAGAGGCAACCATTTGACCCATTGTGTCTGTTTATCAGATACAAAGCAACGAAGATATCCTTCCAAACATTTGTTTACTATCTCAGTTTGCCCATCAGATTGAGGATGATAAGATGAGCTATGAGCTAACTGAGTACCAAGACAAGAAAATAATTCTGTCCAAAAATTTCCAGTGAAAATGGGATCTCTGTCACTTACAATAATCTTTGGGTTTCCATGTAGCTTTTGAATTGTTTCCAAAAATGCAGTAGAAACTGTACTGGCTTTAAATGGATGTGATAATGCACAAAAGTGTGCATACTTGGTAAGTCTATCAACTACCACCATGATGACACTTTTTCCCTCAGACTTGGGTAAACCTGTGATAAAATCCATTGAAACCTCCTCCCAACGTTGGCTTGGAATGGATAAAGGTTGTAATAGACCCAGTGTCTTAATTGTTTCAACTTTATTTTGTTGGCAAACCAAACATTCCACCACAAACTTTTGAATATCTGATTTAAGGCCATCCCAAAAAAATTCCTTCTTAACCCTGTGGTAAGTTTTTAAAAATCCTAAGTGCCCTCCTAAGGGAGAAGTGTGCAATTCCATAAGAATCTTTTGTTTTAGCTGGGAATTCTTACAGAGGTATAAGCGATTTTTGTACCATAACGAATCATTTTTCCAACTAAATGTATCAGACGTACTGGAATCTTGTTGTAGTTTTCGAATAAGTGCCCAAACATCTTCGTCATTCTTCCATTCCTCCCTTGCTTCATTTATCTGATCTGGTTGGATAATAAAAATGGTGCACAACAATGCTTCCACATCCTCATCCTTTCTTGAGAGTGCATCTGCCACCACATTTTGCTTCCCTTTTTTGTAGATGATTTCAAAGTCATAACCCAACATCTTTGTGACCCACTTTTGTTGCTCTTCAGAGGATAATCTTTGTTCTAAAAAGTATTTAAGGCTATCATGATCCATTTTTACCTTGAAGTGTCTTCCCATTAGGTAGGGTCACCATTTCTTAAGTGCATGGAGTATTGCCAACATTTCCTTCTCATAAATAGCTTTGCTTAAAAACTTTCCCTTGATTGGACGACTTTCAAAAGCAATGGGTCTTTCATCTTGCATTAGAACAACACCAATTCCATTTCCTGAAGCATCACATTCCACAATAAAGGTTTTTGTGAAGTATGGTGTAGCTAAGACCGGTGCTTGGCACATTGCCTCTTTAAGATGTTCAAAGGCCTTTGTTGCTTCTGGAGTCCATGAAAATGCATCTTTCTTCAATAATGTTGTTAGAGGTGCTGCTATTCTCCCATAATTCTTAAAAAACTTGCGATAATACCCTGTCAACCCAAGAAATCCTCGCAGATGCTTTATGGATGTGGGGATTTTCCATTCCTTAATGGCTTTAATTTTGCTAGGGTCTACCTTAACTCCTTCATGAGATACAATATGACCCAAATATTCCACCTCCTGGACTCCAAAGAAACATTTGGATCTTTTTGCATATAATTGTTTCTCCTCCAATAGTTGTAGCACCCTGTCAACATGTTCAACATGATCCTTCCAAGACTTGTTGTAGATTAGTATATCATCAAAAAATACTAACACAAATTTTCTAAGGAATGGTTTGAAAATTGAATTCATCAAACCTTGAAATGTTGAAGGTGCATTGGTAAGGCCAAAAGGCATGACCAAAAATTCATAATGACCCTCATGAGTTCTAAATGTTGTTTTTGGAATGTCTTCAATCTTCATTCTGATTTGATGATATCCCGAACGAAGATCCAACTTGGTGAAGTAAATTGATCCATGCAATTCATCTAGTAATTCATCAATGACAGGAATGGGGAACTTATCTTTAATAGTGAGCTTGTTGAGCTCCCTATAATCCGAACACATGCGCCATGATCCATCCTTCTTGTGCACCAATACTACTGGAGCAGAGAAAGAACTTTGACTCGGTTGAATTATACCAGCCTCTAGCATTTCTGCAACCATACGTTCAATTTCACTTTTTTGGACATAGGGATATCTGTACTGCCTGATGTTTGGAGGAACACTTCCTGGAATCAGATGAATAGCATGATCATGATCATGCATAGGTGGGAGACCTTTGGGAGTCTCAAATACCCTGGAATGATTGTCCAGGACTTTTTGGAGATCTGGAGAAATAGATGATTCTGATGTGGAAACATCTAGCGAACATAATTGTGCAATTACACCTCTTTGCTCCTTTTTTAGAAGCTTTGTCATACCATTAGAGCTGATTATCTTTCCTGGTTTCCCTGCAATACCCCTTAATTCAACTTCCTTTCCTTCCGTAGAAAATTTGATGAAAAGTTCTTGAAAATTAAAAGCTATTGTACCCAAGGATTGTAGCCATTGGACTCCTAGTACAACATCAGCACCTCCCATTGGAATGGAAAGCATTGGGCTAGTCAATACATATTCTCCCATGGATAGCTTGATATTATGGCACCTTCCAGAGAAATTTATTGTTCCTCCATTTGCAATCATCACTTGACACTCTGGTGCTGGATATAGGAAGCAATTCAATTCTTTTGCTACCCTACAATGAATAAAATTGTGGGTGCTTCCTGAATCAATCAACACTATTACCTTTTTCTTCTTGATTTGTCCTTCTATCTTGATGGTTTGAGGAGTGGTAATTCCCGCCAATGCATTACAAGATATGGTCGGATTTATTTGTTCTTCATCTAGGCTTTGTTCCTGGAGTATATCTTCTTCTTTTGTCCTTTCTTGCTCCTTTTCTTCTTCCTCTTCACAATCTATGTAGAATAATTTCTTCTCAGCACACTTATGACCTTTAGTGTATTTGCTATCACAACTGTAACAAAGCCCTTTTGCTCTTTTTTCTTCCAATTGTTGTGGTGTCAACCTTATAGGTTGTGGAAGACTAGGGGCAACAACACTTCCATCTTTATAGTTGTGAGTGGTATGCTTCCTGGTTGCCATAATTTTGCTTTCCATTTTTCTTGCTAACCTGAATGCCTTCTCTAATGAATCAGGTTCCCAAAGGCAAACATCATGTTGGATATTATCCTTTAAAGACCCTATGAACACATCAATCCTATGCTCCTCTGGAATATCTTTTACCCTTATGTTCAATTTTTGGAACTCCTCAATGTGCTCCATTATTGAACCCTTTTGTTTGAGACTTATCAATTGGCTAAAAAAGGTGTTGCTTTTTGTATCATCATAATGTGCTATCAATTCTTCCATAAAAATTGCCCAAGTGATAAATTTTTTACGAGAGCAAAGCCATTGATACCATACAAACTGATTTGGTTCCAAATATACAGTTGCCATACGTACCTTTTGTGTGTTTTGGACATTATTGAGATCGAAGAATTGCTCCATCTGTAATATCCATGTGGCAGGATCCTTGCCATCAAACTTCCTCATATCGATTTTTGGAATATGGTGAGTCTTTGATCCAACATTAGCATCTATGGAATCATGATTAACATTTCTTTTATTCTCATCATGAGTTTCCTTTAGTACCCTTTCATCCTTAGTGCCCATTTCTTGTAGCAACTCATTCATATTTATCTTCAATTCGTCCATGTCTGTCTTCAAATCTGCCATGTCTCTCTTCAAATCTGTGTTTGAATCATCCATCTTAGCTTCCATGCCCTTTATCTTATATTCTACGCCATTTATCTTAGCTTTTGTTAGCTTTTGTGAGTGTGACATTTGTTGCACTTGTTCTTGTAATTTTGATATATCATGTAGCATTTCTTCCTCTTCTTCATGAGTCATGCTAGAGCTTTCAGGTTCCTTACTAGGTGTTTGCATTTTCTTTCCTCGGGGCATCAGTTATCGATAATAATGCTTTACTATGCCCTTTGAATTCCTTCAAACCCAGATTATGCAAAAAAAAAAAAAAACTACACACTTTTTTTCACTTTGTAGAAGCCTGATATTGAATCTGATGTATCTTTGTAATTTTGGATCATTCAGTTTTGAAATGTTTACCTGTAGTAGACTTCTGAGTCCTCTTTCCAATGCCACAAGTCTGACCCAAATTGGTTTCTCCAAGGAAGAGTTATGCGAAATCTCCCACAGTGACTTGCTTATAGACTAATTCAGTAGAGAAAACTTGTACGATGTGCCACGAGTCATTGTTTCGACCTATGTATCTGAAAAATGCATACAAGAAGCTACAGTCCATCCTCTTTCTGTAACTTCTTATGAAATTTCAATCCGATCCTTAGAGACAAAGTTATGACGATTTTTCCCAGGTCACATGTTTTGAATGTAATTCAGGAGTTTGCAAAAAGACCAACTTCCTCATATCATATATCCGAAAATATCGCACGAAAAGCTCTGAAATTCGGACCCAAGGTTTAGCGAGATTTCTTCTCAAATGGATTTTTTTGCGACTTCTGAAACATCACAGAAAAAAAGTTATAGTGAAAATGCCACGATGACCTGTTTGGAGCAGCGAAACCCTAGAATCCAAAGCTTTGATACCAAATGTTATGAAACAAGATCAAGAAAAGATAGATCAATGCCTTAGAATTCAGCCTCTTTGAGGGGGAAACCTTCTTTACATTACATAAATGAACAATTCTTGGATGATTCAAATGACAAAACCTCCTTTCTATATATAGGAGTCTAAGGAGTCACAATATAATCCAGCCGACCTAACAATAATAATATAAAGCCACAAAAATAACAATAGAGGGATTCTATGGGGCACATAAATAACAATATGGGGGTAATAGGGGCACAACAATATAAATAAGGGGTATAACTACAATAGTAATGCGGTAATCACTAGTATTATAGGGACCTAACAGTGTTGCTGGAGAGCGCAATGCAACTAGGTGAAAGACCCCTTAGCTGACTCCAGATCAAAACCTGCATAAAGCAAAGATAGGCGTAATATCGCAGCATAAAACCTTGATAGGAAAATGCATGATCATATAAAATATATATAGTTGCATGTAACTAATCCACTGATTCTAGAAGGTATTAGATCAACATATAAACAAGTTTATACTACCAACATCACGGAGTGGACAAAACAACTGCAATTCTATATTAATGTAGAAAGAGTGATTACAACCATCAATTGCATCAACCTTCCCTTACCCCTCTAGCTCCTCTCTCTCTCTCTCTCTCTCCCTCCTTAAACTCTTTTGATGCCTTAGTCTAAGACTTTGCTTGACAGTCAAATAGGCAATCCTTTCAAATGTTTCAACCTCTTTCACAATGGCCCAAGCCTTGCATATATAGCATCTAGGTTTAGGGTTTCCAATTCCTTCATGAGTTCCATTAGGAAAAATCAATGATGTTTCTTGCTTTAGTGCTCTTTCCCATTTGCATACTCCATCATGAATTAGTAATTCCCCCAAACAGGTCAATTTCAGATGTTTACCTGCTTTTATGAACTGACATAGGGGAGAATATAGGGATATTTTCTCAATTAATTCAATCCTTTGACCCATAGAACTTGATGTAGGTTCACTAACTTTGTTCCCGAGGTAGAAACTAGTTATCCTAGGAACTAATGCACTCTTAAGCTTGTTGGGAAGCTTTATAAATCCAGTTTCTAGTGTCTAGACAACGTTAGCTTGACAATTGGGCCGGTAAACTTGGTCAGTCCTTCAGTCATCATGTCTTTTTCCTCTGACTTGATGAGGAGATCATTTTATTGTATAAAATATGCCCCCTAAAGTGTGAGATCAGAGGTTGCAATGATAGCTGAAATATTTTATATTTAACTTTCCTTTTCTTTGGAAAAAAGAGAGAGAGGATCAGAGCTTCAAGCGGTACGGGAAACCTGATACAACACATATATATAAAACAACTAAAATCATGTCCTGAGTTGGGAATTCCCACACTCAATAGCTATGTAAGAGTGATTTTCTCATAAAAGAGATATAACGATGCTGGTCGCCTATAAGCACAATGTGGAACTGGTGTCATAATAGAAACATTCTGATGAGTTGTCTCCAAAAAACAATAACCACATCTTGGAAGAGGAAAGGAGGCTAAGTGATGAAAGCCTCTACCCAAGGTCTTGATTTCCACTTCACCAAATAGTATAGATCGATACATGTGATTATATGCATTGAAGTTGAACCTGCACAAAATCGTCCGATTACCAGTCAATAATGGGGACCATTAACAGATGCAAGGAAGGCCACCAACAATGGTGATGGTCCCCAGGATGCACTGTACAATCTAGAAAGTGAAAAAAATGTTTTTGTCGTTGAAAACTCATATAATCGTTTAACCAAGAGGCGATAATGAGAACCCCTGATCAAACGCAAGGTGACTTGCCACTGATGTCTGCAAGTACCAAGGCACTAAAGTGGTTCTGGGTCTTCTTCCTAGATAAAGTGTTGAAGTCGATAGTGTTATCACTCAGAACTTTTCCTTAAAAGTTTTTCAAGAAGGGAAGGCTTCGAGGCAACCACAAACCAACTTTTAAATATAGGCTCTAGCCAAACTATGGCTCAGAGATGGCTCTCTCTATATAATTTAGCTATGTTTGCTTAGATATTAGGCTAGTTCTAGAGTTTAAGGGGGTTTTTTATTTGTATGAAGATTTGGTGGTGGAATCCTTAAAACAGGAAGATAGGTTGATGCCTTTAGGCCATTGGGAAATGGAGTCAAAGAAGGGGCAACAAAGATGGAGTTAACTCACTAAGGGGAATGTTCAAGGGGCAAGATAGCAGAGTGAAGTACAAATCCTTGGATTAAATGGTGAAATGAGTCTTAACAGAGGTGAGAGGGCAATCAAGAATCATCAGACCAAGGCTAAGATGGGGTAACAACAATGAATCATGAGTGAAGGGAAATTAAGGATCCTTTACTATAGACCAGACGAGAAACTACAGAAGCTAAGGAGAAGCTAAGAATTCCCTAGCTAAGATAGTTTAAGAGAAAACATTAAGAATGTATAATAGTAAGAGAGAGTGCAGTTAACCAAATTCTGAAATAATATTCAAGTTAAAACATTCAGACTTCCAAAACATTTAAGATTATGAAACAAATTTAAGAGAGATAAAACAACACAAGAGAATTACTCATTTGTACTCCACTTTACACATGAATCCCTTGAAATATCTGATCTTTATTCATCAATCTAGCATGCTGGCCTAGTCAGTGATACAAAATATTTACAATGTTTGAATAAGATTATATTGAAAGTATAAGAATCCCTCCTACATACTTCGATTTATGAAGTATTTATGCAAAATGTTTTTACAAAATATCCCAAACTAACTTGGGAATTAATCTAGGAAATTAAAAATATCTTTTTGCAGGAAGATAGCGACAGCTATTGAACGGTTTTCTTATTGTCCCTTTTATTGTGGTTTAGCTGGAAGTTTATGGTTGCTAATTCTTTGTGCTAGAAAAAAGCTGATGTCTTCTATACTGATACTCTTTTACACAGATACTCTTTGACCCTGTAACCATTTGACTCTGATGCTCTTTTACCTCGTTGATTGTGTGTTTGACCTTTAACTGTGTCATGCTATAGTAAGTCAGCCAATTTTTCCCATTCTTTATTTGTTGGTAATTGGATACTCAACATTCTCCAGTACATTTCATCTACCTCAGTGTATTTGGAAAATGAAGGCTTATTTACAAACAGATGTTTTACCTCATGCTAGAGGTAAAATAGATTTTCGAAGGCACGATACAGTACCTTTCCTGTTGGTATTCCTAAAACCTGTGAAGTAGCCACTTACTGCCTTCCTACATCCCTAAGTTTTTCATTGTAATCTCCTTGCTCCATAAGTTTATCATGAATGACTAAGGGATTAGGTAATCCCTTTTCCTTTAGCTTATCAAACATAACCATGAACCTGTCAATGGCTACTTGCATTTCCTTGCTCTTTTCCTCTAACTTATGCATAAGGTCCCTCTTGGTGAGGACTTTATTTATCTCAAGAATAGTAGTAGTCCCGTCTTCAATTTCTGATTCCTATAGTTGGTACTTGTTCTTTGAATTTAAGAGCTGGATGAGCCTGGTAGCATCTCTAGGTCTGTTGGCTAATTCTATCTCCACTTTCTGAATAGCCTCTGTTATTAATCTTATGAGATCAATCTGCTCAAATTTGACCTGTATGGATGGCCAAATATCATTGATAGAGTCAATGATATTGGCCCACAGTTTTTCCTTGGCTTCTCCAAGAAGCTCCTTTAGTGTCAAGTCTCTTTCCATTAACTTGAGATTTTCCTTTATCCTTGCAGCCTTCTATTCCTCCTATTTCTGCATAATCTTGGCAAGCTTACAGTCTGTTTCTAAGCTTGCCACCTGTTCAATTAGCTTCTTTATCTCGTTTTTCTGAATAGACATTTCGTCCATGGAATGAAAAATCTTGGCTTCTTCATCTGTTGTTCTACCTGCTGCTGTTGTAGAATCTACTGATGTAGATGTTGTAGTGGTAATGGACAAGGCGGTTCCTATAGGAGTTTTGGGAGCCAATGCAGATACCAATGTAGATGGTACTGCAGTAGTCACTTTGGGGATTACAGTTTTTGGTGTGGTCCTCCATACTCAACTGATCGTTCAGCTTGAGCACTAAATACATTAAGTCCTCATGCTGAGTTTTAGAATGGAACACCTCCTATGTTTGTGGATGATGCAAGGAGGGTATATTTAGTTGCTTCTTCTATGAAGCAATGTCCTTGTTCTTCTGTTTTCTTAACTCCTTTGTTGCTTTGATATCTTTGGGATGATGTCCCATCTCTATGATCAAGTCTTCAAAGACTTGATTATGTTATCCTCGGCTTGTGATGAAGCCTATTCAAGCTGATACTAAGCTGAGATGTTGTTCAAGGAACTTTGCAGCTGATGAACAACTATGGACTTCCTTGTCAGGGTGGAGTAGATCACTTCTCCAGTCTTCTTGTGAAATGTTATTTGGTCCAGAGGGTGAATATCCCTAGCCAGCAGCTCAAGATCAAATTTCTTATAGTTAGTGGGTGCCCTTGGTTTCTACACAGTTGGTTGAACGAAGGACACCTGAATCTTCCCCTCTTTGATGTTAAAGGCTGACATCAATCTATTCTGACCTGAAGTAGAAAGTTTGAAACGTTGAGAATATGTCTCAATTTTCAACCTTTCATTCCTCAATTTTATCTCTTTGAATCTGTCTTTGATACTTTTATCCTGGTCTATTGGCCTGGTGAAAGATGAGGCCTCTACACTTATCTATCTATGTATCATCTGGGTTCCTGAGGATAATAGGGGTTGTATTTCCTCTAAAGGAGCAGTACCTTTACTCCTTTATGGATCAGAATCAGTTATTTCAACTGAGCCATCGGTGTCTTCCTGTTCTAACACATGATTGAGTCTAGGTCTTTTTGTTTGGAGTCTTTCATATTGAACGTTGAAGGCTTGTGTCCCTGAACTTGATCCTTCCTCCCTGCCCTTTTGGGATTTTTCTCCTCATTCAAAGGAGTTTACATGATAGGGAGAGTGCTTATTGTCCCTTCGTGAGGTGGTACCTACAGAAATGAATTTTTATCAAGTTGATTTTCCAGATCTAATAATGTGTTTTCCACATCAACTTTAGTATTGTCCCTATCCTCTAAAGTGTTTTCCACCCATTGCAATTGGTTGGCATACTTTTATATCTCAGGGATACGGTGATGGATATAGGGAGCCATCTTGTTTTTCTGCCTTCTTTTGCAGATGAAATCCAAGGGATCATATCTCCATATGAAGCTTTTTTTAATTTTAATCTCTGAAGGATCGGGTCTTCCTCCTTTCCAACTTCTCTCTTATTACAAATAAAAGGACCCAATTGATATTTGATCTTGAGCTGGGCTTTATTTTTGGCTTTGACAAAGTTTACCTCATCTGAATTTATTATCTACATGTAGTACTCCAGGGAAAATAACCTCATTGGGAGGTATCTAGGTAGTTTGTATGGGGCCAGATGACACCCATAAATCGTGATTTCAGTGTGGTTTTGGTACAAGTACCAATCTCCCACCTGATAATTTATGTTTAAATGAAGGACTCTCCTGATCTCAGGACTAATTCTTGGTGGAGGGGTTCTAATGAGCATGGTCATCACAGGGTGGACAAAGGAATCTATGAATTCATTGTATGAATAGGGAGAGGAATATTGACGAGTCAATGCGGTCCAGAAGATGACTGATCTTGGTTGGCCCTTGGTGTCCAACTTTTGCAAGGTAATTGGGAATTTATGTGTTTGAAAGTAGAGGAACATGTGGTATAGTACTGACGAGTACTTGAAAACCCTTTCATTTCCCATTCTTATGAACTACTCATGCATTCTATTAGCTATGAATTTGGTAAAGTCATAAATGGTTGTAGGAGGTTGTCCTGGGGTATAGATGGACATTAAATTCGGGATGATTTCATCAATGTACTCACTTGTGGAGTAACCCAAAATACAAGATATCATGGATACAATATTTCAGCCCCAAGGAGAAAATATAGTTGCTACATATGGAGGGGGGCCTTTGGGGGTATACTTCTCTTCTATGATGAAGGTTTCGATCAATTGGTCCAATATTGCAGAGCTAAGTTTGGGATATAAGTCCAACAGGTTTGCAATTGAGAGGGGAGTTAGGTTTGGCCCTGGTTGGAGCTGCAGCATCTCATTGATGGACTCAGGAGTGATGGTGAAAAGGACTTTTTGGTCATGATACATGATGGTTCTGTGACTGGGGATGTAGCAAGCATAGCACATATGTACAATTTTAGGAAAAATATGCACTTGGGGGAACTGGTACTTGTGCAAATTTGACTCCCAAAGGCCAATTTGATCAGCATGGTTCAGGAACTTGTCCCTACTTTAGCAATGTATTTTGAGCAGAAGCTCTATGGCAGTGGTATCTTTTATCTAGAAATCTCTATCACCTAAGGCAAGGTGGTCCAGGTCCAAATGGGGTGTGGAGATGGGTCTCATGTCCAATGTAGTAGGGGCAGCCATAATTCAATTCTTGTGGATTCGAATTAGGCTTGCTCAAGGTTGAATAGGGTTTTTCAGACATAGTTTGGCAGTTTCGGAGTTTGAGTATCTAGCAAGGTGTAGTATGGAGTCTATTGGAGTAATTTTAATTAATTTTTAAGTTTAAAAAAATGTTCAATGACTCGTCTGACTTGAAATTGACAAGGCATTTGGTGAATTCAGGTTTAAATACTTGAAACTAAGGCAAATTGACTCTGAGCAAGGTAACTGGTATCTGTAATTGGTCGAAGGGTGCTTGTGGAAGCTACACAGTTCATTGGGTGGTCTGTGGCATTCTCTGGAGTGAAATTTTGCACATGGGTTGACGACTTCGATGTTTTGCAGGTGTCGTGCATGCGTACAGAAGCTTGCAGGTGAAAATTCAGTGAAAAAGACATTTTTGGGGCTTTTTGGCTTTTATATGGAAAAAATGTTTTTTGGTGGGTATGGGTCAATAGTGACTGATTTGTCACGTAGCGGGGAGGCGGTAAGCAGTTAATTTTGCACCGCTTATGGGAATCAGGTGGTTTTTGGGAGGGGTCACCCGATTCCACTCAGCGACTAACATGTTTCCAAGGCGGTCTCGTGGAAAATAGTTTTTTCAGGCGTGTATCGTCTAACAAATGATCCCACCCGAAATGGTTTCCGAGACGTTGGATCTGGGCCTTCATATCAGATGGTGGTCAGGGCGCGATTGCACGCGGAGGTTAATGGGGGGCCCGGCAAGCACTTTAAATATGGTGGTATTGGGATTAATGGTGGATTAAGGCGGGATTAGGCCATCTGGGTTGTTAGCGGAGGGCTTAATCATGGTTTTGCCTAACTTAATTGCAGATCGATTAGTTATTAGGTTTTTGTCGGGTTTGATGTATCTTATAGTTTATATTTAAACTAGGGTATAGTTATAAGTTTATATAGGAAATTAATATATACGGGAAAAGGGTTATTAGTGGGAATTAATATATAATGGTTAGAAGTTATTATGAAAAACATCGAGAATGAATAGCGCTAAGCATAATGTATTTTCTTTGATTTATTTGTTTTTTGCATATATGCATTATAACATAGGCTAAATTATTTTTGTGGGTTTTTTATATGAAAGGGGAATTTACATGGGGGTGATTACTTTCCCTAGGAAAATAATGTTTTAACCTTAGGAAAAGGGGTTTTATTAGGGAAATGAATGAAATGAAGGGGGCGATGAAGTTTTATGAGGGGAATTTGATACTTGCTATCTATAAGTCATTGAATCGGGGGTTCGGTCTCTCCAGAAGTCATAGAAATGCTCTGATCCCCTTTGACTTAGATTTTTTTCGTACTTAGAACTTTCTTATGGGAAATTAGTTAAGTATATAGGTAAAATGAATGGGGGAAGTTAATCAATTTACCTTGAAATCCATCTTCATGCTTGATTGACCATTTACATTTGAAACCTATGATGGGAGATGATAAATATGATTTTTTCCCTATCATCACATTTTTGCAACCTTTCTTCTACTTACCCATCTACTTGTCATACCATTTTTTCTTCACTTTATTAGGGTGCATTTAGACGAGCAAACCCTTATTAAAACATTTTCTTTTATTTTCACAAAGAAAACTATCTAATTCTATCACTATATCATCCAAGGGATCAGATTAAACTAATGAGCTCCTTTTATTTTACTCTACCGAATCTGATGACCTACCAAGATTAAACAGTTTGGTCAGATTTTATTCTCTAACTATCAACATGAAATTTAAAGCATGGCATAATCAAGATTAAATAGTTTGATTACCCTCGATTGTGGCATGAATCACAAGCTGCACACAATCATTATTTTGCAAAAAGTATATAGTAGTGGCATTTAGACTTGCACACATTCATGGTCTCTTTTTGTTTGTTGGGGTTCATATTTTTCACTTTTTCTTTGGACCTTTTTATTTATTCTTTTTGTCCTTTAATTTTTCTTTTAGGACATTCCCTCTTTTCATTTTTTATTTTTCAATATGGAAAACATTTTCAAAAAGAAAAGGTATGTGCATATTTAACCTTAGCCATTCAAAATTATGACTCCTACTAGTATAAGAACCTAACAGTGGCTCCACTTGGGGGTGGCATTTCCTTGTGAAATGTCAGGAACTTTAAGATCAGTAGCCTTGGAATTTTGACTTCAGTTACCTTGTGATTTGTCACTTTTCAACTTGCTTTATTCATACTTATGATAATAACTCCTTAAAATCTTACGGCCTTCTCTCCGGGTTTCAACTCTAAAGGTTTACCATCCAATCCAAACTAGACTTTTTCAAAATAAAATATACACACATGGGAAATAACAATTAGTAACTGGATTCTATGTAATGTTTGAGCATTCGACCATTCACTGATCCTCATCCTTCTTCAGTACCATCTAGTCTTCTAAGGAAGAAAGAATTGTTCCCTCTGTAAGCATAAATGATGTAGGGGCCCTTCCATAGGAAATCAAATTTCCCATGATTACCCTTATCTTCCCTTCTCGAGTCCCACTTGAGTACTTTATCACCTAAGTAGAAATCATCTGCCTTGGTCCTTATATCAAAAACATTTTTGATAATTTCCTGCACAACTTGACATCTGATGTAGACCCCTTCTCTAGTTTGCTGGAGATGAATAGTCTGGCTAATTCTCCTCTGGATATCATTTGGTTCAGATTGTAGTTCTTGGAGCATCTTCATCACTGGTACTCCCAAAGAGGACGGAAACAAAACTTCCATGCCATAAACTAGCTAATAGGGAGATGTACCAATTGACTTCTTGGTAGTCAGTCTATCAGCCCATAAGGCTTTAACTAACTTCTTGTTCCATTTTTTCTTATTATCTTCTCGTGACTTCTTAATAATGTTCACCAGGATTTTGTTTGAAGATTCTGCCAGTCCATTTCCTTGAGGGTAGTAGGCTATAGAATGACCTAGGGTGATGTGATACTTATTGTAGAATTCTATCATTCATTTGAATTTAAAAGCTTTTACATTATCAGTAATTAGCTTGGTTGGACATCCAAATCTAGACAAAATGTTTGCTTCAATGAAGTTAATGATAATAGTATCTGTGGCTTTCCTTGAAGGTATGGCCTCTATCCATTTTGTGAAATAGTATGTGGCTGTGAGGATCCACTTATGTTGGGCAGAGGAGGGCAGGTGAATTTCACCAATGAAGTCTAAACCCCATTTTTGAAAAGTTACTTCAGCAGTGATTGGTTTAAGGGGTAATGGTAGAAGTTTTCTTTTTCCCTCAAAAATTTGACACTTGTGACATGAGGTCACAAATCTCTTGACATCAGAGAATAAAGTTGGGTAGTAGAAACCTGCCCTTAAGATTTTATCTGCAGTGGTTCTCCAATAGAGGTGTCCACCATAGTCACTTGCATGAATGTCTTGTATAACTTTGTCAGCCTTGTCTTTTATCAAACAGTTAAGGAGAATTCCTTCATGATATTTCCAAAACAAAGCATTATCAATTATAAAAGATTTCAAGGATTTCATTTTTAAAAACCTACCTTTGGTTGTAGATAATCCAAAAGGAGCTTGTAATTTTTGTAAAATGTAGATGATATCAGCATACCATGGTGATTCACCAAAGTCTTGACTAATCAATGGAGTCACCATCTCCTCCCTTTCATCTAGTGCAGCAATAAAGTTTATGTCTAATGCTTGACAGTTCGACTCAGCCATAAGTTTGGCCAAGCATTGGCCCTTGATTAACTTTGTGGGTTGATCTCTATATCATACTCTAAGATAGTAGCAATCCATTTTCCCCTTTTCCCATCAACACCTTCCTGAGTCAGGATGTCTTTGACTACAGAATTGGGAACATAGGCTACTATATGAGAATACAAAATATATACCCTAAAATATTTGATAGCTTTGACTAAAGCCAATGCTTGTTTCTCCATTATGTTGTATTTTAAGGGAGCATCTCTCAAGGCTTTGCTAAAGAAAGAAATGGGCTATTGATATCCTTGGTCATTTTTCTGCAATAAAACTGCAACTATTGTATGCTCAGAAGCAATGGAAAAAAAAATGAAATCCATATCAAATTTGGGACAAACTTATACGAGGGTTCTTGTCAAGGCTAGCTTGATGTCTTCAAATGATTTCTTGGCTTTGACAACCCAGCTTAAGGTCGAATTTTTTTTCAACATGTTATTTAGTTCTCTAATTAACTCTGCTAGGTTAGAAATAAATCTTCTAAGGAAGTTAATCTTTCCTAAAAAGGCTTGTAGTTCTCTGATATTCCTAGGGTGTTGTATCAGCAAGATGGATTCAATTCTTGCAGGATCTATTATTATGCCATCTTTAGAGATAATATGCCCTAATAATTTCCCTTCTTCCAATCCAAATAAAGATTTCTTAGGGTTCAAGGAGATGTGTTATAGAAATTTTTGGGCCCTACAACCCCAAGCATGAAATGTCCATAAACCAAGGGCTCCTAAGTCCCTAAAAGTTTTGTTCTAACCCCTAAAGGAACAAGGTCAATAGATTACAACTTCTCCCAGAAGTTCTCCATGAGAAACTGCTCAGAATTGGTCAAAACAGGATCATTGCAGCTACTCGACTGGCTAAGTGCGTTGCATCTCACCCAAATACACTGTGAGGGTGCATTTGATTTCAAAATTCCCTTTTGTGGGGTGCGATGGGCGAGAAATGACAAATGGCAGTGTTATTCCGCGAGGTGGAGAGGCAATGGGAGCTTCCAAAATCTTCTCCTGTGACACTTGCCTCACTGAATTCGACCAAGGATGAGTAAGAGGCCATCAGTCTCCAAGTGGAAGCAAGAACTATCAGAGAGAAAACACTAATCAAATCACAAGCTGACTCATCCCCATTACAGATATCTATATATGGATCCCTCATCCCAGAGATCCAGGAGGCTGGAATTTTGCATATTGTAATGAATTTCTATTGGTTTCCTGAGACAAACATCAGATTGTTGGGTGATCTAAGCTTTGTTTGAGGTGAAGAGGGGCTTCTTTGTTGGGAGGTTGATGCTGGATCAGGACAACTGGTTGTAACTCCTCTTGGATCTTTTCTTATTTATCAATAAAAGCTATTTGATTTTTCCTCCATGCTTTTGTGTCATTGATGCTTGTTACATTTGTATGGTCAATTTACATCTGACCCTAGATTGTTTATGATTATAGATCCATGTGTTTGTATAGTGCTATGCTTCTATGATCTTACAGGTACTTTGTGAAGCTAGGCGTGCAAGGGAGCAGGTAGCTGAGGACTATCAAAGAAGAGAGGGATCAAATGAGGAGATTGGTGTAAGACAGAGGTTGGTCTTTCTGTTCCTCTCTATCTATAATTCATAAAGGAAAAACAAACGTAGCTTTTCTCTGTTTGTTTCTAAGGCAGCTGTCACACCTTAGTGGGATAGAGCAGTTCTAAATAGACACTTTTCCCGATAACAAAATGGCGACTCTGCTGGGGAGCTAATTAGTTTGTTTGTTTATCATTCTTTGTTGTTTGTTTCATAAACTTACAAGTATCATTCGAATTGCATTTTCCATAACAAATGCAAAGTAGACAAATGCTACTTCAATCCATCTACCGGATCTGTTTATGATTTAAACAACTGATTCACAAACTATCTAATTGCCCTTGTGATAGCTCTTAGATCCTCCTTAGATCTACCCCTGATTGTTGCATTACTGAATGCTTTTTGCTCGGCCAAAACCCAAGAACTGAACTGCAAACTATGACCCGAAACCTGAACAGAGTCTCGTTTCTGGACAAGCGCAAGTATTGTTCAGAGATTCTAAATTTCAACGCACTTCCCGAGTGGACAACCTGCACTACATTTCAGATTCTCTGTGTTACAGGTGCGCTGATCAGACTATCTCTGTGCAGTTGTGGCTTCTGTGGTTCATTCTTTCCAGTTCTATTCTTGAATTTTGCTGCCTGTGATCAGTATATCTATGTTATTCCGCCTCCTTTGTACAAAAGAACTGTATATTTTTTTGTGTGTTTGTTGAGTCGTTTACAATTCTCCTTTGCAAAATTAGCATAATTGTATTGTCGTCCTTTGATTTGAATCTGTCGCAAGTGTCGATTTCAATTGTAGGAAAAAGTTTAATTGTTGTTGATGGTCGATTATCCTGTTACTATTGCTTTTGGTCTGAATTTGTAATTTTCTAGTGTCAAGAACAAGTATTCATTTCAAAATCGTAAGGTGTTGTAATCGTCTCCATTTTTTGATTTCGAAAGAAGCTTGTTGATATTTGTCGCTTGAAAAGAAATTCATATTTGTGCATCAAATTTCTTTTTAGCATTCATATACTAAGAAAGTCGAAAACAAATACATGCATGTGCATTTTCATATAGACAATATGATTGGCTTGATTTAGGAAAGTGCATTTAGAGTGCGCTCTTTTCTCTTTGTGAAAAGATTTTGTCTTTCTTTTCCCTAGTAGCTAGGATTTTCATTGCATAAAGGAGATAAAAAGTTTTGTTTATCATCTTAGATTGCATTTTAGGAATTACATCTACATCTCGTGGTGAACCCGAAAGGAAAACTTCATAAACAAGATCAACTTAAAATAAATTCAATGAATCTAGCAACGCTTTGGAACTTAACACACAACATTTAGAAGTCTAGGCTAGAGATGTATTCCGGCGTCGTAAAGCCTGGTAACTGTTGTTCTCACTAATGGTTGGGTGATTCCTCCACTTTGAGATGATAAGTGCCAGTATGGACTTGTGCTCCCACGTACCGTCGAGTATATTTTGGGAGACCCCAATAGGCTTAATCCTTTATCCATAGGAAGCTGTGTCTGTCGCCCTATCGATCGCAATGCACTGAACACAGCAATCGAGAAGATTGACTGTCGTACCGTAAAAAGTATTATGCAGTTTTGCGATTGGTTTGGTAATCCCTTTACCTAGATTTCCAGAGCATTCCCTTTCGTTCCTTTTCAGACTCCTTAACATAAAAGGTCCATCTGAGCACTTTTCACTTCAGGCTCATTAAAAATCGAAGGAGACTAAGTCACCTTTTGTTTTTTCTCGACTCTTAAAAATTGAAAAAACAAGTTGTCTCAAAGCATCTAAAATTTATTTTAAACGGAATACTCATTACTCCTTTCCTACGTTGATCTTGGGTTGAGAAAATGGAATCCACTAGCCAAGGAATTCCCCTTGGAGGAAATCCTAGTCCCTTCTCCTCTTGGGGAGATGTTGGTGCACCCCATATGGCCACATTGTCGCTTCCAGGACTGACAATTGGTTTGCCTGTATGGCTCTTGTCAACCTTTGTCGTTCAGAACACCACAATTCCTAAACAATCAAACCAGCAACTAGACGAGTCCAGAGTTACCCACCAACCTTCTACTTCATCTAATTCTTCCTCTCCTCCTTCCTCTTCGCTTGATGGGGCTGGTAAAGCCAGAAGTCAAGTACCCGAGAAGAAGAAGGAAAAGAAGAAGAAAGAGAAGAAGAAGAAGGAGCCAAAAGCAAATGGGGGCAAACGAGTGTCGTCTACCGAAAATCCACACACTGCACCGACCAGGCCTAAATCGCCATGTGTCATTTGCAAAGGAGACCACTATCACAGAGATTGTCCTTGCATCGCTCAGATCTTAAGGGACTGGTCTCCTCATTTGCACAACCCGGCGTCGTCAACCTCTAATGATCATGTTGGAAACGCACCATCAACTAGTGAAAGTGAAGCCCCAGGACAAAAAGGAAAATATAGATTTCCTTGTAAACTGTGCGAAGGCGATCATGCCATCCATTGTTGTCCCTTCTTAGACAAGGCTAAAAGAGTTTTGGACGATCATCTGGTTTCACCGTTACGACTTCCTCCTGGATATAAAAAACTCTTGCCAAGTCTGTCACTAGTTGAAAATCCGGCTGGCCCGCTCAGGTGGTCGGCTGAAGCATCTATCATTGAAGATAAACCATCTGAATCCATACCAGATGAAAGTCAAAAGGTCAAGGTGGCAGTTGACCCGGTCTTGCCTTTAGAGGTTCCATCTTCAGATCATACAGTCACTGAAGAGAACAAGGATGACACCGTCCAAATTCTTTTCATAAGCACAGACTCCAACGAACATGGGGGCAATTTACCCCTTCCTTTACCGCAAGAAGGAAGTTCTTCAGAGTCGTACCCGGCCGTCTATTCGGTCCCACCTCCAAACAACCTAGTTGTCTCCTTCGATTGGAATCAACTAGGCAGACCCCATTTACCAGCTAGTATACCATTCCGAATAATTGTTCAAATATACAGAATGGTTATGGTTGGTACCATCATAGATGAGGGGCCTTCTGTGAGTATCCTTTCCTCAACTGCTTGGAAAGCGCTTGGTTCGCCATCGCTTTTGCCTGAGATGAGAAATCTAACAGGCTTTGATAAAGGAACCAGTCGACCGTTAGGGATCCTTCCCAGTGTGCCCATAACATTGAGAGGGAAAACCATTCACATGAACATTATGGTAGTTCAAGGACTCCTGCATTACAATCTACTCCTTGGACGAGACTATATTTATTGCATGGGAGCAATTGTCTCCTCACTCTTTATAGTAATGTGTTTTCCGCACGAAGGAAGAGTGGCCAAGCTCGTAGACCAGCTTTCATTCCCCGGTTCACACATAGCAAATAGTCATATACCATCCCTAAATGGTCTTTTCGCGCAAGAAATGTCTCAATCCCCAGCCCGCCCACCCGATGAGCGTGAGTGATTCGGGGGGCATGACTGAAACCCAGGGGGCATGCGTCCTGGTCTGCTTCGATAGGAAAACTTTGGGTATAGGGTAGGTTTCCGCGAGAAAATATGACTAGTCTGTACTCTCATCCGTGATTGGAAGAGGGGGTTATTCTAGAACAAGATTCTCTTGTCAAAGTTACGTGAGTGGAGTAACCTCCTCTACTCACCTTTGCCTATTTAGATAAACATCGCCCAAGAAGTGTTTTGTTTGCGCTGTGAATGGAGAAATCTTTGGGTAGCCTGAAAGAGGTATACCTTTCCTGATAAAATAAATGTTTTGTCAGCTCGAATAAAAGGTGACCTTGAAACTCTGTTTTATACCTGGGGGCATGCAAACCTTTTGGCGTGCAAGCGAAAAGCGACTATTTATTTTTTTAAATTTGTAGGTCCTCTAACCCTTTAAACTCGTAAGATTGGTCCTTTTTTTATTTTACCATAAATAGCTTTGTTCTTTCAAATATTGTACTATATTTTCAAATGCTTCATCAAACTAGTCAGAAATGAACAATATATGCTTGAAAACGAGTTATAACGCTAATATTTTACTTTGAACTACGTAAAAAGTAATGAAAAAGTGTTTTTACCTCTCATTTTACCATTTCATTTAAATTTTGGTTTGTTGGAGCTTTGGAGGTGCTTTCCCCCTTTGATTTTCATCAGCTGATTTCGGGAGATTTTGTGGATGATTTTCGGCGCCATCTGGACCAGGTAGGAGCTAAACCTGAGCTCTTCCATTTCATGGTTTCCATTTTACATTCTGAGCTTGGTTCCTAGTTTTTCTGAGCCCCTGGGGTTTGAAAAACTCGTTCTGCTTTCAGCGCACCCTCTGTGTATCGAAAGGTGTGTTGAATGTTGGCATGTCCAAAGGCTATCTGACATTCAACGCACCTAGAACACTGTTGTAGGTGCGTTGGGCGAAGAAAAGGAATTTAATGCACAATTTTTGATGGAATTTTTGCCTATCTCTTACCAAAATTAGGATCTAACTCCTCTCTTGTTTGTTTTTCAGAGATCTTTCGAGTAAGATGACCATTACATGGCGAGAACTTGAGCATTAAGAAGAGGACATGCTTGCCCTACATGATCCTGTTATAGTAAATGCACTGCGGAACTTTGGCTTGCTGAAGTTCTTCCGGATTTCTAGCATGAGACAGCAGATCAACTTACTGCAGTATTTGCTCAATGCTTTGGATCCTACCAACCAGGTTTTCTAGATCAGGGGAAAATCTATCTCCTTGACTGTAGTAGACATCTATTTCTTGACTGGCTTGTCGAGGCGGGGTGCCCCCATCTCTTTATCAGGTTCGGCCCGAGGAGGCGACTTTGTGAGGGATTATTTTCGCCGGTACTACAGAGAAGGATCTCAGCCGAGTAAAGACGGCAAGATCATCATCCGTGATGTCACTGATAGGTCCCTCAGGACTATTCTGTTTACTTTTGGTAGGATGGCCGGTGGTGCGGCTCTTCATGTAGCCAACCGATCTTATATGCAGTATGCCTTGGAATGCCTCCAATCGAAGGTGTTCAACTGGTGCGACGCAATACTTCTTGTGATGAAAGAACAGTTGACCAAGATAAAGAGTGGGAGGTTGAAGAACTTTGGGTATGGTTCTATTTTGACAACCTTTTCCTTGGAGAAGATACCACTGATGCAACCGCAGTATATTTCACTCGATTTACCTTCACCTACTGAACCACGTATGCAGAGATGGGTTGACCATATGTCTAGGCATGCCAGTCAGTCTCAGATTTCATTTCCTGATACCTTCTTCAGGTGGTTTGATCGTTAGGAGATGGTTTATTCTGAGTATCCATATGCGGGCATGGACTTCTGGGGTGATCAGAATTTAGTACTGCCGGATGGCGAACAGTGGGGCGCCATTGGTAAAATCTTTCACCATATATAACTGTTTATGGTTTACACATAATGTTCTGTGACCAAGAAAAAATCGGTCAAGTGACCCAAAAACTCAAAATGCTAGGGGGCACCCTAGTCTAATGATGCTCATGATAGCAAGTCATAGCTTGTGTGATCATGCGTAAGAGAGGAGTCCATCGTCTTAGCACACTAGTAGTATGCCGTTGTAACCTCAAAGGTAGCTCGTCAGTCCTCACATCTGGAATACCAAGAGTGAGGCCCTCAACCTGCTCCTGTAATTCTGTGAGAGTCTCGGCCACATCGATGTCACGAAGGATAGCCCTTCTGATGGCCTCTCCTACTAGGGCATCAGCTGGTACTCTCGGGCGAACTACTGGACGAACAAGACCAACATCTGCATGTACACATGAATTTGATTAAAGTCTTGATAGAATAAAGCACAAGGACATTATAAATGAAAAACAATAAAGGAAGTTCGTCAGAGTCGTACCCGGCCGTCTATTCGGTCCCACCTCTAAGCAACCTAGTTGTCTCCTTCGACTGGAATCAACTAGGCAGACCCCATTTACCAGCTAGTATACCATTCCGAATAATTGTTCAAATATACAGAATGGTTATGGTTGGTACCATCATAGATGAGGGGGCTTCTGTGAGTATCATTTGCTCAACTTCTTGGAAAGCGCTTGGTTCGCCATCGCTTTTGCCTGAGATGAGAAATTTAACAGGCTCTGAAAAAGGAACCAGTCGACTATTAGGGATCCTTCCCAGTGTGCCCATAACATTAAGAGGGAAAACAGTTCACATGAACATTATGGTAGTTCAAGGACTCCTGCATTACAATCTACTCCTTGGACGAGAATATATTTATTGCATGGGAGCAATTGTCTCCTCACTCTTTAGAGTAATGTGTTTTCCGCACGAAGGAAGAGTGGTCAAGCTCGTAGACCAGCTTTCATTCCCCGGTTCACGCATAGAAAATAGTCATATACCATCCCTAAATGGTCTTTTCACGCAAGAAATGTCTCAATTCCCAGCCCGCCCACCCGATGAGCGCGAGTGGTTCGGGGGGCATGACTGAAACCCAGGGGCCATGCGTCCTGGTCTGCTTCGACAGGAAAACTTCGAGTGTAGGGTAGGTTTCCACGAGAAAATATGACTAGTCTGTACTCCCGTCCGTGATTGGAAGAGGGGGTTATTCTAGAACAAGATTCTCTTGTCAAAGTTACGTGAGTGGAGTAACCTCCTCTACTCACCTTTTCCTATTTCGATAAACATCGCCCAAGAAGTGTTTTGTTTGCGCTGTGAATGGAGCAATATTTGGGTAGCCTGAAAGAGGTATACCTTTCCTGATAAAATAAATGTTTTGTCAGCTCGAATAAAAGGTGACCTTGAAACTCTGTTTTATACCTGGGGGCATGCAAACCTTTTGGCGTGCAAGCGAAGAGCGACGATTTATTTTTTTAAATTTGTAGGTCGTCTAACCCTTTAAACTCGTAGGATTGGTCCTTTTTTTATTTTAACATAAATAGCTTTGTTCTTTCAAATATTGTACTATATTTTCAAATGCTTCATCAAAATAGTCAGAAATGAACAATATATGCTTGAAAACGAGTTATAACCCTAATATTTTACTTTGAACTACGTAAAAAGTAATGAAAAAGTGTTTTTACCTCTCATTTTACCATTTCATTTAAACTTTGGTTTTTTGGAGCTTTGGAGGTGCTTTCCCCCTTTGATTTTCATCAGCTGATTTCAGGAGATTCTGTGGATGATTCTCGGCGCCGTCTGGACCAGGTACGAGCTAAACCTGAGCTCTTCCATTTCATGGTTTCCATTTTACATTCTGAGCTTGGTTCCTAGTTTTTCTGAGCTCCTGGGGTTTGAAAAACTCGTTCTGCTTTCAGCACATCCTCTGTGTATCGAAAGCTGTGTTGAATGTTGGCATGTCCAAAGGCTATCTGACATTCAACGCACCTAGAACACTGTTGTAGGTGCGTTGGGCGCAGAAAAGGAATTTAATGCACAATTTTTGATGGAATTTTTGCCTATCTCTTACCAAAATTAGGATCTAACTCCTCTCTTGTTTGTTTTTCAGAGATCTTTGGAGTAAGATGACCATTACATGGCAAGAACGTGAGCATGAAGAAGAGGACATGCTTTCCCTACATGATCTGGTTATAGTAAAGGCACTGCGGAACTGTGGCTTGCTGAAGTTCTTCCGCATTTCTAGCATGAGACAGCAGATCAACTTACTATAGTATTTTCTCGATGCTTGGGATCCTACCAACCAGGTTTTCCAGATCAGGGGCAAATCTATCCCCTTGACTGTAGTAGACATCTATTTCTTGACTGGCTTGTCGAGGCGGGGTGCCCCCATCTCTTTATCAGGTTCGGCCCATGGAGGCGACTCTGTGAGGGATTATGTTCGCCGGTACTGTAGAGAAGGATCTCAGCCGAGTAAAGAAGGTAAGATCATCATCCGTGATGTCAACAGGTCCCTGAGGACTATTCTGTTTACTTTTGGTAGGATGGCCGGTGGTGTGGCTCTTCATGTAGCCAACCGATCTTATATGCAATATGCCTTGGAATGCCTCCAACCGAAGGTGTTCAACTGGTGCGACACAGTACTTCTTGTGATGAAAGAACAGTTGACCAAGATAAAGAGCGAGAGGTTGAAGAACTTTGGGTATGGTTCTATTTTGACCACCTTTGCCTTGGAGAATATACCACTGATGCAGCTGTAGTATATTGCACTCGTTTTACTTTCACCTACTAAACCACGTATGTAGAGATGGGTTGACCATATGTCTAGGCATGCCGGTCAGTCTCAGATTTCATTTTATGATACCTTCTTCAGGTGGTTTGATCATCAGGAGATGGTTTATTCTGAGTATCCATACGCGGGCATGGACTTTCGGGGTGATCCAGATTTAGTACTGCCGAATGGCGAACAGTGGGGCGCCATTGGTAAAATATTTGACCATATATAACTGTTTATGGTTTACACATAATGTTCTATAACCAAGACAAAATCGGTCAAGTGACCCAAAAATTCAAAATGCTATGGGGCACCCTAGTCTAATGATGCTCGTGATAGCAAGTCACAGCCTGTGCGATCATTCGTAAGAGAGGAGTCCATCGTCTTGGCACACAAGTAGTATGCCGATGTAACCTCAAAGGTAGCTCGTCAGTCCTCATGTTGGATACCTATAGTAATAGGTTTCATATTTCATGATTGGCAAGAGAAAAGCCAAATATGCTCTGCTCTGGTATCCAAAGATCCCATATTTCCTAGAAAGCAAGAGCTGGGTAAAGTGTTTCAAGTATTGAGGACCTTATTTCAAATTTTGTGGATGATTCAACAGTCTAATCTGGATCATGCCATGTTTCAATTTTGTGTTGTAGAATAGAGAAAGAGGTCTGTCCAAACAGCTTAATCTTGGTAGACAAGTAGTTCAGGTAGAGAAGCAAAGGTTCCCAAAAGTTTAATCTGGGACCTTGGAAGACATAAGGGTAGAAGTAGATAGAGAGAAAAGGAAAAAGCCAAAGAAAAGAAAAGGCAATTGAGGGTTGCAAGTCCAAGTGCCCCTCTAAGAAGAAACAAAAAATGCTAGGCAAATAGTTGGGTAGGCAGTTGTGGTTGCATAAAGAATATGATCACCATTACTCAGGCATCAATAGGTCTCTTGCCAAGGCAACAAATCTATCAGCAAACAAAGTGGTGAATTCCATGAAATTACAGCAAAGAGCATCACTAACTTCTTTTCTTTCCCTCTCTAGTCTATCACTAACACCCCCTTTCTAATTCCCCTCCTTCATTCATATTAACTCCTAATTCTACTATATAACCTCCCTTATCTTACCCCACCCCTAATAGTATTAACACTAAGGTGTATAAAACCCCAAACCTTATGTATATTCCCTCCCCTAGGCATAATAGCCGTGTATTTCTCAAAAGGGACCAAATGGCATCTGGCCACTTTGGTGAACCTATTCCACCCTTTTTCCCCTTTGCTGCAAGTTAATTTGCCCTCAAATCTCCTCTGCATTGCTAAAACCCCCTTTCCAAACCCATTTTGCCCATAAAACCTTTGCAAAGGTTAATGCCCGCCTCTGGCACGTTTCCCAATCCTACCGCATTGTGGTTGAGCCAAAACAGTTGCAAAAACCCACATAAAACCCATAAAGTTTGATTTTTCCGCCCGCAGTATTAAAGGCGCATGTTTCCCCTCCGCCAGCCGTCGGATCAAGCCCATCAGATCCGACGGCCCACAGCAATATCGGAGCGCTTCCCGTGGCTGCACGTTAACTTCCGGGAAAGTGACGTTGCGCCTTGTCACGCCTCCTCCACGCGTCGAGCAATAAACCATCTCGGAGCCCGCTCTGACAGCCCCTGCGCCGTACCTAAACCGCCCCGAGAAACCGCGGCGGTTAAGGCTTTAACCGTGACCGCTGCACTTTAACCGCCACCTACCCGCCGCTGACTCGCCGCCACGTCCTTGCCTGCTCGTACCTGCCTCTCCTATTGGCCCACCTCACTGCTGACTGGGCTGCCACCTCGCCGCCCCCTTGACCAGTCACCTCACCATGACCCACCAATGACGTCATGCTGACGTCAGCAGGAAAAAGCGCCAAATTGGTAAAATAACCCATATTTACCAATTTTACCCGTGTTTTTACCATTTTACTGTGATTTCTGCTGAACGCTCTGCATGACCGTTTGAACTCAAATTTTCGCCAACCAGTCGATTAGCCCGGGCGACCTCCTCAAAAAACAACTGTGCACCTGTGTTTCAACCTCTGCTCGTCGAATTACAGGTATTTAGACCATTTCGCCCTCCATACGACCTTCATTAAGCTCAGATTTGCTCAGAGGGATAATAGAACCATAAAAACGATATTTACACCGTTCATTTCCCTCCATTCATCCACCATTGTCATTGTGAGGGCCAAGAAACACCGGCAGAGCTTTAGAAACCTGCAATTCGCATATAACCTCTGTAATTCTGCGTTTTCCCAGCAGAATTCCTAATAGACATAATTCACCCGGTTGGAGAGTTCAGTTAGACCACAGAGAGGTTCTGTCACTAGACTCCAGTAGTATTTCAATTGCTATTGAGAGAATTCCCCTTGAACACTCAAAACCTCATCTATTTCTACAAAGGACTGCCTCCAGACTGTGTTTTTGCCATTCCACCTGTCTACCTACAATTCTTGCAACTTGAAGAGCTATGGAGACTCCTATTGCACTAAATATTAAGCCCATCAATGCCCCTCACCAGGAACTAGCATGGAAAGCCCTGGGGGACATGGACTACCAAATGCTGGATTGGTTCCCCATGGGAACCAAGTATAATGTGCTAATGTTGAATGAACTAAGAGCCCAGCACCTCAGTGGGGCAGATATCTTGGGGATTTGGGAGTCAAATTTGCCCATATACAACCTTCCCCAAGTCAATCCAATGCCAGAGCTTATTTATAGCTGCCAGGAATGCTATGACCCCAGCCAAAGAGCAGTCATGAGCCCCACAGGCCTAGTCCTGTTCCAAATCACCCCAGAGAGCATAAACCAGATGCTGTGTTTCAATACAGCCAAGAAATTGACCCCTCTGTCCATGCAGAATCTGATTAACACAGGGATCAAGCTGTCCAGTGACCAGATTGTCAAAATCAACCAACTGTTTGTCACACCAAGCTCTGAAACAGTCAGAACCCCTCCTATTGGGTACCATTGTCTGAATGAGTTGGGCAGAATGTTGGTGGATCTAATTGGCTATGTCCTAGGATTCAGGGGGCTGGAAGATGTAGATGAAAGCATAATGGCAATGCTGTCCATATTTGCCCCTGGTAAGCCTCCAGCTGTGCAGTATGATTATGCAACTTACATAGCAGAGAAAATCCATGATCAGTTCATGAATTTGAAAAGGGAGAGACTGTTCAGGTACAGCTCCTATATATATCATTTATTCCTTTTCTATCAGCCAGCTACCTTCTCTGTTCCTTTGAGGCCACTCAATGCCCAAGGAAGCCCAAGATCAGTTGTTTTCTGGACCTCTGTTTTTCATTTTACCTCAGTATCACCCTATACATACTGTGAATTTATTGATTTATTTGTTCATCCGGCCCTAACAGCTCTGCAAGGTACTCCTCCTCCTAGATTAACCGATGAAATGAAGAGGATTCTACATTTGAACAAATCTTACAATATTGGCAACTGGTACTTCTACCAGAACCACACAGTCATTAGGATATATGGCTGTGAATTGAACCCATTTAGATTGCCAAGGTATGTCCCCATGAGGCTTTTTGCCTTAGAGTATTTCAGGCAGTTTGGGAACTCAGATTACCTTCACTTTCAGAGTAGAAACAAGAAGTCACAATTGAAGGTAAGAAGCCAGCTAGGTTCCTTCCTGTATAACAAGAAAGAGGAAGGGTGGAAAGAGGCACACAGCATCCTGGAAGGCCTCAGATTGCAGACCAGTTTTGAGTGGATTCCTTATGACCCCAATCATTCTATCTCCCTCAGGAGAATTAGATACAAATTGGGCAACTATGCACATAAAAGACAACCTGAAATTGAACAATATGCCAATGCACTAGATTGGGAAGAGGGTACACTAGTAGAACAACTCACTGAGGTAGAACTACTTGAGAAAGAAGCTAGGAATGTGCAAAAAGAAACTGACTTGGAAACTTGTGGACAGGTGCCCCTCTCCTACAGAAAGCAAATTGGAACAGCTGCTAGATCTTCAACAGCACAGCAGCAAACCACTGAGAAGACATCCCAGGCAGCAGGCAAAGACAAAGGTAAACAGGTGGAACAACCACCTGAATTGACAGAGGAACAAGTTGACACCTTGCTACAGCAGCAAGAAGAAATGGAACAGCAAGAACTGGGGCAGCAACAAGAAGAAGCACAGTCCAGTGAACAGCAGCCCTTGCAGCAGGAAAAGGGGACAGATCTACCTAGTTACACTGAGCAGCAGCCCCAAACAGAGGTGCCTCCCAGGACAGATATCAATCTAGACACCTCAGTCCTCCAAACACCGCAGAAGGAGGATGTGACAAGGAAAAGGGAGAGAGAGACCCCCCACACCTCATCCTTCATCAGAGGAGAGAAGAGACAAAGACTGAATGACTCCCAAGAGGAGGACATAGCAGTAAGACAAGCCATGGGCATGGGCCCACCCAGTGGAGAACTTTCGGCCAGCTCATCTCAGCGTGGACATGACATGACTATGGGAGGAGAGGTCAGCTCCTCCGGTCAACATAGAAAAGGGCAGTCAAGTATAAAGCAGCAATTCATTGACATCAAAAGGAGGAGTGATCCCATAAAAGTGCAGCTGTATGATCACTTGCTAAACCTAGCTCCTAGCAACCAGCAGAGACTCATGTCTGCTTTCGATGTGAGTGAAGGAAAAATGATAATGAGCCACTTCATGCCCACAACTTTGCAGCCTCAGTCCACCTCAGACTATCTAAGAACCAACATGGAGGTTCTTGCCAAAGACATACACCCTATGGACAAGATTGAATTACATAAGCAAACTGGTGAAATGGTGTATGCCTCCCTGGCAGATGAGACATTGGAGAATTATAAACTAAAGAGCAGCCTGGATAACACAGCTTCTCAGCTGGAGTTAGAAAGAGCATCATCACAAGCCAAGGACAATAGGATCAAGTCCTTGGAAGAGGTAATTATAGAGATAGGGCATGATCCTAAAGATGTCAAAGGCATCCAAGAACTTCTGAAGATAAGGGATGCAGACATGGCAGCCCTAAGAAAGAAAATCAAACTCCCGGCCACCATCCATCCACAAACAGATGAAGTTGCCCAGCAAAGGCAAGAGAAGGATGCTACAGATCTGCTAGTATCCCTATACAAAGAGCTGGTTAGGACTCAGGACCAGCTAGGACAAACTGAAGCTGCAAAGGCAGCACTGCAAGAAACCCTGAAGCAAAGAGAAGAGGGCCAACCCTCCCAGCCTCCTCCTGTCATAATAAATCTTGAGGAAACCCCTCCAAAGATTACTCCTCCTCCTCAGCAAACAGAAGCTACAGCACCATCCACAGCAGCAACAACTACAACATCAGAACAGGCTGCTAGTTTAGACATGCAAAAGCTGCAAGCTGAGATCCAAGCCATGGAATCTCAAATGAAAGAGCTGGATGAGCTTAAGAAAACCTTGACTAAGGTAAATGAAAGGTTTGACAAGAGCAAACAGAATGAGGCAGCCAAGGACAGAGAGGTAAAAGCTCTTAAGAGGAGAATTGCTGAACTAGAGAAAGAGCTTGCACTAGAAAAAGTGACAGCTGAAATGAAAGCAGTGCTATGGAGCAACATTGGGCGGTCCATTGCCAACCAGTGGCAATATATTGAGACCATGGATGAGCAAATGGTGCTCATCACTAAAGCAAACAGAGAAATACAGAGGGCCAGGGCAAGCCTTGGACACATGCCAGAAGCTGCTACTAGGATAATCAATACTCTGAACTATAAGACTAGCTCTCAATTAGCTGTCATGGGAATCACCAACAGGACAGAAACAATTGCTGTAGCCAAGAGAGTCATAACATTGAGGAACCTGGTTGGAACACTGGAGAGGAGGACACAGGATATGCAAACTGAAATCAACAGATTCCTGGAAAAGTTCGTGGCACTACAAAACAGAGGCCTCCCCAGCATTTTAAGCAGTGTAGGAAGACTGCTCACCCTAGAGAATTACAATAAGAGAATTGATGCCCAGGCAGTAGCAGAGATTGCACAACCGCCCAGCACTTCAGCAGAACCAGGGCCAGCCACCGGGCAGAGTATGTATGACAGGGTGGAGAACCTGTTTTTCCTCATGAATGAAGTTGACCATCTGTTTGATACACCACCTAACTTCTTCAAATTCACAGAAGCAGATGAAACTCTAGGGGCAATCTTAGCACACCAACTGCCCACACAGGATGCCTGGAGAAATTTGACACAGACAGTTTTGTCAGGCCAGAATCAGTAACGCCATTTCTACAGGCAAATAAGCATACATGCGCAGGCACAATTTTGAAGAAAGAGATCTACAGGGAAGAGGCAGAAGCTGAGCCAACTCAGCAGGACCATTAACTCGCCACAAGCAGCAGTCACAATCACAGGTGACAAGTCCAGGATACAGCGTACAAAGCCTTAAAGACAGATCTTCCAGCATTTATTCAGAATATCTCGACCGACTTAGCTGTTCCCAAAGGCTAAAATATCTTCTGACAGAGCATTAAAATGCCTGTACTCTGTAATCAATGCTGTATTAAATTTTGGTCATAATATCTTAAGTAGTTGGTAAGAATGTAAAATCTGAGATAACTCAGAACTCAGATATTTTGTAAATCACCGCAAGTATATATTGACCCTTCACAGCAGTTGAAGGGGTTGTTGCAATTTTCTTTTGAAGAGCTCTTGCTCGTTGTAATATTTTCAGAGAAGTAATACAAAGGAAGAATGGAATTTCCAAGGCTTGGTGTTCTTTGATGTATTGTGGTGAAAGATGAATGTTACAGGATTCCAGGGTGTTGCATAAAACAATAAGTATTCTCAAATCTCTTTGTTATATGTTTTCGAGTCTTTTGTTCTCTTTTGTTGTTCAAATGTTTTACACTTGATAGCAAGGTGAAAGGATAGTTCCAGGATTTAACCATGTTTACCCTGGACTCAAACTGAGCTATTATACATGTTTTCCTCAGATACAGTGACAGAATTGTAATTCTTAATTGCTGCATTTCAAAACTGTGTCTTTTACTGTGACAGGCATTCTCAGGGATTCAATTTTTGCCCCTGAGACCTCTGTCTTTCTCCTCTTAAAGCTGTCTGTTGGGAATATATAGACAATAAGTGAAAATTCTTAAATGCTTTCACTGTTTGTGTTACCTGTTTCCAGTCATTTAATCAAAAATCTGTTCTATTAAGCACTCAAATGGCCCTGTAAGTTCCATCTTTCATCTCAAAGTTTCAAACACATATAGCCACAGACTCCATTGCCCAATGGTACTCAACCTCTCTGAAAACTACATCACTAGAATCTAAAAGGAGTTTCATCAACCAAAACATAAACAAAACCAGTGTATAATAGCTAGCCTAAAACCCTATCATAAACAGTTACAAATCATAAAGAGAGAGCCCTCTCTGATCACAGTTTGGCTAGAAACAGTGATCCAAAGATTGGTTAGTGGTTACCCCGGCCGTATTCCCTTGGGAGTCATAGGGAACAACCTGGGTGTTAACATAATTGGCGACTCCACTGGGGACTTAAGATTTTTTCAATTACTATCTATTTCCAAGAGCTACCATCAAGCCTGAAACTAGCCAAGAGGCCTTAGGACTGTTTCTGTAAACACAGGGACAGCTTTAGGGAAGAGCTAACTAGGGAATCTTCATCTTAGCTTTGAGAAATATATAGTCATTCCAGAATTCTTACCTAGTCCTTGTACATACAAAACTTTCTGTATAAAGTTCTAAAGAATACTTAGAAGCTGGCTCCCAAAAGAAACCCAAGGCACACTAGGGCAAACCCTGACCCTGATCAACCCATCATTGTTGATAATCCAAATATCATACCAAAGAACATAAGGAGACAGCTAAAGCAGGAAAAGCTTGCTGATTCAGATATAAGTTTAGACCAACCTATCCTCATTCCAACTCCTTGCAAAGTTCTTTTCCGTTCCACACCCAATTCCCCCAGTTCACCATCAACCTCTCAAAGTCCTCTCCTTCCATCTTCACCATCTGCACACACTCCCTCAACCAGTTCCCCACTTATTACCCATCCTCTTAACCCGGTTACACCTGTAATCCCTGTTGTCCCATTTGTTCCTATTAACCCTATAAACCCCATAAACATGGCTAACAGATATGCACCTCTGCAGATACCAGCCAATGCTCCAGCTCTACCCCAAGACTACCAAACTAGACTCTCATTTTTTGACTCCCATGGCCCTTTGACAGCCATCCAGCATGCTAAAAAGATGCAAGACCACTTTGAGACCTATGAAATAGATGATGACAGTGTCAGGATGAGAATTTTTGTCCAAAGCTTAACCGGGGATGTCAGAACTTGGTTTAGATCCTTAAATGCAAATTCCATTGCAACCCCTGAAGTTCTATACCAGGAATTTACCAACAGATGGGAGAAAAAGAGAGATCCGCACCATATACTTGGTGAATATAACACTATTAAAAGAGGTCCCCAAGAAACGGTTTTGGAGTATTGTGCTAGGTTTAACAACATATACAATGCTATCCCCCAGAACTTAAGGCCCCCTCCTGATTTGGCCCTTTATAACTTCCCTGATGGTTTTGATTCTGATATGGCCTATCAGTTGAGAGAAAGAGACCCTCCAACCCTTGCAGAAGCCCAAAGAGTTGCAGTCACTGTAGAGGCCAACCTAATTGCCAAAAGAAACAGGGCAAAGCTTGAAAAGAAGGTTGGTTTCAAAGAAGAGCCCTCAGGCTTTGATCAAAAGTTGGATGCAATACTAAACAGCATGAAAAGACTAGGTGAAAGAGTGGAATCAGTTGAAAGAAAGTCATCATGGGAGGCACCACAAAACAATCCTCCTAGAAACCCAAATTTTAGGAGAACACAGAACCCCAATATAGGAAAGACAGGTGCTGACCAAGATATCAGACCCCCTTTTCAAGAAAATTATGCAGAAACTTCCTCAGCTAATCAGCTCAATGAAGATCCTGACATCAACTTAATAGGTCTGGATGGTAAAAGCCATGTTTTCTTAACACAAGAAGACCATGAGGAGGATGAAAACAAAACATTCCAAACACAATCAGGAGAGTCTTTTGACTTTAAACAAGGGTATGATACTGCTGTCTATGAAGTCCATAAACAATACAAACTAAGAAGTCGGACTGTAAATGCAAATCAGCCTGAGAAGGTAAAGGAGAAACAGCAATCTAAAGAAACCTTAGTCACTGAACCTAATGACAAAACAACCTTGCCTGCAAAGGAAGTAGTGGTTGAGGAGGTCACTGAACTACTGTCCACACCACAACAGCCCACGGCAACCTCATCCTCCCACCCAAATCCGAACATTACCCCTCAAGTCATGGGCATGAGGGGCAGGTTCCAAAATCAAGATGAAATCCAACAAGAAGATTCAATGAACAGAGAAAGGACTGCTATCCGTGACTCTAAAATTCAGGTGGATAAACCCTTTGACCTAGGAACAGAGATTGGCAAGTTAAAGATAGCAATTCCCCTGTCAGAGCTAGCCAAGCATGACATATATAAGCAACAGATCAAAAAATCCCTTCAGCTCACCAACAACAAAGATGATGTAAATGTGCTAGATGACACTCCAGAATTACTGTTTGGCCCAGAGGTAGATGGAAAAACAGTAGTCACAGGGGTTTTACCTTTTTATGTCAGCTTGCATATTCATGATAAAATACTGCATAATGCAATGTTTGACTCAGGTGCCTCTCACAACCTTATGCCAAAAGCGGTCATGGAAAGGTTAAACTTAGACATCACAAGACCATACAAAGACCTGTTTTCTTTTGATTCTAGTCAAGTCAAATGCTTGGGCCTAATTAAGGATTTATGTGTGTCCTTGGTTCAATTTCCCAACAAAACCATTTTAATGGATGTTGTTGTTGCTGATATCCCACCCAAATATGGGATGCTCTTATCAAGATCATGGGGAGCCAAGCTCCAAGGCTCCCTGCAATTAGACATGTCATATGCAACCATCTCTGTCTTTGGACAACCAAAGAGACTTTATAGGGAAACACTCATGAAATATATGGTCAGCAGTGAAGAAAAGCCTCAAAATTTTCCAATATATGCTGTCCATTCGGACATAGACTCCTTCATCCTCTTCAATGACAGCGCAAGCTTCTCAAACAATGACATTAAAACCGAAACACCCATACGAGAACAAAACATTGATCAAACAAGTGGCACCTGCCAAATTTCAATCAGCCCAACAATACCCATTAACCCTCCTCTAGTTGTCAAAGATTGTCAAACAAATGATGAAATTATCCTAGGAGACAAATGGGAAAAGAAACCTCAACTCATGCTCACACTGCCATCCCATGAAAAGAATTTAAAATCTCCTGACCAGCAAGATAGTCTGTGGGTCCTAGAGTTTGATGGCTCAGTTAACAAGTTAGGGGCAGGAGCTGGAGTATGGATACATAACAAAGAGAAAGCCTGTGCACAAGGCCGGGCTTATAGATTGAACTTTAAATGCACTAACAACATGGCAGAATATGAAGCTCTGCTACTAGGCCTCAAGATTGCAAAATCATTACAAGCACATAGCCTCTCAATCATGGGGGACTCTGATCTAGTAATTCAACAAGTAAAAGGGGATTTTGTCACCAATGACAAAAGATTAAGGTCCTATAGGTCTGCTGTAATTGAAATACTAGAGACTTTCTCCGAGTTTGTTATCACAAAGATTCCAAGGGGCCACAATCTCCATGCACATAGCTTGGCAACATTTGCCAGCACCTTCAAATTCCCACTACAACCCAACAATTGTTTCACAGCAGAGGTCAAATATAGGCCTTCTATTCCAAACAATGTCAAAGAGTGGCAAGTATTTGAGAATGACAGGCAAATAAACAACTTTTTAACCTTGCAACAAGAGTTTACAGGATTAAATATTGACCTTGAGACAGCAAGTCAATCTCAAATAATTGATGGAGCAAGTCAATCACAATTACAGTTTCAACAGTCTGCCCACCCAATGTCACCTAGAACAGCCAAACAACTACTCAGTCCAACCATTTTCAACAAAGAAAACATTCAGCAAATTCACCAAATTGACTGTGAAGAGCTGAGCAACGCTGGAGATGAAATCATACAACTCAAAGACAATCTTCTTCCAGCAGGTCTTACCCCACTAGAGGATATTTTTGACTCAAATGATGTCCCCAGGAAACCAAAGATGCAGCCATTAGATGCAACAATTGAAGAATGTAACATTGGTACCGCTGACAAGCCTAAAATAATAAAGCTATCTGCTGCTTTGCCCCCTGACCAAAAACCCAAATATATTGATCTCTTTAAAGAGTTCCAAGATGTCTTTGCCTGGGGTTATGAGGACTTGAAGTCTTATGATACCTCTGTTATCCAGCACACCATTCCCCTCAAGCCTAATCAAAAACCATTCAAACAGAAATTGAGAAGAATCAATCCTGTGCTTCTTCCTTCCATTGAAAAGGAATTACAAAAAATGTTCAAAGCTGGTATCATAGCACCAATCAGGTTTTCTGAATGGATTTCAAATTTGGTCCCTACAAGAAAGAAAACTGGTGAGATTAGACTTTGTGTAGACTTAAGGAATTTGAACCTAGTGTCACTCAAAGACAACTACCCCTTACCCAAAATGGACCACATCCTTCAAAGAGTAGTAGGAGCCTCAAGAATATCATTGTTGGATGGTTTCTCAGGTTTCAATCAAATCCTGGTACACCCTGATGATCAAGACAAAACTGCATTTACTACCCCATGGGGCACTTTCAAGTATGTGAAGATGCCCTTTGGATTGAAAAATGCAGGGGCAACATTTCAAAGAGCAATGGACATTGCTTTTGCAAAGGAAATTCATGATTTCTTGGTCATTTACTTAGATGATCTTACACCCTTTTCAAAATCTGACCAAGAACACTTGAAACATTTAAGACAAATCTTCATAACATGCAGGAAATATGGTATTTCCTTAAACCCCAAGAAGTCATTATTTGGCTTGGAAGAAGGGAAACTTTTAGGACACATCATTTCGAAAAATGGCATAAGAATTGATCCAGATAGGATACAAGCTATCCTACAAATGCCTCACCCAAGGAATGTCAAGGAGCTGCAAGGATTCTTAGGAAAAATCAACTTTTTGAGAAGGTTTATCCCAAATTTAGCAGAGTTAATCAGATTACTAAACAATATGCTAAAGAAAGATTCAAAGGTCAAATGGACTGTTGAAGCAAAACAAGCTTTTGAAAGTATAAAATTGGCTTTGACTCAAACCCCAGTGTTAACTAATCCTCAGTTTGACAGAGACTTCATCATTTTCTCCTTTGCCTCCCAACATACTATTGCTGCTGTTTTATTACAGAAAGATGACCAAGGGAATGAAAAGCCCATTGCTTTTTTCAGCAGAGCTCTTAGAGATGCCCCCCTAAAGTACCAAATAATGGAGAAACAAGCCTATGCCTTGATCAAAGCCATCAAAGACTTTAGGATTTACATCCTTTACTCCCATGTTGTAGCTTATGTACCAAGTCCTATTGTCAAAGACATCCTCACACAAGAAAACTTAGAGGGAAGAAGAGGAAAATGGATTGCAAACATACTTGAATTTGACATTGAAATAAAGCCTACAAAGCTGATAAAAGGGCAAGGTTTGGCCAAGTTAATGACAGAAGCAAATTTCCAAGCCTTAGATATCAACCAACTGGACAGTGAAACAGAGCTGGCGACTCCAAAGATCAATGTAGCCTTTGAACAATCTCCATGGTACTCTGATATCTGTTATGTGTTACAAAACCTGTGTGCTCCCCCAGGACTGTCCAGAACTAAGTCTAGGTTCCTAAAAATGAAAACATCTAAATTTTGTGTGATAGATGAGAATCTACTCTGGAAAAACCATGAAGGTATTTTGCTGCACTGTCTTCTTGAGAGTGAAACTGACAATATCATGCAAGAATTCCATGCTGGAGACTGTGGTGGACATTTGTACTGGAAGTCCACTGTGGACAAAATATTAAGGGCTGGTTATTACTGGCCCACTATGTTCTCTGATATGAAGAAATTCACAACATCATGCCACAAGTGCCAACTGTTTGAAGGCAAAAGACAGTTGCTGCCACTTCCTTTGAGGCCCATTGCAACAGAGAGACCTTTTCAACAATGGGGCTTGGATTTCATTGGAGAAATTCACCCCTCATCTTCAGGACAACACAGATGGATTCTAACAGCAACAGACTACTTCACCAAGTGGATTGAAGCTGCCCCATGCAGACAAGCAAATGATTCAGTAATCATTCAATTTTTGGAGAACAATATACTGGCTAGATTTGGCTGCCCAGACAAGATAATAACAGACAATGCTGCTGCCTTCAGATCCAAGAAGATGGTGAACTTCTGCCATAAATTTCACATTACTTTGGGCCATTCTACAGCTTACTATCCTCAAGGAAATGGTCTTGCTGAATCATCAAACAAAAGCCTGATAAACATCATAAAGAAAGTGCTGGAAGAGAACAAAAAGAACTGGCATAAGAAACTAGTAAATGCTTTATGGGCAGACAGATTAACCACAAAAAGATCAATTGGGACCAGCCCATATGAGTTAGTCTATGGATTAGAGGCCAGATTTCCTTCATCACTAGGAGTGCCGGTTATGAAACTCCTACAAGAAAGCCAAGCAGAGCCAAATGACATGCAAAGAAGGATTAACCAGATAATTTGTCTACAACAGACCAGAGAACAAGTTTTCAGCAGAGTGCAGATACTACAAGAGAAACTGAAAAAGGCCTTTGATAGACGAACCAAAGCGGAAGATTTCAATGTGGGGGACAAAGTTCTAAAGTGGGATGCAAGAAGAGAAGAGAAAGGAAAACATGGGAAGTTTGATTCTTTATGGAAAGGACCATTTTCTGTCCAAGCAGTACAAGGTAATAACACTTACTTCCTAAAAAGTTTGACTATGACTGAAATGGATGAAGGTCCTGTCAATGGCAGGATGCTGAAGCACTATTTTGACTGTTCACTATGATAGAAATTCAGAGGTTCATTGTATATATGCAGTTGTACATATTCCTTTTTGATTTAAATTGTATAAAGAGGTTTTCCCAAATGCTGCACCTAGCAGCAACAGGCAGATAGAATCAGAGGTTCTCCAAGAAGGAAACACACTATTTTGACACATTCATGCAGCAGATTTCAAAGTCAAAGATGGGCAGTCAAGGAATAAGGCAATCTGACCTGCTGTTCTTGGTCTTTCAAAAGAAAAACCATCCCCATGTGGAGCCACTGTTGGATACCTATAGTAATAGGTTTCATATTTCATGATTGGCAAGAGAAAAGCCAAATATGCTCTGCTCTGGTATCCAAAGATCCCATATTTCCTAGAAAGCAAGAGCTGGGTAAAGTGTTTCAAGTATTGAGGACCTTATTTCAAATTTTGTGGATGATTCAACAGTCTAATCTGGATCATGCCATGTTTCAATTTTGTGTTGTAGAATAGAGAAAGAGGTCTGTCCAAACAGCTTAATCTTGGCAGACAAGTAGTTCAGGTAGAGAAGCAAAGGTTCCCAAAAGTTTAATCTGGGACCTTGGAAGACATAAGGGTAGAAGTAGATAGAGAGAAAAGGAAAAAGCCAAAGAAAAGAAAAGGCAATTGAGGGTTGCAAGTCCAAGTGCCCCTCCAAGAAGAAACAAAAAATGCTAGGCAAATAGTTGGGTAGGCAGTTGTGGTTGCAGAAAGAATATGATCACCATTACTCAGGCATCAATAGGTCTCTTGCCAAGGCAACAAATCTATCAGCAAACAAAGTGGTGAATTCCATGAAATTACAGCAAAGAGCATCACTAACTTCTTTTCTTTCCCTCTCTAGTCTATCACTAACACCCCCTTTCTAATTCCCCTCCTTCATTCATATTAACTCCTAATTCTACTATATAACCTCCCTTATCTTACCCCACCCCTAATAGTATTAACACTAAGGTGTATAAAACCCCAAACCTTATGTATATTCCCTCCCCTAGGCATAATAGCCGTGTATTTCTCAAAAGGGACCAAATGGCATCTGGCCACTTTGGTGAACCTATTCCACCCTTTTTCCCCTTTGCTGCAAGTTAATTTGCCCTCAAATCTCCTCTGCATTGCTAAAACCCCCTTTCCAAACCCATTTTGCCCATAAAACCTTTGCAAAGGTTAATGCCCGCCTCTGGCACGTTTCCCAATCCTACCGCATTGTGGTTGAGCCAAAACATTTGCAAAAACCCACATAAAACCCATAAAGTTTGATTTTTCCGCCCGCAGTATTAAAGGCGCATGTTTCCCCTCCGCCAGCCGTCGGATCAAGCCCATCAGATCCGACGGCCCACAGCAATATCGGAGCGCTTCCCGTGGCTGCACGTTAACTTCCGGGAAAGTGACGTTGCGCCTTGTCACGCCTCCTCCACGCGTCGAGCAATGAACCATCTCGGAGCCCGCTCTGACAGCCCCTGCGCCGTACCTAAACCGCCCCGAGAAACCGCGGCGGTTAAGGCTTTAACCGTGACCGCTGCACTTTAACCGCCACCTACCCGCCGCTGACTCGCCGCCACGTCCTTGCCTGCTCGTACCTGCCTCTCCTATTGGCCCACCTCACTGCTGACTGGGCTGCCACCTCGCCGCCCCCTTGACGTCACCTCACCATGACCCACCAATGACGTCATGCTGACGTCAGCAGGAAAAAGCGCCAAATTGGTAAAATAACCCATATTTACCAATTTTACCCGTGTTTTTACCATTTTACTGTGATTTCTGCTGAACGCTCTGCATGACCGTTTGAACTCAAATTTTCGCCAACCAGTCGATTAGCCCGGGCGACCTCCTCAAAAAGCAACTGTGCACCTGTGTTTCAACCTCTGCTCATCGAATTACAGGTATTTAGACCATTTCGCCCTCCATACGACCTTCATTAAGCTCAGATTTGCTCAGAGGGATAATAGAACCATAAAAACGATATTTACACCGTTCATTTCCCTCCATTCATCCACCATTGTCATTGTGAGGGCCAAGAAACACCGGCAGAGCTTTAGAAACCTGCAATTCGCATATAACCTCTGTAATTCTGCGTTTTCCCAGCAGAATTCCTAATAGACATAATTCACCCGGTTGGAGAGTTCAGTTAGACCACAGAGAGGTTCTGTCACTAGACTCCAGTAGTATTTCAATTGCTATTGAGAGAATTCCCCTTGAACACTCAAAACCTCATCTGTTTCTACAGAGGACTGCCTCCAGACTGTGTTTTTGCCATTCCACCTGTCTACCTACAATTCTTGCAACTTGAAGAGCTATGGAGACTCCTATTGCACTAAATATTAAGCCCATCAATGCCCCTCACCAGGAACTAGCATGGAAAGCCCTGGGGGACATGGACTACCAAATGCTGGATTGGTTCCCCATGGGAACCAAGTATAATGTGCTAATGTTGAATGAACTAAGAGCCCAGCACCTCAGTGGGGCAGATATCTTGGGGATTTGGGAGTCAAATTTGCCCATATACAACCTTCCCCAAGTCAATCCAATGCCAGAGCTTATTTATAGCTGCCAGGAATGCTATGACCCCAGCCAAAGAGCAGTCATGAGCCCCACAGGCCTAGTCCTGTTCCAGATCACCCCAGAGAGCATAAACCAGATGCTGTGTTTCAATACAGCCAAGAAATTGACCCCTCTGTCCATGCAGAATCTGATTAACACAGGGATCAAGCTGTCCAGTGACCAGATTGTCAAAATCAACCAACTGTTTGTCACACCAGGCTCTGAAACAGTCAGAACCCCTCCTATTGGGTACCATTGTCTGAATGAGTTGGGCAGAATGTTGGTGGATCTAATTGGCTATGTCCTAGGATTCAGGGGGCTGGAAGATGTAGATGAAAGCATAATGGCAATGCTGTCCATATTTGCCCCTGGTAAGCCTCCAGCTGTGCAGTATGATTATGCAACTTACATAGCAGAGAAAATCCATGATCAGTTCATGAATTTGAAAAGGGAGAGACTGTTCAGGTACAGCTCCTATATATATCATTTATTCCTTTTCTATCAGCCAGCTACCTTCTCTGTTCCTTTGAGGCCACTCAATGCCCAAGGAAGCCCAAGATCAGTTGTTTTCTGGACCTCTGTTTTTCATTTTACCTCAGTATCACCCTATACATACTGTGAATTTATTGATTTATTTGTTCATCCGGCCCTAACAGCTCTGCAAGGTACTCCTCCTCCTAGATTAACCGATGAAATGAAGAGGATTCTACATTTGAACAAATCTTACAATATTGGCAACTGGTACTTCTACCAGAACCACACAGTCATTAGGATATATGGCTGTGAATTGAACCCATTTAGATTGCCAAGGTATGTCCCCATGAGGCTTTTTGCCTTAGAGTATTTCAGGCAGTTTGGGAACTCAGATTACCTTCACTTTCAGAGTAGAAACAAGAAGTCACAATTGAAGGTAAGAAGCCAGCTAGGTTCCTTCCTGTATAACAAGAAAGAGGAAGGGTGGAAAGAGGCACACAGCATCCTGGAAGGCCTCAGATTGCAGACCAGTTTTGAGTGGATTCCTTATGACCCCAATCATTCTATCTCCCTCAGGAGAATTAGATACAAATTGGGCAACTATGCACATAAAAGACAACCTGAAATTGAACAGTATGCCAATGCACTAGATTGGGAAGAGGGTACACTAGTAGAACAACTCACTGAGGTAGAACTACTTGAGAAAGAAGCTAGGAATGTGCAAAAAGAAACTGACTTGGAAACTTGTGGACAGGTGCCCCTCTCCTACAGAAAGCAAATTGGAACAGCTGCTAGATCTTCAACAGCACAGCAGCAAACCACTGAGAAGACATCCCAGGCAGCAGGCAAAGACAAAGGTAAACAGGTGGAACAGCCACCTGAATTGACAGAGGAACAAGTTGACACCTTGCTACAGCAGCAAGAAGAAATGGAACAGCAAGAACTGGGGCAGCAACAAGAAGAAGCACAGTCCAGTGAACAGCAGCCCTTGCAGCAGGAAAAGGGGACAGATCTACCTAGTTACACTGAGCAGCAGCCCCAAACAGAGGTGCCTCCCAGGACAGATATCAATCTAGACACCTCAGTCCTCCAAACACCGCAGAAGGAGGATGTGACAAGGAAAAGGGAGAGAGAGACCCCCCACACCTCATCCTTCATCAGAGGAGAGAAGAGACAAAGACTGAATGACTCCCAAGAGGAGGACATAGCAGTAAGACAAGCCATGGGCATGGGCCCACCCAGTGGAGAACTTTCGGCCAGCTCATCTCAGCGTGGACATGACATGACTATGGGAGGAGAGGTCAGCTCCTCCGGTCAACATAGAAAAGGGCAGTCAAGTATAAAGCAGCAATTCATTGACATCAAAAGGAGGAGTGATCCCATAAAAGTGCAGCTGTATGATCACTTGCTAAACCTAGCTCCTAGCAACCAGCAGAGACTCATGTCTGCTTTCGATGTGAGTGAAGGCAAAATGATAATGAGCCACTTCATGCCCACAACTTTGCAGCCTCAGTCCACCTCAGACTATCTAAGAACCAACATGGAGGTTCTTGCCAAAGACATACACCCTATGGACAAGATTGAATTACATAAGCAAACTGGTGAAATGGTGTATGCCTCCCTGGCAGATGAGACATTGGAGAATTATAAACTAAAGAGCAGCCTGGATAACACAGCTTCTCAGCTGGAGTTAGAAAGAGCATCATCACAAGCCAAGGACAATAGGATCAAGTCCTTGGAAGAGGTAATTATAGAGATAGGGCATGATCCTAAAGATGTCAAAGGCATCCAAGAACTTCTGAAGATAAGGGATGCAGACATGGCAGCCCTAAGAAAGAAAATAAAACTCCCGGCCACCATCCATCCACAAACAGATGAAGTTGCCCAGCAAAGGCAAGAGAAGGATGCTACAGATCTGCTAGTATCCCTATACAAAGAGCTGGTTAGGACTCAGGACCAGCTAGGACAAACTGAAGCTGCAAAGGCAGCACTGCAAGAAACCTTGAAGCAAAGAGAAGAGGGCCAACCCTCCCAGCCTCCTCCTGTCATAATAAATCTTGAGGAAACCCCTCCAAAGATTACTCCTCCTCCTCAGCAAACAGAAGCTACAGCACCATCCACAGCAGCAACAACTACAACATCAGAACAGGCTGCTAGTTTAGACATGCAAAAGCTGCAAGCTGAGATCCAAGCCATGGAATCTCAAATGAAAGAGCTGGATGAGCTTAAGAAAACCTTGACTAAGGTAAATGAAAGGTTTGACAAGAGCAAACAGAATGAGGCAGCCAAGGACAGAGAGGTAAAAGCTCTTAAGAGGAGAATTGCTGAACTAGAGAAAGAGCTTGCACTAGAAAAAGTGACAGCTGAAATGAAAGCAGTGCTATGGAGCAACATTGGGCGGTCCATTGCCAACCAGTGGCAATATATTGAGACCATGGATGAGCAAATGGTGCTCATCACTAAAGAAAACAGAGAAATACAGAGGGCCAGGGCAAGCCTTGGACACATGCCAGAAGCTGCTACTAGGATAATCAATACTCTGAACTATAAGACTAGCTCTCAATTAGCTGTCATGGGAATCACCAACAGGACAGAAACAATTGCTGTAGCCAAGAGAGTCATAACATTGAGGAACCTGGTTGGAACACTGGAGAGGAGGACACAGGATATGCAAACTGAAATCAACAGATTCCTGGAAAAGTTCGTGGCACTACAAAACAGAGGCCTCCCCAGCATTTTAAGCAGTGTAGGAAGACTGCTCACCCTAGAGAATTACAATAAGAGAATTGATGCCCAGGCAGTAGCAGAGATTGCACAACCGCCCAGCACTTCAGCAGAACCAGGGCCAGCCACCGGGCAGAGTATGTATGACAGGGTGGAGAACCTGTTTTTCCTCATGAATGAAGTTGACCATCTGTTTGATACACCACCTAACTTCTTCAAATTCACAGAAGCAGATGAAACTCTAGGGGCAATCTTAGCACACCAACTGCCCACACAGGATGCCTGGAGAAATTTGACACAGACAGTTTTGTCAGGCCAGAATCAGTAACGCCATTTCTACAGGCAAATAAGCATACATGCGCAGGCACAATTTTGAAGAAAGAGATCTACAGGGAAGAGGCAGAAGCTGAGCCAACTCAGCAGGACCATTAACTCGCCACAAGCAGCAGTCACAATCACAGGTGACAAGTCCAGGATACAGCGTACAAAGCCTTAAAGACAGATCTTCCAACATTTATTCAGAATATCTCGACCGAATTAGCTGTTCCCAAAGGCTAAAATATCTTCTGACAGAGCATTGAAATGCCTGTACTCTGTAATCAATGCTGTATTAAATTTTGGTCATAATATCTTAAGTAGTTGGTAAGAATGTAAAATCTGAGATAACTCAGAACTCAGATATTTTGTAAATCACCGCAAGTATATATTGACCCTTCACAGCAGTTGAAGGGGTTGTTGCAATTTTCTTTTGAAGAGCTCTTGCTCGTTGTAACATTTTCAGAGGAGTAATACAAAGGAAGAATGGAATTTCCAAGGCTTGGTGTTTTTTGATGTATTGTGGTGAAAGATGAATGTTACAGGATTCCAGGGTGTTGCATAAAACAATAAGTATTCTCAAATCTCTTTGTTATATGTTTTCGAGTCTTTTGTTCTCTTTTGTTGTTCAAATGTTTTACTCTTGATAGCAAGGTGAAAGGATAGTTCCAGGATTTAACCATGTTTACCCTGGACTCAAACTGAGCTATTATACATGTTTTCCTCAGATACAGTGACAGAATTGTAATTCTTAATTGCTGCATTTCAAAACTGTGTCTTTTACTGTGACAGGCATTCTCAGGGATTCAATTTTTGCCCCTGAGACCTCTGTTTTCTCCTCTTAAAGCTGTCTGTTGGGAATGTATAGACAATAAGTGAAAATTCTTAAATGCTTTCACTGTTTGTATTACCTGTTTCCAGTCTTTTAATCAAGAAATCTGTTCTATTAAGCACTCAAATGGCCCTGTAAGTTCCATCTCTCATCTCAAAGTTTCAAACACATATAGCCACAGACTCCATTGCCCAATGGTACTCAACCTCTCTGAAAACTACATCACTAGAATCTAAAAGGAGTTTCATCAACCAAAACATAAACAAAACCAGTGTATAATAGCTAGCCTAAAACCCTATCATAAACAGTTACAAATCATAAAGAGAGAGCCCTCTCTGATCACAGTTTGGCTATAAACAGTGATCCAAAGATTGGTTAGTGGTTACCCCGGCCGTATTCCCTTGGGAGTCATAGGGAACAACCTGGGTGTTAACACCTCACATCTGGAATACCAAGAGCGAGGCCCTCAACCTTCTCCTATAATGCTGTGAGAGTCTCGACCACATCTAGGTCACGAAGGATAGCCCTTCCGACGGCCTCTCCTGCTGGGGCGGCAGCTCGTACTCTCAGGCGAACTACTGGATGAACAGGACCAACATCTGCATGTACACATGAGTTTGATTAAATTCTTGATAGAATAAAGCACAAGGACATTATAAATGAAAAAAAATAAAGGAAGTTCATCAGAGTCATACCAGGCCGTCTATTCGGTCCCACCTCCAAGCAACCTAGTTGTCTCCTTCGACTGGAATCAACTAGGCAGACCCCATTTACCAGCTAGTATACCATTCTGAATAATTGCTCAAATATAAAGAATGGTTATGGCTAGTACCATCATAGATGAGGGGGCTTCTGTGAGTATCCTTTCCTCAACTACTTGGAAAGCGCTTGGTTCGCCATCGCTTTTGCCTGAGATGAGAAATCTAACAAGCTTTGATAAAGGAACCAGTCGACCGTTAGGGATCCTTCCCAATGTGCCCATAGCATTGAGAGAGAAAACCATTCACATGAACATTATGGTAGTTCAAGGACCCCTGGATTACAATCTACTCCTTGGACGAGACTGTATTTATTGCATGGGAGCAATTGCCTCCTCACTCTTTAGAGTAATGTGTTTTCAGAATGAAGGAAGAGTGGTCAAGCTCGTAGACCAGCTTTCATTCCCTGGTTCACGCATAGCAAATAGTCATATACCATCCCTAAATGGTATTTTCATGCAAGAAATGTCTAAATCCCCAGCCCGCCCACTCGATGAGCGAGAGTGATTCGGGGGGCATGACTGAAACCCAGGGGGCATGCATCTTGGTCTGCTTCGGAAGGAAAACTTCGGGTATAGGCTAGGTTTCTGCGAGAAAATATGACTAGTCTGTACTCCCATCCGTGATTGGAAGAGGGGGTTATTCTAGAACAAGATTCTCTTTTCAAAGTTACGTGAGTGGAGTAACCTCCTCTACACACCTTTTTCTATTTCGATAGACATCGCCGAAGAAGTGTTTTGTTTGCGCTATGAATGGAGCAATCTTTGGGTAGCCTGAAAGAGGTATACCTTTCGTGATAAAACAAATGTTTTGTCAGCTCGAATAAAAGGTGACCTTGAAACTATGTTTTATACCTGGGAGCATGAAAACCGTTTGGCGTGCTGGCAAAGAGTGACTATTTATTTTTTTAATTTTGTAGGTCCTCTAACCGTTTAAACTCGTAGGATTGGTCATTTCCTAACTTGCATAAAGAAAGGATGTGGGGCAAAACTCTAAAATTTGTTGTTTTATATGAGACATTCTTATCACACGACTGGATTAATCGAGCAGTGTTACCGCAAGGTTCAAGCTCGTTAAAAAATAAACCTGCATCGAGCAGTGTTACTGCAAGGTTCAAGCTCGTTAAAACATAAACCCGCATCGAGCAGTGTTACCGCAAGGTTCAAGCTCGTTAAAAAATAAACCCACATCGAGCAGTTTTAGCACATAGTTCAAGCTCGTTAAAAGATAAACATAAGACATGAGCAAATGTTTCCCCCCGCGTTTAAGCTCGTTAAAAAATGAACTATTCCCCGGTAAATAACCATCGTGAATGTAGTACTTCAGTTGTTAAATCCTTGGCCGTGTTTGCACCGTCACCTCCACTTTTTCATTGGCCGATCATTCACCTCCATTTGATTGTTTACCCATTTTGAGGAACAGCTGCGAAGAGTGATTTCACTAGCCATCCTTGTGACACTGCCTTGATTGGAAAATTCCAAGCCTTACCTGGAATTAGTTGCTACCCGTTTTATCACTCGTTCCTCAAAAGACGAGTCTCCTTTAAGATCTTTTCAACTAACTCGTAAAATATGAAAAGATTGCCGAGCCATTGGCCTCTCCAGCTCGTTAAAGGGACAGGAAGTGCCATCCCTCCTCTAGATTTTAATCTTTTTGGACCTGAGGGATTATTAGACAAAAAGATCGAGCGCTTGTTTTGTTCGGCTCGTTAAAAGTATCGAAAATCCATCCCTTCTGTATTGTTTTATACTTTTTCGGACTTAAGGGATTAGATGACGAAAAAGGAATTTTGGAGTTACCTTTACGTTCCTTTTCAGACTCTCTAAAATTGAAAAGGACTGAGTTATCTTTGTTGTTAAACTCGTTAAAAATATTAATAGCAACAAACTTGTCTATAGACGAGAACGAGTTTCACTATCGCTAGGCTCGTTAAAACATAGCGATGGGTTTGCCAGAAGGGAAAATTATAGAACAAGCATATGTTATCCTCCTCAAGCTTGACAAAAATAAAGAGGTACTGGTCAGCAATGACTGGGGAAAATTGGGAAGAAAACTTGAAGAAACTTTGTTGGTAGCAAGTCGCTCTTGAACATGACACTTCCACTCCGTGTCCGAGTCGGGTTGGGTTGTTTCATTCACCGATCACATCACCATGGTCACGCCATACCATCCACATTTGGGGTTAATGCTACCAATCCATCACATTAGTGTCGCCGATATGTTCAACAGAAGTCATTCAGAGAATTCACCTGTGTCTCACCCACTACCATACATTATACTCCATTCTTTCATGACCGCCACCCTGAACCTTATACCACCAGATCGTTTTCACCTCCATTAAAATCATTTTCTCCGTTCCGTGTCATTGATGTGGGATTCATTTAGGCCCTCCTGTGACAGATCAATTCTTGTCGACATCAGCTCATTATCCAAGAAGTTGATCTAGGAACACCCCATTCAGTACTTTGAAGCTTGCATGCCTCAATGGCAAGTTTCTCACTTCCGGCGATAGGTTTACATCAATGGCCTTCGACCAGAAGATTTTGCGTGGTGTTTGACGCCAAGTGCTTTATTCACACCACGTGAATTGTATTGTAGTACCCTGAGGGTCATTATCATTATCGGTGATTCCTCTCGCACTTGTTAACAGTTTACATCATTGACTGGTAATCAAGCGATGTCTTTCCTTGTTCTACTTCAGAACATTTTTCACATGGATCCACTTGTACTTCGAGTGAAGATCGGAAGCGATTGAAGACCCCAAATCTAGTTTCATCCATCCGGGCTGCGATATAAATTTAGGGAAATAAAGACATTAAATGTACATCATGCTGCATAGATAATCATCCACCCAAAAGGATGATGGCTCTATCAGAATCATCAGTCTACACTCAGACGATTGTCTGTCCTATGTACATGAAAACGAATTTATAAAGCTGAGCATGGGAATGCCTACCTTAGCTAGATCATGAAAATAGTATGAAGATAATGTATTGTATTGTATCTTATTACAGGTCTCCTCCCAACATTGAAAGAACTTCGGATCCTCATAATAAAGCATTTCACCCGACACCAAAAGATTAATGGCCTCATACTTTAGGGGGCAACTATTATAGAAATTTTTGGGCCCTACAACACCAAGCATGAAATTTCCATAAACCAAGGGCTCCTAAGTCCCTAAAAGTGTTCTTCTAACCGCTAAAGGAACAAGGTCAACAGATTACAGCTTCTCCCATAAGTTCTCCATGAAAAACTGCTCAGAATTGGTCAAAACAGGATCATTGCAACTGCTCCACTGGCTAAGTGCGTTGCATCTCACCCAAATACACTGTGAGGGTGCGTTTCATTTCAAAATTCCCTTCTTTGGGGTGCAATGGGCAAGAAATGACAAATGGCAGTGTCATTCCGCAAGGTGGAGAGGCAATGGAAGCTTCCAGAATCTTCTCCTGTGACATTTGCCTCACTGAATTCGACCAAGGATGAGTAAGTGGCCATCAGTCTCCAAGTGGAAGCAAGAACTATCAGAGAGAAGACACTAATCAAATCACAAGCTAACTCATCCCCCTTACAGATATCTATATATGGATCCCTCATCCCAGAGATCCAAGAGGCTGGAATTTTGCATATTGTAAGGAATTGATGTTGGTTTCCTGAGACAAACATTAGATTGTTGGGTGATCTAAGCTTTGTTTGAGGTGAAGAGGGGCTTCTTTGCTGGGAGGTTGATGTTGGGTCAGGACAACCGGTTGTAACTTCTCTTGGCTCTTTTCTTTTTTATCAATAAAAACTATTTGAGTTTTCCTCCATGCTTTTGTGTCATTGATTCTTGTTACATTTGTATGATCAATTTACATCTGACCCTAGATTGTTTATGATTATATATCCATGTCTTTATATAGTGCTATGCTTCTATGATCTTACAAGTACTTTGTGAAGCTGGGCGTGCAAGGGAGCAGGTAGCTGAGGACTATCAAAGAAGAGAGGGATCAAATCAGGAGATTGGTGGAAGACAGAGGTTGGTCTTTCTGTTCCTCTCTATCTATAATTCATAAAGGAAAAACAAAACTAGCTTTTCTCTGTTTGTTTCTAAGGCAACTGACACACCTTAGTGGGATAGAGCAGTTCTAAATAGACACTTTTCCCAGTAACAAGATGTCATACTTTCTGCATTTTATAAAGACCTAACTTAGATGATATAGATGTTGATTGTCTAATTTTGAGAAAACAATAATATCATCAAGATATATCACAAGGAAATCATGGATTTCTTTGGCAAAGGCCATATCCATAGCCCTCTGTAAAGTAGCTCCTGCATTCATTAGCCTGAAAGGAATTTTCACATACATAAAGGTGCCCCAAGGAATGGTAAAAACGGTCTTGAGTTGGTCGTCAGGGTGAACCAAAATTTGATTGTAACCAGAAAACACATCGAGTAATGAGATTCTGGTTGACCCAACTACTCTTTGTAAGATTTGGTCCATTTTAGGAAGAGGGTAATTGTCTTTAAGTGATTCTTTATTCAGGTTTCTGGGATCTACATAGAGTCTGATCTCACTAGTTTTCTTCCTGGTTGGGACCAAGTTTGAGACCCATTCATAAAACCTTATTGGTGCAATTATCTTGGCATCATACATTCTCTTAATTTCTTTTTCTATTGAAGGTAATAAGGCAAGATTAATTCTCCTAAGATTTTGTTTGAAAGGTTTTTGATTCTCTTTGAGAGGAATTATGTGTTGTATGATGCTAGTGTCATAGGATTTAAGATCCTCATAGCTCCAAGAAAAGACATCTTGAAATTTTTTCAATAACTCAATGTATTTCACCTTTTCTATTGAAGGGAGTGACTTTGATAGTTTGATTAGCTTGGGATTGAATTTTGTGCCTATGTTACACTATTTTAATGGTTCCATTTTAGGCTTCCTAGGAACATGATTTGAATCGAATAAGTGTTCCAGAGGGGTTAATCCTTTTGGCAAGAAATTATCCTTGAGATTAATTACTTTGCTTTCTTCATTAATTGTTTTATCAATCTCAACCTGTTCTAGGTTGTCTATATCTGACCTTGTGAATTTAGTGGGATTAAAGCTATATAATTCATTCCCTTCTCTCTCATTTATTGTTACTTCATCCGTAGAGTATAGATCCATGGATGTATCAGTGTCTATATTACTATGTGAAAATTATTCTTCTAAAGTTAAGAAGTTGTTTATCTTTATATCAATTGAAAATACTTTCCTATTTTGCACATTACCTGGGATTCAAGGTCTATGCCTGACGTCAGCAGTGTATTGATGGTTAGGATGGAAGGGTAACTTGTAGGTACTGGCAAACATTCCTAAACTATGGGCTTGGATATTGTGCTTCCTAGGAACTACTGCAAGCTATGTTTCTAGAAACATATTGAGTATTTCTACAATGGTTCCTCTATAATAACTTAATCTAGTGTCTTTAGTAATATATACACTCTTAATCTGATTTACAACTTGCTCTGAGTCTCCTATGACTGAAACTCTTTGAGCACCTAAATTCCTAACTACCTTGAGACCTAGAATCAAAGCCTCATACTCGGCCATATTAGTGGTACATTTGAAATTTAACCTATAGGCATGGCCCTCTGAGTGATTGTTTTGTAAATGATAAATCCATACTCATGCTCCTGCTCCTAAGTTATTTACAGAGCCATCAAATTCCAAATGCCATAAGATTTCATGTACATAGTTCTCATCATCAGTATCCCATTTATTTTTATTTCTAGCAACCTAATTACTTTCTTCATTGCACAATTCTAAAGTCTCTTTAGATTCATCAGTAGTCAAAACTGCAATTTCTTTTGGTTCTGCAACAACATTGTTAGGAGTTTCGTTTGGTGTTTGATCAGTGTTGAACATAATAAAAGAGTCTAAATCTGAATGCATGGAGTAGATGAGATAGTTTTGAGGTCTATCTTGGCTGCTTACCATGTATTTCATGAAAGTTTCTCTATAAAATTTCTTGGGTTGTCCAAACGCAGAAATTGTGGCATATGACATATTGAATTTGAGGGATCCTTGAAGCTTGGCTCCCCAAGATCTAGATAACAACATGCCATATTTTGGTGGGATATCAACCACTACAATGTCCATGAGGATGCTCTTGGCATGATATTGGACTAAAGTAATACACAAATCTTTGATTAACCCTAGACATTCTACTTGACTTGAATCAAAGGAGAACAAGTCTTTGTAAGGTCTAGTAATGTCTAGTTTCAATTTTTCCATTACCGATTTTGGCATTAGGTTGTTAGAAGCCCCAGAATCTAACATGGCATTGTGTAGTATTTTGTCATGAATATTAAGGCTAATGTAAAAAGGTGGAACTCCTCCTTCTTGTGGTTTGCCATTAGCATCTGGTCCAAATATTAATTCCAGTTTATCATCAGACATGTAAACCAAGTCTTCGTTTTCAGTGATGTTCAGGGTATGATTTACCTTTGATTTGTAAGTTTCATTTTTAACTAGTTCATTCAAAGGGATTGAAATTTTCAGCTTGGATATCTCTGCTCCAAAATTGAATGATGAGGAAGGGTTGTAGACCTTTGAAACAAGTTTTTAAGTGGAATTATCTTCCTTTTGTTTACTTGGGATTTCCTTATGAGGAATTTCATATTTGGCATTATAGGTTCTTTTCTTGGGTTCTTTAAGTGGATCTGATGTGGATTGTGGCTCAACAGAGGGTTGGTTGGTAGTTATTTCTTCAATGATGGGACTAGGGGGATTTTGGCTTGGTATAGGAAGGATTTGAAGTACCTCCAAAACAGGAACTTTATTTGTTATTTTTAGTTGATTTTCCATTGCTTTCTTAGTTTGGTCAGGAGGACAAGCATTCTTTTTACTTCTCAAGTTATATTGTTTGTGCACTTCAAATATGGCAGAGTCATATCCCTATTTTATAGTCAAATGACTCTCCTAACTAGGTTTGTAGTTGTTGTAACATATGCAAGTCTTCCTCATCCTGGGAGAGGAAGAAAGGGTTTTGATCATCTAATCCCATTATATTGATCCGGGTATCTTTTTCTGGATCATCATGATCATATGATTCTGCATAGTTTTCTTGAAAATGGGGCCTAATGTTTTGATCAGGTCTATTCTTTCCTATGTTTTAGTTTTGATTTTGGTTTTTTCTAAAATTAACATTCGTAACTGGGGGTGCTTGTTGATTATCCCATGTTTTTCTATCTAGGTTTTCAAGTCTATCCATGATTCTTTCTACAATTTTGGCCAAAAGATCTACTTTACCATTAGATGTTGAAGCTTCATTAGAAAATCCTACTCTCCTTTCTAACTTTTCTCGGGCTTTTTTGACTAAAATATTAGCCTCTACTTTTATTGAATTGGTTTGGCTTTTCTCTAGGGTTGCAGGATCTCTTTCCCTAAGGTGGTATGCCATATCTAGATCAAAACCATTAGGGAACTGCATCATTGTGAGATTAGGAGGAGGCTTAAGGTTGGCCAGGATGGCATTGTAAGTGCTATTAGACTTGGTGCAGTAATATTCAATTTATTCTTTAGGACCTCTCCTAATTTTCTCATACTTATAAAGTATCTACAATGGGTTTTTCTTCCTCTCCCATCTCTCGATGAACATCCTATGAAAGTTTGTCATATCTGCAATACTACCAGTAGCTAAGTTTCTAAACCAGGTTCTAACTTCCCCAACTAATGTTTGGGAAAAAGGCCTCATTCTTACATCTATATCATCTATCTCATGTACCTCAAAATAATCATTCATTCTATTAACATGTTGTTGAGCAGTGTATAGGTCTGTAGCATCAAATAGTTGAATTTTGATCTGATAGTCCTGAGGTAAGTCATGGAACTGGCCAGGTAACACCAAAGGGGAATATCTATTGGCCATTTCTAAATCCTTGGCTTGGATCAGGGATAAGGGAAGATTAGTTTGAGTTGAAGTGGAGATGGATGAGCTAGCAGTGCCTATAGTTTAAAATGGAAGATTTCCAATCAAAACTGGAGTATTAACAATGGAGTTTTGAATATTAATAGTGGATGAAGGGGTTTCTATAATGGAAATTGGGATAAAAGGGACAGTTGTGTGTATAGGGGAGATGGAAGTATCTATAAGTGAACTCGAAGGGCTGATCGGTGAAGTGGGAGTGTATATAGGTGGAAAGAGGATTCTAGGTTGTATTGGGAGTTTTGGAATGAATGGGCTAGTCGAATGAACTATAGTAGAAATAATATATGGTGTGGTAGTGACGGAAGGGGAATTACTAACGTTGGAGGATTGAGTAGAAAATTCAGGAGTTAGAGCAGTATTAAAGGATGATAGTGGAGTGTTCAAAATGTATTCGTCAATTGATCTATTAGATCTTTGAACTTCAAGGTGTGCAATAAAATCAAGATCTAAAATAGTTTCATTAAGCACATTTTCAGATTTTGTTCTAAACAATGAGAGACAAATTGTACATCAAAAGGTAAATCTTCTAAAAACAACCACTCATCAGGACATGAATTAGCTTTCACTGATGGTGTTTTATCAGCTGAACTCTCTTCTTTTTTGGATTTTCTTATAATTTTGTTTGGATGATCAACAATAAAAACAGGGTTTGGATCCGGGTTGGCCCTAGTATAATGAGTTTTCCTGGTAGCCAGAATTGTAACTTTTTAAATGTTTTTTAGTGTAAATTTTAAAACTTTTGTAAAAACTAACATTAAGGGGCTCAAGATGATGATTAAGATTTCCGTAAAGTTTTAGGAGACTGAGGTTTGTGTTCCCTAGTAGGTCGCCACTATGTTATGACTCAAAACTTTTCCTTATACGTTTTGGAAGAAGGGAAGGCTTTGAGGTAACCACAAACCAACTTTAAGCACAGGCTCTAGCCAACCTATGGCTCGTAGAGGGTTTTCTCTATAAAATTTAGCTATGTTCGCTTAGATATTAGGCTAGTTCTAGAGTTCAAGGGGGTTTTTGATTTGTATGAAGATTTGGTGGTGGGATCCTTAAAACAGGAAGACAGGTTGATGCCTTTAGGCCATTGGGCAATGCAATCAAAGAAGCGGCAGCAAAGCTATAGTTAACTAACTAAAGGGAATGTTCAAGGGGCAAGATAGAAGAGTGAAGTACAAATCCTTGGATTAAATGGTGAAATGAGTCTTAACGAAGGTGAGAGAGAAATCAAGAATCCTCAGACCGAGGCTAAGATGGGAGAACATCTTCGAATCATGAGTAAAGGGAAATTAATAATCCTTTACTATAGACCAGAGAAGAAACTACGGAAGCTAAGGAGTAGTTAAGAATTACCTAGCTAGAATAGTTTAAGAGAAAACATTAAGAATGTATAACAGTAAGACAAAGTGTAGTTAAGAAAATTCTGAAATAATATTCAAGTTAAAACATTTAGACTTCTGAAACATTTAAGATTATGAAACAACTTTCAGAGAGATAAAACAACACAGGAGAATTACTCATTTGTACTCCACTTTACACATGAATACCTTGAAATATCTGATCTTTATTCATCAATCCATCATGCTGGCCCAGTTAGTGATACAAAAGCTTTACAGTCTTTGAACAAGATTCTATTGAAAGTATAAGAATCCCCCCTACATACTTCGATTTATGAAGTATTTATACAAAAAAAAATTACAAAATATCCCAAACTAACTTGGGAATTAATCTAGGAAATTCAAAATATATTTTCACAGGATGATAGTGACAACTATTGAACTGTTTTCTTTCTATCCTTTTTATTGTGGTTTAGCTAGAAGTTTATGGCTGCTAATTCTCTGTGCTGGCCAAAGGTTGTTTTCCTCTATACTGATACTCTTTGATACAGATACTCTTTGACCCTGTAACCATTTGACTCTGATGCTCTTTTACCTCGTTGACTTCGTGTTTGACCTTTAACTATGTTATGCTATAGTAAGTCAGTCAATTTTTCCCATTCTTGATCTGCTGGTAACCGATACTTAGCATTCTCCGGTAAGTTTCATCTACTTCAGTTTATTTGGAAAATGAAGTCTTATTTACAAACAAATTTTTTACCTCATGTTGGAAGTAAAATAGATTTTCAAAGGCACTGTACAGTACCTTTCCTGTTGATATTCCTGAAACCCGTGAAGTAGCCACTTGCTGCCTTCCTACATCCCTAAGTTTGTCATTGTAATCTCCTTGTTCCATAAGTTTATCATCAATGACTAACGGATTAGGTAATCCCTTTTCCTTTAGCTTATCAATATTAGCCATGAACCTGTCAATGGCTACTTGCATTTCATTTCTCTTTTCCTCTAACTTATGCATAAGGTCCCTCTTGGTGAGGACTTTCTTTACCTCCAGAATAGTAGCAGCCATGTCTTCAATTTCCAGTTCCTGTATTTGGTACTTGTTCTTGAATTTAAGAACTGGATGAGCTTGGTAGCATCTCTAGGCTTATTGCCTAATTCTATCTTCACTTTCCCAATAGCCTCAGTTATTAATCTTATGAGATCAATCTGCTCGAATATGACCTGTATGGATGGCCAAATATCATTGGCAGAGTCAATGATATTGGCCCAAAGTTTTTCCTTGGCGTCTCTAAGAGGCTACTTTATTGTCAAGTCTCTTTCCATTAACTTGAGCTTTTCCTTTAGCCTTGCAGCCTTCTATTCCTACTCTTTATGCAAAATCTTGGCAAGCTTATAGTCTCTTTCTAAGCTTGTCGCCTGTTCCTTTAGCTTGTTTATCTCGTTTGTCTAAATAAACATTTCTTCCATGGTATGAAAAAGCTTGGCTTCTTCATCTGTTGTTGTTGTAGAAGTTGTTGATGTAGACGCTACAATGGTGATGGGTAAGGCAGTGCCTATAGGAGGTTTTGGAGCCAATGCAGCTGCCAATGTAAATGGTACTACAGTAGTCACTGTGGGGATTACAGTTGCTGGTGTGGTACCCACTTCACCTTGCTTCAATTGGATTAAGGCATCCAATTCCTTCTTCGTGCTCCTCAACAGATCATTCAGATTAAGGACTAAATCCATTAAGTCCTCATGCTGAGTTTGAGACTGTAACACCTCCTATGTTTATGGCTGATGCAAGGAGGGTATCTTTAGTTGCTTCTTCAATGAAGAAATGTCCTTGTTCTTTTGTTCTATTAACTCCTCCGTTGCTTTGATATCTTTGGGATCATGTCCCATCTCTATGATCAAGTCTTCCAAAGACTTGAATCTGTTATCCTTGGCTTGTGATGAAGCTTGTTCAAGTTGATACTGAGCTGAGATGTTGTTCAGGGAACATTGTAGTTGATGAACAGCTATGGACTACCCTGCCAGGGTGGAGTAGATCATTTCTCCAGCTTGCTTGTGAAACTCTATTTGGTCCACAGGATGAATATCCCTGGCCAACACCTCAAAATCAACTTTATTATAGTCAGTGGGTGCCCTTGGTTGCTCCATAGTTGGTTGAATGAAGGACACCTACATCTTCCTCTCTTTGATGTCAAAGGTTGACATCAATCTATTATGATCTGAAGTAGAAAGTTTGAAAATCTGAGCATATGTCTCAGCTTTCAACCTTTCATTCCTCATTTTTATCTCTTTGAATCTATCTTTGATACTTTTATCCTGGTCTGCTAGCCTGCTGAAAGACAAGGCCTCTACACTCATCTGTCTCTATGTCATCTGGGTTCCTGAGGATGATGGTGGTTGTGTTTCCTCTGAAGGAGCAGTACCTTTACTCCTTTCTGTCTCAGAATCAGTTATTTCAACTGAGTCATCGGTGTCTTCACGTTCTGACACAGGATTGAGTCTAGGTCCTTTTCTTTTGCCTCCTTCATATTGAGCATTGAAGGCTTGTGTCCCTGAACTTGATCCTTCCTCCCTACTCTTTTGGGATTTTTCTCTGCATTCAAAGGAGTCTGCATGACAGGGGGAGTGCTCATTGTCCCTTCCTGAGGTAGTACCTACAAAAATGAATTTTCATCAATTTGATTTTCCAGATCTAATAACGTGTTTTCATAGCAACTTCAGTATTGTCCTTTTCCTCTAAAGTGCTTTCCACCCATTGCAATTGGTTGGCTTACTTTTCTATCTCAGGGATACGGTGATGGATATAGGGAGCCATCTTGTTTTTCTGACTTCTTTTGCAAATGAAATCCAACGGATCATATCTCCATATGAAGCTTTTTTTTTAATTTTAATCTCTAAAGGATTAGGTCTGCCTCGTTTCCAGCTTCTCTGCTATTAAAAATAAAAGGACCCAATTGGTCTAGGATCTTGAGCTGGGCTTTATTTTTGGCTTTGACAAAGTTTACCTCGTCTGAATTTATTATCTGTCTATATGTTAGGCCCCTATACTACCAGTGTAACCCCTTATTGTTATTAGTACAACCCACTTATTATATTGATGTACCCATGTAGTGCCCATATTGTTACTATTGTGCCCCATAGAAGCCCACTATTGTTATTATTGTTCCCTTACATTATTATTGTTATGTCGGCTCTGATTATGTTATGGCCCCTTAGACTCATATATATAGAAAGGAGGTCTTTTCATTTGTATCGTCCAAGAATTGTTCATTTATGTAATGTAAAGGAGGTTGCCCCCTCGAAGAGGCTGAATTATAAGGTGTTGATCTATCTTTTCTATCTTTTCTTGAGCTGGTTTCATAACATTTGGTATCAGAGCTTTGGATTCTAGGGTTTCGCTACTCCAAACCGGTCATCGTGGCATTTTCGCTATAACTTTTTTTCTGTGACGTTTCAGAAGTCACAAAAAAACCCATTTGAGAAGACAACGCGCTGAACCTTGGGTCCGAATTTCAAAGCTTTTCGCATGATATTTGCAGAGATATGATCTGAGGAAGTTGGTCTTTTTGCAGACTCCTGAATTACATTCAAAATAGGTGACATGGGGAAAATCTTCATAACTTTCTCTCTGGGGATCGGATTGAAATTTCATAAAAAGGTACAAAAAGGGGACAGACTGTAGTTTCTTGTAAGAATTTTTTGGATCCAAAGGTCGAAACGGTGACTCGTGGCACGTCATACAAGTTCGCTCTACTGAACTAGTCTATAATCAAGTCATTGTGGGAGATTTCACATAACTCTTCCTTGGAGAATCCAAATTGGGTCAAACTTGTGGCATTGGAAAGAGAACACAGAGGGCTACTGCAGGCCATTATTTCAGAACTTAAAGATCTGAAAGTACAAAGTTACAGTCCTTTCAATATCGAGCTCCTAAAATCAAGAAAATGCGATATGAGGACGTTTGATGGCAAGGATCCTGTAAATTGGATACTACAGATGGAGAAATATTTCGATCTACATGAGGTGAAACTATTAAAAAAGGTATGTATTGCATCTTCATATTTAGAACCGGATCAATTTTTATGGTATGAGGGGCTTTGTTCTCATAAAAAACTTGTTACATGGTCAATTTTCACGGAGGAAATGATAGCACATTATGAGGATACAAAGAGCAACACCTTCTTTAGAGCAACACCACAACAATTGGAAAGAGTAAAAGGGCTTTGTGACATAGTGGAAAGCAAAATTATGGAAACTAGGAAGCATAGCCTTCCACAACCTACAAGGGTTACACAACAACAATTGGAAGAAAAAAGAGAAAAAGGGCTTTGTTGCCATTGTGATAGCAAACGCATTAAAGCTCATAAGTGTGCTGAGAAGAAATTATTTTACATAGAATATGAAGAGGAGGAAGAAAAGGATCAAGAAAAAACAAAAGAAGAAGATATGCGCTAGGACCCCATCCCAGAGAAAGAAGAAATGAATCAGAAAATATCTTGTAAAGCATTGGCAAGAATTACAACTTCTCAAACTCTCAAGATAGAAGGACATATCAAGAAGAAAAAGGTGCAAGAAGAGAAAGATCACATCGAGAAAGAAGAAATGAATCCAACCATATATTGTAATTCATTGGTCGAAATTACCACTCCTCAAACTATCAAGATAGAAGGACATATCAAGAAGAAAAATGTTCAAGAAGTGAAAGATCACATCGAGCATCAAGAAATGAATCCGACCATATCTTGTAAAGGATTGGAAGAAATTACCACTCCTCAAAGTCTAGAGATAGAAGGACATATCAAGAAGAAAAATGTTAAAGCAGTGAAAGATCACATCGAGAATCAACAACAAGTTCTCCAACTTTTAAAGGATAACGCTACTTCGGTGCAAAATCAAAGGAAACAACAGGTAGATCAACATTGTAGTGAAAAATGTTTTGATGTAGGTGATTGGGTATTTTTACTGCTACATCTCAAGAAAGCTATTTATGAGAACGAAATGTTGGCAATACTACATGCACTTAAAAGTTGGTGACCTTACCGAATGGGAAGACTCTTCAAAGATGAGGATGTGGAAGCATTGTTTTATGCTATTTCTATTATCCAACCAGATTGGATAAACGAAGCAAGAGATGAATGGAAGAAGGATGAAGAAGTATGGCCACTTATTCAAAAGTTGCAAAAGATCCCAATTCAAACAATATTGGCAGAAATTGAAGAGGAAGGAAAAATCATATTGGAACCTGGAGCAGTCACAGAAACAAGAACTCGACAGCTACAAAATCAATCAATTTCAGAGTATCTCATCAAGTGGAAGAACTTACCCGCTGGAGATTCCACATGGGAGGACAAGCATTTTATACAGAAGCATCAAGAACTACTCAAGCGTTGAGGACAACGCTTTTTGAAGGAGAGGGGCATGTTAGGCCCCTATACTACTAGTGTAACCCCTTATTGTTATTAGTACAACCCACTTATTATATTGGTGTACCCATGTAGTGCCCATATTGTTACTATTGTGCCCCATAGAAGCCCACTATTGTTATTATTGTGCCCTTACATTATTATTGTTATGTCGGCTCTGATTATGTTATGACCCTTTAGACTCATATATAATGAAAGGAGGTCTTTTCATTTGTATCATCCAAGAATTGTTCATTTTATGTAATGTAAAAGAGGTTGCCCCCCCGAAGAGGCTAAATTATAAGGCGTTGATCTATCTTTTCTATCTTTTCTTGAGCTGGTTTCATAACACTATAGTACTCTAGGGCAAATAACCTCATTGGGAGGTATTTAGGTAGTTTGTATGGGTCTAGCTGGCACCCATAAATCTTGATTCTAGTGTGGTTTGGTACAAGTACCAATCTCCCACCTGCTGATTTATGTTTAAATGAAGGACTCTCCTGATCTCAGGACTAATTCTTGGTGGAGGGGTTCCACTGAGCATGGTCATCAAAGGGTGGACAAAGGAATTGATGAATTCATTGTATGAATAGGGGGAGGAATATTGATGAGTCAATGGGGTCTAGAAGATGACTGATATTGGTTGGCCCTTGGTGCCCAAATTTTGCAAGGTAAGTGGGAATTTATCTACTTGGAAGTAGAGGAACATGTGGTATAGTACGGAGGAGTACTTGAAAACCCTTTCGTTTCCCATTCTTGTGAACTGCTCATGCATTCTGTCAGCTATGAATGCGACAAAGTCATAAATGGTTGCAGGAGGTTGTCCTAGGGTATAAATGGACATGAAAGCCAGGTTGATTTCATAAATGTACTCACTTGTGGAGTAACCCAAAATACAAGATATCATGGATACAATATTTCGGCCCCAAGGAGAAAATATAGTTGCTACATATGGAAGGGGATATTTGGGGGTATACTTCTCTTCTATGATGATGGTTTCGATCAATTGGGCCAATCTTGCAGAGTTGAGTTTGGGATATAAGTCTAACAGGTCTCCAATTGAGAGGGGAGTTAACTTTGGCCCTGGTTGGAGCTACAGCATCTCATTGATGGACTCAGAAGTGATGGCGAAAAGGACTTTCTGGTCATGAGACACGATGGTTTTGTGACTGGGGACGTAGCAAGCATAGCACATATGTACAATTTCAGGAAAAATATGGACTTGGGGGAACTAGTACTTGGGAAAATTTGACTCCAAAAGGCCAATTTCATCAGCATGGTTCAGTTACTTGTCCCTACTTTGGCATTGTATTTTGAGCAGAAGCTCTATGACAGTGGTATCTTTTGTCACATAGCGGGGAGGTGGTAAGTGGTTAATTTCGCACCACTTATGGGTGTCGGGTGGTTTTTAGGAGGGGCCACCCGATTCCACTCAGCGACTGACACATCACGAGGGTAGTCTCATGGAAAACAACTTTTTCGTGCATGCATCGTCCTACAGATGATCCCACCTGAAACAGTTTCTGGGAAATTGGATTTGGCCCTTCAGATCAGACGGCGGTCGACGTGATTATGTGTGGAGGTTAATGGGGGGCCCAGCGAGCACTTTAAATATGGCGGTATCGGGATTAACAGTGGATTAAGGCGAGATTAGGCCATTGGGGTTGTTAGCAAAGGGATTAATCATGGTTTTTCCTAACTTAATCACAGATCGATTAGTTAGTGGGGTTTTTTTTGGGTTTTATGTATCTTATAGTTTATATTTAAACTAGTGTATAGGGATAAGTTTATATAGGAAATTAATATATACAAGAAAAGGGTTATTAATGAGAATTAATATATAGTGGTTAGAAGTTAATATGAAAAACATCGGGAATGAATAGTGCTAAGCATAATGTATTTTCTATGATTTATTTGTTTTTCGCATATATGCATTATAACTTAGGCTAAAGTATTTATGTGGGTTTTTTATATGAAAGTGGAATTTACATGGGGGTGATTACTTTCCCTAGGAAAATAATATTTTAACCTTATGAAAAGGGGTTTTTTTAGGGAAATGAATGAAATGAAGGGGGGATGAAGTTTTATGATGGGAATTTGGTTCTTGGTATCTATAAGTCATTGAGCCGAGGGTCCAGTCCCTCCAGAAGTTAGATAAATGTCCTGAGCCCCTTTGACTTAGAGTTTCTTCGTACTTAGAACTTTATTATGGGAAATTAGTTAAGTAAATAGGTAAAATGAATGGGGGAAGTTAATCAATTAACCATGAAATCCATCTTCATGCTTGATTTACCAATTAAATTTGAAACCTATGATGAGAGATGATAAATATGCTTTTTTCCCTATCATCATATTTCTGCAACCTTTCTTTTACTTACTCATCTACTTGTCCTACCATTTTTTCTTGACTTTATTAGGCTGCATTTAGACTAGAAAACCCTTATTAAAACATTTTCTTTTCTTTTCAAAAATCAAACTATCTAATTCTATCACTATATCATGCAAGGGCTCAAATTAAACTAATGAGCTCCTTTTATTTTACTCTACCTAATCTAATGATCTGCCAAGATTAAACTATTTGGTTAGATTTTATTCTCTAACTATCAACATGAAATTTAAAGCATGGCATAATCAAGATTAAATAGTTTGATTACCTTGGATTGTGGCATGAATCACAAGCTGCACACAATCATTATTTTTCATAAAGTATATAGTAATGACATTTAGACTTGCACACTTTCATGGTCTCTTTTTCTTTTTTGGGGTTCATATTTTTCACTTTTTCCTTGGACCTTTTTCTTTATTCTTTTTGTCCTTTAGTTTTTCTTTTAAGACATACCCTCTTTTCATTTTTTATTTTTCAATATGTAAAACATTTTCATAAAGAAAGGTATGTGCATATTACAAGGCTTAACCTTAGCATTCAAAATTATGACTCCTATTGGTATAGGAACCTAACAGATAGGAAGAGACCTATCGAAAGGTAGGCAATAAGATGTCCTACATTAGTCGACACAAAATGGGACAAGGATGATTCTTTTTTGAGGAATCTTTTTAACATTGAGTCAAAATGATAGAGGGCATGATGGTAGGATATGCTTGATGGTTGATGGAGGAAACAGAAGAAAAAAGGTTTTCCCTTCAACAATAGAAGGCACGAAAACAGTTTTAACCATGTAGCAATAGACTCATGAACACCAAAGAGTGTTAGGATATAGAGATGTAAGAACATCAGGATATATAGGCTAAACTAATAGGATGGTAAGATTCATATTGAGACGTCGTCATAAGGAGGGTTTATCTGAGGGATTTCCATGTTTAAGGGAACAAATGTTGCCAAAACATTCTTTGAAAATACGGAACATAACACAGTTCTATTGTCCACTTTCCCCATCTTATTAGTTTAGTGAGTCCAGACGGGTAAAATCATCGATCTTTTCATGTTTCAAGAGTTTGAAAATGACTGCAAAAAGAGTGACTCTATGTCCTATCTAATTAGTTTAATGAGTCTAGATAGGCAAACTCGTCGATCTTTTCATGTTTTAAGAGTCTGAAAAGGATTGTAAAAAGAGTGACTTTATCCTTCATATGTGTAATTTAATGAGTCTATATGAGATAACTCAGTGGTCTTTTCATATTTAGAGAGTCTGAAAATATTGTAAAGAATGACTCTAGGGTGGTCCCTTTGTCATAGTTTTTAACTAGGTGCGACAAAAGTTTAATAGTATACCCGGAATGATTTTTTTTTCCGTGAGTGAATCTACTAAGTCCGAATAAAGAGAATCCTATGCTCAATAGGTGTTTTCCTCATTTTGTTATGAGTATGAGGAGATGGAGAAAAAACGATTTTCATCGTGAAATTTTAATGAGTCACACGACGACAAACTCAATACCTTCATCGAATTTTAACGAATCAAATGAAGAAAACTCAGGGTATTGTTTTCAGTTTGTTGAGCGAAGAAAAATAGGTAAAATAACTGCTCATTCCTTCTTCGTATATTTGACGAGCCCGGAGAAGGAAAAAACTCAGGGATTTTTTTATTTAAGAGCAAGGAATAGTCCCAAAAGAGAAAGCGCTCATATCGTCGTCGTAAATGTTTAACAAGCCCAATTATGAAAACGCAGGGTTTTTTCAGTTTTACGTGTGAGAAAATTTCCTAAAAAGAATGCTAAGAGCTTCTTGATAAGTGTTTAATGAGTCTGAAGAAGGAACTTGGGGTTTTTTTAGTTTTATGAGTGAGAAAAAAGTCGAGAAAAAGAATGCTCATTCGATCTTTTTCAGTTTAATGAGCTAGAAAAAGAGGGAAAAATATTTGCTCGGACTATCGTCGTATGCGTTTAATGAGACCAACGATGAAAAACTTGGGGATTTTTTAGTTTTAGAGTAATAAAACTCCCCATAAAAGAAATCACTCATAGAGAATTACACATGGTCATTTATGTCATTCATTCCTGAAAATTCTTTCATCAAAACATGAGTAGTTTCTGTCAATCTAGGGTCATGGTGCATGATAATTATCATTTGGAAATGAACTACTTCTACTTTAATGACCTCAATTAAGATAATTCATGTCTCCAAAGTGACTATAGGGGAGTTCTTGAGCCTCCAGTTTTACCATTTGTATCATTTGAGAGCTGTGAGAGTGTTTTGGAGCTAAAAAGGAGCAGATTTTCAACGGGCGATTGCGGGAGATCTAGGCGACCATTCGACGTGTCGTTAGTCCCAAGTAGGAGCTAAAACCTTAATATTGCATTATGAAACCTTTTCTACCAGCATTTGGGTGATTTTTTGGAGATCTGGGGAACCCTAGTTCTTCAAACTCACATAACGCCCTCTAACATGCCTATAGGGGGCATTAAACACCCTTTATGACCTGCTAGAGTGTGTTAATCCTCCCTGTACCTCAAAAGGGGGGGTGTTAGTGCTTGAGGACACACCCCAAAGCCCTAGGAAGTGATTTAATATGCATTTTTCCCCATTTGCACTGAATTTTGGGTTGATTTGTGCAGGATTTGAGTCATTATGACTAGTCTATGGAGAAAATGGGCCCATGACTGACAAGAATTGTTGATGCGAAATGATCTAGATTACATACTTGCATTCCACCATTATGGGTTGATGAAGTATGCTAATTTGGACTTGATGAAAGGGTAGGAGGACTTGTTGAGCTGTATAATTTAGCGTTGGGATGAACATGAGTAGGTGTTTAGGATTGGAGATCATGAGTTGGCCATTGACCGTGATGCTATATACCTTTTGACTCATTTGTTGTGTAGAGGAGAACGAGCAAACCTAACCGGGAGTAGGCCTGATCCTCGATCCACCCTAGAGCTTGTTCAAGCTTACTGTATCCCTGCGAGTGCACTTATCAGCAACAGAGTCACCATAGATAGGATTAGGTCCAGATCTATGAGGGCCATTTTATGGTTCATTATGCATTTGGTGGGGTCAAAGAGTCCCCATGTTGCAACAAAGGCCCAACTATTTCTTGCAGTTGACTATGTCCAACCTCATATGTTCGACTGGTGTGAAGCAGTACTTTTCCAGTTGAAGACATAATTGACCGCATGCAAGACTCAAAGCCAACAGAGTTTTGGTTATGGCATTCTCATTGTCTCATTCATACTTGAGAGGTTACCTATTATGCACTTGAGGATGAGCTTAGGCCCCTTTGATCCTAGGGAGCCTAGGCAGGGGCGATGGGCATCACTTAATCCTCGCACAGGAGGAGGACCTATCTGACACTTCTTCTTGGAAGATTTCTTCGAGCGGCTTAGTTGCTAGATTGTGATGATTGATGACTATGCCTATGAGGGAATGGACTTCACCGGCAACCCTGACTTGATGCTGCCTCCCAGGAAAATCTGGGGTCCTCAAGGTAAGGATGATTTTTGAGAGTACTTAAATTATTTTTAATCTTTTGAATATTTATGTTATGTTTTATTTTATTTTATGGGTGAATAAGTATTAACGTTAACCTTTTTTCTTGACACCAATGTGGCATCGGTACGACGTGGAGGTGAACCTTGCCAAGTGAGGTGAGGAGGCCTACTACCTGATCGGGGGGGTGATGCTGGCAGTCTTCATGAGGTTTTGAGGAACCTGGAGGGCCTGAGCATGGGTGTGCCCCCCCTTCCAATAAGGGAGATCCCCGCTTATATGTAGAGGTGCACTATCGGTGTGCCTAAGCAGTTTTTGGTTCCTCTTTGGAGGATAGCAAGAGCAGTGTTATCATTTCATGAGTAGTAGGCTCTTTTAGTAGGCGCTTTGGTATAGCGAGCAAGTGTTTATAGCTAGGCTTAGTAGCCATTTTTTACTTAAAACACCCAAGTTTTGGAATATTTTGATGTAAAAGACTAGATTCCATATATATATATATATATATATATATATACAAATATTTTTGGTATTTTATGATGTAAATGTTTTTTAAGTGTTTTTGTAAATTTTTAACTGTGTAAATATTTACTTTTCATACATGTATCTATAGTGAATGAGATAGATGCCAATATAACACATATTTTTCCAACGAATAAGCAGTTATATTAGATTCTCTAGGAATGTGCTCATATGTGATAACTTCAAATTGACGTTCCAAGATTCATACCCTTAAATCATGATGTAACAAGATTGGATTACGAACATGTTACACAAAAATATCGTCACCATGATTATTTGAAGTCAGTATGGGTCTATCATCACTTGTATTGTCCTCCTAAGAAAGTCTCAGACCTCAGCTCTTCAAGTCAAGCTTTGAAAATGAGAGAAAGACATTGAAAATCAACAAAGCTCTGGTTTCGTACTTTCTCTCATTGTTTCCTACAGTCCTGCACCTCCTGTTTACAAAAACTACGGACCTGCCCACTCTGTCCCTAAAGGAGTGGGTGCGGACCCCTATGAAAGTCAAAAAGGCGCATGTTTATTCTAAAAAATTCAGTTTGCGTTAATTCTAGATGATTCTAGAGGGAATTTTGACATGGATTGGTCGCTCTTAGGTGGTTCATGTATCCCAAAAGAGAAGGAACTAATCCCTTGATGAGAGGAGCTATCCCTTTGAAGGAGGACCTAGTAACTTCCCTCCATTGCACTATAAATTAAGGCATTGGGCTGGTTGCTAGGGAGGATAAAAGCTGAACATTTTTTAGGGTAAATGCTGGTGGAATTGAGACTTCCTAGTTAAGCTTGAGAGGAGAGATCACATACCTTTTTGGCTTCATTGGGAAGAGAGTGAAACTTGTCAAAGTAGAGGAGACTTCTTGTTGGACCCAGGGAGGAGCTTGTATAGCGTGAAGGCATAGGTTGTAAAGTTCTTCTTTGATTTGAATTAATACAATCAGATTCATTTTTCTCAACAAATTGTCTTATCTCATTTGTTTCATGAATTCCCTTATCTTCATGTTAAATATGTTTTATGATATTGGCTTTTCAGGTGCTATTTCATTTGTTTGCTTGTTTGTGTTTGCAAATTCGCAACAAGGGAGCTCACTTGGATGAAAGGAGTGAGGCTTCAACAAACTTGCATTGGACCCAAGGTAGGCCTAAAACACTTGTTTGCCTTTGTTTATAAATGCATATTTACAGAAAGATATTTTTTGATTGGCTTGCTTGTCACTAGGTCTCTTTAGATTCTAGGAAGATCTATCTTGTCTGCAAGATCGACTCATTCAGTGTGACAAAATGGCGACCATACTGGGGACTTGATTTTTTCCTTGTTTTTAGTTTAACCTGAGAAACTGTGTTTTTGTTTCTGTTTTTGGCTTGTTGTGTGTGGAAATGGGTAGAATTAGTAGATCCAGGGTTATTTTTTGTTTTTCATAACTTGGGAGAGGACCTCACCCTAGGCTTTTGACACAGTGTGTACCTATCCGCACTTTTGTGTTGGGTTGTGTTATATTCTTTCCACGTAGTTAATAGGGGGTTTGAAGGGCACCCATAACCCCACTTTATGGGGTTCGGGGAAGCGCCGCGGAAAATTTTGGTTTTGGACCATATGTTAGGTTGGGCGGACCCACCTATGGTTTTTTGCATGATTTTCGCACATGTTTTTTGGACGCGATGGTTTTCGGTCCATGGTATTGGACGCGATGGTTTTCGGTCCGTGGTATTGGATGCTTCGACATGTATAAATATATATGGTAACATTGAAAGGAACATAATGAAAAATCAAGCTGGTAGTCCCAGTTTTGGGATCTAGGGAAAAATCTCTGTGCATATGTGTTTTATGGGTTATGCTCTCACATTGTTTATTTTCTTTGTTTAAGAATTCATATGCAGGTAATTTCTGTACAAGGTTAAAACCTACATTTGGTATCAGAGTTGTTTTGGCTTCAAGGGGACGCCTTTGTTGCTGAGGGGTTTCGCTCGGGCCTGTGTTAGACCCTGTTCAGTGGGAGATCTGCGAGATCGATTTTGGTGGTGAAAGAATATGGCGATCAGTGGAAAGATAGAGATTGAGAAGCTCAATGGTCATAATTTTGAGTTGTGGAAACTCAAGATGGAGGATCTATTGGTGGATAAAGATCAGTGGATCGCGGTAGATCCGGGTACGAAACCATCAGGAGTGACCGATGAAGAATGGAAGAAGTTGGATCGGAAGGCAAAGAGCACAATACGATTGTGTGTCTCGGATTCAGTATTGCTGAATGTATCAGGGGAAGCTATGGCAAAGGCTTTGTGGGTAAAGTTAGGGACTTTGTACCAATCTAAGTCTCTGGTGAATAAACTGTTCCTGTGGAAAAAGCTGTATAACCTGAGGATGAAAGATGGAGACTCGGTGACAGAGCATCTGAATGCATTTAATACAGTGGTAAATCAGTTATTATCTGTTGATATTAAAATTTCAGATGAAGATAAGTGCATCAGTCTGTTGTGTTCTCTACCAGATTCGTGGGATAGTCTGGCTATTGCAATATGTAGCAATGCAACTGCTTTGCAGTTTGATGAAATAGTCTCAGCCTTGCTGACACAGGAAATGAGACGGAAAAATATTGACAGCCATAATGGTGATGCCTTGTCTATACAAGGACGGTCCCAGAACAGAAACAAAAATAAGTCATCGAGTGGGAGATCTAAATCTAGAGGGAGATCTAAATCTCCAGGAAAACCTACAAAGGTGGTGTGCTGGAAATGCGGAAAGGAAGGGCACTTTAGAAGGGATTGTAAATCTAAAGCTCCTGATAAAGGAAAGGGATCTGATGATGCTCCTTCTACAGAGGCGAAAACTACCTCAGATGAAGGTGGGGATGTGTACTTGGCTTCTTCAAGTACACATGTAGATCATGAGGCATGGTTGATTGACTCAGGTGCATCCTTTCACTTCACTCCCCATAGAGAGTGGTTCTGCGAGTATGAGAAATACGATGGTGGTGATGTTTTCTTAGGAGACGATAGGAAGGCTAGAATCATTGGTCGGGGAAAAGTAAAGTTGAAGTTGCAAGGTGGAAGGGTTAGAACACTTCCGAGTGTTCTACATATTCTTGCATTGGCCAGAAATCTGATTTCTGTCAGCAAGTTGGATGATGCAGGTGTAAAGACGATGTTCGAGAAAGATACCTGCAAGATGGTTTGAGGAGCACTGATATTAATGCGGGGAGTTCGGATTGGAACTCTGTACAAGCTGCAAGGTAGCACTGTTGTTGATGGGTGCAATAGTTCTATGGTTCTTGAAAATCGAGTAGAGAATCTAGTGGTCTTTGGAGAGAAGACCATGTTGTGGCATCAAAGGCTTGGACACATTGGAGAGAAGGGCCTTCGAATACTTCATGGTAAAGGTATGGTAGAAGGTATGAATAATAGCTCTCTGGATTTTGATTTCTGTGAAAATTGTGTATACGGGAAGCAGAATCGGGTGAGTTTCCCCTTTGGTGGTAAGAGGGCGAAACAGATATTATAGCTTGTGCACAGTGATGTGTTTGGACCTGTGAAGGTTCCATCACTGGGTAAGTCTGTGTACTATGTATCATTCATAGATTACTTTTCAAGGAATACATGGATATATTTTCTTAAGAAGAAATCTGAAGTCTTTGACAGGTTTAAATAATTTAAGGCTCTGGTGGAAAATCAGACAGAGAAGAAGATAAAGGTGTTGAGGACAGATAATGGTGGAGAATTTTGTAGCAAGGAATTTGAAGAATTTTGTAAGAAGTGTGGTATAGCACGGCATAAGACTACCTGTTGTGGAGGTAAATCCTCTCTGCGGACAGAGACGGTCCCTACTAGCCCAGACCAGGTATACCAACAATCACACAATGCTATCATGCAAGTTCTGAATTGCAAATACAAAGTGGATGGTGAGAACCTACTTGGATTCCAACGCTAGTGTTCGTCGAAGAGATGTCGCCTTCATTCCTTTGCCTTGGCCGGTCACGATCCGCATGTTATAGACATTTTTGTGCCTTGCATCACTGAGCATAAAATGTCAATAATCTAAGCGATCCAAAGTCCCTAAACATGTTGTTCCTACCCCTAGAGGAACAAGGCCAGCAAACCACAGCAATTCACTGAAGTTCTCCACCTGAAAACACTCAAAAATAGGCCAATTCTGGATCATGTCAACTGCTCCACTGAGCATCTGCGCTGAATGTCAACTGCTCCACTGTCTACCTGCATTGAATGTCAACTGCAAAAAAGGCTACCTGCACTGAGCGTAACTGGACAAGTGGCAGGTTCATTTCTCAAGCTGTCAATGCCCAAGAAGCTTCCAAAATGACACTTGTATCAGGGAATTCGACTGGTGATGAGTAAGAGGTTCCAAATCTCCAAGTGGAAGCAAGAACCTCCAAGTGGACTCAAGAACTAAGAGAGGGAGAGGACACTAGTCACTTCTCAAGCTGACTCATCCTCTCTCCAAAACTCCTATATATAGATCTCTCCTCAATGAGATCAGGAGGCTGGAATGTTGTGATTGCAAAGAATTGTTGTTGGTTTGTGGTTGGATCATTGGGTGTTTATGCTTTGAAAGGGGCTGAAGAAGGAATTCCATTCTGCTGGGAAGGAGATGTTGGGTTGGATCCCTATGGGTTGTATCTCTTCCTGAACCTTGTTATCAATCAATAAAGCTTCTTGGTTCTTTCTTATATGCTGGTGTATTTTGTATGATTTGCATTAGTATATTTGATTTACTTCTAATCCTGAATCATTTATGAATATGTATATTTGCCTTTGTGTTGTGTCCTTCTCTTGTCGCAAGTAGCTGTTCTCTTGTCATAGGTAGTTGTTCTCTTGTGATATCGTGGGAATCAAGTAGTTGTTCTCTTGAGCAAGCGAGGGGGCAAGTAGCTGTGGACACCCAAATAGGAGAGGATCTAGATCGAGGGACAACTGGAAGATAACGGTAAGTCTACCAATCTCCTCTCTTTCACATTTCATAAAGGAAGAAACCGAAGTAGCTGTATTCGTTTGTTGCTAAGGTACTGTCACACCTTAGGTGGATAGGATCGTCCTGCATAGGCATTTTTCCCCACAACAAATTGGCGACTCCGCTGGGGACGATTGTTTTAGTCATTTTTTTTGTGTTTACATTATTATTTACCTCATAGACTCAACAGCAACAATCAAACTGCTTTGCAAAGTAGGCTGTTGCTGCTTTGATCCTTCACTGGGTTTTTGTCTATGATCTCAACAATGGACTCACAAATGACTTGATGATCATTTGTGATAGTCTTTAGTACCCTCTGAAAGCATCCCTCTGTTTATACCTTGCTTGTGTTTCTGATTTGGCCTCAAACAGTTGATTTTTGAGCATTTTATGACCCGGAATCCAAGAGAAATGAGAGTTTCTCCTTTCAACGCAGACACTGTGAAGGCCGTCTGCATTTCAACGCAGGTCCCGTGAAGGCTACCTGCGCTGAATGTCAAACTGACAGTGTTAGACTTGCGCTGAACCAGTGTGGCCTTGTGCAGCTGAGGTTCCTTGCTGTCTTTTGCCCTGTTTTGATCTCTGTTTTTGCAGCCTTTAACCAGCATAGGTACTAGTCTGATAACCCATTTTCTTTGCTTGAATTCCGCCTCGTTTTTGTACAAAAAGACTGTAAGTGTTTTTATGTGTTTGTGGCGTCATTTGCAGTCTTCCTTTGCATGAGTAAAGTAATCGTCCTGTAGCCCTTGATTCAGATCTGATTGATTGATTGATTGTGATCTTAGGAGAGAGTTCATTGGTTGTTTGCAGTTTGATTATACATTTGCTTTTGCTTATTGGTTTGAATTTGTCACTTTTAAGTGTCGAAACAAGTATTTCTTTCGAAAAGTTGCAAAGTGATTGTAATCTCTTCTACCCTTGCTAATTTTGGAAAAAGTAAACTTGTTTATTTCAGTCATTTAAAAGAAAATTCAAAATTGTACAAAAAGCTTTCTTTGTAGGCATTTATACTAAGAAAGTGGAAAACAAACACCTCCATTGTGCATTTGCATTTTGATAAGTTTGCATGATTGATTTAGGAAGAGTGCATTAGAGTGTGCTGATTGCTCTTTGAGAAAAGATAGTCGCTCTCTTTTCCCTTAGTAGCTAGGATTTTCAAAGTTGAAAGATTATAAAGCTTTCTTATCATCTTAGACTGCATTTAGGAATTGTACCATACATCTCGTGGTTATCCTGAAAGACAAACTTTAAAAATATCAACTTAAAATAAACTGAATGAACCTAACAACGCTTTGCAACATAACGCACAACATAGAGGTCTAGGTAGAGACTTGTTCTGGCGTCGTTAAACCTAGTGACTGTCGATCTCGGGGAAGGTGGGTGATTCCTCCTGAGGGACGATAGCGCTAATACGGACTTGTGCTCCCACGTACCATCGCGTATATATTGGGAGACCCCTATAGGCATATATCCTTTATCCTTAGGAAGCCGTGTCGGCCGCCCTACTAATCGCAATGCAGTGAACACAACATTCACGAAGATCGACCACCCGTACCGTAAAAAGTATTCTGTGGTTTTGCGAAACGTTTGGCACACCCTCTGCCTAGATCTCCAGAGCAGTTTCTTTTGGCCTTTTTCAGACTCTATAACAGAAAAAGTCCATCCGAGCATTTGTCACTTCGGGCTCGTTAAAACATCGAAGGACACTAGAGTCACCTTTAGCTTTTTCTCGACTCTTTAAAAGTGAAAAAGCAGGTTATGTCTAAAAGCGCCTAATAAAATTCATTCAATTCAGAAACACATTTCCCCTTTTGTATTTTAGTTGATCGAGTAATCCGCAACCGTGGAAGAAATCAATTGAAACCCCGTCGTTCGTGGAGGCTTGCGAGTCAGCCGTCTTTGTCTCCGGAATCGAAAACAGTACGGACAAAACAAACTCGCTTAACCGGTTCAAAATCTCCCATTAAAGTTATAACAACTGTTCCAACAACATCTGAGATTCCGGTTACTCCAAGCATTTCTGGAAACCCTGCCTCTATTAAAGAAGTTCAATAGCCACAGAGGGACAGTAACACTGATCCTAGTCTGAGAACAAGTACTTGCGTTACTGAACCAGTTCTATCTGTAACCAGTCCAGAGAGTATTGTTCCTCAAACAACTGTCGCTGTCGAAACAACCCCTTCTTCGGCACCAGAAATATTTTACGGACCTGACGGTCTTCCTCTTCCACCTGGTCTGATTGCGATAGAAGAAATTGTAGAGGACAAGCAAGCAAGTACTCCAACCCATTTTGGAGTAGGGGTCACTCTTTTTCCTGCAACATCAGAAGTTAGTCCATCACCAGTGGAAGTTCCTGTAGAATCGCTAGGCAATTTATTGGATAGACTTAAAATGTCTAAGCAACCATCGACATCTAGGACTGTGTCGAACGACACAGCGATGGTAGATCTACCTGCTGCCACTCCGACGATGTTTTCCGGTGTACCATCTGTCCCAACTAGCTCTCAACAGCTAGAAGGAGTCCACCCAAGGACTATTTCGACAGCGTGGTCTGTTCCAGTTTGTTCCTCCGGAATAATATCCGGTAATTCTTATGTTGAAACTAGACAAATTAATCCCTGTGGAGGTCAATTTGGGCCATCCAGTCCCCAAGGGCAAACCATACCCTTGAGTTCCGGATTGCTACCATATGGGGGGCAGTATGCCCTTTCATTACCCCCTCCGGGAGGATACCCATACGGCAGTTCTCAACCGTATCCAGGTTATACTGGAGTTACGACAAGTGGTTGGGTACCTATGCTACCCCAATAGCCAAGAGTTGTGTATTCTATGCAACAATGTGTACCTATGTCGAACATCCCGACGACGCCAGCTATTGTAACAGTGTCGCAAGTTCAAACGATGCCTGTTGTGTGTCAACCTCAGATTTCTCAGGTTGTAATGCAACAACCCCTTGACCCTGTGACACAACCACAATTGCCAACTGCCGGGACGACACAGGTCCAAACGGGTACAATTACCCCACATCTTGGTCCGTCGGTTAGTATAGCACAGCAGAACATGGCTTCACAACCGTGGCTGGTGCAATACCAACAACCACAATTCCAGCAGGTGTACCAAAGATTTGAGCAACAGATCTTTGGGAATAGTGGACAACCGTATATTCAAAACAGATTAAACCAACCGCTTTACAATGGTCAATTCCACCAGCCGTATCAATCATACCAACATCAATTACATTATGCTGGTATGCAAAGGCCTACTGCTCAAGCGATTCCATCGTATCCTGGGTACGCCTCGCCAAACCTGAATCAGCAGTTACCATTCGTGGCAACTTTAGAATTACCAGATTTACACTGATTAACGAACGATCCAATTGCTTATGCCCATTGGTGGCTAGCGATTCCTCACAAGCTTCCATCGGACATTCCTAAATTCAATGGAAATCCAGGCGAAGACCCGTCGAATCATGTGATGACTTTTCATCTATGGTGTTCGTCGAACACCTTGAACGATGATTCGATAAGGCTTCGCCTTTTTCAGAGGACATTGACAGGTCCAGCGGCTAAATGGTATATTGAATTACCTAGAGCCTCTTTCGACAATTTCAGTTCCCTAGCCACGACTTTCTTAACCCATTTTCAGTTACCGATAAGGTATGAAACTGGAACAGAAATCTTGACCAATTTCAAGCAGATGACGGCCACACATATATCTGATCATATACATGAGTGGCGTCGTCATCGCAGAATGGTAAAGACTTACGTTCCCGATCAGCTATTAGCTGAATGGTTTATAAAGTCGTTACTTCCTGCGATAACGGAAGATGTGGCCAAGGGGGGAGTCGTAACATAGGAGCAGGTTATTGCTCGTGCACAGTATCTAGACTTAGTGTATACTCAGTCTGGCACGCTCTACGACAAGATACCTGTCGCCCCTAGACCAGAATTTTCAATTCCTCCTCCTCCTGGATCAAATAGTGACTCTCATGCTGGCGATGGTGTGATTGGCACTGGGAACGCAAAGTCGACAAAGGATTTGTCTAAGAAAGCCCGAAATACTTCGAATCAAAATGAAAATCAAGAAATTCTTGCTTCGGAAATAAATGCCGTATCAGCAGATAAGGGCAAAAATTCCAATCAACCAGGAAGCAAGAAGAAGCAAAACAAAGGGAAGAAGAAGAAACAGGGTGAGTCATCCCCTCAAAAAACTTCTTCAAACCCTCTTGGAAATAGGAAATTTCCTTGTCAAATATGCGATGAGGAGGATCATCGGACAACAGATTGTCCATTAAGAGCTGAGCTCAAGAAGTTCTTCAAGAGCTCTAAAAACTCAACTGTGTTGACTTATCCATTTCCAAATCCAGGTCAAAATATGGTTGATAGTGGAAATGCTTCCCCGTCGCAAGTGCTAATGTTATCGATCTCTAAGCAACAAAATGATGCTTTGATTTCCACAAGGAACAAAGATTACGGGAATCCACCGGTGTCGAACGACAAAGGTAAAGATCAATCGAGTAGTTCGACAACAACTTCGGCAGAAGTTGTACCCCCCATCATTCCTGAATTAACAATAAAACAGCCAAAGGGGGTAGTACACAAGTCGAAATTTAATCCTCGCGCCAGGGTGGCGCAGCATTATAACATAGTGGAAGATTTGGCCCAATCGCCATCCGCTATGTCGAATCTTGAGGTACTACAAAATTGCCCATCCCAAAGGCAGGCGTTGTTATCAGCTATTGGTGGGGTTGATCCTAAGGATTCCAATCTTGTATCCTTTGACCACAAAGGATATGATCCTCAGTTACCTGCTCAACTAGCTGTTAACACCCACGTTGTTCCCTATGACTCCCAAGGGAATACGGCCGGGGTAACCACTAACCAATCTTTGGATCACAGTTTCTAGCCAAACTGTGATCAAAGAGGGCTCTCTCTTTATGATTTGTCTCTGTTATGATGGTGTTTTAGGCTAGCTATTATGCTCAGGTTTTGGTTTATGTTTTGGTTGAAGGATTTCTTTCAAATCTTATGATATAGTGTTTAAATAGTGAAATACCATTGGGCAATGGAGTCTGGAGTTGTGAAATGACTTGATATGCAGGATTGGTGGTGTTCAAACTGCAGGGCCTATTGTGTATTTTAGACAAACAAAATTAGCTTAAATAGTGATGTATGTCAACCAATACAAAGCATTTAAGAATTTTCTATTAAGTTGGTGAGGTGAAGGTGAACACACTGCACAGGAGCATAACTTGAATTCCTGTGACAAAGGCCACTGTGAAAGGTGTATTCTGAAAGTGCAGCAATTAAGAATTACACTTATCTAGATTACAGCTGAAGAAAACATTCATAAACAACACAGATTGAACTCAGGGTCCTCAGTGAATAAATCCTGAAAGTTATTCTTTTTCCTTGTTTCTTAGTATTGAAAATCAGATAACATATATGGATCTTAACAAAACAACTAATTAACAGAGAGAGTTACAGAGACTTATTGTATGGTGAAATACACAGGAATCCAGCAGTTATCAACAGACACCAGAACGCATTCAACATTTCAAAAATCCGAGAAATTCCATCACTTTCTTTATTAAACTTCTGAAAGGATTACAGCATAAGAATTTCTTCAGGAGAAATCAACAACAACCCTTGCAAGCTCATGCGAAGGGGACTTTATAGGAATGTTTATACAAAATATCTCAGGCATTGAGTCATCTGAGAGAGAAAATATCTTCATAACTTCGTACAGAAAGTAGAAAAGAAGTTATTACAACTTTGAATGCAACATAAATGCTCTTTATGTCTGTCAGAGGATAATTTGACCTTTGGAGGTTAGTGAGTCGGTTGAGCCACTTTGATTTAATGCTGGAGAACACGTCTTTATGCTTGCTGCGCTGTATTTTCTCGGGTTTGCCACCTGTGATTGTGATTGCTGCTGTGGTGACCGAATAGCCCTGCTGAGTTGGATCAGCTTTTATCTTTCCTCTGTATGCTTATCTACCAAAATTCTGCCTGTGTATGACTACTTATAAACTGGACAAAAATTAACATTTACAGGTTCTGGCTTGATAATATTATCTGTGTCAAATTTTTCCAGACATCATATGTGGGCAATTGGTGCTTCACAATTGCCTCTATGGTTTCATCTGCTTCTGTATACTTAAAGAAATTTGGAGGCACATCAAACAGATGATTGATCTCATTCATAATAAAAAATAGGTTGTCCACCCTATTGTATAAAATTTTCCCTGATGCTGGCCCTGATTCTGCTGAAGTGCTGGGTTGTCTTGCAATTTGTCCTGCAGCATGGGCATCAACCCTCTTGATGTAGTTTTCAAGGGTAAGCAGTCTTCCTACACTGCTTAATATGCTGGGGAGGCCTCTGTTCTGTAATGCCTGAAATCTATCCATGAACTTGTTGATTTCAGTCTGCATATCCTGGGTTCTTCTTTCCAGTGTTCCCACCAGGTTTCGTAGTGTCAGGACCCTTTTAACCATTGAGATTGTCTCAGTCCTGTGAGCAATTCCCATGGTGGCCAGTTGAGAGCTTGTCCTGTTATTTAAAATATTTATCATTCTGGTGGCAGCATCAGGCATGTTGCCAAGGTTGGCTCTAGCTCTGTGTATTTCCCTGTTGGCCTTTGTAATGAGTACTGTTTGTTCATCTATAGTCTCAATGTACTGCCACTGATTGGTGATAGACCGACCAATATTGCCCCAAAGGACTGCTTTTAGCTCTGCAGTCACCTTTTCTAGTGCGAGCTCCTTCTCAAGCTCAGTGATCCTCTTCTTTAGAGATTTTATCTCTCGTTCCTTTTCAGCTACATTCTGTTTGCTCTTATCATATCTCTCATTTATTTTAGCCAAAGATTCTTTGGCTGAATTGAGCTCCAGCATTTGAGCTTCCAGGACTTGAATTTCATTTTGGAGTTTCTGCATATCCAGACTATGAGTCTGTTCTGTTGCTGGTGCAGTTGTTGATGTAGTTGGTGCTGTAGGCCCTGTTTGCTGAGGAGGAGGGGCAGTTGTTGGAGCAGCTTCTTCAAGATTGATTATTTCAGGAGGAGGCTGGGAGGTTTGACCCTCTTCTTTTTGTTTCAATGCTGCCTGTAGTGTTGCCTTTGCAGCCTCTGATTCTCCTAGTTTGTCTTGAGTCCGGATTAGCTCCTTGTATAGAGATATCAACAGGGTTGTGGCCTCTTGATCATGCCTTTGCTGTGCCACATCGTCTGTTTGAGGGTGGATTGTGGCAGGGAGTTTCATCTTTCTCCTCAATGCTGCCATGTCAGCATCCCTCAACTTCAATATCTCTTGGATCCCTTTGATATCTTTGGGATCATGTCCAATCTCAGTGATTATTTCTTCCAAGGACCTTATTCTGTTGTCCTTTGCCTGGGATGATGCCCTCTCTAACTCCAGTTGAGAGGCTGTATTGTTAAGGCTATTTTGTAGCCTATAGTTATCCAAGGTCTGGTCTGCCAGAGAAGCATAGACCATCTCACCCGTTTGCTTGTGCAGTTCTATTTTGTCCATTGGGTGGATATCCTTGGCAAGGACTTCCAAGTTAGTCCTCAAATAATCAGAGGCAGTTTGGGGCTGTACTGCTGTTGGCATGAAATGACTCATGATCATTTTGCCTCCCTGCACATCATATGCAGACATGAGTCTTTGCTGATTGGTGGGAGCCAAGTTTAGCAGATGGTTGTACAGCTGTCTTTTGATGGGCTCATTTCTCATCTTAATATCGATGAACTGTTGTTTAATACTAGGCCCACCTTCCCTTTGCTGCCTGGAGGAACTTACTTCTCCTCCCATTGACCTATCCTGTTCCTGTTGAAAGGAACTTGCTGATGTTTCCCTGCTGGGTGGGACCATACCCAGCGGCTGCCCTATTGGCATCTCTTCCTCTGAAAGAGGATTGATTCTCTGCCTCTTCTCCCCATGAGTTGCTGACGTTGTAAGGGGAGTTTCTCTGTCCCTTTTCCTGCTTGTGTCCTCCTTTTGTGGAGTCTGGAGTGTAGATGCCTCAGCTGAAGTCTCTTGCCTTGGAGGCTCAGTTTGTTCAGTGGATTTAGGGACTTCCACTGTTTGCTTTTGCTGGGCAGGCTGTTCCTGCCTTTGTTCTTTTTGTTGTTGCTGCTCCTCTTGCTGCTACCCTTCACCCTGCTCCTCCATCTCTTCTTGTTGCTGCACTAGGGTTTCCATTTCCTCTTCGGTCATAGGAGGTGGCTGTTCCACCTGCTTTTCTTTGCCCTTGTTGACTGTCTGTGGAGGATTCACGGCAGCTTGAGGATGCTTTGTTGAGGACGAGGCAGCTGCTCCAAGTTGTTTTTTGAATGAGAGGGGAACCTGTCCACAAGTTTCTAAGTCAGCTTCCTTTTGAATATTTCTAGCCTCTCTCTCTAGCAGCTCCTCACTAGTAATTTCCTCTTCTAGGGTACCTTCTTCCCAGCTTAATGTATTAGCATACTGCTCAATCTCAGGTTGCCTCACGTGTGAATAGCTGCCCAATTTGTATTTTATCCTCCTGAGGGAGACAAAGTGATTGGGGTCATAGGGTATCCATTCAAAGCTAGTTTGCAGTCTGAGGGCCTCTAGGATACTGTTTGCCTCTTTCCACCCCTCCTCTTTTCTGTTGTATAGGAAAGGGCCCAGCTGGCTCCTTACTTTTAACTGTGACTTCTTGTTCTTGCTTTGAAAGTGGAGGTAGTCGGCATTCCCAAACTGCCTGAAATATTCTAAGGCAAAAAGCCTCATGGGGACATACCTTGGCAACCTAAAAGGCTTCAACTCACAGCCATATATTCTGATGACTGTGCGGTCTTGGTAGAGGTACCAATTACCAATGCTGTAGGTTTTGTTCAGGTGGAGAATTCTCCTCATGTCATCAGTTAACCTTGGAGGAGGAACACCATACAATACTGTCATGGCTGGATGAATGAATAAGTCAATGAACTCAGAGTATGTGTATGGTGATACAGAGGCACAATGAAAGACAAAGGTCCAAAACACAACTGACCTTGGATTTCCCTGGGCATTGACTTGCTTCAAGGGAATAGAGAAGTTGGCTGGCTGATAAAACAAGAATAGGTGGTATATGTATGAAGTATACCTGAACAGTCTTTCCCTCTTCAAATTCATAAGCTGGTCATGGATCTTATCTGCAATGTATGTAGCATAATCATAATGTACAGCTGGGGGCTTACCAGGAGAGAATATAGATAGCATTGCCATTATGATTTCATCCACATCCTCCAGTCCCTTGAACCCTAGGACATAGCTGATCAAATCTACTAGCATTCTCCCCAATTCATTCAAGTACTGATATCCAATAGGAGGAGTTCTGATGGCTTCAGAGCCTGGTTGTACAAGCAGCTGGTTGATTTTGATGAGTTGGTCATTTGACAACTTTTTCCCCTTCTTTATCAAGTTCTGCATGTGGAGGGGGGTCAATGGCTTTGCAGTATGGAAGTGCAGCATCTCATTTATACTCTCTGGGGTGATATGGAACAGGACTGAGCCTGTAGGGCTGATGACAGCTCTCTGGCCTGGGTCATAGCACTCCTGGCATCTGTAGATCAACTCTGGCATAGGATTTACCTGGGGGAGGTTGTAGATGGGCAAGTTTGAGTCCCAAATCCCTAAGATATCTGCTCCACTAAGGTGCTGGGCTTTCAACTCATTCAGCATCTGAATATTATATTTGGAGCCCAATGGAAACCAGTCTAGCATTTGATAATCCATATCTCCCAGGGCTTTCCATTCTAATTCCTGGTGAGGGGCATTGAGAGGCTTGATGTTCAGTGCAATTGGAGTCTCCATGGTCTATTCAGTTTCTGTCTTGCAGGTGAATTAGTTTCAAGTGAGCAGTACAACACAAAGGTGAGTTTTTGCAATGCAACTGTGAATTATGGGGAGCAGAGGGTGAAATGGACACGCAGCAATTGAAATACTGCTCGGATTATAAATAAGACCAATGCCTGGTCTCCCTCTGTCTTCTATGGCAGGTTTTAAGTAACTTGACCAACTGTCTCACGTTTGCGCGAGCAGTTTACAGTTTTTGACCCAAAACTCGGGAAATGAAGGCTCTGCTGGTGGTTTCAAGGTTGCAATTGTAATTAAAAGTGCTTGCAGAGGAAAGCTATCGGTGAAATAGTGAGTTTCAGTGTTCCTTAAGCGTTCTGAGCAATTTACAGTGAATTTCAGGCGTATGGAGGATGAACTATGAGAAATACCTGGCTAACCGCGAACAGAGGTCGTAACTGTGGGTGGAATTGGTGCTCTGGAGGTCTTCAGGCTGTTTCCCGCAAGTGGCGCAGTTCAGAACGTAAAAATAGCATGCAAAGGAAATAGTAGAAAATGAGCGAAAAGTACAAAAAAAACACGTTTTTTGGCTAAATATGGACTTTTTGCAATTTGGCGCTTTTCCTGTGATGACGTCAGCATGACGTCATAGGGTGGGGTCAGCCTTGGATGACGTCAGCATGACGTCATCGGATGAGGTGGCGGGCTGCCATTGGTCCACGGGGTGACGAGGTGGCAGGCGCGTTGGCACGGATGCGGACAAAAGGGTGATGCGGTGGCAGGCAGGGTGATGACGTGGAGATTGCGCTGGACCCTCAAACCGTGTGGTGAGGGACCTAACGGTTACGGTTTAGCCCTAGCCACCACGGTTTCTCGGGGCGGTTATGATATGGCCCCGCAATTATCAGAGATTGCTTCGAGAGTCCTCAATGGGCGATGTGTGGCCGTGCCCTGACGTAACGCAACGTCACTTTCTCGGGCGCTAAACCTCTGTCGCGGGGGCCGCTCCGATATTAATACGGACCGTCGGATCTCTTGGATCTGATCCGACGGTGGACGGGGGAATGATATGTTCGGGGGATATGCATGCGGGCGGAAACCTTCGGATATGGGTTTTTGCAATGTTTTCAATGTATTTCAAAAAATAAACCAAATGCATGCGCCAACTTTGGTTTAGGCAGAGAGAAGTGGGTTTTTTGGGTCTTTTCGTGATTTGAAAGGGGTTATGGGTAAAAGGGGCTTGCATAGGGTTTTTCTTGGCAAATGTTGGCTTAGTGAGTGGAATGACTTGAGGCAAAGGGGGGTAGATGAGGTGTAGGTGTATCCAAGTGGCCAGATGTCACTTTGATCCCTGACATAGGACTTATTGGCTATAATGCCAAGGGGAGGGGTATTTATACAAAATTTGGGGTTTATACACCATGGTGTTTAATATTAGTAGGGGAGAGGTGATATAGGGATTTATATAGTAAAGTTAGAGTTAATATGGATGAGGGGAATGAAGGGGGAAAACACTGAATTTGTTTGTAAAACACTTGGTTTAAAGAGTAGATCAAAATGAAAAGATTTTTACACAAGAAATGTGGCTTTTGAATGAACAAGAACCATCATGAAACCATGATCTTCTTCCATGAATCTCAGCTGATAAGGGGATGTTAGTAATGAAAACAAAGGGGGAAGGAGGGAGGTTAGTCATGCTCCTTGCTGTAACTTGATGAAGATGAACACCTTGTCAATTTATAGACTTTGCCTTGGTAAGCACAGTTAACACATCTGCAATGGTAAAGATAACCTTTCTGCAACCCCAACTACTTACCCAACTACTTGCCTAGCATTTTTTATTTCTTCTTAGAGGGTGCACTTGGACTTGCAGACCCTTACTTGCCTTTTCTTTTCTTTGGCTTTTCCTTTGTTTTTTCTATCTACTTCTACCCTTATCTCATCCAAGGTCCCAGATTAAGCTGTTGGGAGCCTTTTCTTCTCTACCTGAACTACTTGTCTGCCAAGTTTAAACAGTTTGGACAGACTCCTTTCTCTATTCTACAACTGCAAATTTAAACCATGGAATGATCCAGATTAAGCTGTTGAATCATCCATCAAAATTTGAAGCTCATACCAAGCTATAAGCATAGATTGAGTTCTCTTGGAAATATGTGATCTTTGAGTCATCAAAGCAGAGCATATTTGGACCTTCCATAGCCAATCATGAAATATGAAACCTATTGGTATAGGTATCTAACAGTGGCTCCACATGGGGATGGTTTTTCTTTTGAAAGACCAAGAACAGCAGGTCAGAATGCCTTGGCCTTTTACTGCTTTTATGAACTTGAAGTTTTGCTGCTCTGAATTGCCCAAATTGTGTGCTTTTCTTCTTGGTAGACCTCTAATTCTATTTATCTTTCGCTGGCAGTCAATAAACTTGAAAAAACTGCATTATTACAATCTGAACAGAAAATCATCTATACAGTTGGGTATGTACAATGGAAGCTCATGCTGTACTTATGGGTGGTATTCAAAATAGTGCTTCAGCATCCTGCCATTCACAGGACCTTCATCCAAGTCAGTTTCACTAAGACTCTTTAGGAAGTAAGTGTTATTACCTTGTACTGCTTGGACAGCAAATGGTCCTCTCCATAAGGAATCGAATTTTCCATGTTTTCCTTTCTCTTCTCTTCTTGCATCCCACTTGAGGACTTTATCACCAACATTAAAATCTTCTGCTTTGGTTCTTCTGTCAAAGGCTTTCTTTAGTTTTTCTTGTAATACCTGAACTCTGCTGAAAACTTGATCTCTGGTTTGATGCAGACATATGATTTGATTTATCCTTCTTTGCATATCATTTGGTTCAGCTTGGCTTTCTTGAAGAAGCTTCATAACAGGCACTCCTAGTGAAGAGGGGAATTTGGCCTCTAATCCATAAACCAACTCATATGGGCTGGTCCCAATTGATCTCTTGGTTGTTAGTCTATCTGCCCATAAGGCATTGACTAGTTTCTTGTGCCAGTTCTTTTTGTTCTCTTCCAGCACCTTCTTTATAATATTTACAAGGCTTTTGTTTGATGATTCAGCAAGGCCATTTCCTTGAGGATAGTATGCAGTAGAATGGCCCAAAGTAATATGAAATTTGTGGCAGAAATTCACCATTTTCTTGGATCTGAAAGCAGCAGCATTGTCTGTAATGATTTTATCAGGGCAGCCAAATCTAGCCAGTATGTTGTTCTCCAAGAACTGAATGATTACTGAATCATTTGCTTGTCTGCATGGGGCAGCTTCAATCCACTTAGTGAAGTAGTCTGTGGCTGTTAAGATCCATCTATGTTGGCCTGAAGATGAGGGATGAATTTCCCCAATGAAGTCCAATCCCCATTGTTGAAAAGGTCTCTCTGTTGCAATAGGCCTTAAAGGAAGTGGCAGCAGTTGTCTCTTTCCCTCAAACACTTTGCATTTATGACATGATGTGATGAATTTTTTGACATCAGAGAACATGGTGGGCCAGTAGTATCCAGCCCTTAGTATTTTATCCACAGTGGACTTCCAGTACAAGTGTCCACCACAGTCTCCTGCATGAAACTCTTGCATGATATTGTTAATTTCATTTTCAATTAAACAGTGCAGCAATATACCTTCATGGTTTTTCCAAAGCAAATTGCCATCCATCACACAAAATCTTGATGTTTTCATTTTTAAGAACCTACACTTAGTTTTGGACAGTCCTGGGGGAGCACACAGGTTTTGTAACACATAACAGATATCAGAATACCAGGGGGATTGTTCAAAGGCTACATTGATCTTTGGAGTCGCCAGCTCTGTTTCACTGTCCAGCTGATTGATGTCTAAGGCTTGAAAATTTGTTTCTGTCATTAATTTGGCCAAGCCTTGCCCTTTTATTAGTTTTGTAGGTTTTATCTCAATGTCAAATTCCAAGATGCTGGCAATCCATTTTCCTCTTCTGCCTTCTAAATTCTCTTGGGTGAGAATGTCTTTGACAATAGGACTTGGCACATATGCTTTGACATGGGAATAAAGGATATAAATCCTAAAGTCTTTAATTGCTTTGACTAAAGCATAAGCTTGTTTTTCCATGATTTGATACTTCAAAGGTGCATCTCTAAGAGCTTTGCTAAAGAAAGCAATTGGCTTTTCATTTCCTTGGTCATCTTTTTGTAATAAAACAGCAGCAATAGTATGTTGGGAAGCAAAAGAAAAAATGATAAATTCTCTGTCAAACTGAGGATTGGTCAAGACTGGGGTCTGGGTAAGGGCCAATTTTATACCTTCAAATGCTTGATTGGCTTCAACAGTCCACTTCACTTTTGAATCCTTTTTCAGCATGTTATTTAATAATCTGGTTAGCTCTGCTAGGTTTGGGATAAACCTTCTCAAGAAATTGATTTTTCCCAAGAATCCTTGTAATTCTTTGACATTCCTTGGGTGAGGCATTTGCAGGATAGCTTGTATCCTATCTGGGTCAATTCTAATGCCATCTTTTGAGATGATGTGTCCTAAGAGCTTGCCTTCTTCTAAACCAAAGAGGGATTTCTTAGGGTTCAAGGAGATTCCATATTTTCTGCATTTTAGGAAGATCTGTCTTAGATGTTTTATATGTTCTTGGTCTGATTTTGAAAAAGGTGTTAGGTCATCTAGATAAATGACTAAAAAGTCATGAATCTCCTTTGCAAAAGCAATGTCCATTGCTCTTTGAAATGTTGCCCCTGCATTTTTCAAGCCAAAAGGCATCTTTACATATTTGAAAGTTCCCCATGGGGTTGTAAATGCTGTTTTGTCCTGATCATCAGGGTGAACTAAGATCTGGTTAAAACCTGAAAATCCATCCAGTAATGAGATCCTTGAGGCCCCCACCACCCTTTGAAGAATGTGATCCATCTTGGGTAAGGGGTAGTTGTCCTTTAAGGATACTTGGTTTAGATTCCTTAAGTCCACACACAGCCTGATCTCACCAGTCTTCTTTCTTGTAGGGACTAAGTTGGAGATCCATTCAGAGAATCTGATTGGTGCTATGATGCCTGCTTTGAACATTTTATGTACCTCTTGTTCCATTGCTGGGAGAAGCATAGGATTGATTCTCCTCAGTTTTTGTTTAAAGGAGGGATAGTGTGTTGGATTACAGAGGTGTCATAGGACTTTAGGTCCTCATAGCTCCATGCAAAAACATCCTGGAACTCTTTGAAGAGGTCAATGTATTTTGGCTTTTGGTCAGGAGGTAAGGAAGCAGATAATTTAATTATCTTGGGTTTGTCAATTGTACCTATGTTGCACTCTTCAATGGCTGCATTCAGGGGCTGCATTTTTGGTTTTCTGGGAATATCATTTGAATCAAAGATGTCCTCTAGTGGGGTTAGGCCTGTTGGTAAAAAATTGTCTTTTAGCTCAATGATTTCAGTTTCAGCATTGGACACTCCCTCTTCCCAGTCAACTTGTTGAATTTGCTGGATGTTTTCTATATTGAAAATAGTTGGATTCAGCATTTGCTTTGCAGTCCTAGGTGATATTGGCTGAGCGGTCTGTTGAAACTGTATTTTTGATGGACTTGCTCCATTAATTATTTGTGATTGACTTGCTGTCTCAAGTATTTGTGATTGACTTGCTGTCTCATTGTCAATATTTAATCCTGCAAATTCTTGCTGCAGAGTTAAAAAATGGTTTATTTGCTTGTCATCCTCAAATACTTGCCAATCATTGATGTTGTTTGGAATAGAGGGTCTGTGTTTTACTTCAGCTGTGAAACAATGGTGGGGCTCAAAGGGCAACTTGCAGGTACTTGCAAAGGTGGCTAAACTATGAGCATGTAGATTCTGGGTTCTGGGAATTTTAGTGATTTGGAATTCAGAGAAGAAGTTTAGTACCTCGGCAACAGCAGACCTATAAGTCCTTAGTCTTTTGTCATTGGTGACAAAGTTTCCTTTCACTTGTTGGATAACTAAATCTGAATCTCCCATGATTGAAACCCTGGCAGCTTGTAAGAATTTTGCCAACTTGAGTCCTAGTAAAAGAGCTTCATATTCTGCCATGTTATTAGTACATCTGAAATTCAATCTATAGGCTCTGCCTTCTGCATGACTATTTTCTTTATTGTGTACCCAAACTCCAGCTCCTGCCCCTAATTTGTTGACCGAGCCATCAAATTCAAGGAACCATAGAATATCTTGTTGGGGAGGAGGTTTTATGATCTGTTCATGGGCTGGTAATGTAAGTAGCAATTGTGGTTTTTTCTCTAGCTTGTCTTCTAGGACAGTCTCATCATTTAATTGAATGTTCTTGACAATTAAGGCAGCAGCACTATCAAATGTTTGATTGACTGTTGTTTCATGAGTGATACTACTCTCATTTGCATCTTCCTCCTGTATGAATATCTTGGTTTCAACTTCACCTTTTGAGGGAGTAGTTGTATCATTGAAGAGAATGTATGAGTCTATGTCTGAATGGACAGCATATATAGGAAAATTTTGAGGTTTTTCTTCGCTGCTGACCATGTACTTCATTAGTGTTTCTCTGTACAGTCTTTTTGGTTGCCCAAACACAGAGATGGTGGCATATGACATGTCTAATTGTAGGGAACCTTGGAGTTTGGCTCCCCATGATCTTGATAACAACATTCCATACTTAGGTGGGATATCAGCAACTACCACATCCATTAGGATTGTCTTGTTTGGGTATTGAACTAGAGACACACATAAGTCTTTTATGAGACCTAGACACTTGACTTGGCTGGAGTCAAAGGAAAACAAATCCTTGTATGGTCTTGTTATGTCTAAATTCAATCTCTCCATGACTGCTTTTGGCATGAGATTGTGAGAGGCACCTGAGTCAAACATTGCATTATGTAGTATTTTGTCATGAATATGTAAACTGACATAGAAAGGCAGTACCCCTGTGACTACTGTTTTTCCATCCACTTCTGGGCCAAAGAGGAGTTCTGGGGTGTCATCCAGTACATTGACATCATCTTTGTTGCTAGTGAGTTGGAGGGACCTTTTGATTTGCAATTTATAGCTGTCATGCTTGGCTAATTCCAAGAGAGGAATAGCTATTTTTATTTTGCCAATTTCTGTTTCAAGATCAAAAGGTTTTTCAGATTGGGTTTTGGGGTTATAGGTGACAGTTCTTTCCTTGTTCATTACATCTTCTTCTTGATTTTTGTTTTGTCTTTGGGATTTATCCTTTTTACTCATCTCTTGAGGAGTAACATTTAAATTAGGATGAGAAGATGAAGTGTCCAGAGACTGTTGTCTTAAAGACAGTGGCTCAGTGATTTCTTCAACAATCACTTCTTCTGTAGGTGAATTTAGTTTGTCACTAGGTTGTGTGACTATAACTCTTTCAGGCTGCTGATTATCCTTTTTCTTTTCAGGCTGGCTAACATTCACAGTTCTGCTCCTTAGCTTGTACTGTTTATGGACTTCATAAACAGCAGTGTCATAGCCTTGTTTAAAGTCAAAGGATTCCCCTGATTTAGTTTGGAATAGTTTGATTTCCTCATCCTCATGATCTTCTTGTGTTAAGAAAACTTGACTTTCACCATCTAGCCCTATTAAATTAATCTCAGGATCTTCATTGGGCTCTGCTGATGTGGAAGTTTCTGCATAATTTTCTTGAAAAGGGGGTCTGATTTCTGGATCAGGGTTTGCCCTGCCAACGTTCGGGTTTGGATTTCTCCTAAAATTTGGATTCCTAGGAGGATTGTTTTGTGGTGCTTCCCATGATGCTTTTCTTTCAACTGATTCCACCCTGTCACCCAATCTTTTCATGCTGTTGAGTATGGCATCAAGCTTTTGATCAAAGGTTGTGGGTTCTTCTTTGTATATGCTTCTCTTTTCTAACCTTGCCCTGTTTCTTTTGGCAATCAGGTTTGCTTCTACTGTGACAGCAGCCTTCTGGGCGTCTTCAAGGGTCTCAGGTTCTCTTTCCTTCAACTGATATGCCATGTCAGAATCAAATCCATCAGGGAACTTGTACAAGGCCAAATCAGGAGGAGGTCTTAGGTTTTGTGGTATTGCATTGTATGCATTGTTGAATCTAGCACAATACTCCAGAACGGTCTCTTGAGGACCTCTCTTGATTGTTTCATATTCACCAAGTATGTGCAGGGGATCTTTCTTCTTCTCCCATCTGGTAGTAAAGGCCTGATAAAGCTCATCAGGGGTCGTGATAGTATTTGCAGCAATCGACCTGAACCAGGTTCTAACATCACCTGTCAGGCTTTGGACAAAAATTCTCATCCTCACACTGTCATCATCTATCTCATAGTTTTCAAAGTGATCTTGCATCCTCTTAGCATGTTGAATAGCAGAGTAAGGGCCAGTGGAGTCAAAATATGTGATTTTGGTTTGGTAATCCTGGGGTAGAGCTGCAGGATTAGCAGGTAGCTGCAAGGGTGCATACCTATTTGCCATATTTGGAGGGTTGGGTGTATTAATAGGTGCTGCTGGGATAATAGGAACAGTGGGTACCACAGGGGTTACAGGTGAAGCTGAACCTAAAGTGTGGTTCAAGGGGATATGTGCAGTGGATGAAGATGGGGGAGGAGAACTTTGAGATGTAGATGGTGAACTAGGGGAACTTGGAACAGACCGAAAGAGGACTTTAAGTGGAGTAGAAAGGTTAGGAAAATCTGTAACTGAGGTCAAAATAGCAGCCTGATCCTGCCTTTGCTGCCTTCTAATGTTTCTTGGGATTGTACTTGGATTATCAACAATGGTGGGTAGATTTGGGTCAGGATTTGCCCTAGTATGCCGAGGATTTTTCTTAGGAGCCAGTTTCTAACTGTTTTTTAGGATTTTGTGGGAAAAATTTTTATATCTGAAGGGACTGGATGAAGATTTTGGAATGGTTATATATTCTCAGAGCTAAGATGAAGATTCCCAAAACAAGCTCCTCCCTAAAACTGCTAATGTGATACAGAAACAGATTAAAGGCCTCTTGACTTATTTCAGGCTTGATAGTAGCTATATGGAAGATATATAGTAAAAATCTCAAGCATTCCCCAGTGGAGTCGCCAATTATGTTAACACCCAGGTTGTTCCCTATAACTCCCAAGGGAATACGGCTGGGGTAACCACTAACCAATCTTTGGATCACAGTTTCTAGCCAAACTGTGATCAGAAAGGGCTCTCTCTTTATGATTTGTCTCTGTTATGATGGTGTTTTAGGCTAGCTATTATGCTCAGGTTTTGGTTTATGTTTTGGTTGAAGGATTTCTTTCAAATCTTATGATATAGTGTTTAAATAGTGAAATACCATTGGGCAATGGAGTCTGGAGTTGTGAAATGACTTGATATGCAGGATTGGTGGTGTTCAAACTGCAGGGCCTATTGTGTATTTTAGACAAACAAAATTAGCTTAAATGGTGATGTATGTCAACCAATAGAAAGCATTTAAGAATTTTCTATTAAGTTGGTGAGGTGAAGGTGAACACACTGCACAGGAGCATAACTTGAATTCCTGTGACAAAGGCCACTGTGAAAGGTGTATTCTGAAAGTGCAGCAATTAAGAATTACACTTATCTAGATTACAGCTGAAGAAAACATTCATAAACAACACAGATTGAACTCAGGGTACTCAGTGAATAAATCCTGAAAGTTATTCTTTTTCCTTGTTGCTTAGTATTGAAAATCAGATAACATATATGGATCTTAACAAAACAACTAATTAACAGAGAGAGTTACAGAGACTTATTGTATGGTAAAATACACAGGAATCCAGCAGTTATCAACAGACACCAGAACGCATTCCACATTTCAGAAATCCGAGAAATTCCATCACTTTCTTTATTAAACTTCTGAAAGGATTACAGCATAAGAATTTCTTCAGGAGAAATCAACAACAACCCTTCCAAGCTCATGCGAAGGGGACTTTATAGGAATGTTTATACAAAATATCTCAGGCATTGAGTCATCTGAGAGAGAAAATATCTTCATAACTTCGTACAGAAAGTAGAAAAGAAGTTATTACAACTTTGAATGCAGCATAAATGCTCTTTATGTCTGTCAGAGGATAATTTGACCTTTGGAGGTTAGTGAGTCGGTTGAGCCACTTTGCTTTAATGCTGGAGAACACGTCTTTATGCTTGCTGCGCTGTATTTTCTCGGGTTTGCCACCTGTGATTGTGATTGCTGTTGTGGTGACCGAATAGCCCTGCTGAGTTGGATCAGCTTTTATCTTTCCTCTGTATGCTTATCTACCAAAATTCTGCCTGTGTATGACTACTTATAAACTGGACAAAAATTAACATTTACAGGTTCTGGCTTGATAATATTATATGTGTCAAATTTTTCCAGACTTCCTGTGTGGGCAATTGGTGCTTCACAATTGCCTCTATGGTTTCATCTGCTTCTGTATACTTAAAGAAATTTGGAGGCACATCAAACAGATGATTGATCTCATTCATAATAAAAAATAGGTTGTCCACCCTATTGTATAAAATTTGCCCTGATGCTGGCCCTGATTCTGCTGAAGTGCTGGGCTGTCTTGCAATTTGTCCTGCAGCATGGGCATCAACCCTCTTGATGTAGTTTTCAAGGGTAAGCAGTCTTCCTACACTGCTTAATATGCTGGGGAGGCCTCTGTTCTGTAATGCCTGAAATCTGTCCATGAACTTGTTGATTTCAGTCTGCATATCCTGGGTTCTTCTTTCCAGTGTTCCCACCAGGTTTCGTAGGGTCAGGACCCTTTTAACCATTGAGATTGTCTCAGTCCTGTGAGCAATTCCCATGGTGGCCAGTTGAGAGCTTGTCCTATTATTTAAAATATTTATCATTCTGGTGGCAGCATCAGGCATGTTGCCAAGGCTGGCTCTAGCTCTGTGTATTTCCCTGTTGGCCTTTGTAATGAGTATTGTTTGTTCATCTATAGTCTCAATGTACTGCCACTGATTAGTGATAGACCAGCCAATATTGCCCCAAAGGACTGCTTTTAGCTCTGCAGTCACCTTTTCTAGTGTGAGCTCCTTCTCAAGCTCAGTTATCCTCTTCCTTAGAGCTTTTATCTCTCGTTCCTTTTCAGCTGCATTCTGTTTGCTCTTATCCTATCTCTCATTTATTTTAGCCAAAGATTCTTTGGCTGAATTGAGCTCCAGCATTTGAGCTTCCAGGACTTGAATTTCATTTTGGAGTTTCTGCATATCCAGACTATGAGTCTGTTCTATTGCTGGTGCAGTTGTTGATGTAGTTGGTGCTGTAGGCCCTGTTTGCTGAGGAGGAGGGGCAGTTGTTGGAGCAGCTTCTTCAAGATTGATTATTTCAGGAGGAGGCTGGGAGGTTTGACCCTCTTCTTTTTGTTTCAATGTTGCCTGTAGTGCTGCTTTTGCAGCCTCTGATTCTCCTAGTTTGTCTTGAGTCCGGATTAGCTCCTTGTATAGAGATATCAACAGGGTTGTGGCCTCTTGATCATGCCTTTGCTGGGCCACATCGTCTGTTTGAGGGTGGATTGTGGCAGGGAGTTTCATCTTTCTCCTCAATGCTGCCATGTCAGCATCCCTCAGCTTCAATATCTCTTGGATCCCTTTGATATCTTTGGGATCATGTCCAATCTCAATGATTATTTCTTCCAAGGACCTTATTCTGTTTTCCTTTGCCTGGGATGATGCCCTCTCTAACTCCAGTTGAGAGGCTGTATTGTTAAGGCTATTTTGTAGCCTATAGTTATCCAAGGTCTGGTCTGCCAGAGAAGCATAGACCATATCACCCGTTTGCTTGTGCAGTTCTATTTTGTCCATTGGGTGGATATCCTTGGCAAGGACTTCCAAGTTAGTCCTCAAATAATCAGAGGCAGTTTGGGGCTGTACTGTTGTTGGCATGAAATGACTCATGATCATTTTGCCTCCCTGCACATCATATGCAGACATGAGTCTTTGCTGATTGGTGGGAGCCAAGTTTAGCAGATGGTTGTACATCTGTCTTTTGATGGGCTCATTTCTCATCTTAATATCGATGAACTGTTGTTTAATACTAGGTCCACCTTCCCTTTGCTGCCTGGAGGAACTTACTTCTCCTCCCATTGCCCTATCATGTTCCTGTTGAAAGGAACTTGCTGATGTTTCCCTGCTGGGTGGGACCATACCCAGCGGCTGCCCTATTGGCATATCTTCCTCTGAAAGAGGATTGATTCTCTGCCTCTTCTCCCCATGAGTTGCTGACGTTGTAAGGGGAGTTTCTCTGTCCCTTTTCCTGCTTGTGTCCTCCTTTTGTGGATTCTGGAGTGTAGATGCCTCAGCTGAAGTCTCTTGCCTTGGAGGATCAATTTGTTCAGTGGATTTAGGGACTTCCACTGTTTGCTTTTGCTGGGCAGGCTGTTCCTGCCTTTGTTCTTTTTGTTGTTGCTGCTCCTCTTGCTGCTGCCCTTCACCCTGCTGCTCCATCTCTTCTTGTTGCTGCACTAGGGTTTCCATTTCCTCTTCGGTCATAGGAGGTGGCTGTTCCTCCTGCTTTTCTTTGCCCTTGTTGACTGTCTGTGGAGGATTCATGGCAGCTTGAGGATGCTTTGTTGAGGACGAGGCAGCTGCTCCAAGTTGTTTTTTGAATGAGAGGGGAACCTGTCCACAAGTTTCTAAGTCAGCTTCCTTTTGAATATTTCTAGCCTCTCTCTCTAGCAGCTCCTCACTAGTAATTTCCTCTTCTAGGGTACCTTCTTCCCAGCTTAATGTATTAGCATACTGCTCAATCTCAGGTTGCCTCACGTGTGAATAGCTGCCCAATTTGTATTTTATCCTCCTGAGGGAGACAAAGTGATTGGGGTCATAGGGTATCCATTCAAAGCTAGTTTGCAGTCTGAGGGCCTCTAGGATACTGTTTGCCTCTTTCCACCCCTCCTCTTTTCTGTTGTATAGGAAAGGGCCCAGCTGGCTCCTTACTTTTAACTGTGACTTCTTGTTCTTGCTTTGAAAGTGGAGGTAGTCGGAATTCCCAAACTGCCTGAAATATTCTAAGGCAAAAAGCCTCATGGGGACATACCTTGGCAACCTAAAAGGCTTCAACTCACAGCCATATATTCTGATGACTGTGTGGTCTTGGTAGAGGTACCAATTACCAATGCTGTAGGTTTTGTTCAGGTGGAGAATTCTCCTCATGTCATCAGTTAACCTTGGAGGAGGAACACCATACAATACTGTCATGGCTGGATGAATGAATAAGTCAATGAACTCAGAGTATGTGTATGGTGATACAGAGGCACAATGAAAGACAAAGGTCCAAAACACAACTGACCTTGGATTTCCCTGGGCATTGACTTGCTTCAAGGGAATAGAGAAGCTGGCTAGCTGATAAAACAAGAATAGGTGGTATATGTATGAAGTATACCTGAACAGTCTTTCCCTCTTCAAATTCATAAGCTGGTCATGGATCTTATCTGCAATGTATGTAGCATAATCATAATGTACAGCTGGGGGCTTACCAGGAGAGAATATAGACAGCATTGCCATTATGATTTCATCCACATCCTCCAGTCCCTTGAACCCTAGGACATAGCTGATCAAATCTACTAGCATTCTCCCCAATTCATTCAAGTACTGATATCCAATAGGAGGAGTTCTGATGGCTTCAGAGCCTGGTTGTACAAACAGCTGGTTGATTTTGATGAGTTGGTCATTTGACAACTTCTTCCCCTTCTTTATCAAGTTCTGCATGTGGAGGGGGGTCAATGGCTTTGCAGTATGGAAGTGCAGCATCTCATTTATACTCTCTGGGGTGATATGGAACAGGACTGAGCCTGTAGGGCTGATGACAGCTCTCTGGCCTGGGTCATAGGATTTACCTGGGGGAGGTTGTAGATGGGCAAGTTTGAGTCCCAAATCCCTAAGATATCTGCTCCACTAAGGTGCTGGGCTTTCAACTCATTCAACATCTGAATATTATATTTGGAGCCCAATGGAAACCAGTCTAGCATTTGATAATCCATATCTCCCAGGGCTTTCCATTCTAATTCCTAGTGAGGGGCATTGAGAGGCTTGATGTTCAGTGCAATTGGAGTCTCCATGGTCTATTCAGTTTCTGTTTTGCAGGTGAATTAGTTTCAAGTGAGCAGTACAGCACAGAGGTGAGTTTTTGCAATGCAACTGTGAATTATGGGGAGCAGAGGGTGGAATGGACACGCAACAATTGAAATACTGCTCGGATTATAAATAAGACCAATGCCTGGTCTCCCTCTGTCTTCTATGGCAGGTTTTAAGTGACTTGACCAACTATCTCACGTTTGCGCGAGCAGTTTACAGTTTTTGACCCAAAACTCGGGAAATGAAGGCTCTGCTGGTGGTTTCAAGGTTGCAATTGTAATTAAAAGTGCTTGCAGAGGAAAGCTATCGGTGAAATAGTGAGTTTCAGTGTTCCTTAAGCGTTCTGAGCAATTTACAGTGAATTTCAGGCGTATGGAGGATGAAATATGGGAAATACCTGGCTAACCGCGAACAGAGGTCATAACTGTGGGTGGAATTGGTGCTCTGGAGGTCTTCAGGTCGTTTCCCGTAGGTGGCGCAGTTCACGTAAAAATAGCATGCAAAGGAAATAGTAGCAAATGAGCGAAAAGTACAAAAGAAACGCGTTTTTTGGCTAAATATGGACTTTTTGCAATTTGGCGCTTTTTCTGTGATGACGTCAGCATGACGTCATAGGGTGGGGTCAGCCTTGGATGACGTCAGCATGATGTCATCGGATGAGGTGGCGGGCTGCCATTGGTCCACGGGGTGACGAGGTGGCAGGTGCGTTGGCATGGATGCGGACAAAAGTGTGATGCGGTGGCAGGCAGGGTGATGACGTGGAGATTGCGTTGGACCCTCAAACCGGGCGGTGAGGGACCTAACGGTTACGGTTTAGCCCTAGCCCCCACGGTTTCTCGGGGCGGTTATGATACGGCCCCGCAATTGTCAGAGATTGCTCCGAGAGTCCTCAATGGGCGACGCGTGGCCGCGCCCTGACGTAACGCAATGTCACTTTCTCGGGCGCTAAACCTCTGTCGCGGGGGCCGCTACGATATTAATACGGACCGTCGGATCTCTTGGATCTGATCCGACGGTGGACGGGGGAATGATATGTTCGGGGGATATGCATGCGGACGGAAAGCTTCGGATATGGGTTTTTGCAATGTTTTCAATGTATTTCAAAAAATAAACCAAATGCATGCGCCAACTTTGGTTTAGGCGGTGAGAAGTGGGTTTTTTGGGTCTTTTCGTGATTTGAAAGGGGTTATGGGTAAAAGGGGCTTGCATAGGGTTTTTCTTGGCAAATGTTGGCTTAGTGAGTGGAATGACTTGAGGCAAAGGGGGGCTAGATGAGGCGTAGGTTTATCCAAGTGGCCAGATGTCACTTTGATCCCTGACATAGGACTTATTGGCTATAATGCCAAGGGGAGGGGTATTTATACAAAATTTGAGGTTTATACACCATGGTGTTTAATATTAGTAGGGGAGAGGTGATATAGGGATTTATATAGTAAAGTTAGAGTTAATATGGATGAGGGGAATGAAGGGGGAAAACACTGAATTTGTTTGTAAAACACTTGGTTTAAAGAGTAGATCAAAATGAAAAGATTTTTACACAAGAAATGTGGCTTTTGAATGAACAAGAACCATCATGAAACCATGATCTTCTTCCATGAATCTCAGCTGATAAGGGGATGTTAGTAATGAAAAGGAAGGGGGAAGGAGGGAGGTTAGTCATGCTCCTTGCTGTAACTTGATGAAGATGAACACCTTGTCAATTTATAGACTTTGCCTTGGTAAGCACAGTTAACACATCCGCAATGGTAAAGATAACCTTTCTGCAACCCCAACTACTTACCCAACTACTTGCCTAGCATTTTTTATTTCTTCTTAGAGGGTGCACTTGGACTTGCAGACCCTTACTTGCCTTTTCTTTTCTTTGGCTTTTCCTTTGTTTTTTCTTTATACTTCTACCCTTATCTCATCCAAGGTCCCAGATTAAGCTGTTGGGAGCCTTTTCTTCTCTACCTGAACTACTTGTCTGCCAAGTTTAAACAGTTTGGACAGACTCCTTTCTCTATTCTACAACTGCAAATTTAAACCATGGAATGATCCAGATTAAGCTGTTGAATCATCCATCAAAATTTGAAGCTCATACCAAGCTATAAGCATAGATTGAGTTCTCTTGGAAATATGTGATTTTTGAGTCATCAAAGCAGAGCATATTTGGACCTTCCATAGCCAATCATGAAATATGAAACCTATTGGTATAGGTATCTAACACTAGCTTTCCTTATTCAAGTGAAAGCCCTCAACAAAACTGTTCAGAGAACAATTATTGATGAGGGGGCATCTACATGTATCATGTCGATGAATTGCTGGAAAACTCACGGATCTCCAACCTCTTCGCGATCTTCGACGACACTAAAAGCATCGACGGAAGGACGTACACCCCGTACGGCATCCTAAATAACTTGAAGGTTGAACTAGGAGGAAAAACAGTGGAAATTGATGTTGAAGTCATCGATGGCAATCTTGACTATAACATCCTACTGGGAAGACCATGGATATATGCCATGGCAGCTGTAGTGTCGACTTATTTTAGGAAGATCGCATTCCCTTTTCAAGGAGGGATTACGGTCGTCGACCAACAGAACTTCCTCCCTAATGGTTCACAAGTTACAGGAAGCATTCCCATGATCCATGGGAGCGACCATTCAATTCAAGATATCGGAGTAGGCCTATTGAAAGACCCCACAATGATGGGAACTTTCGCGCTACCACCTCCTATCTACATAGGAAATATACCATTTGTAGCAACCTGCAACATGATATCTTCCACGAAGGTCGCAGAAGACAAAGTCGACATGGATCATGCAATGGTTTTGCCCCCAAGCCCTATAGAAATATTGTAGCAATCAATGTTTCGGGCATGGGAGGCAAACCCAAATCAACGCTCGTCAAGCGTTTGGGTAGATAGGTCTAGAGAATATGGTACCCCATTAGATCCTTGGTCGAGAGTACATGGGACTGACAAAGGAATCTTACAATCAATGTTGATTGAGGGGGCACCATGGAACGATCACCACCATCGTTCCCTTCTTCCAGAGTGTGAAGAAGATACTCAACACGACCTTTACCACCCATCAGTTTTTGAATTCCTATCAAATACTGTAAATACGGTGGATTCCGAGCGAAACTTATCCAATATTGAAGAGACTATAGCCATAAATATCTCGACTAAACCAAATGTTGTAGAGAATATTTATGTCGGCAAAGGTTGTTCCCCTTTAGAACCGGAAATATATAACGCTCTTTTTCGCGAGTTCAGAGATGTCTTTGCTTGGTCATATGATGAAATGCCAGGCTTTGACTCGAGTATTTTTGAACATGAAACTAAAATGTATCCTGATGTCAAACCAGTAAGACAACGGCTTCGACAGGTACACCCCAAGAAAGTCGCTGCCATTAAGGCAGAAGTTGAGAAACTTCTCCATGCTAGTTTCATCTACCCGGTTCCTCTAACCGATTGGGTATCAAATATCGTCCCTGTTATGAAGAAACAAGGGACGATTAGAGTGTGTGTCGACTATAAGGATGTAAACCAAGCTTGTCCAAAGGACAAATACCCTACACCCTTCATCGACCAGATAATTGATGAATGCGCCGGATGTGAAATATTTTCATTTATGGATGGATTTTCCGGGTATAATCAAATAAATATCCCCCCACAGGACCAGTCAAAGACTGCATTTATTTGTCCGTGGGGCACATTCGCTTATCGAAAATTACCCTTTGGTTTAAAGAACGCAGGGGCGACATTTCAGAGGGCAATGAATTATGCCTTCCATGACATCAAGAACATAGTTCAACCATATCTCGATGAACTTTCGGCTCATTCGCGAAAGCGGACTGATCATCCGCAGCATTTAAGAGCGATATTTCTACGTTGCCGACACTACAAGATAAGACTCAATCCGCACAAATGTGTGTTTTGCGTCGGTTCTGGTCGTTTACTTGGCTTTGTAGTCTCTAAGGACGGGATTCGTCTCGACCCATGCAAGGTTCAGGCAATCATTAATTTGCCTCCACCTTCAAATTTTCTTCAGATTCAGAAACTCCAAGGGAAAGCAAACTTTCTAAGGAGGTTCATTCCAAATTACACAGAACTTGCTAAAGGTTACCCTCATCTTTTGAAAAAGGATGTACCTTTTGTCTGGGATTAGGTAGCGCAAGCTTCCTTTGATGCTTTGAAAGATTCTCTAGTAAGAGCATCATTAATGTATGCCCCAGACTATCAAAGAGATTTTAACCTGTATCTGGCTGCAGCGGATACGACCATTGCGATGGTTTTAGTTCAAGAAGTCGATGGAATTGAACATCCTATATATTATTTAAGTAAAAACTTAAATGATACAGAGAGTAAATATTCTTATGTTGAAAAACTAGCGCTTGCAGCTGTTCAAGCGATTCAAAGATTTCGACATTATGTCCTCTTTCGGAAAACTACCATTTTATCAGATTGCAACCCCATGACTTATATACTGTCGCGACAGTTGCTGGGGGGCAAATATTCAAAATGGATAGCGATCCTTCAAGAGTTTGATCTGGAATTTGTAAAATCCAAATCAAAGAAAGCTCTAGTTTTCGCAGAATTATTGTGCGATCTCCCATCGTCATCCAACGATGAAACATCTGAAGAGTCAATCGTGGACGAGAGTTTGTTTCTGATATCTACAAGCGATGAGTGGTATGGAGATATCATAGTTTATCTCCAAACCCAAAATTTCAGGCCTAACACCTCTCACTCTGAACAGAAACGTATACGATACCAAGCTAAAGACTACATGATCGTCAGTGATACACTTTACCGTTGTGGTATCGATATAGTTCTGAGGAGGTGCCTTACCCATGAGGAGGCCGAGAAAGCCCTGAATGAGTGTCATTCAAGCAAGTGCGGGGGTCATCAATCTGGATATGCAATAGCACAAAAAATCTTACGAGCATGATACTTCTGGCCAACCATGTTCAAAGATTGCATAATCGCAGTCAGAAGTTGCCATGCATGTCAGATTTTTGATAGCAAAACTAGAAGACCACCCGCACCTTACAGCCAATAGTTGCTGTTGGGCCTTTCGCCAAATGGGGCATCGATTTCATGCAATGTAACCCCACTTTGACCGGGGGGCATGAGTATATTATAGTCGCCGTTGACTATTTTACCAAATGGACCGAGGCAATGCCTACATTGGATAACACTGGTGAAACAGCTGCCCTTTTCTTTTTCAATCATGTAGTCGCCAGGTTCGGCGTACCGCAAGCTATAGTGACAGATCATGGATCGCATTTTCGCAATCACATGATGGTTGAATTAGCTGCCAAGCTAGGGCTATCTCACGATAGCTCTACCCCGTATTATCCGCAAGCCAACGGACAAGTTGAAGCAATCAACAAAGTCCTGAAGCGTATGTTGCAAAGGATGATCGGGGTTCACAAAAGAAGGTGGCACATAATCCTGTACTCGGCCTTGTGGGCTTACCGAACATCGGTAAAGAATGCGACTGGGTTCACACCTTTCCAACTGGTGTACGACCTGGAGACAGTCTTACCAATCCAGTGTGAAATTTCGTCTCTTAAACTCGCAATTGACCTCCTCCCCGGAACTTCAGAAGAAGAGGCTCGTTTCTTGGAATTAATCCAATTGGATGAAACCCGTCGTGACGCCGCTTTGGTTAACGAAGCCCATAAGAAACGAGTCAAGGCGCAGTTCGACAAAAATGTCAAACCCTGTGTCTTCTCTGAAGGTGACTTGGTCTTGCTTCATGACCAAGAATCCGACAAACTGGGAACAGGTAAATTTAATTCTTTATGGATGGGCCCCTATATTGTTAAACGAGTGTTATAAAAAGGAGCCTACGAGTTAATGGATTATGACGGAATCCCACTGGCGCAACCCTGCAACAGGTTGTACCTCAAGCGTTACTATGCCTAAATAGTAACCTGAGTGCTTTTGTTGTATTTTGTTTTCGCTAAAGTGTTTGTTTCGGTCGAGTAATCCACCTTTTTCATTTGTTGCAGATGTCAAACTTTTCTGAGACATGTGTGGGATATGCTGACGGAGCGAGTCGTAGTTCGCGAAATCTATCCTCCGCGGCCTGGGCCATTTTTGATCCAAGCGGCGAGTTAGTAAGTTTCAGAGGTGTGTGTATTGGGAAATCAACGAATAATATCGCTGAGTATAGCACGTTGATAGAACTCCTCTCTGATGCCATCGCCCATGGTATACGCCGACTAATCATCAGGCTAGACTCACAACTCGTGATACTACAACTCAATGGTATATATTCTGTCCGCAATCCAGCTATTTATCGAATGTTTCTAAGGGTTAAGATTTTGGAAAGACGGTTTGATTCAATTCAATACCAACATATTTCCAGGAACTTAAACACATTAACCAATTCATTAGAAAACTATGTGTTAGATAGACATTTGCGACATTTATAGAAAGAAATACATCATCAATGTTATGCAAGTGGATCATGTAACTCAACCAGAATAAACCTCGAAAATCAAAATATATATAAGATTTGTTTATCGTTTATACATAATGTTCTGTAACCAAGACAAAAATTGGTCGCATAACCCAAAAAACTCAAAAGTGCTAGGGGGCACCCTAGCCTGGTGGTGCTCATGATAGGACGTCACGGCCTGTGCAATCATGCGCAAGAGACGAGTCCATCGTCTAGGCACACCAGTAGTATGCCACTGCAACTGTAAAGTTAACTCATCGATCCGTACATCCGGAATACCGAGAGTAAGGCTCTCAACCTGCTCCTGCACAGCTGTAAGGGTCTCGGCCACATCAAGGTCACGAAGAATAACTCTCCCAGCAGGCTCCACTGCCGGGGCAGCAACTGGCGGTCTCGGACGAACTGTTGGACGAATAGGACCAACATCTGCATGCACCCAAGAGTTTGATTAAAAAAGTCTTGACAGAATAAACAGTGATATGGTCAAAGATTTTACCAATAGCGCCCCACTGTTCGCCATCCGGTAACACCAAATCCGGATCACCTCGGAAATCCATACCCACATATGGATACTCGGAAAAGACCATCTCCTGGCGCTCGAACCACCTGAAGAAGGTATCAGTGAAAATAATCTGAGGTTGACCAGCATGCCTAGACATGTGATCGACCCATCTCTGAATGCGTGGCTCGGTCGGAGAAGGCAAATCGAGTGCTATATACTGAGGCTGCATCAGGGGTATTTTCTCGAAGGCGAAGGCAGTCAAGATAGAACCAAATCCAAAGTTCTTCAGCTTCCCGTCCTTTACCTTGGTCAATTGACTTTTCATCTGAACAAGTACTGCATCACACCAGTTGAATACTTTCGGTTGGAGACACTCCAAGGCGTGCTGCACATAAGCCCTGTTGGCAACATGAAGAGATGTACTACTAGCCATCCTACCAATAGTATACAGAATGGACTGGAGGGACCTGTCAGTAATCTCACAGATAACAACCTTGCTGTCTCTGCTCGGCTGAGAACCTTCCCTGCAGTACTGACGAACATAGTCTCTCACGGAGTCATTCCCCCGAGCCGAACCTGACAAAGAAATGGGGGCACCCCGCCTTGACAACCCAGTCAAGAAGTAAATGTCTACTATGGTCAAGGGGATGGATTTTCCCCTAATCTGGAATACTTGGTTGATTGAATCCCAAGCATCAAGCATGTACTGCAGCAAAGAAATCTGTGCTCTCATGCTAGAGATACGGAAGAACTTCAGCAGGCCACAGTTCCGCAGCACGTTCACCGTGACGGGGTCATGGAGAGCAATCATATCTTCTTCTTCATGTTCTCGTTCTCGCCATGTAAGGGACATTTTGCTCAAGGGTTCCTACAAAACAAACAAGAGAATGAGTAAGATCCTGGATTTGATGAGAAACTGGCGAAATTTCATCAAAAACTGTGCTAAAAACTCAGTTTTCTGAGCCCAACGCAGGCAGACAGTGTCCTACCTGCGTTGAAGGTCAGGCTGCCTTAAGGCAGCTTGACATTCAACGCAGGTTTCGAATGGACAACCTGCGTTGATGACAGGGCACCCTGGCAAAACCCCTGAGGCTCAGAAAGACTGGAAAACAGGCACAGAATGGAAAAATGAAACCATGAAAAGAAAGAGCTAGGGTTTAGCTCCTACCTGGTCCAGACGGTGCCGAGAATCGTCCACAGAATCTCCCGAAATCAGCTGGTGAAAATCAAGGGGGAAGAGGCACCTCCAAAGCTCCAACAAACCAAGTTCAAATGAAATGGTAAAATGAGAGGTAAAAACACTTTTTAATGGCTTTTTACGTAGTTCAAAGCAAAATATTAGGGTTTTTATCTCATATTATGTATTTCTAACTAAGTTTGATGCAGCAATTGAAAATGTAGTACTATTCTTGAAAAGAGAAGAGCTAGTAATGGTAAAAAATAAAAATTTGACCATATAATCGAGCAGTTTTACCGCGGAATTTATGCTCGTTAAAAAATAGAAAAGCGATATCCGAGCAGTTTTAGCACATAGTTCATGCTTATTAAAAAATAAACATAAGATTGAGCAGTGTTTTGGCGCATTCAAGCTCGTTAAAAAATGAACCCATCTCGGTAAATAACCATTGAGAATGTAACCTGATCAACCATAAAAAGCCTTGGTCGTGTTTTGTGTACCGTCACCTCCACCGCTCATTTGGCCGATCGTTTACCTCCATTTGATTATTTACCCATTTTGAGGAACAGCTGCGAAGAGTGATTTCACCTAGCCATCCTTGTGACACTGCCGTGATTGGAAAATTCCAACCTGTACCTAGAATTAGCTGCTAACCCTGTTCATCACTCGTTCCTCGAAAGACGAGTCTTCTTTAAGCTCTTTTCTATTGACTCATAAAATATGAAAAGATTGCCGAGTTTTGGCCTTCCATCTCATTAAAACCACCGGAAGAGCTATCCCTCCTCTAGATTTTAATCTTTTTGGACCTGAGGGATTATTGCACAAAAAGATCGAGCGCTTGTTTTGTTCGGCTCGTTAAAAATACCGAAAACTCATCCCTTCTGTATTGTTTTATACTTTTTCGGACTTAAGGGATTAGATGACGAAAAAGGAATTTTGGAGTTAACTTTATGTACCTTTTCAGACTCTCTAAAAATGAAAAGGGCCGAGTTTTCCTTGTCGTTCGACTCGTTAAAATCACTAAATAGCGACAAACTTGTCGTTAGACGAGAACGAGTTTCACTATCGCTAGGCTCGTTAAAACATAGCGATGGGCTTGCCCAAAGGGCAAGTTATAGAACAAGCATATGTTATCCTCCTCAAGCTTGACAAAAATAAAGAGGTACTGGTCAGAAATGACTAGGGAAAAATTGGGAAAAAATCAAGAAAACTTTGATGGTAGCAGGTCGCTCTTGAACATGACACTTTTCCTCCGTACCACATCGGGTTGGGTTGTTTCATTCACCGGTCACATCACCATGGTCTCTCCATACCATCCATACTTGGGGTAATGCTACCAATCCATCGCATCAGTGTCGCCATATGTTCAAGAGAAGTCGTTCAGAAAGAGTCAACCGGGTCCCATCCACTGCCATACATTATCCTTCATCCATTCATGACCGCCACCCTGAATCATATGTTAGAGATTGTTTTCACCTCCATTAAAATCATTAGCTCCGTTCCGTGTCACTGATGTGGGATTCATTAAGGCCCTCCTTTGACGGATCCTTTCTTGTCGACATCAGCTCATTATCCAAGAAGTTGATCTAGGAACAACCCCTTCAGTACTTTGAAGCTTGCATGCCTCAATGGCAAGTTTCTCACTTCCGGTGACAGGTATACATCAATGACCTTCGACCAGAAGATTTTGCGTGGTGTTCGACGCCAAGTCCTTTATTCACACCACGTGAATTGTACTGCAGTACCTTGAGGGTCATTAACATTATCGGTGATTCCTCTCGCGCTTGTTAACGGTTTACATCATTGACCGGTAATCAAGCGATGTCTTTCCATGTTCGACTTCAGCGCAATTCTCACATGGATCGACTTGTACTTAGAGTGAAGATCAAACGATTTTGAAGACCCTGGATCTAGTTTCATCCATCTGGGCTGCGATATATATTCAGGAAAATTAAAAACATTTGACATGTACATCATTGCAGTAGATGATCATCCTACTCAAAGGATGATAGTTTCGCCATAATTATCAGTCTACCATCAGACGATCGTCTGTTCTATGTACCAAAATGTATTTATAAAGCTGAGCATGGGAATGCCTGCCTTAGCTAGATCATGAAAGCAGAATGAATCATAATGTATTGTATTGTATCTTATTACAGGTCTCCTCCCAGCAAATGGATGAACTTCGGACCCTCCTGAATAAAGCATTTCACCCGATAAACGACCTCATACTTTAGGGGGCAACTGTTATAGACATTTTTGTGCCTTGCATCACTGAGCATGAAATGTCAATAATCTAAGGGATCCAAAGTCCCTAAACATGTTTTTCCTACCCCTAGAGGAACAAGGCCAGGAAACCACATCAATTCACTGAAGTTCTCCACCTGAAAACACTCAAAAACAGGCCAATTCTAGATCATGTCAACTGCTCCACTGAGCATCTGCGCTGAATGTCAACTGCTCCACTGTCTACCTGCGTTGAATGTCAACTACAACAAAGGCTACCTGTGCTGAGCGTAACTGGACAAGTGGCAGGCTCATTTCTCAAGGTGTCAATGCCCGGGAAGCTTCCAAAATGACACTTGTATCAGGGAATTCGACTGGTGATGAGTAAGAGGTTCCAAATCTCCAAGTGGAAGCAAGAACCTCCAAGTGGACTCAAGAACTGAGAGAGGGAGAGGACACTAGTCACTTCTCAAGCTGACTCATCCTCTCTCCAAAACTCCTATATATAGATCTCTCCTCAATGAGATCAGGAGGCTGGAATGTTGTGATTGCAAAGAATTGTTGTTGGTTTGTGGTTGGATCATTGGGTGTTTATGCTTTGAAAGGGGCTGAAGAAGGAATTCCATTCTGCTGGGAAGGAGATGCTGGGTTGGAGCCCTATGGGTTGTATCTCTTCCTGAACCTTGTTATCAATCAATAAAGCTTCTTGGTTCTTTCCTATATGCTGGTGTATTTTGTATGATTTGCATTAGTATATTTGATTTACTTCTAATCCTGAATCATTTATGAATATGTATATTTGCCTTTGTGTTGTGCCCTTATCTTGTCGCAAGTAGCTGTTCTCCTGTCACAGTTAGCTGTTCTCTTGTGATCTCGTGGGAATCAAGTAGCTGTTCTCTTGAGCAAGCGAGGAGGCAAGTAGCTGTGGACACCCAAAGAGGAGAGGATCTAGATCGAGGGACAACCGGAAGATAACGGTAAGTCTACCAATCTCCTCTCTTTCACATTTCATAAAGGAAGAAACCGAAGTAGCTATATTCGTTTGTTGTTAAGGTACTGTCACACCTTAGGTGGATAGGATTGTCCTGCATAGGCATTTTTCCCCACAACACCGCATGATCTCCGTGATAGGATACCTGCACGCGCAAAGAACAACACAAAAAAAAGCGTAAAATCTAGTAGATGCAATTATATATCAGTCAGAAAAGATATAACTCAACATCAAACATGAGAAAATGAGAGTGGAACCATAATGATAGTCATCTATTATTAATAAATAACAAAGAAGAATAAAACCATTGTTCTGACGTCAAATCCTCCTTTGGCTGGGTAGTCAGCTACACAAGTCTTGCAAAGCTTGTTGGGATGAGGGACAAGCCTCTCTCTCTTTGGGTGACAAGAATCTCCTTACTTAGATTTGGCCTTATGAGTGCAAAGAAGGCTCTTGCAGCTTCAAACTCTTAAACTCCTGGAACTATTGTAACTCTAACTAGCTTGCTCAAGACATAGAGGCAAGCTTTTATAGATAGAGAGGGAAAGAGATAGGATCAACCACATTATTCATGGGATTGGCTTTATCACTTGGAAACTTCCATGAAAGGTGGCAAACCACTTTCCCTTCTATGGAGATTCGAAGCCAAACCATCCTAGCTCAACATAGATTCAGTTGGTGAATGGGTTGAAGAGAACCTTCGGGAGTTTGGTCGTTGAAAACTTTACTCAATTCGGTTGGCGCGAGTGCGACTCTGGGACCGAGCGCCAATGGCACGCCCTTTATAGAGGATTCCCCTCATTGGCGCAGGCAGTGAACTATGAACCCACGCTAATGTAAAAAGAACTGTTTTCATGAGGATTTTGCAGGAGATGTCTTCAGGGCAAATAAAACTCATACTAAGAGGAATATGATGCAAGTGGTTTCAGGTCATGTCACTTCTCACAAGTCCCAAAATGATTCCTCCAGTATGCGGGTGAGGGATAACAGGGACGGTGACAAACAATGAAAAATTGTTGTGTAACAGATGCCCCCTAAAGCATGAGGCTCGAGAGAGAGAGGGGTGAAACACTTTACAAGAACATGCGTGACTGAAAACATGGCCACCAGAGAACCTGCGTAAAGAAGTACAATTGATATCTCAAGTACATGATATATGTGTGGTATGGGCACAACCATCCGTAACAGAGTACATAATAATCTAGATCCAAGGTATGGACGCAACCATCCGGAGAGGATCAATGAATAGACTCAGGCATGGTCGCAGCCATCCAATGTATGAGTCATGTAATGATCATAATAAGCCACAAATCGTAGCCTGGATTCCAATAGACAAAATCCAGGGTCTTGCACTCCATCTCGACCCGAACAGAGTACAAGTTCAGGCATGCGAATACATGAGTTGAAGTCGAACATGCATGAACATCGTCTGATTACCAGTCAATAATGAAAATTGTTAACAGGCGCGAGATGTACCACCAATAATGACAATGGCCCTCAAGGTACTATAGGTACAATCTACGGCGTGTGAATGAATGAGCTGGCGTCGAACACCCGTAGAATCATACGATCGGAGGCCTCATGCTGAAGTCGACAGGAAGTGATCTTGATCAAAGGTGGGCCATAATGTTTCCCACATCATCTACATGAGACAGAGGGAAGATGTTGTGGTGATGCAAAATTATGTGAGGTATCAGAGGGAGGTTTTAATTTTGCAGAGGTCAACTTCTCTTGAACATATCGACGGCACGATAGCGGACTTGGTAGTATTTGACATCAAATGAGGAGAGGTCATGGTGACAAGGCCATGAGGAGATGAGAGGTCAAATAGGATAACCCAAACCCATGGAGGCTAGTGTAAAACAAGATGAGATGTTCCCACCCAGACATGAATGCAGACTAGTGCCATGTTCAAGAGCGACATACTGCCAACACGATGACAATTATGGATCCATTTTCCCCACCATCTCTGGCGAGTACCCCAATTATTTTTAACAAGCTTGATGGGGATAGCATATTCTTGTGAGCGTCATTACGACAGAATCCGATGTCATTAAGTTTTAACGAGCCTCACAAAGGAAAAACTCGGCGTCTTTTCCTATCTAGAGAGTCTGAAAAGACAGCAAAAAGAAAACTCCAGGGGGTCCTTTTTCGTAAAGTTGTGTCTCTCGAGCCCGAAAAAGTATAAAACAATGCTGAAAAGAACCGCGCGACCATTATGATCGAGGAGTACTTTTCAATTATAGTGACATTGATCCGAAAAAGTAGAAAAGCGATCAACATCACGTCGTTTCGTAACCATTTACGAACCGGAAACAACAAGGGTCCGACGATCTTTTCGTTTTTACACGGTCGGAAAAGGGTTTAAAGACGACCGCCTTTTATTTAATTAAGTCAAGATGGGCAACTCGGCAATCTTTTCACTATTAATGAGTTAGAAAAGAGCTGAAAGATAACTCCATCATGACTTTTTCGTGTATTTACCGAGTCCAAAAAAACATAAAACACAACTCACTTCACCATCGAAGTTGCAAAAAGGACCTGTCATAGCACCAGAAACAAGCGTAAAACCTGTTTTCGACCAAAAGCACATTAAAATATTAAAAAATCAACTTTTTAAACCTTATTACAAGTCAAAAAGCCTATAAATGCGGTGAAAATGTAAAAACAAAATTACTTTTACCTTTTTACCTTGTTCATAGTGGTAGTGGTCCATTTGGAGTGCAAACTTTGAGCAGAGATTACCACCAATCCGGGCAACCATTTGAGATTCCGCTAGTTCCAGGTAAGAGGCGCCCTCTTAAGCTTCATTTTCATTCCTGTTTTCATGCATTTTGTTCCTGATTTGGACCTCTGCAAGGGGGATTTCAAAATTTAGGGTTGCGCCCCATTGGCGTGGGTATCTGTCAAGGGTCCGCGCCAATGGGGTGATTTACCCAAAGGTGTCGCGCCATTGGCGCGACTGTTTTAGAAACAGTCGCGCCAACCGCGTGACCTAGGTTTTCATTTATATTTTCCCATCAATTTTGAAATTTTTCCGGTGTATATGCTTACCAGGGTCTCATTAATGATTTATTCATCCTTGTGGGTGCAGGAAACACGCAAAAATGCCAGTGGAATGGAAAGAACGAGAGCACGATGCCATAGATGCCTTAGCCGTCGCAGACGAGGGATGTATGAATGTGCTAAGAGACTGTGGTCTCAAGAAATTCTTTCTCGCCTCCTATCTGCGAGCTCAACCATAGCTATTACAGTTCATAGTGGATGCTTGGGACATCGATGACTAAGTATTTCCACTACGGGATCAGACCTTAGAGCTGGATGTATCCGATGTGTACTTCATTACTGGGCTGTCACGGAGAGGAGCAATCCCAATTCTGACCGGAAGCAGGCCTTCCGCAGAGAAAATAGGTGAAGTAAAGGCTCGTGTGTGCCCAGAGGCACAATTTTGGAAGAACAGCGCCAAGGTGGATATTGCCACCATCCATGATTTGGTTCTTAAGGTGATATTGTTCACCATCACACGTGCAGCTGGGGTACAGGCGCCCCATGAGGCCAGCAAGAACCATCTGTTACTCGCGACAGAATGTCTTAGCCCCACCATTTTTGACTGGGCTACAGCAGTGACTACAAATATTAAGAGGCAGCTTACAAAGTGTAAGCGCGGGGGGTTGAAACAGTTTGGATATGGTTCGATTGTGGTATCGTTCTTCTTGGAACAATTACCTTTATTCCAGTACCAGGGAGCTGTAGTAGTGGACCCATTACCACGAGAGCCTAGGATGGCTCGCTGGGCAGCATTGATGCCTAGAGGAGGAGGGGGCCAGTAGATGTCTTCGCGGCCCTAGTTCTTCATATGGCTTCGCCGCCAGTTGATCGTGGTGGAAGACTGGCCATACGCGGGAACCAACTTCATGGGGGACCCAGACCTCCCACTGCCCGAGGGGGAGGAATGGGAAGAGGAGCTAGGTATGATCTTCTCTTTTTGATGTTTTTTATGTGTTTTTTATGTTCTTTTTTTTTGTCAATGAATGTTCTGATGACAGTGATATATATATGCAGATGTGGGCCCAGAGTGTCCAGCTGGTTTGTCTCCTATAGCGAGGAGGGGCGAACCTGCAGCTGACCCTTAGGCAAGAGGTTCCGTGGGGGAAGAGCTGGTGCAGAATCTCGAGGGACTTACCCAAGGGATTCCAGGCTATGCTAGATTGGCGGATGTGCCGTTCGCATATCAGAGGCACGCGGTGGGGGTGCCGTCCCGCATCCATCGTCTGTTGAGACGCTTGCTGCACGCGGTGACGTGCTACCATGAGCACCACCATGAGTAGACTCCTAGGTTTCTTTCATGCATATTTTTTGAGGGACATGTTGTCCAAGGATGTATCAGAACACGTATTATTTTTTGGGTTTTGTAACGCACATGGTGCAAACATTATGACACACACACACACACAAATATATATATATATATATATATATATATATATATATATATATATATATATATATATATATACATATTCCTATGGTTTATTATTGTGCTTTTATGTGCTTGCTTGTACGATGTTTTGATTTTAAATTATGCAAATGTCTATCTAATACATGGTTGGCCAATGCATCAGATAATGTGTTTAATCGTCGAGGAATATGTTGATATGTGATAAAATCAAAATTTCTTTCTAAAAATTTAACACATAACTACAGCCTTAAAATGTGATGGTCTCTGACAGAATATTGCCCATTGAGCTGGTGGACGACAAGCTGAGAGACTAGGTTAACAAGCAATGTACGAATACCGAGATTGATTGCTTCGGCTAATAATTCAATAACAACACTATATTCAGCGACATTGTTTGTAGTACAGCCTAAACAGACACCTTGAAGATCTATCAACTCACCGTGAGGATCGTAGATCACCCACGCCGCAGAGGACAAATTACGAGTACTGCGACAGGAACCATCAGCGAAACCAATGTAAGGTGCACCCGACATCTGCATAAGAAGCAAAAAGACACAATAAGGGGCAATCACGCTTTCACACCAAATCAAAAAGATGAAAACTCACACACACACACACATATCCAAATCTAAGCGCATGAATTATGCATAGTACTTTTTCAAGTATAGCCCATTACGGGGCTTATCAAGAGGATTACCTTCGTAGTCAATTAGTTCGTAGGCCCCTTTTTGCAACATTATTTTTACAATGTAAGGGCCTAGCCACATGGGCTCGAGTTTGCCTACCCCTAGCTTATCATTGGCTTGGTCGTATAGCAGGACAAGGTCTCCCTCAACAAAGGAACGAGGACGAATGGTATGGTCAAAATGAGTTTTGACTCTCTTCTTCTGAGCTTCAATAGCTAGAGAGGCTAAACGACGGGTCTCGTCTAACCATTCTAGATAAAGGAGTCGTTCCTCCACCGGAGTGGTGTTGGGAAGCAACTCGATGGCTATTTTCAACGAAGGAATTTCACATTCTATAGGAAGGGTAGCCTCCAGTCCATAAACTAGCTGAAATGGAGTGAACCCGGTGGCATCCTTCACAGAGGTTCGGTAGGCCCACAAGGCAGGAAACAACATCAGATGCCAATTAGACTTATGCATGTCGACAGTGCGTTGAAGCATTGTTACCAAAATCTTGTTAACAGCTTCAACCTGACCATTAGATTGAGGATAGTACGGGGTTGAACTATCGTGCCGTAAGCCTAGTTGGGTTGTCAACTCGGTCATCATGTGATTACGGAAATGCTTCCCGTGATCTGTGACGATGGCTTGTTGAACTCTGAACCGCGTAATAACATGATTGAACAAAAACTGCGCCGCTGTATGATCGTCTTCATTTAATGTGGGCATCGCCTCCGCCCATTTTGTGAAATAATCGACGGCAACGATAATAAACCCATGCCCCCCCGCCGAGCAAAGCTTACAGGTTGTATAATCAATGCCCCATTTTGCAAAAGAGCCTACGGTCATGACAGGGTGCAGCGGAGCCAGTGGCGCACGCATCTTCCACTGGTATATCTGGCATGCATGACACGAGCGGACAACAAGAATGAAATCTTTAAAAATGTAGGGCCAGAAACAACCAGCGCAAAGGATTTTTTGAGCTGTGACATATCCGGACATGTGACCACCATAGGCGCCAGAGTGGCAGTCATTCAAGACTCTCTCAACTTCGTCGAGGGTAAGACATCGGCGAAGAACAGAGTCAACGCCGAGGCAGTACAAAGTGTCTCCTATGATCCGATAGGGTTGAGATTGATGGCAGATCCGCCGCTGAGCATCTTTGGATAGAGCGGGGCAGAACGAGGACGTCTGTAAATACACAATAATATCCCCGTACCAAGGATCGAGGGTGCTGATCAGAAAAAGAGTTTCGTCTGAAATATGATCTTCTAAAAGAGAAGGTGCAGAAGGGGATGGCAAAGAACAGAGCAATTCAGCGAAGACCAGAGACTTCTTAGACTTAGCAGCAGTGAATTCCAAGTCCGACTCTTGGAGGATTACGATCCATTTAGAGTATTTTTCCCCTAACAACTGATGCGACAATATGTACGTCATCGGGTTGCAGTCAGAAATCACGGTCGTGCAGTGCAACAGGATATAGTGCCGGAAACGTTGGACAGCATACACAGCGGCCAATGCTAACTCTTCAACGTAAGCGTAGCGAGTTTCCGTATCCAGGAGGTTGTGGCTGAGGTAATAAATAACGTGCTCATTGCCATCATCGTCATCTTGCACTAGAACCATGCCGATAATGGTATCGGCAGCGGCCAAATATAGAGTGTAATCACGGTGGTAGTTCGGAGGTTGCAATAATGGAGCAGAGACAAGGAGACCCTTGAGTCGCTCGAAAGACTCTTGAGCAATAGCATCCCAATGGAAGGGTGTGTCTTGCTTCAACAACCGTGTAAAACCCTTAACCACCTTGGCATAATTCAGGATGAAACGTCTAAGGAAATTTGCTTTGCCCTGCAGGCTCTGCAACTGCTGCAAAGAAGTAGGGGGAGGAAGATTCAGGATGGCCTCAACTTTGAGGGGATCTAGACGGATGCCTTCTCGGGAGATGATAAACCCGAGTAGTCGGCCTGATTCCACGCAGAAGACACATTTATGAGGATTGAGCCTAATACGATAGTGTCGACAACGGAGAAAAATTTCGCGAAGATGGGAGGGATGGTCTTGACGCTTGGCTGAATGAGCCGGAAGGTCATCCAGATACGGTTGCACAATGTGTCGAATATCATGAAAGGCATAGGACATCGCACGTTGGAAGGTAGCGCCGACATTTTTTAAACCGAAAGGGAGCTTCTTATAGGAAAAAGTACCCCAAGGACAGATAAAAGTGGTCTTATGTTGATCAACAGGCATGATGTTGATCTGGTTATATCCAGAAAAACCGTCCATGAACGAGTAAATTTCGCTTCCTGCACATTCATCAATAAGCTGATCGATGAAGGGTGTAGGGAAGTTATCCTTATGACAAGTGCGATTGATATCACGATAATCAACACAGACTCGAATAGTGCCCTGCTTTTTGTTCACAGGAACTATATTAGAGACCCAATCCATGAGTGGAATGGGGTAAATGAAACCAGCCTTGAGAAGCTTTTCGACATCTGCTTTAATGGCTGCGGCCTTTCGGGGGTGCACAGGGCGTAGGCACTGACGGATAGGCTTAGCACCTGGATATGTAGGTATTTCGTGCACCACAATACTAGGATCGATGCCAGGCATTTCTTCATAGGACCAAGCAAAGACATCACGAAATTCACGAAAAAGAGCGATGTAAAGTTGAACTTCCTCTGGAGTGCAAGTGACTCCTATGTAAATGTACCCAACAATCCCTGGTTTCACAGAGATGTCGATGGGTTGGGTTTGCGTGATGTTTCCCATATTGCCCTCAGAAGAAACTTGGTAAAGATGAATAGGTGTTTGAAGGGGCAGGGATGGGATACATGAAGCAAATTGTTCGAGACATGGGATAATTTCCTGATGGGGGGGGAGAAACAAAGAGCGGTGGTGATAATCTGACCAAGGGAGCTCTTCAAGAGACATGGTCTCTATGATGGCTTCATCTGAAGGAAATATTTCCTTTAATGGATCTGAAGTAGCCTCATCTCCTAGCCAAGGGAAATGAACATATGAGTCGGGAACACTGCCCGGAAGAGCACGTTCAGCAGGGGGAGCTGATGCAGCGACGATTTCGACGTAGTTGAGCTCGGCAGGACTCAACAGAATCATATAGCCCCAGGATTCTTCTTGATTAACGGGAGGAAGGACCCACGGATCAGAACGCACAGAGATCATGTTAATAGGGGCGAGATTCAGAGGTGGAAGGGGAAAGACGCCCATTAGAGTGAGATCTTTAAAAAGTCCGGCTCACAGACCCTCGAATGACTTAGAGGTATGCTCCACAAATGGCACATTATCTTTCGAAGGAGAGGCGAAGAAGGAGAGCTGGTCCACTGTGACAATCTTCCCCTGATGAGGGAAACGAATGACATGGAAAAGGGAGGAAGCCACGGCTTGCATGGCATATGTCCAGCTACGTCCGAGGAGGAGATTATAGGTGAGATTAGCATCAATGACTTCTACCTCCACTTCTACCATCTTTCCTTCCTGGGAGATGGGCAAGCGTTGGAGGATACCATAAGGACGAGACTCTCTTCCATCAAAGGCTTCTAACGTCGTAGGAGACTGACTTAATGTAGGAGAACCAATAGCCTTCCAGCAAGCAACAGACATGATGCAAGTTGGGGCACCTTCATTAATGACTGTACGATGAATTGTTTTTCCATTGATGATGACTTGTATAAGGAAAGAGACTTGGTGGGGCAGTCTCGGTGTAAAGCCCTCGAGATTGAAAGAAATCAAATCTGAATCAGTCGTGTCTATGCCATCGATAACCGATAGAAAGGACTTCCTCTGGGAGGGGCAGCTCTGGAGGACTTCTAGAGCAGACATAGCAAACGGAGCCTGAGCTAAGTCCTCAACAATGCTATAGTGCTGGGCAGCACGAGCATTAGGGTTGTAAGATGACTTCTGGAGTACACCTTTAGGAGGGGGTCGAGGGATCATCTCAGTGCTCGGCCTTTCGATGTGGAGAGGACCAGAACTAGACGGAGGAGCGCCGGAGGGGACCTCCAGCTCTTTCCCAGTAGGAGAGGGATATTCTTTCGCTCGAGTAGTAACATGGATGGGAATTGTCCCAACCATAAATACTTGAGAGCCAAATGAGGAAGAGGGTTGAGATGGGTCTGCCACCATTTGAGTTTGCTGAGAAGGGAAAGGTTCCTTAAGCAGAGCAGGAGTCCCAGGAGCACCTTTCAATAACCGACTAACTTCGGACCGCCTTGGGAAGTCTTTCGTGTAGTGATCCTCATCACAGATAAGACAGGGATACTTAGGTTTTCGTTTGGCTCCTTCTTCGGTTGGATTTTTAGGGGAGTCCTGTTTGGGCTGTTAAGTCTTATTCTTAGATTTCCCTTTCTTCTTCCCTTTCGAGGATTTATCCACCGTGGTGGACTGGACGGCATTAACCTCGGAGGTACTTCCAGAATTAGATTGCCCCTGAGAAGTATTTCCATTAGAAGCGTTCTGGTTTTGCTTCCGAGGGTTCGCGGGCGATTTCTTTGATGACGAGTTTACAGAGCCAATAACTCCGTCAACAGATGGTTTTGGCAGAGCTTTGGATTGTCCGAGTATCGGGGCGTCTGGCAAATAATCATATAAAGTACCTGAATGAGAGTATACTAAGTCAAGGTACTGAGCACGTGCAATAGCTTGCTCTTCAGTTACACAAGCTCCCATGGCGATGTCTCGCGCGATCGCAGGGACAAAGGAAGTCGTGAACCAATCGGTCAGGATTTGATCAGGAATCCAAAATTTGATCAAGCGACGACGCCGTCTCCATTCATGTATATGATCGGATATATGCGTAGCCGTGTCTTGTTTAAGAGACATAAGGAGATGTGTCCCTGTCTCATACCGAATGGGTAAATGAAAATGAGTTAGGAATGCCATAGCCAGCGAGTTGAAATCTTGAAATGTTCCGCGATTCAGCTCAATATACCACTTAGCGGCTAAGCCGGTGAGAGTTCTTTGAAAGAGGCGGAGCCAGATGGAGTCATCAAGCCATGAATTCGATGAGCACCAAAGGTGATAGGTCATGACATGGGCTTGAGGGTCTTCACGAGCTTTTCCATCGAATTTTGGGCAATCACCGGGTATTTTAGTCAGAACTGGTGGCCAATATGGATTATGAAGAATGGGATCATTTGTCAACTTGGACACATCCGGAAGTTCCAACGTCTGTTGTTGGGAAAAGTATCCAATATGGAATGACCCTATCCCACTCTAAGGGTGATAGTACCTCAGCAACAATCAAAGCAAAGCTATCTAAGATTTCTTCTTTATGAAAGTAAAATAAGAGAGAAAGAGATCCACTAACCGATGTCTTTCGCTAATGGTTGATCCAATCTTCTCTCCTTGCTGCTTGCTCCCAGCTCCTTGCTCTTTCACTGGCCCAGCTACACCAAGATCCTACAAAATGGAAAGAGAGGGAAACTACAAGAAGCATACATTCATAATTGATTCAAGGATTAGAATAAATCAAATACACAAGTATAAAAATACCACATTGAGACACATGCATATAGAAGAACCTCAAATGCTTTATTAATGGAAGAAGTAAAGTTCAGGAAGTGCTACAACCATAAGAGGCCCAATCCAACATCACCTTCCCAGCAGAAAGAAATCTCCTCTTCACCTCCTTCAAAGCAAATCACCCAATAGTTCTAAACTCAAACCAACAGCAATTCTTTACATTCACAAGATTCCAGCCTCCTTAGACCTCATGAGAGAGATCTATATATAGGAGTTTTGGAGAAAGGATGAGTCAGCTTGAGGCTGGCATGAAGCTGACTAGTGTTCTCTCTCACTTCAGTTATTCTTCAGTTCTTGAGTCCACTTGGAGGTTCTTGCTTCCACTTGGAGATCTAGACCCTCTTACTCATCACCAGTCGAATTCCCTGATCCAAGTGTCATTTTGGAAGCTTCCTGGGCATTGACACCTTGAGGAATGACTGTGCCACATGTCCCAACTCGCCCAGCGCAGGTAGCCTTCTTTGCAGTTGACATTCAGCGCAGGTAGACAGTGGAGCAGTTGACATTCAGCGCAGATGCTCAGTGAAGCAGTTGACATGATCCAGAATTGCCTTGTTTTTTAGTGTTTTCAGGTGGAGAAATTTTATTCAGTGCTGTGGTTTTCTGACCTTGTTCCTCTAGGGGTAGGAACAACATGTTTAGGGACTTTGGATCCCTTAGATTATGGACATTTCATGCTTCATGCTGTAAGGCACAAAAATTTCTATAACAGTTGCCCCCTAAAGTATGAGGTCGTTTATCGGGTGAAATGCTTTATCAGGAGGATCCGAAGTTCATTCAATTGCTGAGAGGTGACCTGTAATAAGATACAATACAATACATTATTTTTCATACTGCTTTCATGATCTAGCTGAGGCGGGCATTCCCATGCTCAGCTTTATAAATTCATTTTGGTACACAGAACAGACGATCATCTGATGGTAGACTGGTAATTTTGGTGAAAATTATCATCCTTTGAGTAGGATGATCATCTGCTGCAATGATGTACATGTCAAATGTCTTTATATTTCCTGACTATATGTCGCAACCCGGATGGATGAAACTAGATCCGGGGTCTTCAAACTCGTTCGATCTTCACTCTAAGTACAAGTCGATCCATGTGAGAATTGCGCTGAAGTCGAACATGGAAAGACATCGCTTGATTACCGGTCAATGATGTAAACCGTTAACAAGCGCGAGAGGAATCACCGATAATGATAATGACCCTCAAGGTACTGCAATACAATTCACGTGGTGTGAATATAGGACTTGGCGTCGAACACCACGCAAAATCTTCTGGTCGAAGGTCATTGATGTATACCTGTCGCCGGAAGTGAGAAACTTGCCATTGAGGCATGCAAGCTTCAAAGTACTGAGGGGGTTGTTCCTAGATCAACTTCTTGGATAATGAGCTGAAGTCGACAAGAAGCGATCCGTCAAAGGAGGGCCTTAATGAATCCCACATCAGTGACACAGAACGGAGCTAATGATTTTAATGGAGGTGAAAACAATCTGTGAAATATGATTCAGGGTGGCGGTCATGAAAGGATGAAAGATGATGTATGGTAGTGGATGGGACACGGTTGACTCTTTCTGAACAACATCTCTTGAACATATAACGAAACTGATGCGATGGATCGGTAGCATTACCCCAAATGTGAATGGTTTGGCGAGACCATGGTGATGAGAGCGGTGAATGAAACAACCCAACCCGATGTGGTACGGAGGAAAAGTGTCATGTTCAAGAGCGACTTGCTACCATTAAAGCTTTGAGGTTCTCCCAATTTTCCCCCAGTCATTTCTGACCAGTACCTCTTTATTTTTGTCAAGCTTGAGGAGGATAACATATGCTTGTTCTATAACCTGCCCTTCGGGCAAGCCCATCGCTATGTTTTAACGAGCTTAGCGATAGGGAAACTCGTTCTTGTCTAAAGACAAGTTTGTCGCTATTTAATCATTTTAACGAGTCTAACGACAAGGAAAACTCGGCCCTTTTCATTTTTAGAGAGTCTGAAAAGGTACATAAAGTCAACTCCAAAATTCCTTTTTCGTCATTTAATCCCTTAAGTCCGAAAAAGTATAAAACAATACAGAAGGGATGAATTTTCGATAACTTTAACGAGCCGAATAAAACAAGCGCTCGACCTTTTTGTGCAATAATCCCTCAGGTCCAAAAAGATTAAAAATCTAGAGGAGGGATAGCTCTTCCGGTCACTTTAACGAGCTGGAAGGCCAAAACTCGGCAAACTTTTCATATTTTACGAGTCAGTTGAAAAGAGCTTAAAGAAGACTCGTCTTTTGAGGAATGAGTGATAAACAGGGATAGCAACAGATTCCAGGTACAGGTTGGAATTTTCCAATCACGGCAGTGTCACAAGGATGGCTAGGTGAAATCACTCTTCGCAGCTGTTCCTCAAAATGGGTAAACAATCATATGGAGGTGAACGATCGACCAAATGAAAGTGGAGGTGGCAGGTGAAAAACACGACCAAGGCTTTTTAAGGCTGATAAATTTACGATCACAGCGGTTATTTACCGGGATAGGTTCATTTTTTATTTAAAAATGAGCTTAAACTCTGGAGGAAACATTGCTCACTCCTTATATTTATTTTTTAACGAGCATGAAGACCGCGTTAAAACTGCTCGGATCTTATGTTTATTTTTTAACGAGCATGAACTATGTGCTAAAACTGCTCGAATATACCAGTCATAAGATAAGGAATGTCCCCTGTGAGATCTCTATTTTTTAAGGAGTTTCACCTTCACTAAGCTTTACTCCATATCCTTTCTTTATGCAAGTTTGGAAACGACTAATCCCAAAAATAGATAAATAACCGCTCTTAGCTTGCACTCCAAAAGGTTTGCATGCCCCCAGGTATAAAATACAATTTCAAGGCTGCCCCTCCTCTCTCCCACATCTTCTTTTCTTTGGGTGTTCACAGCTACTTGTCGTCTTGCTAGTCTAATGTTAACGATACTTGTCTTCTCGTTATTTTTAACGGGTCTATACAATACTTGTCTTCTCGTTAGCCCAACTTTTAACAGATTATTTGCAAGATCGCAAGAGAACAGCTACTTGCGACAAGAGAGAAGCTACTTGCGACAAGAGAAGAACACTACTCAAAGACAAAACTTTTGTGTGACTGAGGGAGGCTTACCTCTTTCTAGTTGCCCAAAGATTGTCCTGTTATTTTTTCAACAAAACACTTCCTCGGCAATGTCTACCGAAATAGACAAGGGTGAATGACCTTTGTCAAACACGTAACTTTGACAAAAGAATCTTATTCCATAACAACCCCTCTTCCAACCACGGACGGGGTACAGACTAGTCATATTCTCTCGCGGAAATTCTACCTTACACCCAGGGTTTTTTCTGCCCGAAGCAAACCAAGATGCATGCCCCCTGGGTTCCAGTCCCATCTTTCCGAATCACTCGCACTCATCGGGAAGAAGGACTGGGGGTGGAGACATTTCTTGATTGAATAGACCATTCAGGGTTGGTATGTGACTATTTGCGATGCGTGATCCCGGAAATGAAAGTTGGTCTACGAGCTTGACCATTCTTCCTTCGTGTGGAAAACACATTACTCTAAAGAGTGAGGAGACTATTGCTCCCATGCAATATATATAGTCTCGTCCAAGGAGTAGGTTATAATCCAAGGGTCCTTGAACGACCATCACGTTCATTTGAACGATCTTCCCTTTCAATGTAACAGGCACAGTGGGGAGGATCCCTAATGGTCGACTGGTTCCTTTATCGAAACTCGAGAGATTTATTATCTCAGGAAAAAGCGCCGGGGAACCCAGTGCTTTCCAAGAAATAGAGGAAAGGATACTCACAGATGCCCCTTCATCAATGATAGTGCCAGCCATTACCATTCTGTATATTTGGACTATGATTCTGAATGGTATACTGGCCGGAAACCGGGGTCTGCCTAGTTGGTTCCAATCAAAGGATACAACCAGGTTGCTTGGTGGTGGGACCGAATATACGGCCGGATATGACCATGACGATGTTCCTTCCTGCGATAAAGGAATGGGCGCATTGCCCTGACGCTCATCAGAGTCTGTGTTGATGAAAAGAATCTGGATGGTGTCATCCTTATTCTCTTCAGTGAGGGTGTCATTTGAAGATGAATCTTCATTGACGGTGTCATTTGAAGATGAAACCTCCGAAGGCAGAACCGGGTCAACTGCCGTTTCGACCTTTGGACTTTCGTCCGGTCTGGATTCAGTAGGTTCATTTTCAATGACTGACGCTTCAGCCGACCACTTGAGCAGGCCAACTGTATTCTCAACCAACGAAGGACTTGGCATGAGTTTTCTGTATCCAGGAGGAAGCCTCAACGATGAAACCGGACGATCTTCCAAAACTCTCTTCGCTTCGTCTAAGAAGGGACAACGGTGGATGGCGTGATCGCCTTCACACAGTCTACAGGGGGATCTTGCTCCCCCTCTTTGTATTGAACCTTCACTTTCGCTGGTTGATGGTAAGCATTCAACATGGCTATCAAAGGTTGATGCTCCCGAACTGTGCAAACGAGGGGACCAGTCCCTTAGTATCCGGGGAATACAATGACAATCTCTATGGAAGTGGTCTCCTCTACATATGACACATGGCGATTTAGGCCCGGTCTATGCTGTGTGTGGATTTTTGTCAGATGTCTTTTGCTTGCCCCCAGTCGCCTTAGGCTCCTTCTTCTTCTCTCTCTCTTCTTCTTCTCTTTCTTCTCCATTGGAGCTTGGCTTTTGCCGGCTCTACCTTGCGAAGATAAAGGATTGGAGGAAGAGTTATAGGAGGTAGAAGGCTGGTGAGCAGCTCTAGACTGATCTAACTGTTGACTCGACTGTTCAGGAACCATGGTGTTCTGAACTACATTGGTTGAGAATAGCCAAATTGGCAGGCCAATTGTCAGTCCTGGAAGCGACAATGTGGCCATGTGGGGCGCACCAACTTCTCCCCAAGAGGAGAAAGGACTAGGATTTCCATCATGTGGAATTCCTTGGTTGGTGCGTTCCATGTTCTCGACCTACAGATCAACGCGGGAATAGGAGGTGATTATGTTCCGTTTAAAATAAATTTTATAACGACGCTTTAGACACAACTTGCTTTTTCACTTTTTAAGAGTCGAGAAAAAGCTAAAGATGACTCTAGTCTCCTTCGATGTTTTAACGAGCCCGAAGTGACAAATGCTCGGATGGACTTTTTCAGTTATAGAGTTTGAAAAAGGCCAAAAGAAACTACTCTGGAGATCTAGGCAGAGGGTGTGCCAAAATTTTCGCAAAACCACAGAATACATTTTACGGTACGGGTGGTCGATCTTCATGAATGCTGTGTTCACTGCATTGCAATCAGTAGGGCGGTCGACACAGCTTCCTATGGATAAAGGCTTTGTTCCTATAGGGGTCTCCCAATATATACACGACGGTACGTGGGAGCACAAGTCCGTATTGATACTTATCGCTTCACCGTGGAGGAATCACCCAACCACTCAACGCTAAGATATCACGTTTAACGACGCTGGAACACGTCTCTAGCTTAGACCTCTATGTGTTTGCGTTATGTTTCAAAGCGTTGTTATGTAAATTCAATTCATTTTAGGTTGATCTTGTTTAGCAGTTTGCCTTTATGGATCACCACGAGATTGTATGGTACAACTCCTAAATGCAGTCTAAAGATGAGAAGCAAGCTTTTTCAATCTTTTCAACTTATGAAAATCTTAACTACTGAGGGAAAAGAAAGGCATCATCTTTTCACACAGATCATAGAGCACACACTAATGCACCTTTTCCTAAATCAGCATGCAAGCTGTCAAAATGCACATGCACAATGCAGGTATTTCTTTTCTCTTTCTTAATGTTGATGTACTACAAAAAGAAAGCTGTTGTATAACTTTGAATTCAATTTCAAGTGAAAGCAAACAAGCTTTTGTCCAAAATCAAAAGACACCTTAAGATTTACTTGTTTCAACACTAGAAATACATAAATTCAAACCATATGACAAAAGAAAAAGCTCAATCAGCTATGAACAGCAAACAAACTAACTCTTAAGATCAAAACGACACTTATCACACGTCTAGATCTAAGAGGCCACAGCAAGACTAGTTCACTTTCGTTATGGGAAACTGCAAATGATGTAATAAATACACAAAGAACAAACACAGTTTCTTTATACAACCGAGGCGGAATAGTGGCAAAGACAAGTGGTTTCAGATAGGTACATTGACTGATAACAGGCTACAAAAACAGGGATGAAAACAGGGCAACAGAAAGCAGAGAACCACAGTTGCACAAGGCCTAACTGGTTCAGCGCAGGTAGAACACTGTCAGTTTGACATTCAGCGCAGGTAGCCCCTTCGAGACCTGCGATGAAATGCAAACTGCCTTCACAGTGCCTGCAATGAAGAGAGAAACTCTCGTTTTTCTCAGGTTCTGGGTCACAGATTTCTCAAAAATCAATAGTTTTTGGCCAAATCAAAGCTATCAATCAAGTACACACTAAAGGATGAAAAGCTATCACTAAGAGCTATTCAGAGTCCTTGTGGATCAGCTCTTCAAATCATAAACATGCCCAGAAATGGAGCTAGAGTAGCTACCCTCTACTTTGCATTTGAAAGATCCAAATGCAGTTCGATTCGGTACTCCCTGTGTTTAGGAAATGAATAGCAAAAACACAAACAACCAACAAGATATGATCCCCAGCGGAGTCGCCAATTTGTTGTTGGAAAAAGTATCCAATACGGAATGACCCTATCCCACTCTAAGGGTGATAGTACCTCAGCAACAATCAAAGCAAAGCTATCTAAGATTTCTTCTTTATGAAAGTAAAATAAGAGAGAAAGAGATCCACTAACCGATGTCTTTCACTAATGGTTGATCCAATCTTCTCTCCTTGCTGCTTGCTCCCAGCTCCTTGCTCTTTCACTGGCCCAGCTACGCCAAGATCCTACGAAATGGCAAGAGAGGGAAACTACAAGAGGCATACATTCATAATTGATTCAAGGATTAGAATAAATCAAGTACACATGTATAACAATACATCATTGAGACACATGCATATAGAAGAACCTCAAATGCTTTATTAATGGAAGAAGTAAAGTTCAGGAAGTGATACAACCATAAGAGGCCTAATCCAGCATCACCTTCCCAGCAGAAAGAAATCTCCTCTTCACCTCCTTCAAAGAAAATCACCCAATAGTTCTAAACTCAAACCAACAGCAATTCTTTACATTCACAAGATTCCAACCTCCTTAGACCTCATGAGAGAGATCTATATATAGGAGTTTTGGAGAAAGGATGAGTCAGCTTGAGGCTGGCATGAAGCTAACTAGTGTCCTCTCTCACTTCAGTTATTCTTCAGTTCTTGAGTCCACTTGGAGGTTCTTGCTTCCACTTGGAAATCTAGACCCTATTACTCATCACCAGTCGAATTCCTTGATCCAAGTGTCATTTTGGAAGCTTCCTGGGCATTGACACCTTGAGGAATGACTGTGCCACATGTCCCAACTCGCCCAGCGCAGGTAGCCTTCTTTGCAGTTGACATTCAGCGCAGGTAGAGAGTGGAGCAGTTGACATTCAGCACAGATGCTCAGTGGAGCAGTTGACATGATCCAGAATTGCCTTGTTTTTGAGTGTTTTCAGGTGGAGAACTTTTATTCAGTGCTGTGGTTTGCTGACCTTGTTCCTATAGGGGTAGGAATAACATGTTTAGGGACTTTGGATCCCTTAGATTATGGACGTTTCATGCTTCATGCTGTAAGGCACAAAAATGTCTATAACAACGTCGCTAAGAAAGGCAACTGAGGGTTAAAGGACATTTGTGGTTGTGGAAGAGAGGTAGTACCAGGGTTCCAACCAGGTGGTGGTTGGCCCCATGGACTTTGATCAGATAGGCCCAGCCCAAAAGGGCTTTGCCCATAGGGATTTTGCCCATAGGGGTTATGTCCATATGCAGACAGTTGACCCTGGGTCTGCCCCCCAGCACCCCGTGGATTAACAACTTGACCTACAGGTGCAACGTACTGTTGCTGATAATTTTGATAAGGAGTAACCTGCATTTTTTGATAATTTTGGTAGGGGGTAAATTGAGTTTTCCCCTGGGGTCGCTGGTAGCCATACATTTGCTGAGGTCCATAATGGGCCTGATATGAAGGCTACGCTTGGTACGAAGGTTGGGGTCGTGGCCCACCTTGCATTTGATAACCAAGTTGAGTATGGATCCCAGAAGAATGTCCTTGAAGAGGCTGGGCTTGGACCATATGGCCGGAAGGTTGGCCTGGTTGGGTTTAGGACGGGCCTGGTTGCCCAGAGGGATATGTCTGCTGGGTACCAGGTTGTCCTTGAACAATCAAGGGTCGTCCTTGCGGGACAGATGGTTGAGCGGACTGGACAGTCGGTTGACCTTGAGGTTGGATAGCCTGTCCAGAAGGATGAATGAGCTGGGCAGTGGGTGGGCCTTGCTGTGCAGAGAGCTGGCCCATTTGCCCAGAAGGATGACTAGGCTGGGCAGTGGGTTGGCCCTGCTGTATGTAAGGTTGCCCCCCTTGCCCAGAAGGATACCCCTACTGGACTGCCGATTGACCTTGTGGAATGTATGTTTGTCCGGTTTGTCCAGAGGGATAACCCTGTTGAATACCAGGTTGGCCTTTTTGAATATAAGGTTGTCCTGGTTGTCCAGACGGGTAACCTTGCTGGGTACTGGGTTGCCCCGGATAACCCGAATGTTGAGTCAGATAGGTAAAGGACGGACCGCCAGGGACCAAAGGTTGTCCCTAATAGGGTTTTCCTTGTAGGCCCCCAGATTGTCCTGGGTAAGACTGGCCATAATATTGTTGCCCCTGGGGGGTTTGCAGATAAGATGGTTGGCCTTGGTTAGGTGGTCCCTGAAGCTGTCTAGGCATTGCTTGGCCTCCATGGAAAGAGTGAGTACTAGGGTCCCAAGTAATGGATAACGGTACCGAAACCTCAACCATAGGTTGAGTAGGCAAGGGTTGAGATAGTTGAAGGTATTGACCGGTAGAATCATAGTAAAATAACGGACCTTGCGCATTCGGATCCTGAACAGCTTGTCCAGAAGCATCATACGACCCTCCTCTTGGAACGGGACCAGAAGAGGATGGAGCACTTTGTGCAGGGTGGACAACTCTAGGCGAGAGTTCCGGCTGGCCACTACTCACTTGACCGTGAGGGGGACCAGCACCAGTGTTCAAAGATGAGGACGTTGTTACGGCACTAACGACCGGAGTTGAATGTGCTACACAAATAGTGGGATTTGTTGGAACTGAAGTAACAGGTGTAGTATGGGGTTGTGAAACAAAAGGTCCCATGGTGGGAGTGATATGAGGATCCCACATGGTTGAAGCAGGAGTCCTGGCAGCTACCCTATCCCTCAACGACTGATAGCATGGGGGGAGTGGAGAAGTAGCTGGGATGGGAGTGTCGATATTCGACACCACAGGTGTCGCACTTGTGCTAGGAGATGTCTCATCCATGTGGGAGGTAGACATTGAAGACGAAACACCAGGGAGGGTGGCAGGAATATCGTCCTCGTCAGGCTCCCAGATGGGATTCCAATGAACTTCGTAACCCTCGTCTTCCGGAGCGTGAGAGTTGATCAGTTGGATACTAGGGATAACAGGAAGAGTATCACTCACAACCGGTACCTCACGAGCAGTAGAAGAAGGAGAGCCTTGATCACTTGAAACGGGAGTCGACAATTCAGCCAGGATGACAAACTTCAAACAAACCTAAAGGAGTGTAACGATAAAAGACCCTACTCAAACTAACACACACAAGATCTAACTAGGTAATGTGTATCGTGGCCAAATGAACTTTAAGACACAAAGACAAAACTTGACCTTTTCATGTTTTAAGAGTCGAAAAAAGGACAAAAAGGTGACTCTAGTCGCCTTCGAATGTTTTATGAGCCCGAAGTGACAAACTTCTCAAGTGAGCCTTTTCGTTTAAGGAGTCTGAAAAGGATCAAAAGTGACTACTCTGGATAGACTAGGCAAAGGGTTTACCAGACAATCCGTAAAATTGCTTATACACCTTGGCAATCATACGAAAACAAAGGACTTTCCGTACTGCAGTCAATCTTCCCGAATGCTGTGTTCGGTGCGTTACGGCTTGTAAGGCGGCAGACACGGCTTCCTATGGATAAAGGATGATAACCTAGTAGGGTATCCCCTATATACGTGACAGTACGCGGGAGCTCAAGTCCGTGCTAGAGCACTATCGAGTCACAAAAGGAGGAACCACCCAACCGTAGTGTGAAATAATAGTGACTAGGTTTAACGACGCCGGAGCACGTCTCTAGCCTAGACCTCTACTTAGTGAGTGTTATGTTCCAATTCGTTTTTAAGTTCATTCAGTTCATTTTATGGTTGATCTTTGATTAAGTTTCAGTTTCAGGTCCCACCTATGTAATCTCTCACAATTTCCTAAATGCAAACTACATGCCAAAGAATATCATTTCGTTCAATGAATGCTAACTACAAGAGAGTTAAGGATTTTTCAAACAAAATGACCACAAACAAGCACGAATCACTTTGATGCAGCTAATAAACGAAACTTTTCTTTTGTCTTAAAATCACTTAATCAATGAAAAGCTTCTAATTTTAATTAACTAATGTAACGCAACAAAGATTATTCGCTTTCTTTTTCAATGGCAAAGTGCACAAAATGAATTTTGAGAGATAGTAACACCGAGCAAAAGACCACTTTCACTCAATGAGAACACAAACGGATCCCAAAAACACCAAAACAATCCTTCAAACCAAAAAGAAAATACAAAGACCTCTTATGAGCTATGTGATCCAAGCTCAAACGAAGCCAAGTGAAACCCAAGCGATAAAGAAACAAATCACTTGAATAACAAGGAAAAAACTTTGACAACTACTGAGCGGATGCAAAGGAATAACCACAATGTTGACCAGATGATCAAAGAACACAAAACACCTCCGGGAGGCTCAGCACACAAAGCCACTAGATGCCCTAGGGCCAAGATGTGAAACCAATAGAAAAAAGAAAACTCTCGAATGATGAAGGTCTAACACCGGTCAAATCAGGATCAAACACACTCTAGTAATTGAAAGAAAGACAGCTAGACACAAATCCAAGCTTAGAGGGCTTAAGAACAAGCGAACTTGAAAATTTGACATGCCTAGCGCGACTGTCAGGCTGCAACTCGCACCTTTATAGGATTGGCGTGGGTTGTCTTTGAGCAACTTGCGCCAATAGCGCGACTATTAGGCTAAAAAGCGCGCTAATCAAGTTAACTTAAATCAAAACAAAAGCAGGTGACCCGGGGCTTGAGAACAGTATCTAGGAAAACCAGGAAGCAAGAAACAGCAAGAAATTTGACCCAGAAAGCTATCTAAGCAATCAAAACAAGAAAAAACCAAAGAGACAAGACAAAATCCAAGTTGTTTAGTTTGTAAACCAAACCGGAGATTGACTGAAGTGGCATTGATCTACTTCGCTAATGCAAAGCAATAGCGTTTCGAAGGCTACCTGGCCATGCTTCAGGCTCCGTCTAAAGTTTACAAATCAAACAACAAGATCTCCCCAGCGGAGTCGCCAAATTGTTGTGGAGGTAAATCCCCTCTGCGGACGGAGACGATCCCTACTAGCCCAGACTGGGTCTAGCAACAATCACACAATGCTATCACGCAAGTTCCTAATTGCAAATACAAAGTGGATGGTGAGAACCTACTTGGATTCCAACGCTAGTGTTCGTCGACGAGATGTCGCCTTCGTTCCTTTGCCTTGGTCGGTCACGATCCGCACGATCTCCATGATAGGATACCTGCACGCGCAAAGAACAACACGAAAACAAGCGTAAAATCTAGTAGATGCAATTATATATCAGTCAGAAAATATATAACTCAACATCAAACATGAGACAATGATATTGGAACCATAATGATAGTCATCTATTATTAATAAATAACAAAGAAGAATACGACCATTGTTCTGACGTCCAATCCTCCTTTGGCTGGGTAGTCAGCTACACAAGTCTTGCAAAGCTTGTATGGATGAGGGACAAGCCTCTCTCTCTTTGGGTGACAAGAATCTCCTTACTTAGATTTGGCCTTATGAGTGCAAAGAAGGCTCTTGTAGCTTCAAACCCTTAAACTCCTGGAACTATTGTAACTCTAACTAGCTTTCTCAAGACATAGAGGCAAGCTTTTATAGATAGAGAGGGAAAGAGATAGGATCAACCACATTATTCATGGGACTGGCTTTATCACTTGGAAACTTCCATGAAAGGTGGCAAACCACTTTCCCTTCTATGGAGATTCGAAGCCAAACCATCCTAGCTCAACATAGATTCAGTTGGTAAATCGGTTGAAGAGAAACTTCGGGAGTTTGGTCGTTGAAAACTTTACTCAATTCAGTTGGTGCGAGTGCGACTCTGGGACAGAGCGCTAATGGCGCGCCCTTTATAGAGGATTCCCCTCATTGGCACGGGCAGTGAACTGTGAACCCGCGCTAATGTAAAAAGAACTGTTTTCATGAGGATTTTGCAGGAGATGTCTTCAGGGAAAATAAAGCTCATACTAAGAGGAATATGATGCAAGTGGTTTCAGGTCATGTCACTTCTCACAAGTCCCGGAATGAGTCCTCTAGTATGCGGGTGAGGGATAACAGGGACGGTGACAAACGGTGACAAATTGCTATGTAACACTACTCCATATACATTTCAGCAAAATGGAGTCGCAGAAAGAATGAACAAGACGTTGATGGAAAGGGGAAGAAGCATGCTCAGTGGTGTCGGGTTAGGATAGGAATTCTGGGTAGAGGCGGTGGATACTACATGTTACCTGATCAACAGATCACCTTCATCAGCATTGGAGGATAAGACTCCACAAGAAGTATGGACTGGTAAGAAACCCTCTCTTTCACATCTAAGGGTATTTGGATGTGATGCATATGTACATGTTCCAAAGGAGAAACGAACCAAGTTGGATAGTAAATCTGAAAAGTGCATCTTTATTGGGTATAAGTATGGTTTAAAGGATTATAATCTTTGGAACCCAGTCACACGGAAGGTTGTGTACAGCCGAGATGTGTTGTTCAGAGAGGTAAAAGATGTTATTCAACATGAAGTCCAACCAAAGGAACCTGAGAAGATAGAGTTTGAGCCAAAGGAGGAAGAATCAGACTCTGCAGCAGAGGAGGAATCATAAGATGAAGAGCCACAAACTTCGGCTGTGAGAAGATCAGTTCGAGAAAGAAGGAAGCCAGAAAGGTATAGTCCATCTGCTTTCAGTTCAAATTTTGCTTTGTATGTTACTAAAAATGATCCCAGAACTGTGAAGGAAGCAGTGGATTCAGAGGATGGAAAACTCTGGAAAGAGGCCATGGTCGATGAAATGGCATCTTTGCACAAAAATGAGGCTTGGGATCTGGTGGAGTTGCCGGCTGGAAGGAAACCCCTTGGCAGCAAATGGGTGTTCAAGAAGAAGGCAAATGCGAAAGGAAAGGTGGAGAAATACAAAGCTCGGTTGGTAGCAAAAGGTTATTCCCAGGTGCCGGGAATTGATTTTGGTGATATTTTTTCTCCTGTTGCCAAGGTAAATTCTATTAGATTACTTTTATCTGTTGCTGCTGCTTTTGATTTTTAGGTAGAACAAATGGATGTGAAGACAACATTTCTTCACGGGGATTTGGAAGAGGAAATCTACATGAAGCAACCTGAAGGCTTTGCGGTGAAGGGTAAGAAAGAACTGGTATGCAAGTTAAAGAAGTCTTTGTATGAGTTAAAACAGTCACCAAGGATGTGGTATCAGAAATTTGATACATTTATACGGGGACTTGGCTTCACTAAAAGTAAAGCAGATCATTGTGTGTATTTTAAATTAATTGGTGACCGTGTTATTTATCTGGTCTTGTACATGGATGATATGTTGCTAGTTGGAAATGACAAAGAAAATATCCAGGATTGGAAGACCCAATTGTCCTCCAAATTTGACATGAAGGATCTTGGTGCTGCAAACTATATTTTCGGCATGGAAATTAAAAGAGATCGGTCAAAGAGGAAGCTCTTGTTAAACTAGAGGAAGTATGTCGAGATAATACTGCAGAGGTTTAATATATAGGATAGTAAATCGATGAAGGTTCTTATTCCTATAGGTGTGAGGTTATCTGCTGAACAGTGTCCCAAGACACAAGAAGAGGAAGAGGACATGTCTCGTGTTCCATATGCAAGTGTAGTGGGTAGCCTGATGTATGCAATGGTCTGTACTAGACCAGACATTGCACATGCAGTGGGAGTATTGAGCAGGTTTATGTCAAAACGTGGGAAGGAGCACTGGACAGCAGTGAAGCGGGTTTTCAGGTATTTGTGTGGCACTAATGATTATGGTTTGTGCTACCAAGGAAGACCAGGATTGGATAGAGTGTTCGATATTCATGGCTTTGTTGATGCAGACTGGGCTGGATATCTGGATCATAGAAGATCTACAAGTGGGTATGTGTTTAACCTATTTGGAGGTGCCGTCAGTTGGATGAGTAAGAAACAATCTGTAGTGGCACTATCAACTACAAAGGCAGAATACATGGCAGCCACTCATGCAAGCAAGGAAGCAGTTTGGTTGCAGAGATTGTGTTCAGGTATGGGGTTAGTACAGGGAGCTATAAGAATAGACTGTGACAACCAAAGTGAAATTTTCTTGGCAAAGAACCCTGCTTATCATTCAAAGACAAAGCACATTGATGTTCAATATCACTTTGTGAGGGATATGATAGAAGACAGAAAGTTTGTGGACACATTGAAGAATATTGCAGATGCATTGACAAAATATGTGAGCTCTGAGAAGTTCTATTGGTGTAGAGAAGCAATGGGAATCTCAGGGCTGAAAAAAAATGACTAAGCTCTCCTGTGGTCCCCTGTGGAAAGAAAACAACAAGTGGGAGATTGTTGGGTTGTGTTATATTCTTTCCACGTAGTTAATAGGGGGTTTGAAGGGCACCTGTAAAATTTTGGTTTTGGACCATATGTTAGGTTGGGCGGACCCACCTATGGTTTTGTGCATGATTTTCGCACATGTTTTTTGGACGCGATGGTTTTCGGTCCATGGTATTGGATGCTTCAGCATGTATAAATATGTATTGTAACATTGAAAGGAACATAATGAAAAATCAAGCAGGTAGTCCCAATTTTGGGATCCAGGGAAAAATCTTTGTGCATATGTGTTTTATGGGTTATGCTCTCGCATTGTTTATTTTCTTTGTTTAAGAATTTGTATGCAGGTAATTTCTGTACAGGGTTAAAACCTACATTTTTCTTTTAGCACAGAGCGGTACCGCACCTGTGTTAACTGTGGGCCTGCAGACCCTGTCAAAATTTTGGAAAACCTAAGATTTCCTCTGTTAGTCAGCTTAGTTTTTGTTTAGAAGTTATTATCCCCCGCCCAGACTTGCATATAACCTGTCAGAAGCTTTCCTTAGGTTGATTTCATTGGTGTTAGGGTTTTAGGTGAAATTCCTAGAAGTTTTGCTTGTTGGGTTTGGTTTTCATTTTGGTCTTGTATTAGCTCTGAGCTTAGAAGCTGTAGGAACCTCAGATCACCTTGGTTTTTACCAGCCTTCTTATGAGTCTGACCATTTGTGATATCTACCATTGTTGAGGAATCCGCCTTGTGGTTCCTCTTTACAAAACTTCGAAAAGCTTGTGTTTAAAACTTTGGATTTCATTTTTAGAAAAGAAAACAAAATTGGTTGTTTTTCGACTGATTTGTGATTCTGCATAAACTGGTCCTTAGTTCACATCTAGCTAAGTAAAACATCTTAAAAAGACATCTTGTAAGCTTTGACTTCAAATAGGTTTTTATAATTTGTAGATCTCAAAGTTAGTCGCTTTCATAGTTTTGAGTGTTTTTATAAAAAATATAAAAAATATCTTTTGGAAAAAGTTTTTTTTGTAGTGGTTGAATGTTTTGAAAGAAAAGGAAATTTTTTGTGAAAATAACTAGTTGTCTTGTTTTGAGTGCATTGGAAAGGACAAAAGCTCTTCTTTTAATTTGTTTGTTAAGAAAGATTTGTGTTTACAAGTATTTGCATTCTCAAACTCTTTCATAGCTAGAAGTTCATTGAAGGTAAAAGATTGTTTAATCATCTTAAGTGCATTTTTTAATGATTTTGAGTCGAGTCTTCATACCATGAGTTTCATCTCCGCACCTCTTGACTTAAACAAAAACCAATAAAAATAACGCTTAAAGTAAAATTCATCTAGTAATATTTTTATTTCTAGGGCTCTGACACACCAACATAGCTTAAGCTAGTGTCTTGGAGTAGCAGAGTGATTAACTCTCCAAGACAGTAAAACAAACAAGTAGTTGTATCTTGTGGTACGGAAGAAATCCAATTGTTTCATTTATGCTCTGGGAAAACTCCTCTTAAAGGAGAAACACAAGATCGTGTCTGAACCAGTGTGGGAATCAATCCTTCCTCATTGGGAATGACGCTAGATATTCACGTACTAAAAATGGTAAACCTCAGATTAACCATTGTCGAGGAGCCTGGGGTCACTTGTTGGTAAACCTTGGATTATGTCAAGGAACCTTCAAGGGGATTGAGCTTCCTAATTTGCCCTTGCGTGCTTATCGGATCATAGACTGTTCCCCCAGGTATATGTCTTTCGATTGGTAACCTTAGTGACCATATTCTTTAGGATTCTTCCTAAGGTGACAGTGGTGGGAAGATCCCACTGTACCTGGAGCAGACGTCGGCTAGACTCACTTGGATTTTCTGGGGGGTTCTCTTCACTCGAGACGGTTAAGTGGAGGAACTTGTGCCAATCTATTCATTAAGCAGGTTGTTGGGGTAACTGTTCCAACCGCCATTTCTGTATTGAACTCTGCGACGTTGGATTTCATCACCAACTAGTGTTTTCAGTACGGAAAGTTATTGTTTGTGTGTGTTTGATATCCTAGATTCTTTAGGTGTGTGATTCAAATTTGTTTGGTTCTTTAGAGGCTTTAGGTGGTTTTCATTGAGATTTTACTTTGTTTGCGTGTGAAGTAGTTAAAATTTTTTAATCGTGGCTGAATTATCGAGGAAGTCCCGTAGACTTCGGGGCAAACCTCCTGAGTTTTCACCGAGCTGGCCTGAAGGGTTGAGAGCCCTCGTAACTCCTAGAGACAGTAGAGTTGGGTCACCTGAAGAAGGAGAGTCTTCTTTGCTGGTACTTCCTGATTTTCAAGATTTAGTAGCAGATTATAATCCACAATCAGTGTTTGTTTCCGAAGTTACTGGTAGCTTTTATTATACTATTGATATAGGTGAGGAATCTGAAATATCCGAACCTGAAAGTGAATTTGCTACTACTCCAACATCGGGGTTTTCTTCTCCAGCTTCTAGTGGTCCTGGTTCACCTAGGGTAGAAAGAATAATTACCCAAAATATTCCTTCTGTACTTATAGCTATCGAAGAACTTGCTACTCCGGAAGAAGAAGTAGGCATCCCTATCCCTGAAAATCAACCTGCTATTGAACTAAGGGAACGTGAATCAATGTTTTACAGTCCACCTAGGAGCAGTGCTTGGTATCTTTCTTTGACTAATTTCTTAGAAAACCCAGGGTTAAGTTTTTCACCACCTCGTGTTCCTTATCACCCAACACCTAGAGGTTACTATCCCCCATTAAATATGTAAAAACAGTCGTCCATGTTTACTCAATCGCCAGAATCCTTTTTGTACGACGGTCCTTCTGTTCCCTCTGGGTATCAGTCACTTTCTGGTACTTTTTCGGGAGCATCTCCTCAACCCATTGAACAAGGGTTATTAACTGGAAGCAATGGTACTAAGCTGTTGAGCGTAGAAGATATTCTCATGATGTCAGGTACTATTCCTAATCCTCAACCTCAAGGTGGCCAGTTACCGCCTGGGGGGAGCCTCAAAATCCTCAATTATCGCCTGGGGAGCAACCTCAAGGCACCCAATTTGCGCCTGGGGGGCAAACTCAAGGATAGTACATACCTATGGGACAGTAAGTTCCTCAAGGTCAACCCCAGACTCAATATGTACCCCAAGGTCAACCCCAGTATCAATATGTACCTCAAGGTCAACCCCAGTATCAGTACGTGCCTCAAGGGTATCAACCCCAAGGTCAGTACTCGAACCAAGGTTTCCAACCACCCTCCGGTCAATCATGTGTTCAAGGAATGAGAAATGTACCTTTGAATTATCAATCCTATCCTCAACCCGGTTATGGTCCTCAATATTCTCAACCTATTATGGGTCTGTACCCCGGAATGAATTTAGTGTGGGATCCATTGCAAACTCAACAAGCCTTGCAACCGAATGTACAGTTGTCATCTCAAACTAGACAACCCTTAGTTTCTGGTACACCCCAGCAACCTGTCCAGTCTACTATTCAAACCTCTGTACCTTCAGTAGTTTCTCAGCCTGGGCCTAGTACACCTCATACTCCACCTCAAATGATTGTTGCAACTACCGCAACATCTGTTCAATCTACCCCACCTACTTCTAGAGTATCGACAACTCTGGTTTCTACTGTTCCTGTATCTACTCCTTAAACATCTTTACCTCTGTCTGGATCTACGATTCAAACTTCGGTTCAAATTCCTATAGGACAACCTGGTTCAAGTACGGTTGTCACAAGTCAACCACAATTTACTTATCAACTGTACCAGGGACAGTACCAATTCGGTCCTGCTATGCAACATCCAGTCTATCAATATCAACCGTACCCTGGGTACACATATCAACAACCTCAACAGCCCCAGTACGGTCTGGTTAATCCTGGTTTTCTGGGAGGATACAATATCCCAAATGCAATTCCTATTCCTAGTTATCTTCGATATCCTCCTCCTAGGGCTGGTCTCGTGACCCAGAGTTTTAGGGAACCTAATCGTTAGTTACCGTTTATCGCAACTTTGGACTTGCCTGACTTGTCGCGCCTAACAAACAATCCCATTAATTATCTTTCGTTTTGGCCGCCAATGCCGAATAAGTTGCCTAGTGATATTCCTAAGTTTGAAGGCAAATCAGGAGAGGACCCGTCGAACCATGTGATGACTTATCACCTCTGGTGTGTGTCTAACTCCATTTCATTTGATTTAATCCATCTAAGGCTTTTCGAGTGCACTCTAATTGGTCTCGCAGCCAAGTGCTACATTGAGTTACCGCGAGGCACCTTTTATAATTTTAGTCAGTTAGCTACCTCGTTTTTAACTCATTTTTAGTTGCCAGCCAGATATGACAATGGCACGGAATTACTAACTTCGTTAAAGCAATCGACGTCCACTTACATTTCAGATCACATTCATGAATGGAGACGTCGATGGCGTTTAGTGAAGATTTTTATTCCAGATCAGATCTTGGCTGAATGGTTTGTAAAATCTTTGTTGACAAAGATCACTGAAGATGTAGCTAAGGCCGGAGTTGTTACTGAGGAGCAAGTAATTGCTCAAGCACAATACCTTGACTTGGTCTATACTCAGTCAAGTACGTTACACGAGAAACTCCCCGATCTTCCCAAGCAAAATCAAATCGTTGCAACTCCTTCACGGTCTCATGCCGTTGATGGTATGATTGGTACAGTTAACACTAAAAGTAAGAAGAAGTCTTCCAAGAATTCTTCTCCTATCATAAAGTTTCCTGATTCCCCGATAGGAGATTCTTCCACGGATATTTCCACCGATATTCACGTTGTAGAGTCATCTACAGCCAAATCAAAATCCGGTGGCAAGAAGAAAGGGAAGAAGAAGAATAAAACAGACAAAAATTCAAAAGAGAAACCTGAAAAATCGGAATCCAATGATGAAAAACGCAAACCTCGTTATCCTTGTCTCATTTGTGATGAAGAACATTTTACAAGAGATTGCCCTCATCGTGCAGAGGTTGCGAAGATTTTCAAAGGTTCTCAAATGCCTGCTATTTTAAAGGATCCTTTTCCAAGTCAAGACAGTAAGATGATAGGTTCTTCCTCAAGTGCCAATGAAGAACCCATACTGATGATGTCCCATGTTAGGATTGTGACTTGATCGCATGATTATGGTAGTAAAAGTCCTGTTGATGGTAAAGAAGTAGAATCTTCTCATTCTAACCCATCAAACTCAGCTCCCGGTTCCGATCCACTACAGATAGAGAAACCTAATCCAGACTTGGTAATCAAACCGCCTGCCAAGGGTATACTTCAAAAGTCATCTTTTAATCCACATGCGAGAGCGGCTCAGAACTATAACATTGTTGAGGATTTACCTGTTTCACCCTCAGCAATGTCGGCTTTGGAAGTGCTGCAATCATGTCCAACACAGCGTAAATTACTTTTGTTTGCTATAGGAGCTGTTGATGTTCAGGACTCGAACCTAATAATTTTCGATCTAGAAAATAGTACACCGTACTTACCTCATCAAATGGCTTTCTAGATTCCAGTGATAGTAAAAAACAGGCCTATTCATAGGATTGTGATTGATGAGGGAGCCTCAACATGTATTATGTCAATACAGTGTTGGAGATCGCTTGGTTCTCCTTCGCTAAATCAATCCCCGGTGATTCTAAAGGCCTTTGATCACCGTGGGTTTCATCCTTTTGGAATTCTACAAGATTTACCTATAGGGGTTGAAGGAAAAACTGTCAATCTAGATGTGGAGGTGGTTGATGCCCCTCTAGATTACAACCTTCTCTTGGGTTGTAGTTGGTCTTACGCCATGGCAGCTGTCGTTTCATTGGTCTTTCAGGTTATAAAGTTTCCTCATAATTGAAATATCGTAACAATAGACCAGCTGTCTTACTTTTCATCTGACCCAGCCTCTTCTAAAAGTATTCAGCATGTCGGTAAAACGACTATCCCATATAAGGATGTTGAAGTAGGACTAGTTAAAGATGTCGGTTTACTAGGAACTTTTCCTTTTCCTACGATCAACGCATCATCTTCATTTGCAACCATTCATATGATTTCGTCAGACATCATTGGTCCGTGAGGAATCACTTTTCACATGAAGCTCGGATTCAATCAAGTTTTCTGAACTTGTTCACTCTGATGAGAAAACTCGTGAAATCCTATGTGTAGATGATTTACCATGGGAATATCTCCATCACAGATCTTCGTTCTTACTGGAGAATGATCGTTTTGAAAATGATTTTTCATCAATTTTTACGACTAAATATGTCAAGGAACCTCAGAATCCAATGAAAAATCTTGATTCAGAGTTAAATTTGGGAAACATCTCTCGAACTATTCCTATTGACATCTCGGTTAAGCCTGGAATTGTTGAGAACATTCATATAGGTACCACGTGTACAAAAGACGAAATTCAAATATATAAGGCCCTATTTCAAGAATTCCACGATGTGTTTGCCTGGTCCTATGAGGAAATGCCAGGAATTGATCCCGCGATTGTTGTTCATGAAATCAAGACTTACCCGGACGCTAAACCCATCCGGCAACGTTTGCATCAGATTCACCCAAGAAAAGTTGTTGCTATTAAAGCAGAAGTTGAAAAATTACTCAAAGCAGGTTTCATTTATCTGATCCCGTTAACGGATTGGGTATCGAATATTGTTCCGGTTAACAAAAAACAAGGGACAATAAGAATATGTATCGATTATAGGGACATTAATTGAGCCTATCCAAAGGAAAATTAACCAACTCCCTATATTGATCAAATCATTGATGATTGTGCCGACAGCAAAATATTCTCCTTCATGGATGGTTTTTCTGGATACAATCAAATCAATATTCTACCTATCGATCAACCAAAAATGGCTTTCATTTGTCCATGGGGGACATTTTCTTATTCAAAATTACCTTTTGGGCTCAAGAATTCCGGAACAACTTTTCAAAGGGCCATGTCTTATGTGTTTCATGACATCAAGCACATTGTGCAACCCTATCTCGATGATTTGCCTGCTCATTCATTACATCGAGCTGATCATCGCATCCATTTACAAGCAATCTTTATGAGGTGTAGGCATTATCGGATTTGGTTGAATCCACACAAGTGTGTCTTCTGTATAGAAACGGGTCAATTGCTGGGGTTTGTTGTTTTGAAATCCGGCATTCGCGTCGATCCCTCGAAGGTCGAAGCTATTGTCAAATTGTCTCCTCCTTCGAGTCTTCACCAACTCCAAAGTTTGCAAGGGAAAGCAAACTTTTTATGACGATTCATTCCTAACTACGCCGAGGTTACCAAGGGTTTTACTCGGTTGTTGAAACAGAATACTCCATTCTATTGGTATGAGATAGCTCAGAAATCTTTTGATGCACTAAAACACGTGTTGGCCCATGCACCGTTATTGCATCCTCCCAACTACAACTAGGACTACTTCTTGTATCTTGCCGCCTCTCATTCCACCATTGGAATGGTTTTAGTTTAGGAAGATGAATTCAGGACTGAACATGTGATATATGACCTTAGTCGAACTTTAAATCCAACTGACCTAAAATACTCACATGTGGAGAAATTGGCATTGGCAGCTATTCAAGTTGTCCAATGTTTTCGTCACTACATTTTACTATGTAAAAATATAGTAATTTCTGATTGCAACCCTATGATCTACATTTTTACCAAGCAATTGCTAGGGGGCAAGTACTCTAAATGGATTGTTATCCTGCAGGAGTTCGCCTTAGAATTTGAAAATCCTAAGTCTAAGAAATCTTTAGTTTTTGTGGAGTTAATGTGTGACTTCCCGTGTGCTGACACAGAAACTGTGGCGGAGGAGCCCATTGCAGACGAATCCTTGTTTCTAATCAGCACTTTAGATCCATGGTATGGGAATATCATAATTTATCTCCAGACCCAATCCTTTCGGCCATAAATTTCAAGGTCATAACGTCGGAAAATACGATTCCAGTCCCAAAAATTCAAGATTATTGGAGATACTCTTTATCGCTATGTGGTGGACTCTATTTTTCAACGTTTTTTAACTCACGAGGAAGCTGAAAGGGTTCTAAATGACTGTCACTCTGGAGCGTGTGGGGGTCATATGTCTGGGTATGCCACAGCCCAAAAGATATTGTGCACTGGCTACTTGTGGCCGTATTTGTTTAAAGATTGTATTAATGCGGTCCGAAAATGCCACAACTGCAAAATTTTTGATTGAAAGATGCACGCTCCACCTGCTCCTCTCCACCCTATAATTTCCGTTGGTCCTTTTGTCAAATGAGGTATCGATTTTATTACATGTAACCCTCACTTGTCCGTGGGGCATGCGTATATCATCCTTGCAGTAGATTATTTTACCAAATGGACCAAGGAGATGCCTACATTTGAGGTAGATGGCCCAAGACAGCTACAATTTTCATGTTCAATCATATAATTGCTAGGTTTGGTGTCCCACAAGCGATTATCACTGATCATGGGCATCATTTTTGAAACATTATGATAACCGAACTTACAGGCCATCTTGGCTTACGTCACGATAGTTCAACTCCTTATTATCCACAAGCTAATGGTCTGGTTGAATCCATCAACAAATTTTTTGTCATCATGATCCGACGAATCATTGGGGTTCATCGGTCGAATTGGCATAACATGCTATTTTCAGTGCTTTGGGCGTATCGAACCTCAGTAAAAACATCAACAAGGTTCACTCCTTTCCAACTAGTTTATGGTCTGGAATCTGTGTCACCCATTGAATGCGAAATCCCATCATTGCAAATGGCCATTGAGTTACTTCCAGCTACTTCCAAAGAGGAAAAACATTTGTTATACTTGGCTCAATTAGATGAGAATCGACGTGATGCTGCATTGGCGATCGAAACTCATGCAAAACGTATGAAAGCTCAGTATGATCGAAATGTGACCCCTTGAAATTTTTCGGAAGGAGATCTAGTCTTAGTTTAAGATCAAGCTAATGATAAACTAGGTGCTGGAAAATTCATTCCTATGTGGCATGGTCCCTATGTTGTCAAGTGAAAGCTAGCAAAAGGAGCCTATGAATTGGTAGACTTTGATGGGGACTCTTTAGGTAAACCCAGAAATGGTCTTTACCTGAAGAGGTATTATGCTTAAAGAATGGGTATGGAGATTTTTAGTTAGGATAGTTTTTCTTTCTAGCTGGTGTGTTTTAGTTTAAAAAGTGTGCTTAGCTTAGAGAGTGTTTTTCGTCATCATTCCTACTTATCTTGGTTTTACTCTTGGTATTGCAGATTTTGATGCCTCTCCAAACATACATTGGTTTCGCTGATGGTGCTTGTCATAATACAGGGAACATTTCTTCCGCATCTTGGGTTATCTATTCGCCCTCTGACGAGTTGGTATCTATGCATGGGGTAAGCCTCGGTCAAACAATGAACAACATTGTCGAGTATAGTGCAGTGATTGAGTTCTTATCTGAATCTATTTCATTTGGGATTTGGGGTTTGATGGTGAGGTTAGATTCTGAACTCATTGTATTACAGCTTAATAGAGTGTATGCCATTAGAAATCCAGTGTTATTGAGATTATTTTTGAGAGTGCGTCTCTTGGAACGTGAATTTGATTATATTGAATATCAGCATATTCCAAGATCTTTAAATACATTAGCAGATGCAATTGCTTCTCAAATGTTAAATAGACATTTGCAATAATCATACATGTAGATTTAAAACCATTCCATAACATGACTTACAAGATAAGCCAGTAATAGTGATATATATATATAGGAGTGTGTCAAAAAATACATCGTCCTTGATCATAGGTTGAAAAGCACCTTATGACTGGCAAAAATGATAAGTACAAAAAGCAAAAATGTCATATGTGCCCACAATAGGTGATCAACCTATCACTGGTGATGATCTCGATAAGAAGCCACTGCACGGGCCACCTTACAAAGGAACCTCCTAAAAGGTCCTGGGACCCCAATCACATAGCGCTGACGTCGACGAGGAATGTCATCTATGCTAGTCTCCAGAATATCTCCTGTCAAGCACTCTAGATGACTCTCCAACTCGGCCAAAACCTCTGTTGATTCATCCTATGGGGCTGGCGCGGCTGTAGCTGGTTGTTTCCTCTTGTAAGGCCGGAGAGCGGCTAGTCGATGTGGACCCACATCTGCATTTGAAACTTTTACTATCAGTTTTGGGACGATAGAAAAATAAAAAAATAAAATAGGAAAATGTTGAAAATGATTTTACCTGAGTCATCCCATTGCTCTCCTGGTGTAAGAGCCATGTCTGGGTCACCACGAAAATCTACCCCAGCGTAAGGGAAGTCCTGAATAGAAAAACCTAGTTTTCCAACCATTGGAAATACTCAGGTTTGAATCGAACAACCTTTGTCCCCTCGTCCGGATGACAGGCCATAACTGCGACCCATTGCATCAGTTTGGGCTCTTGAGGAAGCCCAGATCAACCAGTAAGGTGCTGCAGGATCAACATGGGAACCCTCTCCAGACCAAAGCTCACAACCAAAGCCCCATAACCAAAGGTCTTTAGTTGTCCATTCTTGGCTCTCGTGAGTTGGCCTTTTACATTGGCCAACACAACATCGCACCAGTTGAAGATGGTGCCTCGAAAGCAGTCAACTGCCATCCGCATCTGGGATCCAGCGGCAATATGTAATGCGGCACTCCCGTAAAGTCTGGTGACAGTAAACGCAATCACCATAAGTTCAGGAAGGGATATGGTTTTAATGTCTATCCCTTTGTCTCTAGCCTGGCTATTGCAGAACTCTAGCTGGAGGCTATCTACAGACTGGCAACCTGGCCTAGTCCCGAATAGAGTCAAGTCTTCACCTCTCTTAGGCAAACCGGTCGAGAAATATATGTCTGCCGGCTCGATTTTGAGCTGGTGGCCACCAATGAAGAAGCACTGGTCCTGTATGCTACATCTGTCAACCAGCCACTGTAAGAAATCCACCTGGGCCCTCATGCCAGGTATGGCCCAAAATTTGTACAAGCTGCATGCCTTCAATGCATCGATGGAAGGTTTGTGATTCAGCGCGGCAAGATCCATGTCCTCATGCTCTCGTTCACGCCAATATAGCATGATGTACCCTCTACATCCAATAAAAAGGCAAATTAGAATGCTAGAAATTAATTTGTTTTGGTCAAATTTGAGAATTTTTGGGTTAAAAACCCTTGCTGCGGGGACTGCACCTGCTGTGTTAGAGACAATGCGTGGGTCCGCACCTTGCCTACATGGAAGGTGTGGACCCCTGACTTTTTCCCCATTGAGAAAAAGTCGGGGTCCGCGGGCTGCCAGTGTTACGCCTGCGGGCCTCCGGGCATGGGTTTTTACCCTAAAAGCCCTCCAAAAAATGAAATAAAAGCCTAAAACAAAAAATGAAATGGTTAAAAATGAAGAGTAGGTTGATGTAGATTACCTGGAGAAGACGACGTTCGATTCCGACAGTTGGATTTTCCGCAATCTTCACGGGAAGTTTCTGAACAAAAGCACTATTTTCTCACCCAAATCTCAAACGGTAAAAATGAATTGACGAAAGCCCTTTTTATAAGTTTTTTGAGTAAATAAATTGCAAATTTGTTTATGTTTCACTTTGGAAAGGTAAATTTTGCAGCATTTTTATCCATTTCAAACAGGTATGGGTAATGTTTGCATTTTTGTTCAAGGTAACGGATTATTTAGGCGAAACCTATGATTTTCGACGAAAAAACATTTAGAGTCACCTTTAAGCTCTTTTCTGACTCCTAAAACATGAAAATATTGCCGAGTTTTTCTTTTTAAACTCGTTAAACGGAACTAAAAAGACGGTCCACTTACAGCTCTTTTTCTAACCGTAAAAACATGAAAACATTGTCGGATTTTTGTCGTTTCAAATTCGATATTGGTTATAAAACGACATGTCATTGATCGCTTTTTTACTTTTTCGGATCAGGGGCACTAATTACGAAAAGTACCCCTTGGTCGTAAAGATCAAGCGGTTCTCTCAAGTATTATTTTATACTTTTTCGGGCTTGGGAGACACAAATTTACAAAAAAGGTCAACCCTGAAGTCTTCTTAAGTTTTTTCAAACTCTCTAAAATTGAAAAACACCGAGTTTCTCCTATACTGGACTCGTTAAAATTTCACAGTAAAGGACCTGTTCAATTACAAATAGGAACGAACCACTCCTTCTTAGGGTTCGAATTTAAACTAAGTTGGACTCATCCGAAGGATGAGCTTATAATCAAGAAAATGTTATCCTCCTCAAGCTTGTCAAAAATAAAGAGGTACTTGCCAGAAATGGTGGGGGAGAAGAGAGAAAAATGAGCCTGTTTGTCATACTTTGTAACCACTCTTGAACACGACACTTTTATTCACCTGGGTTGGGAAATCCTTTGCCTAACAGCTGATCAAACCACATTGAAAGTCTTCAGCCGGTTTCTAGGTATTAACTTTGGATCAATTGTCACCAAGCCATCTGTTGTGTCGTTATGTGTTCCTGCCAATAAGCCATTCATCTGCAGAATATATTTCATCCATCTTGACCATCCCTGAGTCAGTCCTTGCAACTAAATTTCTTAAAATTGATCTATGATTTCGTGTTGTGGGCTTGCCTGCGACGGATTGCTTTCTATCGACTTCAGCTCATTATCTAGAAAGGTGATCTAGAAATCGTCAGTACCTTGGGATCTGCATGTCTCAATGGCAGGTTTCTCCCCTTTGACGATAGGTTGCATCATTGACCTTCGATCAAAGGATTTCGTGACATGTTCGACATCAACACATTTATTCACATCTCATGGATTGTACTGGGTACTTTGAGAGCCTTTGACATCACTCGTGGTTTCTTTCACACTTGCTAAGAGTTTACATCATTGATTGGTAATCAAGTGGTTCCTACCATGTTCGACATCAACACATTCATTCGCATGGATAGAATCGTACTGTTTCGAGAAGTAGAAATGAAGACCCTTGATCTAGTTTCTGCAATCCAGGCTGCGAGGAATTTTGTATTCATTATATGATGGATTATTCATAAATAGATGGTTGCGTCCATACTGTGTCCACGTGAGTCTATACTTGTGATGTATTACAAGATCATTCATGTATCAGAGCAGTAGTTAGTTTTCTAAGTCAGTTTTGATCTAAGTATGGGAATGCCTACCTCAGTGATGATATGATCTCATATATATATCTTGCATTGAATGTTTTTACAGGTTCCAACCGGGCTCTCCACAAGATCATCCTCGAAATGATAAAGTACTTCACTCTTCCGAAATGATAAATGAAATCCTCATGTACTGTAGACTTCGCACTTTAGGGGGCAATCTGTTACACAAAAATATCGTCACCATGATTATTTGTAGTCAGTATGGGTCTATCATCATGTGTACTGTCCTCCTAAGCAAGTCTCAAACCTCATCTCTTCAAGTCAAGCTTTGAAAATGAGAGAAAGACATTGAAAATCAGCAAAGCTCTGGTTCCGCACTTTCTCTCACTGGTGCCTGTGGTCTCGCACCTCCTGTTTACAAAAACTGTAGACCTGCCCGCTCTGTCCCTAAAGGAGTGGGTGCAGACCCCTGTGAAAGTCAAAAAGCCACAATTTTATTCTAAAAAACTCGCTTTGCGTTAATTCTAGATGATTCTAGAAGGAATTTTGACGTGGATTCGTCACTCTTAGGTGGTTCATGTATCCAAAAAGAGAAGTAGCTAATCCCTTGATGAGAGGAGCTATCCCTTTGAAGGAGGGCTTTATCCCTTTGAAGGAGGACCTAGTAACTTCCCTCCATTGCACTATAAATTAAGGCACTGGGTTGGTTGCTAGGGAGGTTAGAAGCTGAACATTTTTTAGGGTAAATGCTGGTGGAATTGAGACTTCCTAGTTAAGCTTGAGAGGCGAGATCACATAACTTTTTGGCTTCATTGGGAAGAGAGTGAAACAAGTAGAGGAGACTTCTTGTTGGACCCTGGGAGGAGCTTGTACAACGTCAAGGCACAGGTTGTAAAGTTCTTCATTGATTTGAATTAATACAATCAGATTCATTTTCCTCAACAAATTGTCTTATGTCATTTGTTTCATGAATTCCTTGATCTTCATGTTAAATATGTTTTATGATATTGGCTTTTCAGGTGCTATGTAATTTGTTTGCTTGTTTGTGTGTGCAGATTTGCAAAAAGGGAGCTCACTTGGATCAAAGGAGCGAGGCTTCCACAAACTTGCATTGTACCCAAGGTAGGCCTAAAACACTTGTTTTCCTTTTTTTATAAATGCATATTTAGAGAAAGATAGTTCTTGATTGGCTTGCTTGTCACTAGGTCTCTTTAGATTCAAGGAAGGTCTATCTTGTCTGCAAGATCGACTCATTCCGTGTGACAGAACATTATAATGGTTTTTCAATTGCATAACAACAAGATGAGAGTCTAACCTCACCACCAGATTGGAGATGTCACTTGACGACACTTCAGTGAGAAGTGAAATTACGAACATGTACTCAACAATATTGTTGGTGGCAGTACTAAGAAAGACTCCCCCGGAACAAAATAGTTCCGACTCAGGTATGTAAATGACCCAAGCATCTAATGCAATGTGCCATGTGTGACAACTGACACCATCCACGTATCCTACATATGCTAAGGGTAATGAAGGCATCTGCATTACGAGAAAGATGTATGAGACAAAAACTTCAATAAATACCAAAAAATCCAATCACATAAAAAAATAAGAAAAACTTATAAATAGATAAAATTACAAAGCATATGCCTATTGCAGTACGAGGAATAATAATTTTTTAGATAGAGTCCATTTCGAGGCTCAGCGAGCGAGACTCCTTCCCAGTCCTGAAGTTCATATGCCCCTTTTGAAAGGGATTTTTTGACAACATATGGACCGAGCCATAAGGGTTGAAGTGTTCCTACCCCCAAGAGGTCATGTTTTTCATCGTAGAGTAAAACAAGATCTCCCTCTTGGTAAGAACGAGGCTTGACCTTTTTCTCATACTGTGCTTCTACCCGACGCTTGTGGGCCTCAAGTGCCAATTCGGCATCTCAATAGGTTTCATCTAGTTGATTTAGGTATAGGAGGTTCTCTTCTTCGGCAGTACTGTTGGGCAAGAGTTCAACGATGATTTTTAAGGAAGGAATCTAACACTTGATTGGTAAAACTGCTTCCAGGCCATAAACCAGTTGAAAATATGTGAATCTTGTAGTAGTCTTAACTGAAGTTCAGTATGCCCATAGTACAAGAGATAACATTCGATGCCAGTGGGTTTTATGTTTCCCTACTAACCTACGGCTCATCGTTTTTAAGACACCATTGACAACCTCTACTTGACCATTAGCTTGGGGGTAGTAGGATGATTATTGATCGTGGCAAAAACCTAGTAGCGATGTTAAGTCAAACATCATGTGATTCTAAAAATGAGACCCATGGTTTGTAATGATCATGTGGGGAAAAACGAAGCGACATATGACCTGATTAAATAGGAATAATGTCATGGTTTCCCCATTGGCCCAGAAGGTGGGAAGGGCTTCGAACCATTTTGTGAAATAGTCCATAGCTACAATAATATAGTTGTGTCCAGCAGAGGAAACAGGGTTGCAAGTTACGAAGTCTATCCCCCATTTGGAAAAGGGGCCAATGAAGATAATTAGGTGTAGTAGGGCCGAAGGAGTGCACATTTTCTTTGTAAACACTTGACAAGGATGGCATTTCCCAATAGCCTTGATTTAATCTTTGAACAAGGTCAGCCAGTAGCATCCTACGCGCAAAATTTTATGTGTAGTAGATATGCCAGACGGATTATCTCCACATGGCCCATCATGGAATTCATTTAAAATGTGTTCCACCTCTTCATGAGTGAGGCAACGTCGAAGAAATATATCCACACAATCGTGATATAATATATCGTTAAACACTAAATAGTGTCATGCATGGTGGTGGATGCGACGAGGATCACCTGATGATAGTTCGGGGTGGAACCGTTGCGCTTGGAGGTAGACAATAATGTCACCATGCCGAGGGTGATTAGTGTTGATAAGATATACAACTTCATCCAGAAGAGGATCATTGGCTATCTGATTAGGATCGATAATGGGAATATCCGACAAAAGTTCAACGAAGACTAAGGAATTTTTCACCTTGGCAGCAGTGAAAAGCAAATAAAATTATTGGAGGATCATGACCCATTTTGAATATTTCCCTCCAATTAATTTAAGAGACAAAATGTGTCTCATGGGATTATCCAAGGCGATGACAGTAGTCTGGCACAGTAGTATGTAATGTCAGAAGCGATGTACATCAAAGAAAACTACCAAGGACAACTTTTCCACATGTAAATATCTAAGTTCAGGACCAGCCAAGCCTTTCAGCAGATAATATATCACATATTCACTATAGTCATCGTGATTTTGAACCAAGACCATTCCTAGAGAGCATTGTGAGGCTGCCAGGTATAGAAGAAAGTCGCACCCAGAATTGGGAGTGCTAAGGAGTGGGGCTGATATAAGCACCTTTTTCAAGGCATCAAATGATCGTTGAGCTTGATCATCACCACAGATATGGAACTCCCTTATTAAGTAGGTGAATAAAGCCTTTCATTGACCCAGCATATTTTATGATGAACCGTCGTAAAAAGTTTTCTTTCCCTTGCAAATTTTGGAGCTGAAGAATGGATTATGGTTCGGGAAATTGAGTAATTTCCTTTACCTTACTAGGATCAACCCTAATCCCGTACCTGGAGACAATGAATCCAAGTAAGCATCCAGACTCGACAAAGAAAATGCATTTATGTGGATTTAGACGTATGCTATAAAACCGACACCTAAGAAAGATAACTCTTAAATGATCTAGGTGTTGTGCTCACTACTTGGAATGGGTTGGAAGGTCATCTAGGTAACCTTGAATGATATGCCTAATACCGTGAAATGTGTAGTCCATGGCCCTTTGAAATGTTGCTCCAACATTCTTTAGAACGAATGGGATTTTTCGGTAGGCAAGGATTCCCCATGGGAAAATAAAGGCGGTTTTGTGATGGTCTTTGGGTTTTATAACAATCTGGTTGTAACCTGAGAATCCATCCATGAATGAAAATAATTCACAACTGGTGCAGTCATCGATGATTTGGTTGATGAACGGTGTCGGATAATTATCCTTTGGACACACGGCATTCAAGTCTCAATATTCAACACATATGCGGATGGTTCCTTGTTTGTTATCGACAGGAACCAGACTCGAAACCCATTCTATTAAGGGAACGAGATATATGAAACCAGCACATAACAACTTTTCCACCTTTGTCTTAATGGCTGCCATTTTGAGGGGGTGCACTAGTCAAAGCCTTTGGTGGACAGGTTTAGCATTGTCGTATATCTTCATCTCATGCTCGACAATAGAAGGATATATGCTGGTCATTTCCTTGTAACACCAAGAGAATACATCACAGAATTCCTTAAGAAGGCAAATGAAGGTTGAAATTTTGTCAGGATTTCAATCTACTCCAACTGGATGTTTTCCATGATGCTTGTCATGACAGAAATATCGACGCGTAATGTCTTTGAAATATTGCCCATGTTTCCTTTTGAGTCAAAACTTTGGATAGTCGTATATGGTGAGGAAATGATTTCAGGTGTGTTAGGTGACAAGATTTGAAGAGACATCATGTTTGTAGGTTTTAACCCTGTACAAAAATCACTTGCATACGGATTCTAAAACACAAAAACTAAATAATGCAAGAGCATAACACAAAGAGCACATATACACAAATATTTTCCCCTCGATCCCAAAATCAAGACTACCATCTTGATTTTTCATTATGTTCCTTTCAATTTTACAATACATATTTATCCATGCTAAAGCATCCAATACGATGGACCGAAAACCATCGCGTCAAAAACCATGGACCGAAAACCATTGTGTCCAAAACCATGTGCAAAAAGCATGCACAAAACCATAGGTAGGTCTTCCCAACCTAATATAGGGTCCAAAAACAAAATTTTCCAGGGCATTGTCCCGGACCCCATATAGGGGGGTTACCTGCACCCCTCAGAGCCCCTCTGACCCCCTCACTACTTAGTCGGTGCAACGAAAGGGGGGCTCTACTGCTATGGGGTAAAATACACGGTGTGTGGAGAATGAAAATACCCTCAAAGGTATTCCCAAGAACTTTGACAAACTGTAAGATTATCTGCAGATGTCACGAAGTTATACACATATTCATAAAAAATTATCAACTATCAAAGTATGGGAAGGGGATTACCTCAAGCCTCCATGTAGATTTGTTGGAGAGCACATATGAAGCTAGGTGGAAGTCCCCTAAGTTGGCTCCAAATCAAGTCCTGCAGAACGAAGAGACAAGTCTAATCATAGCATACAACTCTGAAAACTAATATATGAATACATAAAGAACATAGAATTACATACAACTAAGCTACTCATGCAAATAGGTATCAAACAAACAACTTAATGAACGATAGTATCGACACCAAAGTTGACAACACAACTGCAGTTTTGTATTAATAATGGAAGAGTGATTACAACCATCTGTTGCATCAGCCTTCCTTTTCCCCTTCAACTTCTCTCTCTTTCTCCCTTCTTGCCAACTTATTATGATATGAGACAGTTCTCAACAGTCAAGTAGGCTATCCTTTCAAATTCTCTGACCCTTTTCACAATGGCCCTAACTTTGCTTATGTAGCAATTGAGTTAGGGTTGCCAAGTTCCTCCTTGAGTTCGCTAGGGCAAAAGCAATGAACTTTCCATGCCTTTTAGCTCTTTCCCATTTTCCTCCTTCTTTCAGATTATAAATTCTCCAAATAGGTGAACTTTGGATGTTTCCTTGCTTTTCTTGAGTAATTTTAGGAACAAATATCTAGATATTTATGAGTCAATTCGTTCCTTTAACCCTTGGAACTTCACCAAGTTTCACTAACGTTGTCCCCTGACTAGAAACTTGAGTTAGTAGGGTCACTAACACACCCTTAGGCTTGGTAACAAGCTTTATAAAGTAGGTTGTTAGTGTACAACCAGCGTTAGTGTGGAATCAAGGCCTGTAATTGTGGTCTTTGCTTCAGTCATCATGTATTTCCCCTCTGAGTTGATGAGGAGGTCAATTTGTTGTATAACAGATGCCCCCTAAAGTATGAGATCAGAGGCTGCAATGATGGATGAAATACTTTACTTTAACTGTAATTTTCCTTTCAAAAAGAGAGAGAGGATCAAAGCTTTAGGCGACAATGGAAACCTGATACAACATATCTATATATATATATATATATATATATCTATATATATATATATATATATATATATATATATATATATATATATATATATATAACTGCTAAAATCATGTCCTGAGTCGGGCATTCCCATGCTCAGTAGCTATGTCAGAGTGATTTTCTCTAAAGAGATATGATGGTAGGCTACTGATAAGCACAATCTGGATCCAGTGTCATAATAGAATCATCTTGAAGCAGCTTTCTCCAAAAAAAAATATTCGCAACTTGGGAGAGGAAACAAGGCTAAATGATCAAGCCTCTACCCAAGGTCTTGATTTCCGCTTCACTGAACAACATAGATTGATACATGTGAATATATGCGTTGACGTCGAACATGCACGAAATCATCTGATTACAAGTCAATAATGGAGACCGTTAACGGACACGAGGAAGGACACTGATAATGGTGAGGGTCTCCAAGATGCACAGTGCAATCTAATAAGTGTGAAAGATGTCTTTGTCGTCGAACACCCATAGAATCACTTAACCAGGAGCCAATAATGAGAACCCCTGACCAAACACAAGGGAACCTGCCACTAATGTCTGCGAGTACCAAGGCATTGAATGTGTTTATGGGTGATCTTCCTAGATAGAGTGTTGAAGTCGATAGGAAGAAACTTGTCGAAAGGTAAGCAATAATGTGTCCTACATCAATCGACATGAAACGGGACAAGAAAGATTTTTTTTTTGATGAATCTTTTGAGAATTTGGGTCTAAAAAATAGAGGGCATGATGAAGGGATATGTTTGATGGGTTGATGGAGGAAACAAAAGGTTAACCCTTGAACAATAGAAGGCATGACAATGGTTTTGAACTAGAAAGCACTAGACTCAAGAACACCAAAGACTGTTAGGATACAGAGATGTAGGAACATCAAGGTATATAGGCTAAAATCATAGGATGGTATGGTTCATATTGAGAGGCCATCACAAGGAAGTTTTATCTGAGCGATTGCCATGTTCAAGGTGTAGGTTTTAACCCCGTATAGAAATTACCTACATACGAATTCTAAAACACATAAAATAAAAAATGCGAGAGCATAACACATAAAACACATATACAAAGAGATTTTCCCCTGGATCCCAAAACCAAGACTGCCAGCTTGATTTTTCATTATGTTCCTTTCAATGTTATAATACATATTTATACATGTCGAAGCATCCGATACATATTTATACGTGCCGAAGCATCCACTAGCATGGACCGAAAACAATTGCGTCCAATACCATGGACCAAAAACCATCGTCTCCAATACCATGGACTGAAAACCATCACGTCCAAAAAACATGTGTGAAAATCATGCACAAAACCATAGGTGGGTCCGCCCAACCTAACATAGGGTCCAAAACCAAAATTTTCTGGGATACTGCCCCGGACCCCATAAAGTGGGGTTACGGGTACGCCTCAAACCCCCTGTGACCCACCCCCCCACGCTACACAATCGGCACAATGAATGGGGCGCTCCGCCCCCCTCTAAACCCCCAAATAACTACGTCGACTAGTCGTGGAAAGAATTTAACACAACCCAACACAAGGGAATGATTGTTGCCAAACCACGTTTTCGAATACGGAATACAATTTTATTGTCCACCTTCCCCATCTAATTAATGTAATGAGTCCAGATGGGTAAGCTCATCGATCTTTTCATTTTTAAAGAGTCTGAAAAGGACCAAAAAAAGAATGACTCTCTGCCCTATCTGATTAGTTTAATGAGTCCAGATAGGAAAACTCATCAATTTTTTCATATTTTAAGAGTCTGAAAAGTATCGTAAAAAGAGTGACTCTATATCTTGTTTGTGTGATTTAAAGAGTCCATACTAGACAACTTAGTGGTCTTCTCATATTTAGAGAGTTTGAAAAGATCGTAAAGAGAAACTTCGTGGTGGTCCCTTTGTCATAGTTGTTAACCAAGTGCAACAAAAGGTTAATAGTATACCCAGATCACTTACTTTTCCGTGAGTTAACCTATTGAATCCGAATAAAGAGAAACCTATGTTCAATACATGTCGACCTCATTTTGTTACGAGTATGAGGAGATGGACTAAAATCGTTTTTCATCATGAATTTTTAATGAGTCACACGGCGACAAACTCAATACCTTCATCAAATTTTAACGAGTCAAATGAAGAAAACTCAGGGTATATTTTTCAGTTTAGTGAGTGAGGAAAAAGAGGTAAAAGAAATACTCATTCCTCCTTCGAAGATTTAACGAGCGTGAAGGAGAGGAAAAACTCGGGGATTTTTCAATTTAAGAGCAAGAAATGGTCCCAAAAAAGAAAGTTCTCTTGTTGTTGTCGTATATTTTAATGAGCCCGATGACAGAAACTCAGGATTTTTCAGTTTAACGAGCGAGAAAAGTACTTAAAAGAATGCTTGGGTCATCTTTATAAATGTTTAATGAGCATAAAGATGAAACTCAAGATTTTTTCAGTTTAATGAGCGAGAAAAAAGCGCCTAACAAGAATGCTCTAATGGTCTTTTTCAGTTTAATGAGCTAGAAAAAGATCAAAAAAGAGTTTCTCAGACCATAGTCATATAGATTTAACGAGCCCAACAATGAAAACTTGGAGATGTTTCTATTTTTTAAAGAGCAATAAAATATCCCAAAAAGTGCTCTATCATCTTTGTAGTAGTTTAATGAGCCCAAATAACGAGACTCGATGTTTTTGGATTAACGAGCAAGAAAAATACCATAAAAAGAACGCTCGATCTTCGTCATGGTAGTTTCGCAAGCCTGAAGAAGGAGACTCGAGGATTTTTCAGATTAACGAGTAAGAAAAATACCATAAAAAGAACGTTCAATCCTCCTTTAACTCATCCTTAACAATAGAAGGGTCTATGCCATGCATTTCCTCATAAGACCAAGGGAAAACATCACGGATGTACTTAAAAGGGCAGGTGAAGCTCACAATTTCCTAAGGATTGCAATTGGCTCCAATCTGTATGTTTCCCACGATGCCTGTCATGATAGAAATATTGATGAGCAATGTTTTTGAAATATCACCCATGTTTCCTTCCACCTCTAAAGTTTGGAGGATCATATAGGGTGAGGAAATTTTTTTTGGTATGTCAGGGGACAGGATTTGAAGATGCATCATGTCCGAATCAAATATCGAAACACGATGGTGCGAGTCCTCCCAAGGTTGCTCTTCTAAACTTGTGATCTCTCTAATAGCTTCATCCATAGGTAGGACTTGTTTGAGTGGATCAAAAGAAGGAGCGGTTATGGGAGGGGCAGTGGTACCATTGGCTAACACCAAAGTGACCGGAGATTCGAATGCAAATTGAATGGCTTGGTAGGCCGATTCACCTGGTGACAGTGGCATTTTTTCTTCGTATGTGTCAATGTCTCAAGGTGTCGATAGGATCCATGGATTGGTCCGTTCATGAGGAATAGATGAAATCATATTGACCATTTGTGAAACCTTCGGTGGCTAAAGAGGGAAGAAGCCACCAATAGACCGGTACCAATACTGACATAAGTTTCAGGTACACCACCCACTAAGGGTACAAAGCTGCTAGGTAACAGAGAGTAATCTGGGGTGAAAAAGGATAGTTAGTCCACTGTAACTATATTTCCATCAAAGGGAAAGAGGATGATACGAAAGACCAAACACACAACGACCTTCATGGCATAAGTCCAAGTGTATCCCAGAAGCAGATTATAGTCGAGTTTATGACCCATGAATTCAATATCTACTGTCACTATTTTCCCACTCAAGGTGATGGGATAGCTAGCTAGGTAATCTTTTGGGATGAAAGTGTGACCGTCGAAATATTTAAGGGAATTCGATGGAGGGGATAGGGTTGGAGAACCAGGGTGAGCTAGCATGAAGCGGACATGACGTAGGTAGAAGCACCTTCATCAATGATAGTTCCGTGTATACTTTTACCTTTCGTAGTAATTTTCACTTGAAATGCAAGTTGGTGAGAAAGGGGAGGTTTACACTTTTCCATGTCAAAAATTGCAAGCATGGAATCCTGTGGGTCGATACCACCAATAGCTGAAAGTAAAGATTTTCGTTGTGTTGGGCATGTTTGTAATACTTCAAGCACTGACATAGCCGACGGTGCTTGCGCCAAGTATTCTACAATGCTGTAGTTCTGGGCAGCACGTGTAGATGTATTGTGCGTTGTGCATCGAAGTGCCCCTTTTGGGGGTTGAATTACAAGGTCCGCAACTGGCCTTTCGATATGAAAATCGTTGGGTGGCAGTGGGTTTGGACTTGAGGAAGGTTCCTCTGCATGAGTGACAAGAGCTCCATAGGATTTGGCTCGTGTTTGTAGATCTACCATTTCAAATGCGAAAATGGTAGAAGATCCTTCACCAGTTGAAGGATCTTACGAACCATCGTTGCGCCCTTGCGGGGGTTGGGGTTGGTTTGCAATAAGGTTTTGCTGTTGTTGAGCCAGTATCCTTTCTAGCAATGTATTATGTGCATTCTTGAAGACGCGAACATCAATAGGTCATGTGGTCTTCAACACAGATTTTGCAAGGAAATGTGGCAGGTTTATCCTTTCCCTCATTAGGAGGTGCAACAGCCTTTTGCTTTTGGTTTTTCTACTTTAATGATTGCTCTTCAGAAAGAGAGGTCTTTTTCTTATTATTCTTTTTCCTACCATCAAGATTTTGTGTAGAGTGCACAGAGTTTATCTCAGTGGTAGGAAGAGCAGTCGATTTGGTAGTAATGGAATCACTGGGGTTGCCAGGGGCATTTGGGATTATTTCGTAAAGAGTGCCATATTGTGAATATATCAAATCTAAGTTCTGGGCACGACGTATGGATTGGCCTTCTATGACTGCACCACCTAGAGCAACATCTCTAGCAATTCGCGGAAGTAAGGACCTACAGAACCAATCCGTTAAGAGAAAGTCTGGGAGGGGAGCTTTGACTAACCTCTGCCTACGTCTCCATTCATGTATATGATCGAAGATGTGGGTGGCAGTATCCTGACAAAATGAAGTGAGGAGCTCTATCCCAGTCTCATAGCAGATGGATAGCTGGAAGTGCTTTAGGAATTCCATCTCTAAAGCATCGAAGGTGTTTACTGATGCACATGGTAACTCAATATACCATTTAGCTGCATTTCCAATGAGGGTACAGGGAAAAAGACATAACCAGACGTTATCATCCACCATGGAGTTAGAAACACTCCAAATATGGTAGGTGGTGATATGGGTGCCCGGATTCTCCCCTTGCTTTCCATCAAACTTAGGGATGTCCATTGGTATCTTATGCAGGATCGGTGGCCATTGTAAGTTGTGATAGATGGGGTCGTTTGTCAGTTTGTATAAGTCAGGTATATCCAATGTTGCTAATAAAGGTAGATATTTTGGTGACCCTGACTCGGACCATTGCGATGACATATGACTTGAGGAGCCTTGCACTCCTCCCATTGTTTGACTCCCAATATTATACATGGGTTGCGTGGTGTAGCAGTTGCTTTGAGGTATGGTGTTGTAGAGTGGATTTCCATGAGGATTTTGATACTGGGGTATATAATTTCCCCTAGGATAAGTGGTGCCCCCTTGACTCATTTGAATATGTGAGTATGGTGCCCCCATTGATTGGTTGGGACCTCCTTGACGATTCTCGTCCAACACATAACTAACCATTTGTCCTTGATTGACATAAGGAATTCTCATGTCAATTAGCAACTAACCATGAATGCCTAAGAACGGAGGGGGAACTATTACATTCCCCACCACCATGTGTATATTGGGAATCCCCGCAGGTATATGAATATGGGGGCTTGAACTATACAATGGCAGTCGACCATATTATTGTTAGACAGGAACCGCACCCATAGTGCCACATTGAGTGTTATAGGGAGCGTTGTATGTGGCACTTGTCAAAGGTATGCAGTTTGACACCATAGGGGTGGAACCCGGCATTGGCTAGGTTCCACTCGTAGAGGGTGTAATGTGAGTGGTTGTACCTGGGACAAATGGGATAGCGAGATTCACCATTACCAGTGTTGTGGTGACTGTCGACTGGGGAAGTGGTGGAGGACCAAAAGTGTCCCTAAAGTCCCACAACTTGTTATTCATCAACGGGATAGATGGAAATGTTCCAACTACTAGAGTAGGAAGTACAAGTATTGTGGGATCCATGATTGGGTCTGACGGATTTGTGAGCGGAGGGTTTAAGGGAGGAAGGAATCCTTCGGTAAAGAAATTCTCTGATAAACTTGAATCGTCGGTTGTCCAAACAGATCTTGAGTGAGATCTAGAAGATTGATTCCCTGAAGATGGGGAATCTGGTTCACTAGAGCTTGACAGATCTTCCACAATGAGTGCAAGAAGTCCTATTAATCATCTAGATTGACGATGAGGGCCGGATGTAGCCATGGTGATCGTTAATTTTTTATCAATAAATTCTATCATGATAATTTTTAAAGTCTCAAAATGATAATACACGGGTGCCTAAAAATATAAAAAATATGCTAAATGAATCAATTAGCAAACAGAGGGAAATTGTCTTTTCTAATAAGCACCAATCACCAGAGATGAAACCCAGTATCTTAATGAATAACAGAGAAGGATGGCCATATGTATGGTTACGGTTACTCTAGAGCTTTGTCCAAACCTCATATTGAGGGGCCAAGTACTCTCGTGAAGACGAGAACCCTCCCAAAAACTGAAGATAAAGTAGATCCATCCATGTTAGGTACCAGGACCGCCCGTCCCAGTCACCTTTTGTAAGTCCCTAAAATTTTGTCCACTAAAGATACCTCAGATCACAAACACCACTGGGGGGGACTAGTCATAGACAACATGCTATGTGGGTAGGATACCTAAGTCCTTGACTCAATTATGAAATCCTCGAAGGGATCCCTAATACCCAGAATACCCAAACGAGTTGTAAGAGAAGGTAGGCTACCTTCACTTACAATCCGATGTTGTCTCGTATTTCACTCCACTTTTACTAGAGTGGTCCCGGTAGTATGAGTGTAGAAGGAAATTTTCTCTCTTTTAATGAAACTAGTTTGGTTTTCAACCTTGGGCAATTCAATCACATGTGTATCCCAAGATCCTAGCCTGCATTAATGTTTGTTTGGTCAATAAAGAGTTACTGATTGATTTTAGGTAAATTTTATGTGTACTTGATTATTGTCTTCGGTAGGGGAGTTGACATATGAAATGTGATGACACTCTGACTCAATAAATCATGCAAAAAACAATGCTTTAAAAAAAAATTCAATTCGATGAAAACCGGTTGTATCCTACATGTTCATATTTTTCACATATTCATATTCTTTCCATGTATCTTAGTCATTTAACACATGCATAACCAAAAGACTTCTTTCCAATGTTTTTTAACAACTACTTGAAACCAAAATAAAGCAACTTATAACCAGTTTAAACAAAACGATGATTAAAAAATGCATATCTTTCTTTCAGAAAAAATGCTTTTAAGAAAGAGAAACAAAGCTTTTTTCCTAAAAATAGATTTCTAGGACACCTATTTTGCTGACAAAATGCAGTGATAGATCTTATTTCAGTCCATGATAAGGCTTCCTATCCCTTTTGGCTCACAGATACAGCTAGAAATCAAAGTTTTGGGAGAGTAACGCTATATAACAGTGGTTACAGAGAGTTAATGGGTCCACTAACATTCCCTGTGAACATGCACAGTGCTTTATAAAGCTCTGTGTAGCCTACTAACCTGCATTAGTGTGGGAAATCAGTCAAAAAGAGGGTTTTCAAGATCAAATTCAGAGATGAATTTATGTAAGAAACATGTAGCAAGATTCTTGGTGGGTCAGAAAGGGAATGCAGAAGTATAGGGAGCTCTTAGAAGGAGAAGAGAACCGAGAAGAGTCTGTATAAATCAGAAACTAGATGTATAGTCCCCAGTGGAGTCAACAATTCTGCTATGGGGTAAAATGCACGGTGTGTGGAGCATGAAAATATCCTTAAAGGCCTTCCCAGGACCTTCAATAGACTGTAAGATTATCTACAGATGTCACAAAGTTATACACATTTTCATAAAAAATTATCAACTATCAAAGTATGGGAAGGGGATTACCTCAAGCCCCCATGTAGATTTTTTGGAGAGCATATGCAGCTCGGTGGAAGTCCCCTGACCTAGCTCCATAACAAGTCCTGCACAAAGAAGAGACAAGCATAATCACAACATACAACTCTGAAAACTAATATATGAATACATAAAGAACATATAATTGCATACAACTAAGCTACTCATGCAAACAGGTATCGAACAAACAACTTAATGAACGATAGTACTAACACCATAGAGTAGACAACACAACTGCAGTTCTATATTAATAATGGAAGAGTGATTACAACCATCTATTGCATCAGCCTTCCTTTGCCCCTTCAGCTTCTCTCTCTCTCTCCCTTCTTGCCAACTTCTTATGATATGAGACAGTTCTCAACAGTCAAGTAGGCTATCCTTTCAAATGCTCTGACCCCTTTCACAATGGCCCTAACTTTTCTTATGTAGCAATTGAGTTAGGGTTGCCAAGTTCCTCCTTGAGTTCACTAGGGCAAAAGAAATGAACTTGCCATTCCTTTCAGTACTTTCCCATTTGCCTCCTTCTATTAGATTAGAAATTCTCCAAATAGGTCAATTTTGGATGTTTCCTTGCTTTTCTTGAGTAATTTTGGGAACAAATATCTAGATATTTGTGAGTCAATTCATTCCTTTAACCCTTGGAACTTCACCAAGCTTCACTAATGTTGTCCCCTGACTAGCAACTTGAGTTAGTAGGGTCACTAACGCACCCTTAGGCTTGGTAACAAGCTTTATAAAGCAGGTTGTTAGTGTACAACCAACGTTAGTGTGGAATCAGGGCCTGTAATTGTGGTCTTTGCTTTAGTCATCATGTATTTCCCCTCTTAGTTGATGAGGAGGTCAATTTGTTGTATAACATATTTCCCCTAAAGTATGAGACCAGAGGTTGCGACGATGGCCGAAATACTTTACATTAACTGTAATTTTCCTTTCAAAAAGAGAGAGAGGATCGAAGCTTTGAGCAGCAATGGTCCTAGATTCTCCCTGTAAGTAGGGTCACTAATGCACCCTTAGGCTTGGTAACAAGATTTATAAAGCAGGTTTTTAGTGTACAACTAGTGTTAGTGTGGAATCAAGGCCTATAATTGTGGTCTTTACTTCAGTCATCATGGCTTTCCCCTCTGAGTTGATGAGGAGGTCAATTTGTTGTATAATAGATGCTCCCTAAAGTATGAGATCATAGGTTGTGACGATGGCCAAAATAATTTACTTTAACTGTAATTTTCCTTTCAAAAAGAGAGAGAGGATCGAAGCTTTGGGTGGCAATGGAAACCTGATACAACACATATAAATAAAACTGCTAAAATAATGTCCAGATTCGAGCATTCCCATGCTCAGCAGTTATGTCAGATTGATTTTTCTCTAAAAAGATATGACGGTAGGCCGCCGATAAGCACAATGTGGATCCGGTGTCATAATAGAATCATCCTGATAATATATCTCCAAAAAACAATATATGTAGCTTGGGAGAGGAAACAAGCTTGAATGATGCAAGCCTCTACCCAAGGTCTTGATTTCAACTTCACCGAACAACATAGATAGATACATGTGAATATATGCGTTGACGTCGAACATGCATGAAATCATCTGATTACAAGTCAATATGGAGTCCATTAACGGATGCGATGAAGGCCACCAATAATGGTGATGGTCTCCAAGATGCACAGTTCAATCTAACGAGTGTGAAAGATGTCTTTGTTGTCGAACACCCATAGAATCGCTTAACCAGGAGCCAATAATGAGAACCCCTGACCAAACACAAGGCAACCTGCCACTAATGTTTGCAAGTGCCAAGGAACTGAATGTGTTTTTGGGTTGTCTTCCTAGATAGAGTGTTGAGGTCGATAGGAAGAAACCTGTCGAAAGGTAGGCAATAATGTTTCCTACATCAATCGACACGAAACAGGACAAGAATGATTTTGTCTTTTGATGAATCTTTTGAGCATTTGGGTCTAAACAACAGAGGGCATGATGAAAGGATATGTTTGATGGGTTGATGGAGGAAACAAATGGCTAACCCTTGAACAATAGAAGGCACGAAAATGGTTTTAACCAGACAACACTAGACTCATGAACACCAAAGAGAGTTATGATAAAGAGATGCAAACATCAGGGTATATAGGCTAAACTAATAGGACGGTATGGTTCATATTGACAGGTTGTCACAAGGAAGATTTATCTGAGGGAGTGCCATGTTCAAGGGAATGACTGCTACCAAACCACACTTTCGAATACGGAATATAGTTGTATTTTCCACCTTCCCCATCTGATTAATTTAATGAGTCCAAATGGGTAAAGTCATTGATTTTTTCATTTTTAAAGAGTCTGAAAAGGACCGCAAAAAGAGCGACTATATGGCCTATATAATTAGTTTAATGAGTCCAGACAGGCAAAATCATTGATCTTTTCATGTTTTAAGAGTCTGAAAAGGATCGCAAAAAGAACGACACTATATCTTGTCTGTTTGATTTAAACAGTCCAGAATAGACAACTCAGTGGTCATTTCATATTTAGACAATCTGAAAAGATCGTAAAGAGTAAATCCATGGTGGTCCCTTTGTCATAGTTGTTAACCAAGTGCGACAAAAGTTTAATAGTATACCCGGATCGACTGCTTTTCCGTTAGTTAATCTATTGAATCTGGATAAAGAGAAACCTATTTTCAATAGATTTCGACCTCATTCTGTTACGAGTACGAGGAGACAGACTAAACTCATTTTTCGTCGTGAATTTTTAATAAGTCACATGACGACAAACTCAATGCCTTCATCAAATTTTAACGAGTCAGATGAAGAAAACTCAAGGTATCTTTCTCAATTTAGTGAGCGAGGAAAAAGAGGAAAAGAACTACTCATTCCACCTTTGTGGCTTTAACGAGCCTGAATGGGGGGAAAAGCTCAAGGATTTTTCGATTTAAGAGAGAGAAATAGTCCCAAAAAAGCAGGTGCTCTTGTTTCTGTCGTATATGTTTATCGAGCCCGGTAACAAAAACTTGGGATTTCTCAGTTTAACGAGCGAGAAAAGTACCTAAAAGAATGCTTGTGTCATCTTTATAAAGTTTAACGAGCCTAAATACAAAATTCAGGACATTTTTAGTTTAAAGAGCGAGAAAAAAGCGCCTAAAATTGATGATCTTTTTGAGTTTAATTAGCTAGAAAAAGAATGAAAAAGAGTCGCTCGGACCATTGTCGTATAGATTTAATGAGATCGACGATGAAAACTCAGAGATTTTTCTATTTTTTAAAGAGCAATAACATATCTCAAAAAGTGCTCTAATATTCATTGTATTAGTTTAACGAGCCCAAAGAAGGAGACTTGAGGTGTTTCGGATTAACGAGAAAGAAAAATACCATAAAAAGAATGCTAAATCTTCCTTGATCTCATGCTTGACAATAGAAGGGTCTACGCCATGCATTTCCTTATAAGACCAAGGAAAAACATTGCGGAAGTCCTTAAAAGGGTAGGTGAAGCTCACAAATTTCTCAGGATTGCGATTGGCTCCAACCTGTTTGTTTTCCACGATGCCTGTCATGATAGAAATATCGGTGAGCAATGTTTTCGAAATATTGCCCCTGTTTCCTTCCGAGTCCAAAGTGTGGATAGTCATATATGGTGAGGAAACGATTTCTGGTACGTCATGTGACATGATTTGAAGAGGCATCATGTCCGAATCAGATATCAAAACATGATGGCGCGAGTCCTCCTAAGGTCGCTCTTCTAAACCCGTGATATCTCTAATAACTTCGTCCATAGGTAGGACTTGATTGATTAGATTGAAAGAAGGAGTGTTTATGGGAGGGGCAGTGGTACCATTGGCCGAAATCAAAGTGACTGGAGATTCGGATGAAAATTGAATGGCTTTGTAGGTCGACTCAGCTGGCGATAGCGGCATTTGGTCTCTATATGTGTAAAGGTCTAAAGGAGCTGGTAGGATCCATGGATCAGTCTGTTCATGAGGAATAGTTGAAAGCATGTTGACCAACTGTGGAACCTTCAGTGGCTGAAGAGGGAAACAACCCATGAGGGGAATCCTTCAATAGACTGATACCAAGACTGACGTAAGAGTCGGGCACACCACCTACTAGGGGTACAACATTGCTAGGTAACGGAGAGTAATCTGGGGTGCAAAAGGACAGTTGGTCCACTATGACTATCTTTCCATCCAAATGAGAGAGGATGAGATGAAAGATCAAAGACACTATGACCTTCATGGCATAAGTCCAAGTGTGACCCAAAAGCAGATTATAGTCGATTTTATGATCCACGACTTCGATATCTACTGTTACGATTTTCCCACTCAAGGTGATGGGATAGCTTGCTAGGTAACCATCTGGGATGAAAGTGTGGCCGTCAAAATATTTAAGGGAATTCGACGGTGGGGATAGGGTTGGAGAACCCAGGGCGAGCCAACATGAAGCCAACATGACGTAGGTAGAAGCACCTTCGTCAATGACAGTTCTGTGTATACTTTTACCTTTCGAAGTAATTTGCACTTGAAATGCAAGCTGGTGAGAAAGGGTAGGTTTACACTTTTCCATGTCCAAAATAGCAAGCATGGAATCCTATGGGTCGATACCACCAATATCCAAAAGCAAAGCTCTCTGTTGTGTTGGGAATGTTTGTAATACTTTGAGCACCAACATAGTCGATGGCACTTGCACCAGGTCTTCTACAATGCTGTAGTTTTGGGTAGCACGTGCAGATGTATTATGCATTGTGCGTCGAAGTGCCCCTTTTGGGGGTCAAATTACAAGGTCCGCAACTAGCCTTTCGATATGAAAATCATTGGGAAATAGTGGCTTTTGACCTGAGGAAGTTTCTGTTGCATGAGCGACAGGAGCTCCATAAGATTAGGCTCTTGTTTGTAGATCTACCATTTCAAATGTGTAAACGGTAGAAGATCCTTCACCAGTTGAAGGATGTTGCGAACCATCGTTGCCTCCTTGCAAGGGTTGCAATTGGTTTGCAATAATGTTTTGCTACTTCTGAGGTGGTAAAGGATTATTCAGGACAGTGATGGTCTTGCCAGTATCCTTTTGAGCAATGTATTTTGTCCACTCTTGAAGATGCGGACAATGATAGGTCATGTGGTCTTCAACACAAATTTTGCAAGGAAGTATGGTAGGTTTATCCTTTCCCTCATCAGGAGGTGCAGTGGCCTTCTGTTTTGGGTTTTACTGCTTTATTGACTTCTCTTTAGAATGAGCGGTCTTTTTCTTATTCTTCTTTTTCTTACCACCAAGATCTTGTGTAGACTGCACAGAGTTCATCCCAGTGGTAGGAAGAGCAGATGATTTGGTAGTAGTGGAATCATTGGGGTTTCCAGGGGCATTGGGGATTATGTCATAAAGAATTCCAGACTGTGAATATATGAAATCTAAGTGTTGGGCACGACATATGGATTGGTCTTCTGTGACTGCACCAACTAGAGCGACATCTCTAGCGATTTGTGGAAATAAGGACCTGCAGAACCAGTCTGTTAAGAGAAAGTCTAGGAGGGGAGCTTTGACTAACCTCCACCTACATCTCCATTCATGTATATGATTGAAGATGTGGGTGGTAGTATCGTGACGAAATGAAGTGAGGAGCTTTGTCCCAGTCTCATAGCAAATGGGTAGCTGGAAGTGCTTTAGGAATTCCATCGCTAAAGCGTTGAAGGTGTTTACTAACATGCATGGTAACTCAATATACCGTTTAGTTGTGTTGCTAGTGAGGGTGTGGGGAAAAAGACGTAACCGGACACTGTCATCCACCATGGAGTTAGAAACACTCCAAAGATGGTGCGTGGTGATATGGGTGCCCGGATATTCCCCTTGCTTTCCATCGAACTTAGGGATGTCCATTGGTAGCTTATGCGGGATCGACGACCATTGTAAGTTGTGATAGATGGGGTCATTTGTCAATTTGTATAAGTCGGGTATATCCATTGTTTCCAAGAAAGGCAGAGAGTTTGGTGCCCCTGACTCGGACCATGGCGATCACATATGACTTGAGGAGCCTTGTGCTCCTCCCATCTTTTGACTCCCAATATTATACATAGGTTGTGTGGTGTAGAAGTTTCTTTGAGGTATGGTGTTGTAGAGTAGATTTCCATGAGGATTTTGATACTGGAGTATAGAATTGCCCCCAGGATAAGCGGTTCCCCCTTACTCATTTGAATATGTGAGTAGGGTGCCCCCATGGATTGGTTGCCCGACATAGAGCTAACCATTTTTCCTTGATTGACATAAGGAATGCTCATGTAAATTAGCGACTGACCATGCATGCCTGAGAATGGAGGGGGAACTGTTACATTCCCTACCGGCATGTGCATATTGGGAAACCCCCCAGGTATAAGAATCTGGGGGTTTGAACTATACAATGGCGACCGACTATATTGTTGGTAGACGAGAACTGTGCCCATAGTGCCACATTAAGTGTTATAGGGAGCATTGTATGTAGCACTTGTCGAAGGCATGAAATTTGCACTAACGGAGTGGAACCCGGCATCTGCTGGGTCCCGCTCATAGAGGGTGTCATGTGAGTGGTTGTACCTGGGACAAATGGGATAGCGATATTCGCCATTATCGTTGTTGTGGTGGCTGTTGACTCGAGAAGTGGTGGAGTGTTGGGTCCCTATAATACTAGTGATTACCCCATTATTATTGTAGTTATACCCCTTATTTATATTGTTGTGCCCCTATTACCCCCATGTTGTTATTTCTGTGCCCCATAGAATCCCTCTATTGTTATTTTTGTGGCTTTATATTATTATTGTTAGGTCGGCTGGATTATATTGTGACTCCTTAGACTCCTATATATAGAAAGGAGGTTTTTTCATTTGTATCATCCAAGAATTGTTCATTTATGTAATGTAAAGGAGGTTTCCCCCTCGAAGAGGCTAAATTGTAAGGTGTTGATCTATCTTTTCTATCTTTTCTTGAGCTGGTTTCATAACATTTGGTATCAGAGCTTTGGATTCTAGGGTTTCACTGCTCCAAACAGATCATCGTGGCATTTTCGCTATAACATTTTTTCTGTGACGTTTCAAAAGTCGCAAAAAAAACCCATTTGAGAAGAAATTGCACTGAATCTTGGTCCGAATTTCAGAGCTTTTCGTGTGATATTTGCGGAGATATGATCTGAGGAAGTTGGTCTTTCTGCAGACTCCTGAATTACATTCAAAACAGGTGACCTAGGGAAAATCATAATAACTTTCTCTCTGGGGATCGGATTGAAATTTCGTAAGAAGGAACAGAAAGAGGACAGACTGTAGCTTCTTGTATGTGTGTTTCGAATAAAAAGGTTGAAACAGTGACTCGTGGCATGTCATACAAGTTCGCTCTACTGAATTAGTCTAAAAGAAAGTCACTGTGGGAGATTTCACATAACTCTTCCTTGGAGAATCCAATTTGGGTCAAACTTGCGGCATTGGAAAGAGGACACAGAAGGCTACTACAGATCACAATTTCAGAATTGGATGATCCGAAATTACAGAGTTACATCAGATTCAATATCAGGCTTCTATAAAGTGAAAAAAGGTGTGTAGTTTTTTTTTAAATTTTTGTGTAAGCTTGGTTTAACGGAATTCAAAGGGAATAGTAAAGAATTATTATCGATAACTGATTCCCCGAGGAAAGAAAATGAAAACACCTAGGAAGGATCCTGAAAGCTCTAGAATGACTCATGAAGAAGAGGAAGAAATTCTACATGATATATCAAAATTAAAAGAACAAGTGCAACAAATGTAACACTCACAAAAGCTAATAGAAGCTAAGATAAGTGGCGTGGAATCTAAGATAAATGACGTGGAATCAAAGCTAAATGACGTGGAATCTAAGATAAATGGCGTGGAATCTAATATAAAGGGCATGGAAGCTAGGATGGATGATTTGAAGACGGATTTGAAGATAGACATGGCAGATTTGAAGACAGATTTGACAAATTTCCTACAAGAAATACTTACTAATGGTGAAAAGGTTGTAAAGGAAACTCATGATGTGAACAAAAGTAATGTTAATCATGATTCCATAGATGCTAATGTTGGATCAAAGACCCACCATATTCCAAAAATCGATATGAGGAAGTTTGATGGCAAGGATCCCGCCACATGGATATTATAGATGGAGCAGTTCTTCGATCTCAATAATGTGCAAAACACACAAAAGGTACGTATGGCAACTATATATTTGGAACCAAATCAGTTTGTATGGTATCAATGGCTTTTCTCTTGTAAAAAATTTATCACTTGGGCAATTTTTACGGAAGAATTGATAGCACATTATGAAGACAAAAAGCAACACTTTTTTTAGCCAATTGATAAGTCTCAAACAAAAGGGTTCAGTAATGGAGCACATTGAGGAGTTCCAAAAATTGAACATAAGGGTAAAAGATATTCCAGAGGAGCATAGGATTGATGTGTTCATAGGGTCTTTAAAGGATAATATCCAACATGATGTTCGCCTTTGGGAACCTGATTCATTAGAGAAGGCATTCAGGTTAGCAAGAAAAATGGAAAGCAAAATTATGGCAACTAGGAAGCATACCACTCACAACTATAAAGATGGAAGTGTTGTTGCCCCTAGTCTTCCACAACCTATAAGGTTGACACCACAACAATTGGAAGAAAAAAGAGCAAAAGGGCTTTGTTACATTTGTGATAGCAAATACACTAAAGGTCATAAGTGTGCTGAGAAGAAATTATTCTACATAGATTGTGAAGAGGAAGAAGAAAAGGAGCAAGAAAGGTCAAAAGAAGAAGATATACTCCAGGACGAAAGCCTAGATGAAGAACAAATAAATCCGACCATATCTTGTAATGCATTGGTGGGAATTACCACTCCTCAAACCATCAAGATAGAAGGACAAATCAAGAAGAAAAAGGTAATAGTGTTGATTGATTCAGGAAGCACCCACAATTTTATTCATTGTAGGGTAGCAAAAGAATTGAATTGCTTCCTATATCCAGCACCAGAGTGTCAAGTGATGATTGCAAATGGAGGAACAATAAATTGCTCTGGAAGGTGCCATAATATCAAGCTATCCATGGGAGAATATGTATTGACTAGCCCAATGCTTTCCATTCCAATGGGAGGTGCTGATGTTGTACTAGGAGTCCAATGGCTACAATCCTTGGGTACAATAGCTTTTAATTTTCAAGAACTTTTCATCAAATTTTCTACGGAAGGAAAGGAAGTTGAATTAAGGGGTATTGCAGGGAAACCAGGAAAGATAATCAGCTCTAATGGTATGACAAAGCTTCTAAAAAGGAGCAAAGAGGTGTAATTGCACAATTATGTTCGCTAGATGTTTCCACATTGGAATCATCTATTTCTCCAGATCTCCAAAAAGTCTTGGACAATCATTCCAAGGTATTTGAGACTCCCAAAGGTCTCCCACCTATGCGTGATCATGATCATGCTATTCATCTGATTCCAGGAAGTGTTCCTCCAAACATCAGGCCGTACAGATATCCCTATGTCCAAAAAAGTGAAATTGAACGTATGGTTGCAGAAATGCTAGAGGCTGGTATAATTCAACCAAGTCAAAGTTCTTTCTCTGCTCCAGTAGTATTGGTGCACAAGAAGGATGGATCATGGCGCATGTGTCCAGATTATAGGGAGCTCAACAAGCTCACTATTAAAGATAAGTTCCCCATTCCTGTCATTGATGAATTACTGGATGAATTGCATGGATCAATTTACTTCACCAAGTTGGATCTTCGTTCGGGATATCATCAAATCAGAATGAAGATTGAAGACATTCCGAAAACGGCATTTAGAACTCATGAGGGTCATTATGAATTTTTGGTCATGCCTTTTGGCCTTACCAATGCACCTTCAACATTTCAAGGTTTGATGAATTCAATTTTCAAACCATTCCTTAGAAAATTTGTGTTAGTATTTTTTGATGATATACTAATCTACAGCAAGTCTTGGAAGGATCATGTTGAACATGTTGACAGGGTGCTACAACTATTGGAGGAGAAACAATTATATGCAAAAAGATCCAAATGTTTCTTTGGAGTCCAGGAGGTGGAATATTTGGGTCATATTGTATCTCATGAAGGAGTTAAGGTAGACCCTAGCAAAATTAAAGCCATTAAGGAATGGAAAATCCCCACATCCATAAAGCATCTGCGAGGATTTCTTGGGTTGACAGGGTATTATCGCAAGTTTGTTAAGAATTATGGGAGAATAGCAGCACCTCTAACAACATTATTGAAGAAAGATGCATTTTCATGGACTCCGGAAGCAACAAAGGCCTTTGAACATCTTAAAGAGGCAATGTGCCAAGCACCGGTCTTAGCTACACCGGACTTCACAAAAACCTTTATTGTGGAATGTGATGCTTCAGGAAATGGAATTGGTGTTGTTCTAATGCAAGATGAAAGACCCATTGCTTTTGAAAGTCGTCCAATCAAGGGAAAGTTTTTAAGCAAAGCTATTTATGAGAAGGAAATGTTGGCAATACTCCATGCACTTAAGAAATGGCGACCCTACCTAATGGGAAGACACTTCAAGGTAAAAACAGATCATGATAGCCTTAAATACTTTTTAGAACAAAGATTATCCTCTGAAGAGCAACAAAAGTGGGTCACAAAGATGTTGGGTTATGACTTTGAAATCATCTACAAAAAAGGGAAGCAAAATGTGGTGGCAGATGCACTCTCAAGAAAGGATGAGGATGTGGAAGCATTGTTGTGCGCCATTTCTATTATCCAACCAGATTGGATAAACGAAGCAAGGGAGGAATGGAAGAATGACGAAGAAGTGTGGGCACTTATTCGAAAGCTACAACAAGATTCCAGTACGTCTGATACATTTAGCTGGCAAAATGATTCGTTATGGTACAAAGATCGCTTATACCTCTGTAAGAATTCCCAGCTAAAACAAAAGATTCTTATGGAATTGCACACTTCTCCCTTAGGAGGGCACTCAGATTTTTAAAAACTTACCACAGGGTTAAGAAGGAATTTTTTTGGGATGGCCTTAAATCAGATATTCAAAAGTTTGTGGCGGAATGTTTGGTTTGCCAACAAAATAAAGTTGAAACAATTAAGACACCGGGTCTATTACAACCTTTATCCATTCCAAGCCAACGTTGGGAGGAGGTTTCAATGGATTTTATCACAGGTTTACCCAAGTCTGAGGGAAAGAGTGTCATCATGGTGGTAGTTGACAGACTTACCAAGTATGCACACTTTTGTGCATTATCACATCCATTTAAAGCCAGTACAGTTTCTACTGCATTTATGGAAACAATTCAAAAGCTACATGGAAACCCAAAGATTATTGTAAGTGACAGAGATCCCATTTTCACTGGAAATTTTTGGACAGAATTATTTTCTTGTCTTGGTACTCAGTTAGCTCATAGCTCATCTTATCATCCTCAATCTGATGGGAAAACTGAGATAGTAAACAAATGTTTGGAAGGATATCTTCGTTGCTTTGTATCTGATAAACAGACACAATGGGTCAAATGGTTGCCTCTGGCTGAATGGTGGTATAACACTTCCTTCCATACAGCAACAAAAATGACCCCATTTATGGCACTTTATGGGTATCAACCACCATCCATCACATCATATTTAAGAGAAAATTCTAAGGTTCAGGCAGTGGAACATCACATCGAACATCAACAACAAGTCCTCCAACTCTTAAAGGATAACCTCGTGTTGGCACAAAATAGAATGAAACAACAGGCAGATCAACATCGCAGTGAAAGAAGTTTTGATGTAGGTGATTGGGTATTCCTACGGCTACAACCATATAAGCAAATGTCCCTAAAGCAAGCTAAGAAGGATAATAAATTATCACCAAAGTATTATGGTCCGTACAAGGTGTTGCAAAAGATTGGTACTATGGCATACAAATTGGAGCTTCCTGCAGCTTCTCGATTGCACCCAGTTTTCCATGTTTCATGTTTAAAGAAGGTTATAGGCGACAAGCTCCCAGTTCAAACAATATTGCCAGAACTTGATGAGGAAGGAAAAATTATATTGGAACCGGAAGCAGTCACAGAAACAAGAACTCGACAGCTACGAAATCGATCAATTTCAGAGTATCTTATCAAGTGGAAGAACTTATCCGCTGAAGATTCCACATGGGAGGATGAGAATTTTATGCAGAAGTATCCAGAACTACTCAAGCGTTGAGGACAACACTTTTTTGAAGGAGAGGGGCATGTTGGGTCCCTATAATACTAGTGATTACCCCATTACTATTGTAGTTATACCCCTTATTTATATTGTTGTGCCCCTATTACCCCCATATTGTTATTTCTGTGCCCCATAGAATCCCTCTATTGTTATTTTTGTGGCTTTATATTATTATTGTTAGGTCGGCTGGATTATATTGTGACTCCTTAGACTCCTATATATAGAAAGGAGGTTTTGTCATTTGTATCATCCAAGAATTGTTCATTTATGTAATGTAAAGGAGGTTGCCCCCTCGAAGAGGCTGAATTCTAAGGCGTTGATCTATATTTTCTATCTTTTCTTGAGCTGGTTTCATAACATGGAGTGATCCAGGTGGATATTCGTGGCCACCTACCAAGTCCACCTGGAGCCCCACCATTGTTCTTCTCAGCATTTTCAGTTTCCTTAATTGTAGCACAACTTACTATTTTTAGCAGTTTTTCGGGTTTTGAACTTCCGGAGCCGTTTTGAGGCCCTAAACGATGTTTTTTGGGAATCCAAGGGCAACATGGGTCCATGGAATGGACCGATGTTGCCCGTTCCAACAATGATAGTGCTCAGATAGATCTTTCTAACGAGCTATTGTATGCGTCAAACGGAGATCGTATGCCAAAGTTACGACCCCGGGAGGTTGATGTACCAACTTACTCCAAACAGGGCCCATAGTTTGGCATTTCATCTTCTAGGTTTAGGTTTTGGAATGTTAAGGGTTTTTCCACTGTTTCTCAACAATAAATAGGCCTTCGAGCCTCACTGTAAGATATTTCAGAGGCATGTAGCCATCACATCTCTTCTCAGAGATAAGCTACCATCGCCCTAGCTGGTTTATTTCCATTTCTGGTTCTAAGCATATTTCAGTATTTTCCATTAATGAAATGAAGTATTATTTCCGCTGCATCTTTGTGTATATGGTTATCTCTGTAATTTGTTGCGTTCTTGTTCAAATCCGGATCAGTGGTATCAGAGCGGTCTGCTCTTTCTCTGTTTTTCTTTGCATGTCCCCAACAAGGTCGGGATATAAGGATTTAGGGCTTGAACTGGTTGAACCTTTGCAAGACCAGCCTCGCAAATCCCGACGGCCTCCCATGGCGAATGAGAAGAAAGACGAGGGGGCAGGATATCCCATCAAAATCTTGCTCGAAGAAGCCTTCGAGCGACAACGGAACGCGATGATGGATAGCTTTGCCCAGATCCTTCAGCGGTTACCCAGAAGCAACGCATCAGCTTCCAACAGCTACTCTGGAAATGCCACACCCTTTAAAGTACAAGTTAATTTTGAAATCCCCATATTCGAGGGTCAGATAGACCCAAATGCCGTAGATAAATGGTTAAATCTGCTAGAGGGTTATTTTTCTGTTCATGAATTTTCGAGTCGAGAAAAGATTGTTTTTGCTCTTCTCAAAGTAGCCCCCCAAGTCAAGGACTGGTGGGAAACCTACTGCGAGCAGAAGGATGAAAGTACTGGCTCACTATTTTCAGCCGCACCCACCTGGGATTCGTTCTGGGATGCCATCAAGGAGCAGTACTACCCTGTTGGAAGCTATGAGGATGAATACATAAAGTGGACCACGCTGCGGCAGGGAAGGGACCAAGACGTGCCGGAGTTCACCAATCTTTTCCATACCCTTCGCACAAAGCTAGGTATCAAGGATTCGGAGCAACATTTGATACTCAAATACCGTGGCTGCCTACACAAGTACATCCAGGAAGAAATACAATTCCTAAACATCTCCTCGCTCGGCGTAGCATACCGATATGTCGTTAAGGTCGAGCAGAAGTTTAAACAAAAGAAGCGAGACTTTGGATCTGCGAATCTAAAGCAGGGGAAAGGTGCCCCTAAACCATAGAACAAAGGACAAAGCCAAGGCGGGACAGTCCAAGACAACTAGCCAAAGCTGCAAGCAAAGAACAGCACTGCGAAGCCGAGAAAGGACACTGGAAAATGGTGCGAGTTCCATAAGAGCTCCACTCACAACACAAGTGAGTTTCGGGCCAAGCAGTCACTGGTGGCTGAGCTAAAGGTTTCAGAATCAGATGCATGTTCCGACTCTGAGTTAGAACCCGATAAGGGGAATGAAAAAGGGAAGCAGATCATTGATGCAGATCCCAGCGCCATTTTTGCTACCGCAAAGATCCAGAAAAATGAACCGGAAGATCCAGAGGAGGAGCAGCGTCTCTTCCACTCCCAGATGTGGGTAAAGGGCTCCCCGATACAGTTCATTGTTGATAGCGGGAGTCAAAAGAACCTCATTTCGGCAGAGGTCGTGAAGCGGTTGGGCTTACCGACCACAGCACATCCACAACCATACACCATTGAGTGGCTTCACCAAGGACGAGATCTTCGCGTGAGCCAGTAGTGTCGCCTTCCATAGAACATCAAGCCCTTCATGGATGAGGTATTGTGTGACATTGCTCCCTTTGAAGTTTGTGATGTATTACTAGGACAACCATACTTGTGGAAGCGACATGCTGTGTATGAATCAAGGCCCCGTGCTGTTATTATTACATTGGGAAATAAGTTGTACTGTCACACGGAATCTGTCAAGGGTGCGGACACGACTGACCTTCCTAGAAGTCTAAGACATTCTAATGACAAACAAGACAAAATGGAGTGATCTTTCTCTAAATACACCTTTTACAACATGAAAACTACAAGTGTTTAGGCTTACCTTATTCCAAAACGCTGTTGTTGAAGTCCGTTCTTGACGATCCGGATGAGCTCCTCCTTCAAGTCAATTCCTGCAACCACAAACAATCAAACAATTACCAAGCACTTGCATTTCATATAATAAAACATATATTCAACATGCAGACCAAGGAACACATGAAATAACTCATTAACACAAGCTATTGAGAAAAATAAACCAGTTTGTATTAATAACGAAACAAAGAAACTCTTACAACCTGGCCTTGGTGTTGTGCAAGTTCCTCCCAGGGTCCATCAAGGGTTTTCCTCTACTTTGACAAAGCTCACCCTCTCCCAAGTAGAATCAAGTGAAGACAATCTCTCCTCACAAAGGCTCTAATGGAAGACCTAAATCCTGCAGCATTTACCCAAAGAAAATGTATAGCTCCAACCTCCTCTCCTTCTGGCTCAATGCCTTTATTTATAGTGCTGTAAAGAGGTTATTCAGGTCCACTATCAATGGGATCATCCCCCTCTATGGGTGGGATAGCTCCCTTATTGATGGGATAAGTTCCCCCTTAATAGAGATACATGAACCAACTGGAGGCGCATCCATTTCATCAAACCGACCTCTAGAATGTTCTAGAAGTAACCACAAGTAACTTTTTCAAGATAAAACTCGCGCATTTTGCCTTTTACAGAGGGACGCACCTGTCCCTTAACATACAGAGCGTCCATGGACGCAGATTTTGTGAACATGGTCAGCGTCCCCGCAGGTAAGGCTAGAGAGAACCTGCGACCCCAGAGATAAACATGATTTTTACAAGACTTTCTCTCTTCTTTGAGTTTGAGATGGATAACAGAGGCATGAGACTTGCCTAAGAGGGTAGCATGACTGTTGATTTGAGCCATACTAACTGTAAGTAGTCAAGGTGACATTTTTTAGTGTAACAGATTGCCCCCTAAAGTGCGAAGCCTGGAATAGAATAGGGTTTTGTAATTCTAGGAAGGGTGAAGCGCTTTATCATTTCAAGGATTGCCTTGTGGATGGCCTGGTTGGAACCTGCAATTTTCAACACAAAATACATGGATAAGATTATATCATCACTGAGGTAGGCATTCCCATACTCAGATTCAAAACTTTAACTAATGGACTAACTATTCTGATACAGGAATGATCTTGCAGTACATCATTTTTATAGACTTTTGTAGACACAGTATGGACGCAGCCATCTGTTTATGATTAGTCTACATAGATAATGAATACAAAACTCCTCGCAGCCTGGATGGTAGAAACTAGATCCAGGGTCTTCACTTCTACTTCCCGAATTGGTACGATTCTAGCCATGTGATTAAATGATTCGATGTCGAACATGGTAGAAACCACTTGATTACCAGTCAATGATGTAAACTGTTAACAAGCGTGAGAGAAACCACCAGTAATGTCAATGGTCCTCAAAGTACCAAGCACAACCCGTGAAATGTGAATAGATGTTTTGATGTCGAACACTTCACGGAATCCTCTGATCGAAAGTCAATGATGTAAACTGACGTCAAAGGCGAGAAACCTGCCATTGATGCATGCAGACTTCAAGGTACTGTCGATTCCTAAGTCATCTTTCTAGATAATGTGTCGATGTCGATAGAAAGCGACCCGTTGCAGGCAAGCCCGCAACACGAAATCATTGTTCAAGTTGAAGAAATGTTGCTGTAAGGACTGACTCAGGGATGGTCAAATGGATGACAAGTATTTTGCAGATGAAAGTTTTGCTTGCAGACCTCTTGAACACATAACGACACAACAGATGGTTTGGTGACGAATAACTCAAAGTTGATCCCTGAACCCGGTTAAAGATTTTCAAAGTGATTTGGTCAACTGTGAGGTAAAAGATTTCCCAACCCAGGTGAATGAAAAGTGTCGTGTTCAAGAGCGGTAATAAAGTTTCTTCTGAGGCAAAAGGTGACAAATAGGTTCATTCTTCTCTTTTTTCCCCCACCATTTCTGGCAAGTACCTCTTTATTTTTAACAAGCTTGAGGAGGATAACATATGCTTGATTATAAGCTCATCCTTCGGACGAGTCCAACCTAGTTTAAATTCGAACCCTAGGAAGGAGTGGTTCGTTCCTGTTTGTAATTGAACAGGTCCTTTACTGTAAAAGTTTAACGAGCCCAGTATAGGAGAAACTCGGCGTTTTTCAATTTTAGAGAGTCTGAAAAACTTAAGGAAACTCCACGTTGAACTTTTTCGTATATTTGTGTCCCTCAAGCCCGAAAAAGTATAAAATAATACCTGGGGGAACCGCTTGATCTTGCGACCAAGGAGTACTTTCATAATAGTGTCGTTGACCTGAAAAGTAAAAAGCGATCAAAGACACGTCGTTTTATTTCCTTATCGAGTTTGAAACGACAAAAACCCGGCAATCTTTTCCTGATTTTGCGGTCAGAAAAGAGCTAAAAGGGGACCGTCTTTTAATTCCGTTTTAACGAGTGAAAAAGAAACACTCGGCGATCTTTTCATGTTTTAGGAGTCAGAAAAGGGCTTAAAAGATGACTCTGAAATTTTGTTTGTGAAAAATTACAATTTCCCTCGAAATCCCTTCGTCCTGCACAAAAGCGACACATTACTCATACCTGTTTAAAATAGGCAAAAATACATTCGAAAACATCTTTTCATGGTAAAAAATGAACTAATTCATCCAAAAAACCTATAAAAAGACCTTTTACCATGTCATTTTTACCGTTTCACTGTTGAGGTTGAAAAAGGAGCTTTTGACAAGAAACTTCCCGTGGTTGCTGCGGAAAATCTGACCGTCGGAATCGAACGCCGCTTCACCGAGGTATTTTACACATCCCACTCTTCATTTTTATCCGTTTAGTTTTTTGTTTTTGGTCTCTGTTTCATTTTTTGGGGGGGTTTTGGGTTCAAAATGCGCCCCTCGGCGGACGCAGGTGCCCTTCGGGTGACCTGCGTCCCCCGACTTTTTCTCACACGGGAAAAAGGTCGGGGGACGCAGTCCGCCTTCAGGCGAGCTGCGTCCGGACGCCCTGTGCTAAAAAGCCGGGGTGCGTCTTCCGCAAAGGGCGCATTTCAAAACCCTAACTCTCTCAAAAAACCACCAAATTTTCTCAAATTAATTTCTAATTGACTCTTTTGATGTGCAGGGCCCAAAACATGTTAGACTGGAGAGAGAGAGAGCACGTAGAAGACGATGAAGCTGCGATTAACCACCAACCCTCTCTGGATGCCTTAAGAACATGTGGATTGTACAAATATTGGACCATACCGGGCATGAGGGGCCAGGTAAGATTTTTGGAATGGCTGGTTGAGCGATGGAACGTTCAAGATCAATGCTTTTACATTGGAGGGCACCAGCTCGAGATAGAGCCCTCGGATGTATACTTTCTCACTGGCTTGCCAAACAGAGGTGAGCAACTCAACCTTGCGGGGACCAGGCCGGGTGGCCAATCCCTTGATGATCTCCGCGAGGAGTGGTGCAGACCAGGGACTCGCCATAAAAAAGGCGTGGAGATAAAGCACATCGCTCTGGCGGAACTTAGAGTTATTGCATTTACGGTCACTAGGATTTGTGGCGCGGCCGCCTTGCACATTGCTTCCGGATCCCAAATGCGGATGGCAGTTGACTGTTACCAAGGCACCATCTTCAACTGGTGCGAAGCTGTGTCGGCTCATATGAAGAGCCAACTAACCAAGGCAAAGAACGGACGACTAAAGACTTTTGGATATGGGCCTCTAGTCGTGAGCTTTGCCTTGGAGAGAGTTCCTATGCTGATCCCTCAGCAACTCACTGTTGATGACTTGGGTCCTCGGGAGCCAAAGCTTGTTCGATGGGTTGCGGTGATGGCCCGGCATCCTGACGAGGGTGCTGCAGTGGTTCGATTCTCAGACAGTTACTTCGACTGGCTAGAGGGCCAGCTTTTTGTGATACAAGACTTTCCATATGCCGGAATGGATTTCAGAGGTGATCCGGACATGGTTCTTCCACAGGGAGAACAATGGGATGACAGAGGTACTTTCATTTTCACAAGTTTTCTAATTATGTATTTTTTTATTTTTTATATATATCGTCTCAAAGTAACAGTAAAATTTTAAAAATGCAGATGTTGGACCACAGCGTCCAGCCAATCTCCGGCCTTACGACAGACGACATCCAGCTGCACCGGCACCGGCCCTACAGGATGCGACAGCAGAAGTACTAGCCGATTTGGAGCATGATCTAGAGCGTCTCACGGCAGATATACCTGAGACTACTATGGATGACATTCCAATGAGGCTTCAGCGCTTCGTAGTCGCGGTCCCTGGACCGTTTAGGAGATTTTTGCGCAAGGTAGCCCGCGCAGTGGTGTCGTACAGAGAGCACCACCAGTGATTGACTAGTCACTTTTGTAGTCACATGTGACATTTTTGACTTTTTGTACTATCATTTTGCCGATCATAAGGTGTGTTAAACCTATGATCGAAGACGATGTATATATTTTTGGACACACTTCTATCTATATCTATATATCACTATTACCGGCTTATCTTGTTTAACATGTATGATGAAATGTCTTTAAATTTACTTGCATGATTATTATAAATGTCTGTCCAACACTCGAGAAGCAATTGCATCTGCTAATGTATTCAAAGACCTTGGAATATGTTGATATTCAATGTAATCAAATTCACGTTCCAAGAGACGCACTCTCAAAAACAACCTTAATAACACAGGATTTCTAATGGCATAAACTCTATTAAGCTGTAATACAACAAGTTCAGAATCTAACCTCACTATCAAACGTCGAATTCCAAATGAAATAGATTCGGATAATAATTCAACCACTGCACTGTATTCTGCAATGTTATTCGTTGTTTGACCGAGGCTTACCCCATGCATAGAAACTAACTCGTCAGAGGGCGAATAGATAACCCAAGCTGCGGAAGAGATATTCCGTGTACTACGACAAGCACCATCAGCAAATCCAATGTATGTTTGGAGAGGCGTCGACATCTACAATATCAAGAGTAAAACCAAGATGAGCCAAAATAATGACGAAAAACCACACTTGCTAAGCTAAGCACACTGACTAAACTAACACACTTGCTAGCTAGAAAGGAAATCTAACCTATCTAAAAATTTCTCCATCCATCATTTTAAGCATAATACCTCTTTAGGTAAAGTCCATTTCTGGGTTTGCCCAAAGAGTCCCCATCAAAATCAACTAACTCATAAGCCCCTTTTGCTAGCTTTCGCTTTACAATGTAGGGCCCATGCCACATGGGAACGAATTTTCCAGCACCTAGCTTATCGTTAGCTTGATCATATAATAGTACTAGGTCTCCTTCCGAAAAACTTCGAGGGGTTACATTTTTATCGTACTGAGCTTTCATTCGTTTCGCGTGAGTCTCGATAGCTAAAGTAGCGTCACGTCGAGTCTCATCTAATTTAGCTAAGTATAACAACCGTTTCTCCTCTTCGGAAGTAGCTGGAAGTAATTCGACAGCCATTTGAAGTGATGGGATTTCGCACTCAATAGGTAACACAGCTTCTAAGCCATAAACTAGCTGAAAAGGGGTGAAACCTGTTGAATTTTTCACTGAAGTTCGATATGCCCATAGCGCCGAAAATAACATGTTATGCCAATTCGTTCGATGGATACCAATGATCCGTCGAATCATGACGACTAGAACTTTGTTGATTGACTCAACCAAACCGTTGGCTTGCGGATAATAAGGTGTAGAGCTATCGTGGCGCAAACCAAGCTGGCTTGTAAGCTCAGTCATCATGACATTTCGAAAATGGCTTCCATGGTCCGTAATGATTGCTTGTGGGACACCAAACCTAGTTATGATATGATTGAATACGAAAAGTGCAGCTGTCTTGCCGCTTGCGTCGAATGTAGGCATCGCCTCGGCCCACTTAGTAAAATAATCAACCGCAAGGATGATATACGCATGCCCCCCGGCCGAGTGAGGGTTACAAGTAATAAAGTCAATGCCCCATTTGGCGAATGGACCAGCGGCAATTATAGGGTGGAGAGGAGCAGGTGGAGCGCGCATCTTGCGATCAAACACTTGACAGTTGTGGCATTTTCTGACGGCAAGGATACAATCTTTAAACATAGACGGCCAGAAATAGCCAGCGCGCAACACCTTCTGAGCTGTGGCATACCCAGACATATGACCGCCACATGCTCCAGAGTGACAATCATTCAAAACTCTCTCAGCCTCATCGTGAGTTAAACAACGTCGAAAAACTAAGTCTGCCCCCAGGCGATAAAGTGTATCTCCAATAATTCTGTATTGCTGGGATTGAAACCGAATTTTTCGACGGTTTTCCTTGGAAGCTTCAGGCCGAAAGGTTTGGGTTTGGAGATAGATGATTATATCCCCATACCACGGATCTACAGTGCTAATAAGAAACAAAGATTCGTCCGCAATGGACTCCTCTGCCACAGTCTCTGTGTCAGCACTCGGGAAATCACACATCAATTCCGCGAAGACTAAAGATTTCTTAGACTTGGACTTCTCAAACTCCAAGTCGAACTCTTGCAGGATGACAATCCATTTAGAGTACTTGCCCCCTAGCAGTTGTTTTGTCAAGATATAAATCATAGGGTTGCAATCCGAAATAACAGTAGTTTTGCGGAGAAGAATGTAGTGACGAAAACGCTGGACAGCTTGAACGGCTGCCAGGGCCAATTTCTCCACATGCGAATATTTTAACTCAGTTGGATTTAAGGTTCTGCTAAGGTAATATATCACATGCTCTGCCTTGAATTCATCTTCTTGAACTAACACCATTCCAATGGTGGAATGCGAAGCTGCGAGGTATAAGAAGTAGTCCTGGTTGTAGTTGGGAGGATGCAATAACGGTGCATGGGTCAACGCGTGTTTTAGTGCATCAAAAGATTGTTGAGCAATCTCGTCCCAAAAGAATTGTACGTTCTGTTTCAACAACCGTGTAAAACCTTTAGTGACCTCGGCGTAGTTAGGGATGAATCGGCGTAAAAAGTTCGCTTTCCCTTGCAAACTTTGGAGTTGGCGCAAACTCGAAGGAGGAGGCAATTGGATGATAGCCTCGACTTTCGAGGGATCGACGCGAATGCCGGTTTTGGAAACAACAAATCCCAGCAATCGACCTGTTTCTATACAGAAAACACACTTGTGGGGATTCAACCGAATTCGATAATGCCTACACCTCATAAAGATTGCTCGTAAATGGACAAGGTGATCAGCTCGGTGTAAAGAATGAGCAGGCAAATCATCGAGATAGGGTTGCACAATGTGCTTGATGTCATGAAATGCATAAGACATGGCCCGTTGAAAAGTAGCACCGGCATTCTTAAGGCCAAAAGGTAATTTGCAATAAGCAAATGTCCCCCATGGACAAATGAATGCCGTTTTTGGTTGATCGGCAGGTAGAATATTGATTTGATTATAACCTGAGAAACCATCCATGAAGGAAAACATCTCACTTCCGGCACAATCATCAATAATTTGATCGATATAAGGCGTAGGATAGTTGTCTTTTGGACAAGCTCGATTGATATCCCTATAATCGATACAGATTCTTATTGTTCCTTGTTTTTTATTGACGGGAACAATATTCGATACCCAATCCGTTAACGGGATCGGATAAATGAAACCTGCTTTCAACAGCTTTTCGACTTCGGCTTTGATTGCAGCTGCTTTTCGAGGGTGAATCTGACGCAACCGTTGCCGAATGGGTTTAGCATCCGGGTAGGTTTTGATTTCATGAACAACAATGGCAGGATCAATTCCGGCATTTCCTCGTAGGACCAGGCAAACACGTCGCGGAATTCTTGGAATAGGGCCTTGTAAGTTTGGATTTCTTCTTCAGTACATGCGGCACCTATATGAATGTTCTCCTCGATTCCGGGCTTCACTGAAATATCAATGGGAATAGTACGAGAAATATTCCCTAAATTCAGCTCTGAATCAGAATGTTTCGTTGGATCCTGAGCGTCTTTGACATATTCAGCGGTAAAGATAGATGAAAAATCATTTTCAAATGCATCATCCTTAGGTAAAAACGAAGATCTGTGATGGAGATCTTCCCATGGTAGATCATCTACACTTAGGATTTCGCGAAGTTGTTCGTCAGATGACACTTCTTCGGGAAACGTTATCCGTTCTAAGGGTGAGGTGAAAAGTGACTCTTCACTGACCACATTCATTTGGTCGGTTGAATGAAAGTCGGTAAAAGACATAAGAGCTTCATAAGCAATCTCATACGGACTCAACGGCATAACATCACCGAGTGAGTCTAGCTCAGAGTCAGAGGGAACATACCAAGGATCATCATAAATAATGTTTTCTGACGTGATCATATGAATTGTTGCGAACGAAGGGTCTGCATTGAGTGGAGGGAGAGGAAAAGTTCCCAGTAAACCGGAATCCTTAACTAAACCTACACCAATGTCCCTATAAGGGATTGTCGTTTTACCAACATGCTGGATAGTTTCTAAAGAGGTTGGGTCGGATGAAAAGTATGTCAGCTGATCAATAGTCACGATCTTACCGTTATGTGGAAACTTAATGACTCTGAAGACCGATGAAACGACCGCTGTCATAGCATATGACCAACTTCGACCCAAAAGAAGGTTGTAGTCTAGAGGGGCATCAACCACTTCCACATCCAGACTAACGGTTTTACCTTCGACCCCTATAGGCAATTCTTGTAGAATACCAAACGGACGGAACCCACGGCCATCAAAGGCCTTAAGGATGGTGGGGGATTGGTTCAACGAAGGAGAACCAAGCGATCTCCAACATTGAATCGACATAATACACGTAGAAGCTCCCTCATCAATCACAGTCCGATGAATAGGCCTGTTTTTGACTATCACTGGAATTTGGAAAGCCATTTGATGGGGGAGACGCGGTGTACTACTTTCTAGATCAAAGATCATTAGGTTCGGGTCCTGAACATCGACAGCTCCAATAGCCGACAAAAGCAATTTTCGTTGCGCTGGACATGATTGCAGCACTTCGAGTGCCGACATTGCTGAAGGTGAAACAGCTAAGTCTTCAACAATGTTGTAATTCTGGGCTGCTCTCGCATGTGGATTGAAAGCAGACCTTCGAAGTACACCCTTGGCGGGCGGCTTAATCACTAAGTCTGGGTTAGGTTTTTCGATCTGTAGTGGATCGGAACCAGGAGCTGAGGTTGATGGGTTAGAGTGAGAAGATTCTGCTTCTTTACCATCAACAGGAGCCTTACTACCATAATCTTGCGATCGAGTCGCAATCCTGACATGAGACATCATCAAAATGGGTTCTTCACTGGCATTCGAAGAAGAACCTATCATCTTATTTTCCTGCTCGGGAAATGGATTCTTTAACACAGCAGGAGTGGGAGAACCTTTGACTATTTTCACTACCTCGGCCCGATGAGGGCAGTCTCTCGTAAAATGATCTTCTTCACAAATAAGACAAGGATAACGAGGTTTGCGCTTTTCGTCATTGGTTTCCGACTTTTCCGTTTTCTCCTTTGGAGCCTTGTCTGCTTTAGCCTTCTTCTTTCCTTTCTTCTTTCCACCGTTTTTGGATTTGGCCGTAGATGACTCTACAGCGTGAATGTCGGCGGTAAGTTCAGGAGGAGAAGACTCTCCTGTCGGAGAATCAGGCAAAGTGATAATTGGAGTATTGGAGGTCTTGGAAGACTTCTTCTTACTCTTCGTAGTCACGATACCGATCATACCATCAGCGGCATGAGATCCCGAAGGAGCAGCAGCGATTTGGTTTGACTTTGGAAGATCCGGAATTTTCTCGTGTAACGTACCCGACTGAGTGTAAACTAAGTCAAGGTATTGTGCCTGAGCAATGACTTGCTCCTCAGTAACTACGCCGGCCTTAGCTACATCTTCAGTAATTCTTGGTAATAATGATTTTACAAACCATTCAGCTAAAATTTGGTCCGGGATAAAAACTTTCACTAATCTTCTTCGACGTCTCCACTCATGGATGTGATCAGAAATGTACGTGGATGTCGATTGTTTTAGCGAAGTTAATAATTCTGTACCATTATCGTATCTGACTGGTAACTGAAAATGAGTTAAGAATGAAGTAGCTAACTGGCTAAAGTTGTAAAAAGAAGCCCGTGGCAACTCAATGTACCACTTGGCTGCGAGACCAATGAGTGTACGCTGGAAAAGACGTAAGCGGATAGAATCATCTGAGATGGAATTTGATGCACACCAGAGGTGGTAAGTCATCACGTGATTAGACGGATCCTCTCCAGACTTACCTTCGAACTTGGGTATATCGCTGGGCAACTTATTTGGCATTGGCGGCCAGAACGGAAGATATTGAATTGGATCGTTCGTTAGGCGCGTCAAGTCGGGTAAATCTAAAGTCGCAATAAATGGTAACTGCCGGTTAGGATCTCTAAAACTCTGAGTCACAATACCAGCCCCAGGAGGAGGATATCCAGGATAACTAGGAACAGGATTCGCATTGGGGATATTATATCCTCCTGGAAAACCAGGATTAACCGGACCGTACTGGGGTTGTTGAGGTGGTTGATAAGTGTACCCAGGATACGGTTGATACTGGTAAACCGGTTGTTGGGCAGCTTGCCCAGGTTGATACTGTCCCTGGTACGGAGGTTGAACAAATTGAGGTTGAGTAGTAACAACCGTACTTGTACCAGGTTGGCCTGCAGGCATCTGGACTGTGGTTTGAACCGTGGGTCCAGACAACGGTACAGATGTCTGAGGAGTGGTTACAGGGACAGTAGAAACCGGAGCTGCCGATACTCCAGAAGTAAGCATGGTAGATGAAGCGGTAGTTGCTGCAGCCGTGTGAGGTGGAGTACTCGGTGCAATTGGCGGCTGAGTAACTACAGAAGTTACAGGGGTCTGAACACTTGACTGGACAGGTTGCGGTTGCTGGGGTGGACCAGGAACTGCAGGTTGTCCTGCTTGAGGTACCGACTGTATACTTGGTTGCGACATCTGTTGACCCTGTGACGGATCCCATGTTAACATTCCAGGGTATTGACTCGTAACAGGTTGAGGATACTGAGATCCATAGCCGTATTGAGGATAGGGTTGATAACTGTAAGGTGTAGTCCCATATGATTGCCCTTGAGGTGGTTGATAACCTTGACCAGGGTATTGACCCGTAGGTTGATAACCTTGAGGTAAATACGAATACTGGGGTTGACCTTGACCTTGAGGTTGGTATCCTTGAGGTTGATACCCTTGGGGTTGATACCCTTGGGGTTGCCATCCTTGAGGTTGCCATCCTTGAGGTTGATACTGATACTGAGGTTGACTTTGGGGTACATATTGAGGCTGGGGTTGATACCCTTGGGGTTGATACCCTTGAGGTTGCCCCCCAGTCACAAATGAAGTACCTTGAGGTTGCCCCCCAGGCGGTAATTGGCCACCTTGAGGTTGGTTAATGGGAGTTGAACCTGACATCATATAAACTTCACCTATACTCAATGGTACATTACCACTGTTTCCAACTAATAACCCATGATCAACAGGTTGAGGAGATGCTCCCGCAAAGGTACCAGAAAGTGATTGATACCCAGTAGGAACAGAAGGACCGCCATGTAAAAATGATTCAGGACTTTGTGAAAACACAGATGACTGACCAGACATATTTACAGGAGAATGAATTCCTCTAGGTGGAACCGGAGTACGAGGTGTAGAAAAACCTACTGAGTTGTCTAAAAAATTGGTTAATGCAAGGTACCAAGATTCACTTCTAGGAGGACTGTAAAAGATGGATTCACGCTCCCTTAGATCAAGGGTAATTAGATCTTCAGAATCAGAAACGCCTATTTCTTCCTCTGGAACAAGTTCTTCTATAGCAATTAATCCAACAGGAAGATTTTCGGTGATAATTCTTTCTATTCTTGGTGAATCAGGAACACTAGGAGTTGGAGTAACAGGTTCTGAAATTTCAGGTTCTTCGCCTGTTTCACTGGCAGATGAAAAACTACCAGCAAGCTCGGAAACTGTAACAGCTTCGGGATTGTAACCTGTTTCTAATCTTTGGTAATCTGGATGGACTACCAAGGAAGATTCTCCTTCTTCAGGTGAACCTACTCTACTGCCACTAGGAGGAGTTACAAGGACCTTTAAACCCTCTAAATAACTGGGGTCGTCTCGAGGAGGTGAACCCCTAAGTTCACGGGATCTTCTCAACAATTCGGCCACAGAAACAACTTCAGGAGACTGGCCCGCAATGCGACGGGACCTTCTCGGTAATTCCGCCACAATTAAAGATTTTAACTACAACACACGAAAACAAAGTAAAAAATTTCAAATCAAACCACCTAAAGTCTTCTAAAGAACCAATCAAATTTGAAGCACACGCCTAAATAATCTAGAGCGTCAAACCACACACAAACAGTAGTCTTCCGGACCAAAAGCGCTAGTTGGTGATTAGGCCCAACCTCGCAGGATTCAGTACAGAAATAGTGGGTGGAACAGTTACCCCGGCAACCTGCTTAATGAATAGACTGGACCAAGTTCCTCCACTTTAACCGTCTCGAAGTGAAGCGAACCCCCCAGAAAATCCAAGTGAGTATAACCGACGTCTGCTCCAGGTACAGTGGGACCTTCCCTCCACCGTCACCTTGGGTAGAATCCTAGATATTATGGCCACTAAGGTTACCAATCACAACAATTACACCTGGGGGAACAGTCTAAACTCCGACAGCACGCAAGGGCAGAGTAGCAAGCTCCAATCCCCTTACCGGCTCCTTGACAACAATCCAAGGTTTACCGATAAGTGACCCCTGGCTCCTCGACAATGGTTAATCCGAGGTTTACCGTTTGTAATACGTACTGCCTGGCGTCGTTCCCAACGAGGGAGGAATGATCCCCTCACTGGTTCGGACACGAGCTCGTGCTTCTCCTTTAAGAGGAGCTTTCCCAGAATGTAACTGAAACAATTGGATTTGTTCTACTCAAGATAGACTATCTGTTTGGTTTTGTAGTCTTGGAGAGTTAAGTACTCACCTACTCCAAGACCCTAGCCTAAGCTATGTTGGTGCTTCAGAGCCCTAGAAAAATAAAGATTACTAGATTGATTTTAATTTAAGCGTTACTTTTAAGGTTGTTTCTTAAGTCAAAAGGTGATGGAAGTGAAACTAGTGGTGTGTTGACTCGACTCGAAACCACTACAAAATGCACCTAAAATGATTTATCCACTACTTTACTTTTTCGATGAATTGCTTAACTAAAAAGTTGAGAGAATGCAATCTTTATAAAAGCAACTTCTTAATTGAAGACAATCAAAGAAACAATTCGTTTTTCTTTTCCAAGCATAAAAACATAACTTCTCTTTACATGCACGAAAAAACTCTTTTCTTCTTTTGAAAACAAAAAGCTACTTGAAACAAGACTTTTTAAGAAGATGTTTTTGTATTTTTCTTTTAATAAAGCAAATAAATCTAATATAACCAAAAATCAATCTTAACAACTCTTAAAATCTATGAAAATGCACTCATAAGCAAACTAAAGGCAAATTTACTCTAAGCAATCTTAACGAGGCCAAAACTAACAATGATTATTTCTAAGGTGTTTTACTTGATCACAATCAAATCAAGGACTAGCTTATTGCAGAACCAAAAACTAGTCAAAACAAAATTCTAATCTTTTTGTCCTTTTTGAAAATGGAAATCAATACTTTAAAAACAAGCAATTCGAAATTTGACCCAAAACAACTCAAATGACAAGTTGCTCAAACAAGGAGACTTTACGACAGGCTCAACTTCTAAGAAGGTTGACTAACCAGAGATATCTAAGGCTGGACAACTTTCTAAGCTCAAAGTTACTACAAAGCCTTTCCAAAAATCAAACCCTAGGTCTAAACTTCGTTGAAAACCACTAAAACACTCAAAGCTCACAAAACTAGTTCAGGTGAGAATTCTTGACAGGGTACTAAAGGATCTGGGCAGAAAACACTAAGAAAAAACAAAATCTAAAAGTAATTTAAGCAAAAATGGAATTTTCTTAACTTTTACAGGAAGACGCAGGCCACCCGTTGTCACAGGTGCGGCCCCGCACTGTGCAGTCGACAACAGCGCGTCCAAGGACGCACTGTGCAGCACACAGAGACTGCGTCCTTCTGGAAAAAGGAAGAAAAACTAAAGCCAACTAAATCTAAAGCTAAGCCACCCAAATACTAATTCTCACAGTCAAAAACCAGAAAATAAAAATGATTTTCTCAAAGCAAAGTTCATATAAAGGAAAAGACTCTCTCATTAATGGATTCCCCAGCGGAGTCGCCAATTTGTCACACGGAATCTGTCAAGGGTGCGGACACGACTGACCTTCCTAGAAGTCTAAGACATTCTAATGACAAACAAGACAAAATGGAGTGATCTTTCTCTAAATACACCTTTTACAACATGAAAACTACAAGTGTTTAGGCTTACCTTATTCCAAAACGCTGTTGTTGAAGTCCGTTCTTGACGATCCGGATGAGCTCCTCCTTCAAGTCAATTCCTGCAACCACAAACAATCAAACAATTACCAAGCACTTGCATTTCATATAATAAAACATATATTCAACATGCAGACCAAGGAACACATGAAATAACTCATTAACACAAGCTATTGAGAAAAATAAACCAGTTTGTATTAATAACGAAACAAAGAAACTCTTACAACCTGGCCTTGGTGTTGTGCAAGTTCCTCCCAGGGTCCATCAAGGGTTTTCCTCTACTTTGACAAAGCTCACCCTCTCCCAAGTAGAATCAAGTGAAGACAATCTCTCCTCACAAAGGCTCTAATGGAAGACCTAAATCCTGCAGCATTTACCCAAAGAAAATGTATAGCTCCAACCTCCTCTCCTTCTGGCTCAATGCCTTTATTTATAGTGCTGTAAAGAGGTTATTCAGGTCCACTATCAATGGGATCATCCCCCTCTATGGGTGGATAGCTCCCTTATTGATGGGATAAGTTCCCCCTTAATAGAGATACATGAACCAACTGGAGGCGCATCCATTTCATCAAACCGACCTCTAGAATGTTCTAGAAGTAACCACAAGTAACTTTTTCAAGATAAAACTCGCGCATTTTGCCTTTTACAGAGGGACGCACCTGTCCCTTAACATACAGAGCGTCCATGGACGCAGATTTTGTGAACATGGTCAGCGTCCCCGCAGGTAAGGCTAGAGAGAACCTGCGACCCCAGAGATAAACATGATTTTTACAAGACTTTCTCTCTTCTTTGAGTTTGAGATGGATAACAGAGGCATGAGACTTGCCTAAGAGGGTAGCATGACTGTTGATTTGAGCCATACTAACTGTAAGTAGTCAAGGTGACATTTTTTAGTGTAACATGTACAGGATACCAGAGGTAGCACCACCTACCGCCATCTCTTTGATTACTGCAAAACAATGCAGTAAGATCATTTCCAAAACCAGGAAATTTGTCTTCCTGATGATACGCCCTCAAGGAAAGAAGAAGACAGTGGCCGCGACCTCCAAACGGGTTCCCTCTGCACGACAACTACAGATGGACAAGGTTGTGGAGGAGTACAAGGACATCTTCACCTCCCCGGCAGGGGTTCCTCTGCACTGTCAAGTCAAGCACTCCATCGATCTGACCCCAGGTGAGCCGCTACCCAATGGACCAATTTATCGGCGCTCCGTTCTGGAGAACGATGAAATCAAGAGGCAGATTCAGGAGCTCCTGCAGAAAGGTCACATCCGTCCGAGTTCATCGCCCTGTGGGAGCCCGATCGTGTTGGTACAGAAGAAGGATGGGACGTGGAGACTCTGTATTGACTATCGGGCGCTGAACAAGGTCACTGTCCATAATAGGTACCCAATCCCGCGGATTGATGACCTCCTAGACCAACTAAAGGGGGCGAAATATTTCAGCAAGATCGATCTGAAGTCAGGATATCACCAGGTACCAATCGAACCCTCTGATGTGTGGAAGACTGCCTTCAAATCCAAGGAGGTCCTCTTCGAATGGTTGGTTATGCCTTTCGGATTGACGAATGGTCCTACAACCTTCATGAGGCTAATGGATGACATCTTGCGGCCATTCACCAACTCCTTTGTAGTAGTATACTTGGATGACATTCTGATCTTCAACCAGAGTTTGGAAGAGCACCTCCACCACATCCGACAGGTTCTCCAAACACTGCGGCAACACAAGCTATGTGCCAATTTGGAGAAATGCACTTTTGGCATGACCCAGGTTCAGTATCTGGGATACATCATTGATGAACAGCGGGTGCATGTCGATCCAGCCAAGATCCAAGTCATTCGGGATTGGCCCTCTCCAACCACTCTAACAGAGCTCCGCAGCTTTCTAGGCCTTTCCAACTTCTACCGCAGATTTGTGTTGGGGTTTTCTCATATTTCTTCGCCCTTGAGTCAAGTCACCAAGGGTGGGGTGAAAGCAAAATTCTTTTGGTCTGAATCTCAACAGAAGGCATTCATGGAGTTGAAGGATCGCCTCTACACGGCACCAGTGCTCGTGTTACCAAATTTACACCAACCATTTGAGGTCGAGACAGATGCCTCTGACTATGCTATTGGGGCAGTCCTTACTCAGCATGGACATCCAGTGGCATATCACAGTGAAACACTTTTAGACACAGTCCGGAAGTACCCCACTTATGATAAAGAGATGCATTCCATTGTACAGGCCTGCCGACAATGGAAGCATTACATTTTGGGGAAGGAAACGGTCATCCACACAGACCACCGACCCCTGCAGTTCATACAGACCCAAGGGAAATTGCAGAATGATCGCCATTAGAAGTGGTCTACATACCTGCAACAGTTCCACTTGAATATCAAGTATAAGAAGGGCAACACCAATAATGTTGTAGATTGCCTCAGTCGACCATCGATCATGGCATTAACCACCGTGCTCAACTCTTGTGGGCACGAGACTTCTGATTGGCCACTTCTCTACAAAAGTGACCCAGAATTCGGCCACACATACCAGACACTCTTGGAGTGTCGGCATGTTCCAGATTTTCACCTCCAGGATGCCCTATTATGCCACCTCAGTCACCTTTGTGTTCCTTCAAGCGAGCATGCCAAGATGATTTGGGAAGCCCACTACAGTCGGGCTGCGGGGCATTTCGGGGTCGAGAAAACAGTGGCAGTTCTGCAAAATTATTTCTATTGGCCGAATCTTCGACAGGATGTTGGGAAGTACATCAGATCATGTATTGCTTGTGCCATTGCCAAACCGACCATTAAGAAGCACGGCCTCTATACCCCGTTGCCTACCCCTAGTCGACCTTGGGAATCCATCTCCATGGGTTACATGTCAGGCCTTCCTTCCACTAAGCATGGAAATGACTGTGTTTTTGTGGTCGTCGATAGGTTCTCGAAGATGGCCATTATGGTGGCCTGCAAGAAGAATATCACAGCAAAAGCCACTGCTAAACTCTCCTTTGAACGAGTGTGGGTGCACTTTGGGATCCCACAGTCTATAATCTCAGATTGGGACAGTCGGTTTCTCAGCACATTTGGTCCAGTCTCTGGTCAATGCTGGACAACAAACTCACAAAGTCCACAGCCTTCCATCCTCAAACTGATGGCCAGACAGAGGTTGTCAATAGGATGATTGTGCACATTCTGCACATGTATAACTGAAAGCATCCACGCACATGGGACGAGAGCCTCCCCTCTGTTCAGCACAGCTACAACCGAGCTCTTCATAGCTCCACTGGCCATAGCCCTTTTCAGGTGGGTTTGGGATTCCAGCCACTATGCCCCATTGATGTGGCCATGCCACTTGCAGCTACTCACATAAATTCAGCTCATGTCCAGTCTGAAACAGATAAGGCCACCAGCTTCATTGAGCGCATCCAACACATTCGCCATCAGGTCCATGACATTCTTGAGAAATCAAATGCCAAGTACAAGCAGCGACATGATCAACATCGGGTGCCACACAAGTTTCAGGTGGGCGACAAAGTCTGGTTGCATTTACAAAAGGAACGCCTTACTGGAGCCTATCGGAAATTGAGACCACTTCGATATGGTCCTTACACCATTACTAAGGCTATGGTAGACAATGCATTTGAGCTCATCATTCCCCCATTCCTTGGCCTGCACCCAGTGTTCAATGTGGACCGCCTTCGGCCATACTTTCCACCATTGCTAGACACATCCGACATTGCAAAACAGCTCAAACCCACAGAATTAAATCCAGATTGCATGGAACAAGCTGCAACTGATCAGATCATGGACACAAAGATCAAGAACACTCGCCAACAGAATATCCAACTATATCGAGTTGTCAAAGCAGGCCAACTCCTTCAGCAGGGCAAGTGGCTCACCAGGGAACAAGTTCAGCAAAAGTTTCCTCATCTCATGGAGGAGCTCAACGCAATGGGAACCATTGCTTCTTAAGGGGGGAGGAATGATCCAGGTGGATATTGGTGGCCTCCTGCCAAGTCCACCTGAACCCCCACCATTGTTCTTCTCAGCATTTTCAGTTTCCTTAATTGTAGCACAACTTACTATTTTTAGCAGTTTTTCGGGTCCTGAACTTCCGGAGCCGTTTTGAGGCCCTAAACGACGTTTTTTTTGGAATCCTGGGGCAACATGGGTCCATGGAATGGACCGATGTTTCCCATTCCAACAATGATAGTGCTTGGATAGATTTTTCTAACGAGCTATTGTATGCGTCAAACGGAGATCGTATGCCAAAGTTACGACCCCGGGAAGTTGATGTACCAACTTACCCCAAACAGGGCCCATAGTTTGGTGTTTCATCTCCTAGGGTTAGGTTTTGGAATGTTAAGGGTTTTTACACTGTTTCTCAACAATAAATAGCCCTTTGAGCCTCATTGTAAGACAGTTCAGAGGCATGTAGCCATCACATCTCTTCTCAGAGATAAGCTACCATCGCCCTAGCTGGTTTATTTCCATTTCTAGTTGTAAGCATATTTCAGTATTTTCCATTAATGAAATGAAGTATTATTTCCGCTGCATCTTTGTGTATATGGTTATCTCTGTAATTTGTTGCGTTCCTGTTTAAATCTGGATCATGGAGGACCAAAAGTGTCCCTAAAGTCCCACGACCCATTAGTCGTCGACGGGATAGATGGAAACGTTCCAACTACCAGAGCAAGAAGTATAGGTACCGCGGGATCCAAGATTGGATCCGACGGATTTGTAAGTGGAGGGTTTAAGGGAGGAAGGAATCCTTTGGTAAAGAAATTCTTCGGCAAACATGAATCATCGGTTTTCCAAACAAATCCTGAGTGAGATCTGGGAGACTGATTCCCCGAAGATGGGGAATCCGGTTCACTGGAGCTCGGAGGATCTTCCACAATGAGTGGAGGAAGTCCTAGCAATCATCTAGATTGACGATAAGGGCCAGATGTAGCCATGGTGACCATTAATATTTATCAATAAATTTTATCATGATTTTTGTTAGAGTCTCAAAATGATAACACATGGGTGCCTAAAAATATAAAAAATACTCTAAATCGATCAATCAGCAAACAAATGGAAATTTCCCTGTCTGATAAGCACCGATAACTGGATATGAAACCCAGTACCTCAATGAATAACAGAGAAGGATGGCCAGATGTACGATTACGGTTACTCTAGAGCTTTGCTTGAACCTCATATTGAGGGGCCAAGTACTCTTGTGAATATGAGCACCCTCCCAAAAATTGAAGACAGAGTAGATCCATCCATGTTATGTACCAGGACAGCCCGTCCCAATCACCTTGTGTAAGTCCCTAAAAGTTTGGCCACTAAAGATACCTCAGATCATAGACACCACCGAGGGGGACATAGTCATAGACATCATGCTGTGTGGGTAGGATACCTGAGTCCCAGACACAGCTCCGAAATCCTCATAAGGATTCCCAATACACAAAATACCCAATGGAGTTGTAAGAGAAGGCAGGCTACCCTCACTTACAGTCCGATGTTGTCTCGTATTTTGCTCCATTTTTACTGGAGTGGTACAGGTAGTATGAGTGCAGAAGGAATTTTTATCTCTTTTAATGAAACTAGTTTGGTGTTCGATCTTGGGCAGTTTTACTCACTCTACTTATCCCAATATCCTAGCCTAACTAATGTTTATTTGCTCAATAAAGAGTTACTAATTGATTTTAGGTAAATTTTATGAGTACATGATTATTGTATTTGGTAGGGGAGTTGACGTATGAAATGTGATGAGACTCTGACTCAATAAATGATGCAAAAAACAATGCTTTAAAAAAATTTCCAATTCGATGAAAACAAGTTGTATTCTACATGTTCATGTTTTTCACATATTCATATTCTTTCCATGTATCTTAGTCACTTAACACATGCATAACCAAAAGACTTCTTTCCATGTATCTTAGTCATTTAACACATGCAACTTATAACTAGTTAAATAGAAGGATGAATAAAAAATGTGGATCTTCCTTTCAGAAAAAATGCTTTTAAGAAAGAAAAACAAAACTTTTTTCCTAAAGATAAATTTCTAGGACACCTATTTTGCTGACAAAATGCAGTGACAGATCTTCTTTCAGTCCATGGGAAGGATTCCTATCCCTTTTGGCTCATAGACACAGTTGGAAATCAAAGTATTGGGAGACTAACACTCTGTAACAGTGGCTACAGAGAGTTCATAGGTCCACTAACGCTCCCTGTAAGCACGGTGTGTCTCGGATCCCAAAATCAGGACTACTAGCTTGATTTTTCATTATGTTCCTTTCAATGTTACAATACATATTTATACATGCTAAAGCATCCAATACCATGGAATGAAAACCATCGTGTCAAAAACCATGGACCAAAAACCATCGCGTCCAAAACCATGTGTGAAAATCATGCACAAAACCATAGGTAGGTCCGCCCAACCTAATTTAGGGTCCAAAAAACAAAATTTTCTAGGCATTGCCCTAGACCCCATAGAGGGGGGTTACCTGCACCCCTCAAACCCCCTCTGACCCCCTCACTACTCAATCGCCGCAACGAGGGGGGGTTGTTCCCCCCCTCTAACCCCCCCGTTAACTACATCGGCTAGTCGTGGAAAGAATATAAAACAACCCAACAATGTCCGAATCAAATATCAAAACATGATGGTTCAAGTCCTCCCAAGGTCCCTCTTCTAAACTCATGATCTCTCTAATAGCTTTGTCCATAGGTAGGAATTGATTGCGGGGATCGAAGGAAGGATTAGTTATGGGAGGGGTAGTGGTATCATTGGTCATGACCAAAGTGACCAGAGACTCAGATACAGATTAAATGGTCTGGTAGGCGAATTCATATGGTGACAACAACATTTGTTCTCTATAAGTGTCAATGTCTGAAGGGGCTGGTAGGATCCAAGGATCGGTCATTTCGTGAGGAATGGATGAAACCATATTGACCGTCTGTGGAATCGTTGGTGGCAGAAGAGGGAAACAACCCATTATGGAAGAGCCCTTTAATAGACCGGTACCGATACTGACCTAAGAGTGAGGTACACCACCCACTAAGGGTACAAAGCTGCTTGGTAAAAGGGAATAATCAGGGGTGCAAAAGGATAGCTAGTCCATTGTGACTACCTTTCCATCCAATGGAAATAGGATGATGCGAAAGAAAATAGACACAATGGTAGTCATGGCATAAGCCCAATTGTGACCCAACAAAAGATTATAGTCGAGCTTTCTATCTATGAATTTGATGTCCACCATTACTATTTTCCCATACAAGGTGATGGGGTAGCTAGCTAGGTAACCTTTTGGAATGAAAGTGTGGTTGTCCAAAGCTTTAAGGGAATTCAACAACGAGGATTGGGTAGGGGAAACCAAAGTGAGCCAACATGAAGCCAAAATTACACAGGTAGAAGCACCTTCGTCAATGACTGTTCTATGTATACCTTTACCTTTCAAAAAGATTTGCACATGAAATGCAAGGTGGTGAGAAAGGGGAGGTTTACATTTTTCCATGTCGAAAATTGTAAGCATGGAATCATGTGGGTTGATACCACCAATGGTCGAAAGCAAAGCTTTCTTTTGTGTTGGACATGTTTTTAATACTTCCAGCACCAACATAGATAACAGCGCTTACGCCAAATCTTCTACAATGTTATAGTTTTGGGTGGTACGTGCAGATGTATTGTGCATTGTGCGTCAAAGTGCCCCTTTAGGGGGGTGAATCACAAGGTCAGCAACTGGCCTTTCGATATGAAGATCATTAGGCAGTGGTGGGTTTTGACTTGAGGAGGGTTCCTCTGCATGAGCGATAGGAGCTCCATAAGATTTGGCTCTGGTTTGTAGATCTACCATTTCAAAGGTGTAAACGGTAGAGGGTCCTTCACTAGCTGAAGGATGTTGCGAACCACCATTGCCCCCTTTCGGGGGTTGGGGTTGGTTTGCAATAAGGTGTTGTTGTTGCTAAGTGGGGAAAGGATTATTTAGGACAACATGGGTCATGCCAGTGTCATTTTTAGCAATGAAATCTATGCATTCTTGAAGACGCAGATAGAGATAGCTTAAATGGTATTTGACATAGATTTTGCAAGGGAATATGGCAGGTTTATCCTTTCCATCATCAGAGGGCGCAACAGGATTATGCTTTGACTAACCTCCACCTACAGCTCCATTCATGTATATGAAAAATATGTGGGTGGTGGTACCTTGACATAATGAAGTGAGGAGTTTCATCCCAGTTTCATAGCGGATGGGTAGCTAGAAGTGCTTTAACAATTCCATCACTAGAATGCCAAAGGTATTGATTGACGCACATGGTGACTCAATCTACCACTTGGCTATGTTGCTAGTAAGGGTGTGAGGAAAGAGACGTAACCTAATACTATCATCCACCTTGGAATTAGACACACACCAGAGATGATAGGCGGTGATGTGTGTACCTAGATCCTCCCCTTGCTTCCCTTCGAACTTCGGGATGTCTGATGGTAATTTGTGCGGGATTGGTGGTCAAGTAAGCTATGATAGATGGGGTCATTTGCGAGTTTGTACAAGTCGGGGATATCAAGTGTTTCCAAGAAAGGAAAAGTTTTTGATGCCCCCGAACCGGGCCAAGGTGATGAAATATGACTTGAGGATCCTTGCGTTCCTCCCATCGTGTTGTTCCAAATATTATACACAGGTTGTGTGGTATAGTAGGTGCCTTGGGGTATGGTATTGTATTGTGGATTTCCATAGGGATTGTTAGGTTGGGGGATAGAAGTGCCCCCAGGATAAGCAGTTCCCCCTTCACTCATTTGAGGTTGTGAGTAAGTGTCCCCATGGATTGATTGGGACCTCCTTGAGGGTTGCCACTCACCACATAACTAACCATAGGTCCTTGACTAACATAAGGAGGGTTCATGTCAATAAGTGACTGACCATGCATGCCTGAAAACAGAGGGGGAAATGTTACGCTCCCGGCTGATATATGCATATTGGGAGTGACCCTAGATACCTGAGTCTAGGGGTTAGAACTATATAATGGATGCAAACCATATTGTTGGTTTAAATGACCCATGCTAACTGTGCAATATTGAGCGTTATAAGGAGTGATATATGTAGCACTTGTCGAAGGTACAGGGATTGACACAGAAGGGGCGAAACCCAAAATAGATTGGGTTCCACTCGTGGAGGGTGTTACTATAAGGTTTGAACCTGGGACAAATGGGATAGCAGGGTTCGTCATCAAAGGTATGGTATTGATTGTCGACTCAGGAAGTGGTGGGGGACCAAAAGTGTCCAGAAAGTCCCATGACCCATTAGTCATCAACGGGATGGGTGGATGTGTTCCAACTAAAGAAAAGGGAGGTATAGATGCAACAGGAACCAAGAGTGGGCTCAACGGATTTGTGATCGGAGGATTGTATGGAGGAAGAATCCTTCATTAAAGAAATCTTCTGGTAATCTTGAATCCTGGGATGTCCAAACTGATTCTATGTGAGATCTCGGAGATTGATTTCCTGAAGACAGGGAATCTAGTTCACTGGAGCTCGGCAGAATCTCCATAGTGAGTGGGGGAAGTCATAACGACCATCTATATTGACAACGAGGGTTGGATGTAGCCACGGTGGCCAATAATGTTTAACAGTAAATTTTACAGTGATGTTTATTAAAGTCTCAATGATAACACTCTGGCACATAAAAAATAAAAAATACACTAAATAAATCAATCAACAAGCAGAGGAAAATGACCCTATCTGATAAGCATCAATCACTAGAGATGAAAACAGTATCATAATGAATATCAGAGAGAGCCGGTCAAATGTACAGCTATGGCTACTCTAGAGCTTCACCCGAACCTCAAACTGAGGGGCCAAGTACTCTTGTGAAGATGAGCAACCTCCCAAAAACTGAAGATAGAGTAGGTTTGTCTATGTTAGGTACCAGGGTAGCCCACCACAGTCACCTTTTGTTAGTCCCTAAAAGTATGACCACTAAGGATACCTCAAATCATAGACACTAGTGGGGGGGACATAGTCACAGACAGTACGCTGTGTGGGTAGGATACCTGAGTTCCCAACTTAGCTCCGATATCCTTGAAGGGATCCCCGATACACAGAATAAACAAAGGATATGCAAAGAAAGGAGAGCTACCTTCACTTATAGTCCAATGTTTTCTCATATTTAGCTCTACTTTTACTGGAGTGGTCCCAGATAGTATGTGTGCAGAAGTATTTCTCTCTTTCAATGACACTAGTTTCGGTGTATGATCTTGAGCAGTTAACTCATACTACCTATCCCAAGATCCTAGCCTAGAATAAAGTGTGTTTACTATAAAAAGAGTTTTTGATTGATTTTATTAGGTAGATTTTAAATGTACTTCGTTAGAGCCTTTAGTACGGGTGTTGACGTATGAAATTATATGGGACTTTGACTCAAATCATGCAAAAACAATGCTTCTAAATTTTCACTTTTGATGAATAAGTTTCTTCTACAAAGGGAGACATTCATATATCAATATTTATTCCATGCATCCTATTCAGTACAACATTAGAATAACTGACAGAACTTCAATGCTCACTAACAACTATTAAAACCAAATAATGAAGAACTTAACTAGCTAAGCAGAAAACAATAATTTTTTTGTATTTTTCTTATAATTAAAACAAAAACTTTAATAAGTAAAGTTGTTTTTTTAATGTTTAGGACACAGATCAGTCAAACAAGTGCAACTGCAGATCCCTGATCAATCTTTCAGTATATTTACCAACCCATGAGTTCACAGGGTAAGTTGTTTATCAAGAAATTGCTAACTAACGCTTTGTACTAGAGGCTACAGAGAGTTAGTTTCAGCACTAACACTCTATTTTTGAGGGCACAGTGCTTTATAAAGCACTATTTTCACTGGTAACTTGTATTGGTGAGGAAAAACACTCAAAAAAAGGTTGTCGAGATCATATCTAGGGTTGAGAATTGAAAGAAGGGTGTTGTATTGGTTCTGAGTGGTCGGAAATGGAATGAAGAAGTACAGGAAGGCCTGGAAGAAAGAGAGATCTAGGAACTTTCTAGGAAAACCAGGAACTAACTGTAGTCCCTAGTGGAGTCAATAATTCTTCTATAGGGATAATGCACGGGTGTTTTGTGATGTAGAAAACGCTCAAGGATCTTCCTAGGATCCTCGATAGACAGTCAGATTAGCTGCAGTTGTCACAATTATACATGCATATCTATGTTTAACAAACAAACATCAAAGCAAGAAGATCCCTGAGCCAGCTCCAGATCAAAACCTGCACAAATAAAAGAAAAGCTTAATATCACAACATAAAACCTTGATAAACAAATGCATGAACATATAAAATATATCTAGTTGCATATAACTAAGCCACTCATGCTAGAAGATATTAGATCAACATATAAACAAGTTTATACTACCAACATCACAGAGTGGACAACACAACTGCAGTTCTATATTAATGTAGAAAGAGTGATTACAACCATCAGTTGCATCATCCTTCCCTTACCCCTCCAACTCCTTTCTCTCTCTCCCTTCTTAACCTCTTTTGATGCCTTAGTCTAAGACTTTTCTTGACAGTCAAATAGGAAATCCTTTCAAATGTTTCGACCTCTTTCACAATGGCCCAAGCCTTGCATATATAGCATCTAGGTTTAGGGTTGCCAAGTCCTTCATGAGTTCCATTAGGAAAAACCAATGATGTTTCTTGCTTTAGTGCTCTTTCCTGTTTTCTTACTCCATCAGGAATTAGCAATTCCCCCAAACAGGTTGAGTTCAGATGTTTCCCTGCTTTTATGAGATGACATAGGAGAGAATATAGGGATATTTTCTCAGTAAATTCGCTCCTTTGACCAATAGAACTTGATGTAGGTTCACTAACGTTGTTCCTGAGGTAGCGACTAGAGTTACCCTAGGCACTAACACACCCTTAATCTTGCTGAGAAACTTTATAAAGAAGGTTTCTAGTGTCTAGACAACATTAGCTTGACAAATGGGCCTGTAAACTTGGTCAGTCCTTCAATCATCATGTCTTTGTCTTCTTAGTTGATGAGAAGGTCATTTTCCTCTATAACAATGTTGGCCACCATAACCCAATGCACAAAATGCTCTGCGTGGTCGCTTTCCCTGCATAGTGACCTCCTTCCACTCCTGCGTGGGATAGCGAGTTCAAACTCTACAACATACCTTCGCAATATCCCATTCGCCCCATCTTATATAGATGTCTCGCAATTACCAAAAAACTATAGCGTGAACTACTAACTCCTTTTTTTGAGTGGAATAGCGTTATAGAGTTGTTCTTGTTGTTAAGAACTGAATAATATCGTCAAAATGATCGTCCACAACACGCACCACAAAGAGCTATGCATCCTGGAGTCCTTCCTCCAACCTACTTGATTATTCACATGTTTTAATCCTAGATAGATGGTCTGCACCTGCATTCAGCCTTTCACGCTGCACAATCATCTCAAACTCATCCTCTTGGAAGAATAGAAACGATCGACAAATCTGCCCCCCAACAAAGGCTTATTGACAAGGTATTTTAGCGTGAAGTGATTTGTATAAATTTTGAAATGTCCACCTAACAAATAATTCCTAAATTTCTAGAGTGCATAGACCATCGCCAAGCCTTCACACTCTATGGTGGAATAATTCTTCTCATCTTTGGATAACTTCATAATCTCCAAATCTATCAGATGATCAATCTCTCCCTCGCCTTCTTGTGTTACTTTTTCTCCTAGTGTAATGCAGGAGGCGTCGACATGCACATGAAACTCCTTTTTCCAATCTAAAAACACCAAAATAGGCGTTGTCACCATCTTCTCCTTCACAACATCCAAGTTGCGTTGACAGTCTTCATCCCAGCAAAACATCACATCATTCTTTAACAATTTCTCCATTGGCATGGTTATATAGGCATATGTCTTGATAAACTTCCTGTAGTACCTAGTGTGTCCCAACATTACGGGCAAATATTTCACATTCCTAGGGGCTTCCAAGTTCACAATTATTGCGATCTTCGTAGGGTCCACCATCAATCCCTGCTTATAGACAACATGGCTGAAAAATCCCAAAAGGCACACAGAATATACATTTCTTTAAGTTCAGCATGATGTGATACCTTCGAAATGTATCCAGCATGAGGTGTAGACTCGTAACATTGCACTTCACCAACACTAACATGGTCCAATCATCAAAATATATTTCCAGAAATTTATGAATGAACTCTTTCAATGCCATCATCACTACTCGAGAAAATATTGCAAGTGCATTCTTCAATCTGAATGGCATAATTGTATATTGGAAGCAACCCAATTTAGTCATGAAGGTTGTTTTTCTTTGATCCTCCTGTGTGATCTTTATTCGATAATAACCTAAAAATCCATCAGTGAATGAATATGCCTCCTGTCCGCCCGCATTCTCTAATAATTCCAGTAAATGGTGTTGGAAATGGGTCATGTACACAAGCATCATTCAGCTTCCACAGATCTAAGCATATGTGGATCTCGCCCTTGTGCTTCTTTTCTTGGACTACCAATGGGCTTACCCAGTCTGATTCTTCTACAGGTTCAATAATACCAGCTTCTAGCATCTTATCCAGTTCTAGGCGCACCTTCTCCTTATACTTTAAATTCAATCGATAAGGTTGTTTCTTAATAGGCTTCACATTTGGTTTCAATGTAATTATCATAATGCCTAAATCACTGACAATCCCTTTCAAATCTGAAAACTTCATGGGAAATAAGTCTTGGTACTCACGTAGTAGCTCAACTACCTTATCAACTGTATCTTCATCCCAATAGTCTCTTATCTTCGTGAACTTAGCTTCTTCCTTAGATCCAATGTTTACTTGTCGAGTTTTCAAAGGCTCAGATATGTTTGAGTTTGACACCTTCGGTCCTTTGACCTCACATTGTCCTTCAGTTTCAGGAATGGTAATATTCCGCGAATCATCCTCTTCCTCAGCAGTCACATTATACCATTCCAACACGTGGTATAGTTGTGTACTCCAATCTTCCTGAGTCCATTCTATTGATTCCTTCGATGTTCTAAATATGGTTGCTTTAATTTCTTGTAGTGCTTCATCAAAGCTCTCAAACCCATCCTAAAAGTTGAAGTTTAATAGGAAAATCTCCCTTAAAACGTCCCGTTCAGCAATCCCATGACGAAGCTCTATCTCCAAATACCAGTTCCTTGGGATCATGTCAAAGGTACGAAAAAATATATACACCCATTCTGGTTGTGGCTCTGTTTCCTAGGCCTTAGTCCATCGGGCCAAATGATCGTGTGGATCATCCTTCCTACTATATTTTTCTTTCATTTGAGTATTAGCATAGAGGAACCTTAACTTCATCATTATTTTGTATTCTTTCCATCCTGCAAAGCTTTCTTTGTGTGTATCCCACCAACGGGCAGGTGTAGCGCCAACTCCAGGGCCTAAAATCGATGTTCTTCCAATACTTCCCTTTCAAATTCATCCAAAAATAGTTTCACGTCAGTCAAACCATCATAATGCAGAAGGTTCCTTACGTCAATTGAGACACACCTCAGTGACCTGGTCATCATATTACATCGGAGCGTAGATACTTCATGTATCCTATTTTGCCAATGTTCGAGCTCTTCATATGAATCTGAGGCGCGGGAGTTATCCCTGTCCCACGAAATTCGTCCATTAGCTGTAGGATTGCTCCAATCCTCATATCACATTGTTATCTCGTAGATATGATCGAGGTCATCATCACTTTCGACATAGTCATGCACAGGTTTAGTGTAATGCGCACCTTCTGTAGGATCCAGCGGAACTATAACCCTGAGCGACTTATTCTCAAAAGACATCTTTCACTTCTTCAAGTTGATTACCCCATTCATATCAATAGCCTAGTCAATTCCTAGCAACCCGAGGTATGGATTACTGTTATCTACTATCTCAATGAATTCAAAGTCATCCAATGAATTTTCACCCTCAATGTCCACCATCACACCATATAAGCACCCCATTGGAATAATCTTCTAGGGATTTTCTATCTGCAACGTAATAGGAGACCACTACAGAGTAGGTCTCCCCATCCTTTCCCATGTTTGTTTAGGCAAGACATTTACATCAGACCCTAGATCTAAGATTACCGAGTACATTTCATATTATTTTATCTACACCGTTAGCCTCATCTAACGCCCAGATCATGTCTTATGCTTATCAATATTCCTTGTTGTGCATTGTTCAGTAGGAGTCTTTTCCATATTGGCCCATTTATATATTAAGTCTTGCAATCCTTCGACAACTTTTTGATCACACAACAAATTCATACAAGTCTTTAGAAAAGTAGCTAGTATTGAAGGATCTACTTCTTGTGACACATTATTCTCCAATATTTTTGCCTAAATTCCTGAGGTGGAGGCCTCATTGAAGTTCTTCTTTTCTTCCAAGAAATTTTCTTTAGCGCAATTTAATTAAAGGCAACTTCCTTCTCAGTAGCCTTACATACCCATCCATCCTCCTCAAGCTACTTACCTTTATCTATGCCAGTCGTCATACCACTCCACAACACAATATTGATGTTCTGATCCTCTTCGCGGGGCTCAACCCTCATCATTTGAATGTTCTGTGTAGGTTGTTGGGGCTACACCTTCTCTTGCATCTTTTCCATAAGGACGAGACATTCCTCTATGACATGGTCAAATTGTCAACAATACTAGCATGAGGGATACGTGGGAGTTGGACAGTCTCGTGTGAAGTGCCATGCTTCGCCATAGTTATAGCAGATTATTTTCCCATGCCCTCATCGTAGCCCCACACCTCTTCCTGTCCTCAACCTTGAAATCCTTTGTGCACCGCTCCTACGCCTTGATCTTGAGGTTGGTTTTCTACCTACATTCTGTAGGTAGGGGTTTTATTGATCATCAAATCATAACTCCTATAATGACATTCATCCTGTCCTACAAACTTACATAAATTGAAAAATAACTGTTGAGGGGTCTTTACAAACTTCTGCAATAGATGATAGTTATCAGTAGCATGCTGTCCCGTAACCTGACAAATATCACAGCTCCCGCACTCATCCCAACATTATTCTCAAGCTTCAGGGGCATAGGCCCTCCCTGTATAATATAATTCATGAAGACTAGGAAATGATCCTTATCATTTACATTTCATACACCAGATCTTAGCGTGCACCTCTTGCTAAGCTTCCCTTCTTTTCTTCAAGATCTGCAACTCCAAGTCCAGACTTTCCAGCTGGGAGTGAATCTATTGTACTCCAAGGTTTGTATCTTGAATAGGAAATGCATCTAGCCTCATCACAATCTCTAAGGCTTCTACTTATGTTTCTATTTCTTGCTGTGACAGAGCTATTCTTAAATGTGACAAGAGTGATGCTATGAACCAGTCGTGATGTTGGGTATCTTAGATTTGCATATTAGCCTGCCTGATCAGGAATTTCAACCTTCAATAAAATTCCCAAGGTATCTCATCAAACTTCTGTCGGATTTCCTTAAACTCAATTACTGACTGCGCCTCTCACTTAGGCTTATTGAACTCCTTGTTTAAAGCTAGTTGGGTATCTGCCAATGATGCATTGTGGTGATCAGTACAATACTTGATATATCATGTTAATGCATGGTCCTGTAAATTTGTAACCAACTTTTCTTTCTTAATATTATCATCTATGATCTATTGTGCTATCCAAACAACATCTGCAATAAACCAAAACTATTTCGAATCTTCATTCCCGTTCCTTAAAAATCGTCATCTTCATCGCATTTGCCATGTTGAATGGTGGAGGTGGAGGTGGATGTGTAGGTGAAGGTGTATGAGGTGGAGGTGGCGGTGGAGGTGTGGTGAATGGATGAGATATCCACGAAATACCGTGAGTTATTAACTGAAATCCACTTTGCGGCGTAGTCAGCGCTGCCCCTTCATTGTCGCTTGAAGGGGGTTTAATGAGTGGACTATATTTTGGGCTAGATCCTTCGTTTCTTCTAAAGAATCTCCCACTTCACGTAGACCCAAAGATCAAGGTAACTGCATAACCCTCTTTTCACATAACAACATTTTAATATAGGTATTCAATGGTTTCAAAGACTTACCTTGTAGTCCTTTAAACATCCTTCAATTCGCTTCGCTATAGTTGATATTTCTATCGATCACGAAATATGTCACAAAATTGTCGAATGTGTGATCAACCGAGTGATCCGCAACCTGCGTGATATTACTTTCTAATGTATCCAAACATTGCACCAGTTTAGGAGTCCACACTATAGGACCTTCGAGCCTCCACGTCCCTTGACTATAATCTAATTTAGACCACCACTGGTATAGTTCTTTAGGGAAGAAACATAAGAATGTGTCGGTTTCATCCGTGTATAAAAACCTCTGAACCACTTCTCTTTGAATAATTTAGGGCTCATGTTCTCTTGAGCCGCGAATGCGTGCGATTTTGATCAATCCATTTATTAAGTTGTTTCTTCGTAGAAAAACATTTATTGCACATCTCTTAGATAGATCCCGGTCCTCGCAACGGAACCATTTGGTGGCATAAGGGGGCCTGACCCAGGTTTAGAGTTGTTCACACCAACCAACAAAACTATAACTTTTGGTCCCGACAACAACATGAATAACGCAGGCTGGAGTCTCACCCGAAGTAGTATTGGAGGATGTTAGAACCAGGTTTTTCATCCAGGGAGATGTGATAAACAGTTGTTAAGCTATGACAGTTCAAATTTGACTTCATGTAGATCTGCATCCTTCAACGGCTTGTTATTATAACTAAGGTAATATGGCTTTTAGAACTTCACGAAGGTCTATGATCAGCCTTTGTGGAACTTAACTAGATACTTTATCCACTTCTGCAGATCAATGCTTAACGCTAGATCTGAATTCGCACAGATCTACCCAATTAATCATAAATCGTAACATAAATAGTCTTTAACTTCATGAAGATAAATAATTACTCATATCATGCATAATTAAGATAGATTCAGGGATTTCTCACAACATTCATTCATTATTTCATAAAACCATATGATTAAGCGACATAATATAACATAAACAAATATGCTCAAATTGCACAGTAATCTTCAAAATTGGTCCTTACTAATCTTCAATGTTCATATTACAGACTCTTCTAACCTATGTAATCAGCTGCAAGGGTCCGCACACTTCGTTGTCGACACCAAGGCCTCCTACGCACTTAGATGTAGGAGCCTTCCCCTTCTCGCCAAAGTACAGGAAGCAGAGCCTTCCTGACTTAGCACTCACCCAAAAAACTTGTATCTTTACTTAGCTTACTTCTATGCCATTTCTATGTTATCTCTAAGACTCGTTATGACTCAACTATTTATAGCCTTCTCAATACAATACAATGGTCCACCAACCATATGTGATTCTCAAAACTAACTTATTTATCTATCTAAACAAGGGGCTAAGACCCCTTGGACTCCTATCTCTCTGCGTTTTCCGCATCCACATTTCATGGAGACTTTACATCTTTCACAAAAACGTGTCAACTAACCCCAAAACTGACCCTAGGGACCTTATCCCAACAATATAACACCTTAAAAATGGCAGTTTTGTATGAATTAGATTTCACTGCAATATATCAAGAAAGGTTGCTCCAACTTAATGGCTTACATGAGTTGAGAATGAAATCTCTTCTACACAATGAAGTCATACAACTTCAAAGGAAGGTATGGCATTACAATGAAAAGGCTTTTCAAGAAGGAGATTGGGACCTGCTATATGACTCTAGGTTCAAAGATTTGAAAGGGGAGTTAATGAAAAGATGGTTGCGTCAATACCTAGTAGACAAGTGACATGAAAATGGATTTTTATAGACCAAAACCATTGACAAGGAAGGCATTCCCTTACTTGTAAATGGTTATAGGTTGAAGCTATATATAAGATCTTTGTCCAAGGAAGAATTTATTAGTTGAGTTAGCAATTAATTAAATATGATTTGGATTTTCATAGCTTCCAGTCCACAACATTCCTAAAACTTAGAAAAAAAACAAATAATAATAAAAAGGCATGGATTAAAATCTCTATGAAGCATCTAAGGCCAACTCTAGGGTTAAAATCCTCTCTGAGGCAGCCTAGGAGAAAAATCAAAGTAGAAGCAAAAAATAAATATCCCTAGGTGAGAACCTACTCTAAATAACCTAGGGCAGGCATGTAGGTTGAAAACCTCCACAAAGGCATTCTGTTTGTCTCAAAAAAAGGGAAAAAAGAAAAAAAAGAAAAGAGGAAATGAGGAACACAAGGAAGAAGCTTACACCATGCTTGTTAGCCTTTCTCTTCTTTTGCAGGATTGCACACAGTGGAAGATTTCATGGCTACAAGAAAAAAACTACAAGTTTTCAACCATCCCCCCATCCATACACCTCATCCCATACTCTCCACTCAGATAACCATCTCTCTCCACCATCTAATCAACTAGAAATACAAATTTGACCTCCTCATTTTAATGTTGCAGGAAGGACTTGTATTGTGATATGAGGTCCTGTAATGCTACAGGAGGAGCATATGAAGCTACACGAGGGGGATCCAATGAGGAGAACATCACAAAATACCATGATGCATCTAGGAAATGATCAAGAGGGTCCTCCAATTATTTTCTCATTAGCCATCCATCACCCATCCACTCCATTTCAAAAAAAAATTGCTCAAATTTCCCACTCTGCACTACCTCTAAAAAACCACAGAAACCACTACTTTCTACTCTATAGTGTCTGAATTGCATCCTCATGACTCTAACCCTATCCTCATGGCTTTTGATCATCTCCCTCAACACCATCATGGAAACTGAAGACTTCAAGTGAGGATCAAAAGACTACTACAGGAAGAAAACTTCATCTATTGTAGCCTATGGATCGAGAACATAAATCTATGATATTGTTTTACACCACCAAAAGGCATGATGGATCCTTTTCTACAACTACAAGGGAAACATCATCCTTAGTAATGCGATCTTGGGCATCGGAGGGGCACCTACAAAAACCCAGAAAAATTATTAGTCAAGGTATCATCAAGTATGAATACATGCACCAGAATCAAGTCAAAGAGTTAACTCCTTTGATAATAATGATATATGGCCTAGCTGAAGCACGCAACTATCTGTATCAATTTTACCTATAGGTAGGCTCAGGTATAGCAACCCTCACCTCTTCCCTATGTATAAAATTTATTAAAATGTGTTTTGATTGAGAGAGGAGTTTAAATAGGCTAGTGGTGGCGAGTGAACTTGGTTTCCCTTAGCTAGTAAACTTAAGTTTGAGTTAACTCATGAATTCAACGTGCATATGTCAACTGAAAATAATCATGAAGCGAGAAAAATGATTACAAGGAGCGGAGACAATGGTCTAAAAGAGTAAACTCATGTTAATGTCATGTCAGTAGAGCGCTCCAAGATTTTAACCTAAAGGGGATATTATGTACTAGGCTTGACTTCATTTGCAACCATTACTCATTCCAAAAATAGGTAGAGGAAGTATGATCTATTATATGAGACAACCTAGCATTCCATCGAGGAGTTTTGAACCTTGTTTGCAAGTGATACAGGAGGAAGATATAGGTAGGCCTACAAGTGCTACAGGAGGGCCGAGAGGAGCTACATAAGAAATCTAGACATGAAGAAGGAGTCATACTGGCTCAATATTGTCTCAAAACCTTCATGCGCACGCAAAATTATTTTGCAAATAAGTAAGTGGAACCATCCTTCATTATTTCTACATCCATTTTCATGAGAAGTCATCTTGAAATTAAGATCCTATAATAGTCAATTAAGTAGTAGGATGTCATTTTGAAATTTTTTGTGTTTAAAAGAATAGAAAAGTAGTTTTGTTGATATCAATTCCATCACTCTCCTCCCTTGCTAATACCAAGAAACTTAACACCATTTCACCACTGAGATTGTTGGAAAAAAATCAATTCCACACCTAAATAACACCAATGAGGAATATTAGAAGAAATGGCTAGAGGATTTAACAGAAGAGAATCCTCAGACACCAAGAGGATTCACCACTACCCTCATGTAGTAGACATCTTCAAAAGACACAAATGGTTGGGTTTCTTTGAGTTGCTAAAGGGGTATGATGATGATGTTGCTCATGAATTTGGGTTGGCATTAAATTCTAAAGAGAAAGACAATGGCACCATTGTTTTCAGAGGGTTGGTCATCTCTCTCAATCTTTAAACCATAAGTAGAGGGATTACCTTGCCTCTAGGAATTAGGTGGAGAAAAGAAGACAAGCAAGTGAGTTTCATAGCTAGGAAAAACTTCTTCCTTTTAAAAGAGAAGCCTGTCGAAGATAAGAATGGAGTAAGAAGATAAATTCTACCTTACCCTTGGTATTATGTACCTTACTGTATCCTCAAGTATATATATTGTGAAGGAATATTAAGTGTGCTTTATGCATACCTCTTCAGATTACTCCATGATTTGAGATTTAAGGCATAATTTCCTCTCCCTCAAAGACTTAGTGTCCCCCATTTCCTCCTATAGTCAACCATGAAGATGAGTTAGAAGGTGAGGAAAATAAGCGCCAACACTTATCTCATGATCTGGAATTGATCTGGGACAAAGAATTAAAGGTATTACAGACTCATGTGCTAGGATGTGCCTATGTTACTTTATGCAATGGACTGATAAGATTGATAGCATACACGAACACTGATCCAAATCAGATCCATAAATGACTGTCATAGAACCATGACTATATCGGGACGAAACAAATCCTTGAAGAATCCAAAACGGCAATTGAAAACACCCTAAACAAGTGGCCATGGCAGCAGGCATGGAACGACGAGGACCTCGGTCAAAGCGCGCTAATCGAGGCCCATGGAGACTGCGTAGGAGTTCAATGCAGCCCCTGGGAGCCCCAGTTTTGGAAAAGGAGCTGATTTTCGATGCACGTTAGCGATTAGCGCTAACGCGCATCACTGGGAAAATAGGGCCAAAAAGGAGGAGCCTTAAGCACTCCGTCGTGTGGGGGAACCAGAGGACTGTGGGCGGAGAAATGAAAAGTGCCATCGTACGAAGGTGGGACCCACAACCTGGAAACCGCGGTTTGATCGGGGCACCCTTGAACGGTAAGTGGTTTTGGAGAAAGCGGAGCGATCACACTCAGTGATCGACGCGTGGAAGTGGAGGTGAGAGAAAAACCGCCGTGATCGCATGTTATCGGTCGAGCAAGTCAACCACGCTCGGCGTGCGTATGACGTTGGATCTCAAGAAGCCCAGATCGGACGGTTGAGATTGCACCCAAGAGACAGAGCAAAAGTGATAGGGAATTAAGTTGCAATTAAAGGGGAGTTGGAATCTGTTGACTGCCACGATGGAGAAGGAAACGAACTGATGAACAGGCTGGTGTTGTTCCGATGTGGACATGTGGCTACATCCTAAGAATTTATGTTGACACCAAATAGGGAACTCCAAGCACACAGGCGAAAGGAGAATCAACATAGGAAGGAGAGGAACTGAACAGGCGTGGAGATCGAATTGCTAAAGCCATGAACAGAGACCGCTGAACGAGGATCAAGAGATTGAGAGCGAAGAGTCCAAGTGACCAAGAGAGACAGTGAACAATGAACCCCGAGAGGAGGACTGAACACAGAGACCAGTAAAGCCAAGCAGAGGAGAGAGAGGGCCGAGCTGACCACAAGCATCATCAAGCACCAGAGAGCTTGAAGATTCAAGCCTTCCCATAGAGGAATCTGTCCAGATTGAGCATCACAATTTGCTCTTTCCACTGTAGACCAAGCGTCACAGAGCTGGTAGGAAGAACAAGAGTCTGTATACTCTGAGTGGCTTAGGGAATCCAAGAACCACCCTGCCAAGCAAACCTATTTCAGGAGAACTCACATGGAGTCCCTATATTTGTAATTTCTCTTCTTGAAGACACAATAAAACAAGGCCACCACTGAAGCTGGACCAGATACGTAGCCCTAGAGAATAGGGTGAACTCCTTATTAAAAACTGATTGTGTGTTTGTGTTTCTTACTGTACTTCTCTGCTATCTTTCCATTTATTTTCTATGTATTGTCAATCTAATTGATATGTTGCTTAAATAACACAGAACACACACACCAACACATGGGTCTGTAATACCTTTTGTTTAATAAATCTTCAACTGAGGTCACTCTTACAGTGATTTTTAGATCAGACACTGAGGCAGTTAGAGAAAACATAACATGTAAACATGTAAACAAAACAAGTTTAATAATGAGTTCACCCAATGGTCTTGGGCTACGTCCCCTCGTCCGGCCCTCAGTGGTGGCCTCTCTCTTATGTTTTCAGGTAGAGTTTTACAATAGTGAACTCAATTCGAGTCTTACTTAACATATATAAATCAGTAGGACTGGAGTACACAAACTCTCCTTATTGAACTCGACCTCTAAGGGTCACAGTAGTATGATAGGCCTATGTCGAGGAGTTTGCTTGAACCTCTCAAGCCTTCTGTAGTACACAGACTCTCTGACTCTACTCTGGCTCTGTCTAGCTCAATGCTGCCTTCAGGTTAGCTCGGCTTCCTACTCTCTGTTCTCTGCTCTTAGCTTTCTGCTACTAACTAACTCCTCCCGATGTTACTGCTCCTATCATTTCATGGCTTTAAAGCTAGTCTGCGCTTTTGACTGTTCGTTTCCGCTTCCAAGCCTTCTGGTTTCCCTGCCTCTATCCGTTCGATTTCCTATGCTCTACATCATCATCACTAGGTAACACCTTGCAAGGAGGTGGCCACCTGTTCCCTAATGAACTGAGTGTCAGATTCTTTGAATCATATTTTAATGGTCATTAATTCCATTTGCTTCAAGATTACCCGCGAATCACCACTCTTTTTCCAACTCATCGTCCACGTCGAACTTCAAATCCCCTGTAATCCTACTTTATCACCTGTCAAATCCAGTCATTTATCAGGATGCACCTCCGCCCTTGATCTGGACCCCCCAGATCCTACGGTCGTCGCTCATGTAGGGCGGGTAAGTTGCATGACGTTTACCCATCTGATGTGGGCATTTTTCTCTATTATCCACCGAACGTGTGTCACTTGGTGTGTGGCATCGGGTGGTACTAAGTCAAAACTGCTTACCACCTTGAAGGGGTGAGAAATATTTCTTCTTTCCCTTTGCCTTTAGAGTGGTCATGGAGGAGAGATTCTTCTACTCCCTTGTCTTTTTTGGAGTTTGATGAATCTTCATCTCTATTTTTCTTAAATTCTCTATACATTTCCTCCACCATGGATGTCATGGTCATAAAATTATCCATGAACTGAGGGTCTGATTCCAAGGGACTTTCTTCTGACATTTTCCTCTTAGAATAGACTCTTCCAAATTCGGGGCTAGTTTCAACCAACTCTCCTTCTCCTAATTTAAGCTTTGATCTAGTTAGAATTCAACAACAAAATCCAGCACAATCTTGTCTAACCTTAATAACCTAGAGCTCTGATACCACTTGATCTGGAATTTATCCAGGACAAAGAATTAAAGGTATTATAGACTCATGTGTTGGGATGTGCCTATGTTACTTTATGCAATGGACCAATAATATTGCTAGCATACACATACACTGAGGGAGTTAGAGAAAACATAACAGTCAAACATGTAAACACAAGAAGTTTAATAAGGAGTTCACCCAATGGTCCTGGGCTACGTCTCTTGGTCCAGCCTTCAGTGGTGGCCTCTCTATTATGTTTTTAGGCAGAGTTTTACAACAGTGAACTCAATTCGAGTCTCACTTAACATATATAAATCAGTAGGATTGGAGTACACAAACTCTCCTTACTGAACTCGACCTCTAATGGTCACAGTAGTATGACAGGCCTATGCCGAGGAGTTTTCTTGAAGCTCTCAAGCCTTCTAGAGTACACAGACTCTCTGACTCTACTCTAGCTCTATCTAGCTCGATGTTGCCTTTAGGTCAACTCGGCTTCCCACTCTCTGTTCTTTGCTCTTAACTTTCTGCTACTAAATAACTCCTCCTGGTGTTACTGCTCCTGTCAATTCATGGATTTAAAGCCAGTCTATGCTTTTGATTGTTTGTTTCCAGTTCCTGGCCTTTTGGTTTCCATGCTTCTGTCCATTCGATTTCCTCTACTCTATGTCATCATCACTAGGTAACACCTCGCAAGGAGGTGGCCACCTGTTCTCTAACGAACTGAGTGTTAAATTCTTTGAATCATAATTGAATGGCCGTTAACTCTGTTTGCTTCAAGATTTCCCACGAATCACGACTCTTTTGCCAACTTGTCATCCATGTCGGACACCAAAGCCCCTATAATCCTACTTTATCATCTGTCAAATCCGGTCATTTATCGGGATGTGCCTCCCCTGTTGATGTGGACCCCCTAGATCCTATGGTCGTCGCTCATATCGAGTGGGTAAGTTGCATGAAGTTTACTCGTCCGATGCGAACGGTTTTCTCTCTCATCCACCCAACCTGTGTCACTTGGTGTGTGGCCTCGGGCGGGACTCAGTCAAAACTACTTACCACCTCGAAGCCTTCTGATATCCTGCCAGTCTGGGGAATCCTGCACTACGGAACCAAAACGGTTAATTTTCCGCATTTCACAATGTTTTCGAGTCCGGACCCTTCGGGGCTTTCCTTCACTGAGGGGGATGCCATGCAATACACAATTAGTGTTTTAGCACTAATTGTGTATCAGAATCCACCTTTGTTTCTCGTTTTTAGCCTCCGGTTTTTCCAATTTGGTGCCATCGTGGTTTACCATGGGCCAACGGTCTACACGCTCGACCGAGGGTCCTTGTTGCTCCGCTCTGGCCACAACTGCAACTGTCACAAGGATTCCTTCTGATAGCTTGATTTTTCTAAGACTTGAATCTTTTTAGCATAATTTGAAATAGTCATGAAAACTTAGAGAGTGTTTAGGATCCAATTCAGATCATCTCACCATGGCCTCATCAAGTTAATAGTGATGGATTCTTTGAAGCACTTAAGGATCCCTTCCCAATGGAATAAAACTGTGGACATGGATAGGAAGACTTTCATAGAAACCCAGGCCATCACACCTAGAGAGACACCAGCCTCTACCATTGGACTTAAACAAGGAAAAGGAGAGGATGAAGAAGGAAAAAGCATAAAGGAGGAAGAGGTAGCAAAAGAAGAATAATAAAAGAGAATATAAAAGGAAAAAGAGGCAGTAGAGATAGAGGAAAGAGAAGCAAAAATCAGAGGAGAAGAGGGGGAGAAGAAAGTAGAAGAAAGAGTTAGCCCTGAGGAGACTTCTAAACCTCAAGGAACAGAAGAAAAACCACATAAAACATGTCTATCTCCAGGGGATATTGAACATGAAGTAGTTGTAACATTCACTATAATGGGCACTTCTGTCAAGCCAGAGAAGAAGGAATCAATACAAGGTCCCATATCTTTCATAACCTGAAAGGCAACTATAATTAGACAAGGGAAAACACAAACTCCTACAAATGTCCCTATCATTATTGATAAATCACCAAGTAAAAAGGAAGAAATATGACCTAGTGAAGGACGATTTAGGAGGTCACTCATCCTAAAACCAAAACTAAGTCACTTGTGGCATCAGTGACCACTAGGTCAGTCACCTTCAAGAAGCCAAGGACACAAGCTGCATTTGAGAAAGAAGAAAAAATGTAGCTACAGGAGGATCCGGGTTTTCTACAAGAGAAATAGGGTTTTCTATATGAGGGGTAAATTCTGATACATGAAGAACAGGGGAAGCTATAGGAGCAAAAAAAATAACTAAAAAAGGAAGCAACCACCTCAAAATCTATTGGAAAATACTGGTAAGATCTCTAAGATCTTGACCCACAACCTAGCCTGGGTTACTACTACAAATTTATTGACGGAGGAAGGATTATCCTTGAAAAAATTGTAATCCCACTCATCTATGAGATGGAGATAGAGAGAGGAAGAACCCACAGATGGATGCAAATTTCCAAATCCAAAAATGTGGAAGAGGTCAACCTCATGCAGGCGAAATTCCTTAAAATGTGTAAGTAATTAAGTGATTTGAGACTGAGAGAGTCTATTATGAGGGAGCAACTATAAGAATAAAACACTAGGTTGAGAAAGAGGTTGTAGGAGAAAGAAAAACAACGTTCCACCATCGCAAGTTTAATTATGGAAGCCCTTAAATGCAAGAAACGATCAAACCCTTTAGCTCTCTTCCTCAAATAACAGTGGCTATAGTTCCAAATAAAAACTCTAGCACAATATGAATATCTGTGATTTTAGGACTACAAGAAGTTCATTGAGTTTTTTAACCAAACTAATATGGAAATATAGGGAAAAATTAGTTGAATTATATATGCATAATCTCGCATTGAGAATTATGAATTTTTGGGATCCCAATCCAAGATTGGGAGACATGCAACTAATGGCTTTAGCATATTGTTTTGCTCATGAGGAGTCAAGGGCTAAGGAGGTGAAAAATTTAATGACCAAGGAAGAGAAATAACCCATGTATATCATAGAAAAGGTAGTGAGTCTTGAGGCTTTCATTAGCAATCATAATCTCATCTCCAATGATGATTATTTAATACCCAAATACATTGCTACATAGGAGCAAGACATTATACACTCTAAACGAGCCTTTAGAATCTTAGGAAGAAAGAGTTTACAAGTTTGCTAGAGAAGATGGCATGTCTTACCCCATAGTCTACCAGTAAGTGAATATCACTCTCCTAAAAGGCTAAGGAATTCCTTGGAGAGAACACCATGATACAAGAGAATCATATAGAGGATGGAAATCAGGTGGATAATACTCAAACTTAGTCCACCCTTGTTAGGTTTACAATAAGGAAGAAATTAAACTTAAGAGGAGAGGGAGTGGTCTGAGACAGAAAGAAATGTAGGTTTTTAACCATAAGAGGGCACACCATCTGAGGAGCCTTGGGATGTTGGAGAGGCCTCTAGGGGCATGAAAGAGCTTCACATGGATTACTAAGTGGCTAAGACAATGAGAAACGCCTTCAACAGGGGGGTTATGATGAGTCCCATTGATAGGTATATTTTGAAGATCAGCGTGTCATCCTCGAGCCTTAAAACTATCCTTCTCTAACATTAATTCATATTTTTTGTTACATTATGATTAGTAAGAGGAGTAAAATTTGCTTTTCATAGTATGTGGCCTAACGCAATTTAATTGCAAGAAAAAGAAGTATTTTTGAGGAAATTACTATGCAGAGGCTTGAGGGAGATAACCAAGAGAGAATCTAGGTGGTTTGCCCACCTCCTTAACTCCCTAATGTGACCTGGGATCACAACATCCTCTCACACAAGTTTGAATTCATTGGCATCCCAGTGACTCCTAGTCCAATTGAAGCTCAAGAGGGACAAGATCCACCATTTCCGAGATCAATGAGGGAATCACTCTTATTTTCAAGGAACCAGCTATGAACTACCCTTCTGTATAAATAAGCAAGATGAAAAACTCATTAGGATTCGAAGTTTTTATTCAAAGCTATTGAGCTTGAAGGTTGACATTTTCATTTTTAACTTTTATGTGATCTATGAGACGTTTACCTTTTGATAATGAGAAGTTGGATATTAAGCTACATCTAAGTTAGCTTTAGAGGGATGAGATACTTGGGTTTGCGACCAACCGAGAGGATTTGGTCCCTCTTTTTGTACTTGTGTTTGTTCTTAATTCCAAGAAGTTAGCAGTTTCTTTAATTTCACTAGACATTAAGCTATAACATTCTCTCTTTGCAAGCTTTTACATAGCCTCTCTTGTGGGAAAATGAGTGGAAAGAGTCAAAACCTCAATCCATAAATATTGTGTTTAAGATTTCTTGGAAATAGTTGAATGTTAGCTGTTATGCTTTACATTTTATTTTTGTAACTTAGAAGCCAATTTATTGATTAGATTAGTGTTATGGGATAAAATAGATGTTATTTAAATTCAACTCGCCTTTTCCATCATAGCTTATATAATTTTGTTAATGATGAATGGATGTGTGCATGTGATTGATTCTAGCATTATGTTGATATGCAAGAAATGGAACCTTTGCCACTTCCATCTCATATTCCTCCATCTTCTCTTTCAAACCCAATACTATCCCAAAACTCTGCTTCCATAAGCCACTTTTCCTAGTAAACATAAGACATCGTGAGCATTTATCCTAGTGCAACACAAACCTCTAAGAGGTCATGGGCTTGGCTAGGGGGCTTAAACCAAAACTCCTTCATTCTCTTTAACCTCCATCCACCTCTCCATACCCTCAAGACATCGTTTTCACCCTCAAAAGCCTCTCAGGATCCCTCATGTTGCATTACAAGCCCTACTGTAGCAATACATGAACTTTTGTATCAGCCACCTGTAGCAAGCGTGTAGAACCACTTTTCTTCACTAGTTTCGATCCCCACTTCAACTTTGTATCAGTAAAGTTCAATAGTGACCCCTAATTGTGACTTAAAGATCAGGGGAAACTCCTACTCCACTCCAACCATTTCATTTTCTCAATGAAAAACATACTAGAATTAGTTTTTTTCATCAGAAGTGTAATTCAAGTAGGATTTTAAGTTTCAAGCAAGTGTTAACTAGGTAGATTATACATGAAATTATGTTGGTAGTTTGATGTATTATGCAAGATAAAGTAGCTTCCATTCTATAGGTAGAGTTGGTAGTTTGATGAATTTTTCAAGATCAAATAACACTCTTTCTGTAAGTAGATTAGCCCTTGTCCTCTCATGAATTGATTAATTAGTATCTACAAGTCGGGAAAATGGAATTTCCACTTTCATAGCTAGAATTAGTTTTTAGTTTCACTTTCATTAGTAGGATTTCATTATAATTTAGTAGGAGGAATGGTTATAAGAAGAGACTCAGTGAAAATCACATGAAGAAAACCTTTTTCGACGCGTCTCAAACCAACAAGTGTGGTTCATCGTCGGGACAAGGTGATTTTCACCAAAACTCTTCTTATAATTGATATGGATTACAGAAGCCTCAATTCAGGACGAATGGTCTCAAAGAACTTTGATAACATGTCATGACTGAGCGTAGCATGAGTGGAATTCAATTTATTGTGCATATAGATTTGTCACCTCAAAGTTTGTACAAACCCCATGTCGATAATTTGAGTTGAGGAGCCCTTAAGAGTTGCAACATTCTTGCTGAAATACCAGGGCTTATCAATTTTTGGTTCCATTGTGGGGGAGGTGTCTAAGTAGATGTTCTTTTTGCTTGAGACTTATTTTCTATTTTGCATACATCATTTTAGAAAGTGATTTTTTTTTTCCTTTAATCCTCGTAGGAGTAGGGATAATCAAGGAAAATTCTTACCAAATATCCCCACACCCTAAAATAGTCAACCTTCACTCTTATTCGATGACTGTGAGATTCCCTCTCTAACTACATGGGCATTAGAAGACCCTCTAGGTGAGAAACTTGAATTTTTTGAAGAACCTATTCAAGATGAAGAAGAATCCACTTCACCTACCAAAACTATGGCTGAAAATAGGGACATTAAGGTTCTCCCTATTAGAGATACCAATGGAGATGTTATAATGAAGAATATAAGCCCTAATACCCTTCCACACTTCCATTGCTTGACCTCTGAGGATGTTAACAACTTCGCGGTTGATTATTTTATTGTTTGTAGGGCCTATGACTATACCTCTAATGAGAAAAAGATGAGGTTATTCCCCTCTACCCTTAAAGATGCAACCTTGAGTTGTTTTCTGGGTCTGCCTAGGGGTAACATCATTCCTTGGGCCCAAATGCAACAAGACTTTCATAGCAAGTACAGAGACTACTGCATGTCTAAAGAAGCCAAGGAATAAATCTTTAGGATGACTCTTGGACATGATGAATCCCTAGAGGACTATGAGGATATATTTGAACTCAGTTATAAGAGGGCCAACTCTACCCTTGATCCTTGTAGGAATTTACAGGGTAAGTTCCTCATATAGAACACCAAAGGACACCGCTCACAAACAGATCACGAATCAATACACGAGTATTCTTGAAGTGGTTAAAACCCTCAAAGAGGGAAACAGTCCATGGGCTGAGCCAATGTGGCCACTTTAGGAAATTTATTAATGTAAAAGAAAGAAAATTTACATAAGCGTCTCGCATGAATGGTCACCTTCAAAATGACCCTCCATGCTCTTTAAATAGGGATCATGGACCAATTGGGTGCTAAGCCATGGATCAAGTGTCGGTAATACCAAAGAGAGAATGAAGCATTGGATCACTTCATATCTAGAACATATCATGACCATCATATTGTAAGTTACAAAAGGTATATACTGAAGAAACACACTTTACCTAACTATACATTATACCAAGTTATACTTAACTATTTCCTATGTGTCAAAATATCCTAACATCCCCCTTAAGAACAACTTCAGATAGGAATGAAGGATGTACAAATATGACACAATAGGATAAGGAAGGAGGCATTAGAGCCTATCCCCCCTTAGTGACAAGTTCCAGAACTCCAACCATAAATCGAAGTTTAGTAAACTTTTCCTCTATGAGAGCCTTTCTAAAGATGTCTGCAACTTGATCATCAGTTGAACAATATTACACTTCAATAACATGGTCATGAATGAGATTTCTAATGAAGTGCATGTGTAGTTCAATGTGTTTGTTGTGCTGATGTTGGACTGGATCTTTGCATAGTTGAATGGCACTTTGATTATCACACCAAAGTGTAGTCGGATGATGTTGTTGAAAGCCAAACTCTGACAGGATCTGATGAAGCCACATGGCTTTCTTACTAGCTTCTATGGCGCCACGATACTCTGCTTCTGCTGAAGAAAGAGAAATGGAGGTTTTTTTCTTGAAAGCCCATGTAATAGGTTCAAAACCAAGATTGAAGACATAACCTGCAGTAGACTTCTAATCATCAGGGCCACCAACCCAATCGGAATCAATGAAACCAACCAATAGAGGAGATGCTTCTGCACTATAATGAATCCCAAACTGAAATGTACCTCAAACATAATGAATGATTCTTTTAGCTTCTTTCCAATGAAATTCATGTGGGTTTTTCATAAACCAAGCAATAAGGCTAATAGCAAAGAAAACGTCAGGATGGGTATAGGTGAGATAAAAAAAAATTCCTACACGATGACGTATAAGGTAGCATCAACTTCAGGGGAGGTACAAGTCACTAAAATTTTGGATCCAAGCTGAAAGGGAGAAAGGTCTGGCTTACAGTCTTCCATGTGAAAGTGGCGTAGATGATCACATGGATACTTGGATTGGGAAAGGGAAATACCTTCTTTGGATTGCAAGACTTGATGACCAAGAAAATAATGCAAGTGTCCTAAGTCTGTCATTTCAAACTACTTTTTAAGGCTAGACTTCACATGGTTTATAAGGTTGGGATCACTACCAGTAAGGATAAGATCATTAACATAAAGAACAAGAATGATAAGAGACTTACCCACTTTCTTCGTGTAGACAATATTGTCATAATGACATCTAGAAAAGACAGTATCTAAAAGAAAGTTGTCCATTTTGGCATACCAAGCCCAAGGGGCTTGCTTGAGACCATAAAGGGATTTCTTAAGGCAACATACAAGGCTGAAGTATTTTTGTATAAATCTAGGAGGTCGTTCCATATAGATTTATTCATGCAAGTCCCCATGCAAGAAGGAATATTTAACATCCATCTAATGGACTTCCCATTTCAAAGAGGCAGCAAGGGAAATAACAAGGTAGATAGAGTTAATTTTGGCAACAGGGGAGAAGTTTCATTATAGTAAATGACTTCAACTTATGAAAAACCCAAAGCAACAAGATGAGCTTTATGTTTATCAACTTTTCCATCTGTTCCAAACTTCGTTATGTAAACCCATTTGCATCTAGCAAGTTTTCATCCCTTTGGAAGAGGAACAAGATCCCATGTATCATTTTCCAATAATGAACGATATTATTCATTCATAGTTGTGTCCCAGTCTAGATGGACTGAAGCTTCTACAAAGGTGTCATGATCATAATTCATTGAATCTCGATCCAATAAAGAAGAGGCTCTATTGAATTGAGAACTTGTACGTCGTTGATCTATAGGATCACATGCAAGAGCACCCGCTGCATCCCCAGTAGCACGAACCCATTTTAGAAGTTGAGGAGATGAAGGAGGATCTCGAGACGGGGGGGGGATTTTCATTCTTGATATTATCATTTGAAGAAGAAATATTTTCATAAGTACAAGGGATCAAGAGAGGTGGCACATCCACCGAACTAGTCTCATAGGCCGATATATTTTCAACAAACTTTACACCTCTTCTAATGATAACATTTTTGTATTAGGTGGAAGAAGTCTATATCCTTTGACATCTTCATAATATCCAAAAAAATACATTTTCCACTCTTAAGTTCTAAGGATTTATGTTTCTCATCGGGAATATGGGCCCATGCTTCACTTCCAAAAACCCGAAAGTGACTTACATCTAGTTTAATTGAGCTCCATGCTTCCTCTAGAGTGATTGTTATGCTCTTGACCTGCGAGAAGATACTAGAATACCAAATATGTGAAGAAATATAACCCAGAACATAGAAAAATGAGAAATAACAGCATGTATTTTATTATTCAGAAAGGAAAGAAATGTTCACTTGCCTCTTCGAGGGGGCAACCTCCAATACAGCAGTGCTCGATTACAAAATAAGACACGATGCTTCTCAATGGGGAGTCTCTATCCTTTATATAAGATTCATAGATGCAATACCATGGGTCAGTACCATGGTTCTTATTAATACCATCTATCCAATACCGTGGCCCATTTGCAACTAATTGTGGTCCCTTCTTTAAATGTGGGTCAACCACTTACAATTAATATGGACTTTATTGACTCTTTAACTAACTATAACTATGACTTGACCCTATTACATAAATAAGGAGGTTAGGATTGGACCCTAACATTCCCTCCCCCATAAAAATAGCCTTGTCCTCAAGGCTGAAGCTGTGAAAACTTCTGAAGAATAGTGGGTGTTTCCCAGGTCGCATCTTCTGGAGAGGCATCTTTCCACTTGACGAGGACTTCCTTGATCGTGTGGCTACGCAGGTGCCGTTCTCACGTGTCAAGAACCTGTTCAGGTGGAGCCAGATTGAATCTTCTTCATCCAATTCCGGTAGACTGGTTTGAATTTTGCAATTGTTCCTCACCACTTTCTTGAGGCATGAGACATGGAAGACGAGATGGATTTTTGCAGTGGGTGGCAAGGCTAGCTTGTTGTCTACTTCTCCAATGTGCTGAAGTATTTGATACGGTCCATAGAATTTTGGAGATAATTTCTGACAGCCCTTGTCTTTGAGTGATGTTTGCTTATATGGTTGTAGCCTCAAGAATACCTAATCCCCTTCTTGAAATGTGCGCTCTGAACGATGTTGGTGTACCTGTTGCTTCATGTGATTTTGAGCTTGATGGAGATTATCTTTGAGGTGGGCAAGCATGGTTGCACAGTTCTGTAGGATTTGATCCACTGCTTGTACCTTAGAGCATCCCGGGATATAAGAAGTAGGTGAAGGGGGGAGTTGACCATAAACTGCTTCATATGGAGACGTCTTGGTGGTGGCATGATAGTTAGTATTATAACACCATTCGGCTAGAGGTAACCACTCTACCCATAGATGTTTCTCTTCTGAAGTGAAACACCTAAGGTAGGTCTGTAGACATTTGTTGACTACTTCAGTTTGACCATCAGTTTGGGGATGATAGGAAGTACTGAGTTGTAGTTGGGTACCTTGTAGCCTGAAAATTCCTGCCAAAAGTTACTGGTGAAGATCAGTTCATGATCAGACACAATGGAAATGGGCATGCCATGCAATTTTAATATCTAGTCCATGAGAGATTGAGCCACCAAAGTTGGTGTAAAAGGGTGGGGTAGGGCACAAAAATGAGCATACTTAGAAATTCTGTCCACAACCACCATGATGACTGAATTTTGGCTGACTTTGAAAGACCAGTAATGAAATCCATAGAAACCTCTGTCTAGATTGAGGCAAGGATGGGCAATGGCTATAAAGTGCCTAGGGATTTAATTGTTTCTCCTTTGGGGTACTGACACACATGACACTTAGCCACAAAAGTAAGAATGTCCTTTTCCATACCTATGCAAAAGAATGAACACCGAGTGTGAGCATAAGTCTTCTAAAAGCCTAAATGGCCTGCAGTGGGAGATGCGTGCAACTTTGCCAAAATGCAACTTTTGAGGGTGGATGTTGGTGATATCACTACTTTGTCCTTGTAGCGAAGAATCTCATCCTGCTAAGAGTAGGCCACTGTGGAGTTTGGATCTTCCTGCAATTTATGAATGAGTTGGGAGAGAAAAGGATGTGAAAACCATTCCTTCCGAGCCTCTTCAATCCACTCTGGAATGGGAATAGAGATTGCTAGCAGTGTGATTTCCTCCTCAAATTGGCGTGATAAAGCATCTGCTATGACATTTTTTTGCACTTTCTTGTAAATTATCTCATAATCATATCCCAACATATTGGCTAGCCATTTATTTTGTTGTGGTGAGGATAAGCCTTGCTCCAAAAAATATTTAAGGCTTTGATGGTCTGTGCGGATTTGGAAATGCCACCCCAATAAGTATGGTCGCCAAGTATCCATTGCATGTAAGCTGGCCATCATCTCTTTCTCATAGGTAGATTGTCCCAAATTTGTTACACTTAGTTGTTGGCTAGTGAAGGCCAAGGGTCGACCTTCCTGCATTAACACAACCCCAATCCCTATACCTAAAGCATCACATTCAATCACAAAAGATTTGGTGAAGTTGGGTAGTGCCAATATGGGAGTAGAACACATGGCATGTTTGAGAGCTATAAATGCCTGTTGTGCTTCATCATTCTAGAGGAATGAATTTTTCTTTAGAAGGTGAGTGATGGGTCTAGCAATGCGACCATAATTGCAGAAAGATTTGCGATAGTAGTCGGTGAGACCCAAAAATCCTCTCAAACTCTTCAAGGTCTTTGGTTGAGGCCAATCCTGTATTTCCTGGATCTTTTTGGGATCCACCCTGACACCTTAACGCCCCACAATGTGGCCCAGATACTCGACTTCTTTCATGCCAAAAGAGCACTTGGACAATTTGACAAATAATTTATGCTTCTGGAGTAGTTGCAAGAGTAGGTCTACATGTTGAAGATGTTTTTCCTAGGTGAGGCTGTAGATGAGAATGTCATCAAAGAAAACAAGGACAAATTTTCTGAGATATGGTTTAAGTAGGTGATTCATGAGGCTCTAAAAAGTGGATGGGGCATTACAAAGACCAAATGGCATGACCAAGAATTCATAATGGCCTTCATGAGTTCGGAAAGCAGTCTTTGGAATGTCTACTTCTTTTATATGAATTTGGTGATAGCCCAAGTGAAGGTCGATATTAGTAAATAATTAAGCCCCATTTAGTTCATCTAGAAAATCATCAACAACTAGGATGAGAAACTTATCTTTGACCGTCATCTTGTTGAGGGCCCTGAAGTCTAGACACATACGCCATTCCCATCTTTCTTGAGCACCATGACCACAGGTGATGAATAAGGACTAATGCTAGGACAAATGACACTAGCTTCCAATACTTCCTTGATGATTTTTAAATTTCATTCTTTTGGGCGAAAGGATATCTATATGGGCACACATTTGGTGGTTCTTCCCCTGGGACCAAAGTAATGCTGTGATCATGTTCCCCTCTTGAGGGTGGAAGCTCATGAGGCTTGTTAAAGACCTGTAGATGGTTGTTTAAGACCTGTTGCCTCTCAGGATGAATATGAAGAGAAGTGGGCTCGAAGGTTTGGATGGCATTAAATTGGGATATAACTCCATGGTGGCCCTTTTTTAACAAATTTTCCATCCTATGCGAGTTGATGATAGAAGGAGCACCTACTTGGAGTCTACGGAGGGTATGCATGTGGTCATTCTGATTAAAGCTCATATATAACTCCTAGAAATCCATTGTGATTGGGCCGAGTGTGTGGAGCCATTCAACACCCAAGACAATGTCACATCCACCCATGTTGATGGCAAACATGTGGGTCTTTAGGTGATAACCCCCCATATGAAGTTTGACTTTTTCACAGCGGTCGTCACATTTCATTGTCCCCCCATCAGCACTCTGGACCTGGAAGTTAGAGACTACTCTGACAAAACAATGCACTACTTTGGTGACTCTTTGATGGATAAAGTTATGCGTATTTCCACTATCAATCAAGACTACTATAGGGTGATGTTTAATAAAACCTCTGATTTTGAGAGTTTGGGGAGAAGAAATGCCCACCAAAGCATGGAGCGAGATAACTGGTTCTTCTAGTGTAGATGGGAGCTCATTGTTCTGCTGGTTGTCCTCATCATCCTCCTCTGGTCCCTCAAATGGTGGGGCTTCCTCAGATGAACTGTGATCAGTAGCATCAATTTGAAAGAATTTGGGTTCCTTGCATTTATGCCCAGGGGAGTGTTTCTCATCACAATAGTAACACAATCATTACTTTCTTCTTTCCACCATTTCCGTTGGTGACACCTTTTGGACCTTAAGTATTTAGGTAGTGCTCGGATTCTGGGTGGGGCATCCTTTAGCTAGGAAATTTAGATGAGTGGATTGGCCCGCTAACACGCGTTCTACTTCATGAGCTGTTACGCAAGCTACTATCCATGTGACTGGGTGGTGCATCCGGACATGGGCTTGTATGGCATCTTTGAGACCACTGATAAAACATTCCAAGTAGAATTCATCTGCTAGACATCCTGTGCGGAAGGCTAATTCTTCAAAGGCTTTAATATATTCTTGTACTGTGCCTGTCTGTTTGAGCTTAGTAAGATGACCAAAAAAGTTAGATTCATGATCAAAGCGATCAGAAAGGGCTTTTGGGAATATATGCCAAGTAATTAGCCTTTCATATCATCGTTGATGCCATTTCCACCATTGACATCTTTCTTGGTCCAAGTAAAGGCTTCCCACACTTAGCTTAGTCTCATCATCTCTGATGTGATTCAATGTGAAATATTTCTCCATTTTTGATAGCCATATGGAAGGATGAGAGTCAAATTTATCTTATATCCTCTGAATTGCTTCAACTTTCCCCTTTTGTTGTACGCTGAAAATTTTAGTTTCTTCATTTGCTCGTGCATCTCTTCCATTGCTTTAATATAGAAAAATATTTTGGGTTGTCCATGCATTTCCTATTCTTCTTAAAAACTATACTTGCATGTAGACTGTTGCCACATGTCACTTTCTATTGTTTTCTCTTCATCATCAATACTTTGATTATCAATTTGCTGCAAGATAAGTCAATAATAAGATGTTGTCTCTTATGTACTCCAATACATGAAAATTTCATTGACCTTTTCATTTTCTACATCGTCCACCTATCTTCAATATTCATTGTTCTAACTACTTTGCAAAATTCGTCGAAGCATGGCGTTTCAAGCCATTCTTCAAGGAACTTCAATTCTTCTTCTAGATTTGTTGCCTCTTCTTGGTTGCTGCCACCTTCTCCACTAAAAATCAATGCTATTTTTTTTATGGAAAATCACATGTAGAACCATATTCATCCTATTCTTTTTTCTTTGAAATGATAGCTTTCTCATCAACAGTTTTAATTGTTGGATCCACTAGATCATTTACTACTTCAATTGAAATTTCACTCTCCTTAGTAAGATCTATTTCTAGATTCACTGAATGGTCGTCCACTTGTGTTTAAACGTAGTGGGATTCGTGAGCATCTATATGCTCTTTCTTTGATTCCTATGTATATTATTCACAATCATCGCCCCCCTATGGCAAGGAAAAGTGGGATTCATGAGACTCTTTTCATTTGGGTAGATATGTTGCTATAGATCCAACTTCATTTTCACCCTCAAGAACTGCTACAATAGGTTGTACAACATTACTATATTCAACTTGATTGATCCCTCTTACACATTCAAGCCCATGAATATGGGCGAAGGGTTCACATGAAACGTTGGGAAAACATACATTTGTGACGCATAGTCCTCCAGAAGTCCTTAACATTAACAATCTATTTACTGTGGAAATATCCATGACTAAAAACCAAAAATTCTCTCAAGGATTTCACAAGTCCCCTTTGTTTTTTGCATCTACAATGAGGGGAAGAATGTTGTCACCTACGCATTCCTTTATGCATTTTAATGCCAGGGAATTCTTTGTCCTTTTGGCTTCCAACTCGTTCAAATATATCTTTAAACATATCTTGTTGCTTCCTTGGCTTTCCCCATTTGTTGTGCGCAGGTTGGTGGCAACTCAACAATCAAATCGACATGCAAACATAGTGGCTGCTCATGAGCCCCATAAATGGTTAATTATATGGGCTCATTTTTCCTCCTAACTTAATTTAATCCACCATTCTCTTAGCTTATTGCATGTTTTTTTATTATATTTATGCTTATGGAGTGAGTTGGGTTGGTTATGATGCCATGGAGTCTAATATGTGTTTAATGCAGATTTTTGTTGAATTTTGAAGACAAAGTCAAATCTTTAATGGAAAATTGGCAACAATAATTTGAAGTGGAAAAAGGAGAGGATTTATAGGAGGGTATCCCCCTCATTTATGACTCCCCACTTCAAATTCTCCTTCATGAAGCTCGGAGCACAAACAACCAAATCAATGCACTAGGAGGCAGTCGAGCAAGTGGAGGATAACTTCTGTTTATCTCAAGTTTTGGGAGCCAAGCCCTTCCTGATTTTAAGGAAGTTGTTGATAGATTCAGTTGTATAAGTAGAGAGGCCTAGGGCCTCATTAGGAGTTGGTCAAATTTTCGAATTTTTGCTGCAATATTGCTTATGTAAACTCTGCTCACTTCGAGCTTATTATCTCGACAGTTCATGTAATCTTGTTATTGTTTTGAGAATAAAGATGGAATCCTTTTTGAGTTAGCACTGAGTTTTCTTAGAGGGTTGAAGCTCTTGGGTTAGGGCTCGATCCAAGCAGCCCAACTCCTCTTTTCCTTTACTTTTATGTTTCATTTCAGTTTATAGATTAGTTTTTGTTAGATGAATTTCTTGTATGGTTAAGAATAGGTTGTTTTTGACGATTTAGTAGTTTGCTTCCATTTGTGTTTTCTATACTAGGTTAGGCAATGATAAAGACAAGATTCAAAAGGCTAGTAGCAGTGCCTTGGTGTTATGAAACCAACTCACAAAAAGATAGAAAAGAGAGATCCACGCCTTAGAATTCAGCCTCTTCGAGGGGGCAACCTCCTTTACATTACATAAATGAACAATTCTTGGATGATACAAATGACAAAACCTCCTTTCTATATATATGAGTCTAAGGAGTCACAATATAATCCAACCGACCTAACTATAATAATATAAAGCCACAAAAATAACAATAGAGGGATTATATGGGGCACATAAATAACAATATGGGGGCAATAGGGGCACACCAATATAAATAGGGGGTATAACTACAATAGTAATGGGGTAATCACTAGTATTATAGGGACCCAACATGCCCCTCTCCTTCAAAAAAGTGTTGTCCTCAACGCTTGAGCAGTTCTGGATACTTCTGCATAAAATTCTCATCCTCCCATGTGGAATCTTCAGTGGATAAGTTCTTCCACTTGATAAGATACTCTGAAATTGATCGATTTCGTAGCTGTCGAGTTCTTGTTTCTGTGATTGCTTCTGGTTCCAATATATTTTTTCCTTCCTCGTCAAGTTCTGGCAATATTGTTTGAATTGGGAGCTTGTCACCTATAACCTTCTTTAAACATGAAACATGGAAAACTTGGTGCAATCGAGAAGCTGCAGGAAGCTCCAATTTGTATGCCATAGTACCAATCTTTTCCAACACCTTGTACGGACCATAATACTTTGGTGATAATTTATTATCCTTCTTAGCTTGCTTTAGGGACATTTGCTTATATGGTTGTAGCCGTAGGAATACCCAATCACCTACATCAAAACTTCTTTCACTGCGATGTTGATCTGCCTGTTGTTTCATTCTATTTTGTGCCAACACGAGGTTATCCTTTAAGAGTTGGAGGACTTGTTGTTGATGTTCGATGTGATGTTCCACTGCATGAACCTTAGAATTTTCTCTTAAATATGATGTGATGGATGGTGGTTGATACCCATAAAGTGCCATAAATGGGGTCATTTTTGTTGCTGTATGGAAGGAAGTGTTATACCACCATTCAGCCAGAGGCAACCATTTGACCCATTGTGTCTGTTTATCAGATACAAAGCAACGAAGATATCCTTCCAAACATTTGTTTACTATCTCAGTTTGCCCATCAGATTGAGGATGATAAGATGAGCTATGAGCTAACTGAGTACCAAGACAAGAAAATAATTCTGTCCAAAAATTTCCAGTGAAAATGGGATCTCTGTCACTTACAATAATCTTTGGGTTTCCATGTAGCTTTTGAACTGTTTCCATAAATGCAGTAGAAACTGTACTGGCTTTAAATGGATGTGATAATGCACAAAAGTGTGCATACTTGGTAAGTCTGTCAACTACCACCATGATGACACTCTTTCCCTCAGACTTGGGTAAACCTGTGATAAAATCCATTGAAACCTCCTCCCAACGTTGGCTTGGAATGGATAAAGGTTGTAATAGACCCGGTGTCTTAATTGTTTCAACTTTATTTTGCTGGCAAACCAAACATTCCGCCACAAACTTTTGAATATCTGATTTAAGGCCATCCCAAAAAAATTCCTTCTTAACCCTGTGGTAAGTTTTTAAAAATCCTGAGTGCCCTCCTAAGGGAGAAGTGTGCAATTCCATAAGAATCTTTTGTTTTAGCTGGGAATTCTTACAGAGGTATAAGCGATCTTTGTACCATAACGAATCATTTTGCCAGCTAAATGTATCAGAAGTACTGGAATCTTGTTGTAGCTTTCGAATAAGTGCCCACACTTCTTCGTCATTCTTCCATTCCTCCCTTGCTTCGTTTATCCAATCTGGTTGGATAATAGAAATGGCACACAACAATGCTTCCACATCCTCATCCTTTCTTGAGAGTGCATCTGCCACCACATTTTGCTTCCCTTTTTTGTAGATGATTTCAAAGTCATAACCCAACATCTTTGTGACCCACTTTTGTTGCTCTTCAGAGGATAATCTTTGTTCTAAAAAGTATTTAAGGCTATCATGATCCGTTTTTACCTTGAAGTGTCTTCCCATTAGGTAGGGTCGCCATTTCTTAAGTGCATGGAGTATTGCCAACATTTCCTTCTCATAAATAGCTTTGCTTAAAAACTTTCCCTTGATTGGACGACTTTCAAAAGCAATGGGTCTTTCATCTTGCATTAGAACAGCACCAATTCCATTTCCTGAAGCATCACATTCCACAATAAAGGTTTTTGTGAAGTCCGGTGTAGCTAAGACCGGTGCTTGGCACATTGCCTCTTTAAGATGTTCAAAGGCCTTTGTTGCTTCCGAAGTCCATGAAAATGAATCTTTCTTCAATAATGTTGTTAGAGGTGCTGCTATTCTCCCATAATTCTTAACAAACTTGCGATAATACCCTGTCAACCCAAGAAATCCTCGCAGATGCTTTATGGATGTGGGGATTTTCCATTCCTTAATGGCTTTAATTTTGCTAGGGTCTACCTTAACTCCTTCATGAGATACAATATGACCCAAATATTCCACCTCCTGGACTCCAAAGAAACATTTGGATCTTTTTGCATATAATTGTTTCTCCTCCAATAGTTGTAGCACCCTGTCAACATGTTCAACATGATCCTTCCAAGACTTGCTGTAGATTAGTATATCATCAAAAAATACTAACACAAATTTTCTAAGGAATGGTTTGAAAATTGAATTCATCAAACCTTGAAATGTTGAAGGTGCATTGGTAAGGCCAAAAGGCATGACCAAAAATTCATAATGACCCTCATGAGTTCTAAATGCCGTTTTCGGAATGTCTTCAATCTTCATTCTGATTTGATGATATCCCGAACGAAGATCCAACTTGGTGAAGTAAATTGATCCATGCAATTCATCCAGTAATTCATCAATAACAGGAATGGGGAACTTATCTTTAATAGTGAGCTTGTTGAGCTCCCTATAATCTGGACACATGCGCCATGATCCATCCTTCTTGTGCACCAATACTACTGGAGCTGAGAAAGAACTTTGACTCGGTTGAATTATACCAGCCTCTAGCATTTCTGCAACCATACGTTCAATTTCACTTTTTTGGACATAGGGATATCTGTACGGCCTGATGTTTGGAGGAACACTTCCTGGAATCAGATGAATAGCATGATCATGATCACGCATAGGTGGGAGACCTTTGGGAGTCTCAAATACCTTGGAATGATTGTCCAAGACTTTTTGGAGATCTGGAGAAATAGATGATTCCAATGTGGAAACATCTAGCGAACATAATTGTGCAATTACACCTCTTTGCTCCTTTTTTAGAAGCTTTGTCATGCCATTAGAGCTGATTATCTTTCCTGGTTTCCCTGCAATACCCCTTAATTCAACTTCCTTTCCTTCCGCAGAAAATTTCATGAAAAGTTCTTGAAAATTAAAAGCTATTGTACCCAAGGATTGTAGCCATTGGACTCCTAGTACAACATCAGCACCTCCCATTGGAATGGAAAGCATTGGGCTAGTCAATACATATTCTCCCATGGATAGCTTGATATTATGGCACTTTCCAGAACAATTTATTGTTCCTCCATTTGCAATCATCACTTGACACTCTGGTGCTGGATATAGGAAGCAATTCAATTCTTTTGCTACCCTACAATGAATAAAATTGTGGGTGCTTCCTGAATCAATCAACACTATTACCTTTTTCTTCTTGATTTGTCCTTCTATCTTGATGGTTTGAGGAGTGGTAATTCCCGCCAATGCATTACAAGATATGGTCGGATTTATTTGTTCTTCATCTAGGCTTTGTTCCTGGAATATATCCTCTTCTTTTGACCTTTCTTGCTCCTTTTCTTCTTCCTCTTCACAATCTATGTAGAATAATTTCTTCTCAGCACACTTATGACCTTTTGTGTATTTGCTATCACAATTGTAACAAAGCCCTTTTGCTCTTTTTTCTTCCAATTGTTGTGGTGTCAACCTTGTAGGTTGTGGAAGACTATGGGCAACAACACTTCCGTCTTTATAGTTGTGAATGGTATGCTTCCTAGTTGCCATAATTTTGCTTTCCATTTTTCTTGCTAACCTGAATGCCTTCTCTAATGAATCAGGTTCCCAAAGGCGCACATCATGTTGGATATTATCCTTTAAAGACCCTATGAACACATCAATCCTATGCTCCTCTGGAATATCTTTTACCCTTATGTTCAATTTTTGGAACTCCTCAATGTGCTCCATTATTGAACCCTTTTGTTTGAGACTTATCAATTGGCTAAAAAAAGTGTTGCTTTTTGTATCCTCATAATGTGCTATCAATTCTTCCGTAAAAATTGCCCAAGTGATAAATTGTTTACGAGAACAAAGCCATTGATACCATACAAACTGATTTGGTTCCAAATATAAAGTTGCCATACGTACCTTTTGTGTGTTTTGCACATTATTGAGATCGAAGAATTGCTCCATCTGTAATATCCATGTGGCGGGATCCTTGCCATCAAACTTCCTCATATCGATTTTTGGAACATGGTGAGTCTTCGATCCAACATTAGAGTCTATGGAATCATGATTAACATTTCTTTTGTTCTCATCATGAGTTTCCTTTACTACCTTTTCACCATTAGTGACCCTTTCTTGTAGCAACTTCTTCAATTCTTCCATGTCTGTCTTCAAATCTATCTTCAAATTTTCCATTGAATCCTCCATCTTAGCTTCCATGCCCTTTATCTTAGATTCCACGCCATTTACCTTAGCTTCTGTTAGCTTTTGTGAGCGTGACATTTGTTGCACTTGTTCTTGTAATTTTGATATATCATGTAGCATTTCTTCCTCTTCTTCATGAGTCATGCTAGAGCTTTCAGGTTCCTTACTAGGTGTTTGCATTTTCTTTCCTCGGGGCATCAGTTACCGATAATAATGCTTTACTATGCCCTTTGAATTTCGTTAAACCAAGCTTACAGAAAAATTAAAGAAAAAAAAAACTACACACTTTTTTTCACTTTATAGAAGCTTGATATTGAATCTGATGTATCTCTATAATTTCGAATCATCCAATTCTGAAATTGCTACCTGTAGTAGCCTCCTGCTTCCTCTTTCCAATGCCACAAGTCTGAGCCAAATTGGATTCTCCAAGGAAGAGTTATGTGAAATCTCCCACAGTGACTTGCTTTTAGACTAGTTCAGTAGAGCGAACTTGTACGACGTGCCACGAGTCCCTGTTTCAACCTTTGAATCTAAAACACACATACAAGAAACTAAATTCCGTCCTCTTTCTGTACCTTCTTACGAAATTTCAATCCGATCCCCAGAGAGAAAGTTATGACGATTTTCCCCAGGTCACCTGTTTTGAATGTAATTCAGGAGTCTGCAAAAAGACCAACTTCCTCAGATCATATCTCCGCAAATATCGCGCGAAAAGCTCTGAAATTCGGACCCAAGGTTCAGCACGATTTCTTCTCAAATGGGTTTTTTTTGCGACTTCTGAAACGTCACAGAAAAAAGGTTATAGCGAAAATGCCACGATGACCTGTTTGGAGCAGCGAAACCCTAGAATCCAAAGCTCTGATACCAAATGTTATGAAACCAGCTCACAAAAAGATAGAAAAGAGAGATCCACGCCTTAGAATTCAGCCTCTTCGAGGGGGCAACCTCCTTTACATTACATAAATGAACAATTCTTGGATGATACAAATGACAAAACCTCCTTTCTATATATAGGAGTCTAAGGAGTCACAATATAATCCAGCCGACCTAACAATAATAATATAAAGCCACAAAAATAACAATAGAGGGATTCTATGGGGCACATAAATAACAATATGGGGGTAATAGGGGCACAACAATATAAATAGGGGGTATAACTACAATAGTAATGGGGTAATCACTAGTATTATAGGGACCCAACACTTGGCCTCTCTTCCTCCCTTTGGGACAATGATCTAAGGCCCAGACCCTCCTGCTGTGCCAAAAACACAGATCTTCCTTCTTCATAGGACTTCTAGTGTTTTCAGCTTTCTAATTGGTTCATAGTCTAGTTTGGTTTGCTTCAAAACTTCTTCATCATGCTCATTTCCTTATTTGCAATAGTCTTCCTTCATGCTTTCCTTTCATGAAATGGTTATCAGCATTTCCTTTCATAGATCATAGTTTATTTTGATGCAAAAACTCTGTTTTTTAGATGCACTTGTTTCCATGCTTGCTTAATTTCATTGGTTGATTGTCAGTGGTTTATGTAGCAAACATCCTCTAGCAGCAAACCAGCCTCTTATCCATTCCATCCACCATTTGATCCATACCCTACAGGTCGCCCAAGTCTCCCCTCAATTATGCCTTAGTTTTCTGCCTTTTTCCATAGACTTTCCTCTCTCTCCTTGAGAAAATCCAATCATTTCTCTCTCCTAATGATTCTTGGTAGACCCTAGGTGCCCTAACACATCATCCCAACCTTCATCTGCCTTTTCCACCCACTCTCACACCTTCAAAACCTTCAAAACTACTCTCGGCATCCTATTGTAGACCTCCTGTAGATCCCCTGTGTCCTCCTGTAGATTTTCCTGTAGGCTTTCTTTTGAACGCTGAGTTTGGGAAAAGCCTCCAGAAGGCCACCTGAGACCTCCTAGGACCCGTCTACACCATCCTACATCTCCTCAAACCCCAAAGTCGCCCTTCAACACCACCTATTCGCTTCCACCTTCACATATAATAAAAATACATGCATGTCAATTTCACATAAAAATACATAAAACTCCAAAAAGATGTTTTTTGTTCATTTCCTTCCAGAGATAGCATAGTTAGATGTTGTTTACTTCCTTGAGTAGACAATGGCTTTATCTTCATGATTTTCATAGTGATTTCTGCAAAAGTAGGATTAGTTTCTTAACTAGGATTTCATTGATTTGCTTTACATTTCAGTCTTCCTTTCTATAAGTAGAATAGCATCAATAGAGTAATCTCTCTTTTCCCTTTAATCACATATATAGCTTCTTCTAGAATCCATAGAAGTTGGCATGAGCTCCTAGTGATCTTCCGCTGGCTGACCAAGTGACAACCTGCAGTAAGAACTAGTACGTGTGCGTATAGCACCGTCGCTTCCAAGTTTGTTACAAACTACCAGGTTGATAAAAGTAAAGTAGGAAGCCCAGGAGTTGCAACATTATTGCTGCAATACTAGTGCTCACCAACTTTTTGGTGCCACTGCCACATAAGCGTCAGAGTATTTTTTGATTACTACTTTCTTCTATTTTCTATCGCAGCATTCTGCTAAGTAGGTTTTTTCAGCAAAAGTAGAGTAGTTGTTTCTTTTAGTTTCTGCATTTCCCTGCTTTCATTTTCAATCCTGCAAATTTCATTTTAGCAGAAGTAGAATAGACCTTTCCTTGCTTTTAGCTCTGCATTTCATTTGCTTTCCTTTTCAATTCTGCAATTTCCATTTCAGCAAAAGTAGATTAGTCATTTCCTCACTTTCAACATTGCATTTCATTTGCTTTTCTCTTCAATTCTGCAATTTCATTTCAACAAGTTCATTTTAGTTAGTTGCAATTTGTTTGTTCAATCAATTTTAGTTTTGTAGGTACTATCAGTGTGGGGAAAAAGAAACAAGAACCAACCAAAAATATTTCCTTTCATGCCTTGTAGGAATAGAGATAATTCAGGAAAATGTTTGCCCAACACCCCCACTGCTTCACACAGCCAACCTTCTCTCTTCTTCAATGGCTACAATCAAGAAAAACCCTTAGGTAACAACCAGACATATTTGAAGAACCTATAGGGGAAAAAGAAGAAGAAAACATTCCTCTGGAGCCAATGGCTGAAAACAGAAATGTTGGGAGAAGTACCTTTTCTTCCAATTCATCCATTAAAGGTGAAATTGGAAGCATGCTGGAAGACCTCAAGAGTGAGATGCTATAGATTCTTGCCATGAAATTGGATTCCTTACATATCAAAAGGAAATAAGAGGAAGTAGAGAGGGCTTTGGCCATTTTTTGCCCTAGATGCACTAGGGGGCATCCTAGGAATGAATGCCCATTGAACTCTATAAGGGTTTGTTCAATCTGTGAAGAAGATCATCCTAAAGATAGGTGTCGTTCCTTGCCTGGACTTAAAGCTGTATACCAAGGGGCTACAGGAGTCACTCAACAGATCTATTACATAAACCAAAGGGGGCCGCATGGACCTAGACCATACTAGTAGGGGATGCAAGGGACATCTCAGGCATACTATAACCCCAATCAAGTCACCTCCATACCTTCTTGGGGCCCCCCTGCTCATTCTTCCTGGTCCTCACCTCCTCCTTGGTCCTTCACATCTCAATATCATGCCCAACCAGCCACCCATTCATTTCAATCCTATGCTTAGCCGCAACCTCAGTGGAATGCATCTCATCAGGGGTGGAGGGCCCAATACCACTCGCTTCTCGCTCTTCTACCTCCACCACCTACCCAACCACACCCCATCCACATCCATCTCAAATATACACTCCCACTCAACTACCTATACCACTATTTCTAAACCCACACATTGAAGTAGCTCAACCCATTTACAATGCTGAGGTACAACACTTCCAAACAATTCCTCTTGAGCTTAATGGTATTCACCATAGCTCAGGAAGAGTATTTTAAAAAAGAGATTATATTGATATCATTAAAGGACCACATCCAAAAGAAGAAGATGAAAAATAGAAGATCAAAGAACCATGGGCGGCACTTCATGAAGAGAAGTCATCAAAATCAGAGATCGAGAGAGCTCCCTCATGGTTACCATCAAATCTTCCATGTATTCAAGAGAAAAATCAGCAAAAAGAGGAAGATGTGAAGGTCATGATAGAAGAAGACATGAAGAATGATCCAGATCATAAAAAGGACCAAGGACATCACAACTATATTGAAATATGGTTCTAGACAGTCACTAAGTTGCAGCATCACTCTCTTCCTCAACTATGCTTGATCCCTTCAAAGTCAAATCATTTGGTCTCTGAAATCCAGATACATGTCAAAGCATACAATTCAAGCCTCCACATCGATTTGTCTATCATCTCGATGTGCACATGGATCCATTGGAAGTATTCTTATACTTGAAAGCGATTTTTTTTTTCAAGTAGGGTAGGGTAGAGAAAAAAGAAAAAAAGAAAAATAAGAGAAAAAATAAAAATCTAAGGTGAAAACCGCCTTGGAGGTGCCTCATATTGGCTCATTGATTGAAAACCTCCATGAGGTATTCAATGGGTTGGAAAGAAGAAAAAACAGGAAAAAGAATAAGATCCCTAGGTGAAAACCTCCCTTGGAGGCGCACAGGGCAGGCAATTAAGGTGAAAACCTCTCTCAGGTGCCCTAGTTGTTTTCAAAAGAAAAAGGGGGAAGAGAAAAAGAAAAAGAAAAATGAATTTCCAGTTGTATTGCAGGTGCAGGAGGACTACAGGAAGCAACAACAGGTGCCAAGGAAGCTCTGAAGTCGATAACAACACCTATCCTACCTTCCCTCACCTTTCTCCATCATTCTTGACATTCTTTTCACCTCACTGTGATTCTTTTTCGAAAACTATGTTTTCTACAGGAGGCCCTATGTTTTCTACAGGAGGCTCCTGTAGAAATTACAGAGAGCTAGAAATTGATTTTAAAGTCAGTTTGAGGAACAGGGAAGCTTCATACAAGATTTTATAAATCCTACTGCAGTATTCAAACCTCTCTTCCATAATTTCCAAGCTTGCATCACACCCCAAGCTCATTTTCCTTGCTGTCCAAAAAACTATAAGATGCAAAAATAGATAGAGCAGAAATTTGTTTTTTCCATAACTTGAAAACCATGTTTCCATTTGCCAATTTGTTTCAGGGGCAGATGGATATGGATGATGGTAACATGCTCAAGCAATTTCAGCAAATTCCAGTGCACAGTTACCAAGAAATCGACCTCCATCACCTTCAGCCATTTTTGAATTTTCTCAATATTCGTGCATCCATTTAAAAAACTATTTCATGGGGAGATGCATATGGAGGATGGTAACATGCCCAAGCAATTTCAGCCAATTCCAGTGAACGGTTTCCAAGGAATTAGCCTCCTTCACCTTTAGCCATTTTCATTTTTTCTCGAAATCTGTGCATCCATTGACAAAAATGTTTCTATGGGAGGTGCATAATGATGATGGAAACATGCTCAGAAAATTTCAGGTCAATCCAGTCTACCGTTTGGGAGATATGGATAAAACAAGTCACTGTCCCATTAAAATCTAGCATTAGTAGCATGAGGGTGTAAATATGAAGGTTGAAGCAGACACCTGAAGATCAGATCCAACCAGAAAGAAACCTGCACACAATACAACCATATCTCACAAAGCAGAGAGCATGTAGCAAGGGAAATACCAGCATGCAGCAATCAAAGGACCCATAGCACCTCACAACACATACATTCGACTCACAGGTAAGTGACTAACCCTCTCCTCTGTTGCATCTATGTAATTGAAAGATATGCATAAGCGAATGAGATGGTTAGGGTTGAACGAGAAAATATGGCCAGTTAACTGGCCACCCTCATGCAGTTGACTGCACTCATCAAAAGATGTCACCACACGTGCACAAGGTCAACTCAGAGAAAGATCCCAAGGATAGGTAGTGGAGGGTTTGCAAACTCCAATGCAATGATGAGAGGTGATTGTGGGAAAGAGCCATCATGGCAAGGTAGGTGGGGACCAACGGTCCAAATATGGCAACGTACATTTTTGCCAGCTCACCCCATCACCGGAAATATCTAAAAGAAGAAATAAGTACTCCTCCTCGAAACTCCTTCACCACCTTTTCTTTCATTCTATCCTCGTCCACTTAGCTGCAGCAAGCTCTTTGTCACCACCACAGCCTCGAAACCATCGTTCTCCATCGCTTTCATCCATCCTCCTGCTATTGGTGTTCTACAGGGGCACTTACAGGTTTTACAGGAGCGCCTACAAGCTATTCTACAGGAGGGGTAGTAAGCTGTTTTTAAGGAGAAAACATGGGTTTTTTGCTCAATTTATGGCTTGAGGAGGTAGGTTCCATGCATACCCACCTTGATTATAAATATGTGCAAGGAATGATATCATTTTAAAGAGGAATTGAGTCCATAGAAGAAGAGGAATTACATAAAAAAATTATGCCTGCTTTTACAAAAAAAACACAGTTTTCCTCTGTTTTCCTGTTTTCTTCAAAATTCTTGTCTCCATCTCTACATTTGGTGTTCAAAAGGGGTGTAAGCACAATGAGAGGAGGATTCATGAGGAAGGATCCCTCAACTATGATATCAGTCCTTCTGACAGTGAGGAAGAAGAGCAAAAAGGTGGAGAAAGTGAAGCAACTGATGACTTAGCAGGACAAGAAAAGGAGGAGGAAGAAACTTAGATAAAAGAGGACGAGGATGAAGAGACAAAAAAGGAATAAATAGAGCAAACAAAGATAAAAGAAAGAACAAAATGAGGAGAAAAAGAGGCAGCAAAGGAAAAAAATAATAGAAGGGTCTCCTGAGACCTTAGAAAGAGAGGCAGCAGCTACCCTCACTACCCTGAGCACTCCAATTAAACCAAAATAGAAAAGAAAAAGGCATGCCTCCATGTATTTCAAGGCCAGGAAAAGCACAAGGATAAAAACAGAAAAACCACAGCCATCTTCAATAGTGCCCATTATAATTGAAGATTCACCCACCATCAAAGGGGAATAATCTCCCTCTAAAGCCCATATCACATATGAATGAGGGACTCCCAGATCTTCCACCTAGAAGGAAAGAGTGCAACTACAGGACTCAAAAATAGTTCTACAAGAGGCACAGACTGTTCTACAGGAGACCCTGTCAAAGCTACAAGAGACCGAGAAACTTGAGAAAAGGGTAGAAGAACAGCCAAAGGGGAAGGAGGAAACTACAGAGCCACAAGAACCTGATCCCCAGCCCAACCTTGCCTCCTATTACTGCCTCCTTGAAGGAGGAAGGATAATTCCACAAACATTTGCAATTCCACTATTCTTTGAGTTGGAGAAAGAAAGAATAAGGAGCCATAGGTGGATGCAAATCGCCAAATCCAAGGGAGTAGAGGATATTGGCCACATGGAGAACAAGCTTAGAGAAATGGGAAGGAAGTTAAGTGTTGTAAGACATAGAGAGGAAATCACAAGAGCCCACTTGGAAACAGAAAATGCATTACTTAGAAGATAGCTGCAAGGACCAGCTGGTCCATGGAGGCACTGCAATGCAGAAAACCAACAAAATTATATGGATTATACCTCAAGGACCAATGGCTATAGTTTTAGATAAAGACTTTGGCACAGAGAGGCATAATGCATTTTCAGGATTAGAGACAGTTCATGGACCAATGTGACCAAAGCTCTTCAGAAGACAAGGCAAAAATAGCAGAGTTCTATTTGCATAACATGGCCCTCACAAACATGAATGTGTGGGACCCCAATGCTAGGCTAGGGGACCTGCAACTAATGGCCATGACCTTATGGATGAATCATGAGGAGTTAAGGGCAACAGAAATAATAAAGTTTATGATAAAGGAGTAGAATGAGCCCTTAATGATTAGAGTCGAGCCATCAGATCCCATGGCCCTCATAAGCACACATCACCTACTTGCAAACAATCCCCAAATTTCCCCTAAATATATCAATGATCAAGCTCAAGCCATTGCACATTTTGAGGATATGGAAATATTACTTGGGGGTAATTGTATTCATGCTTGTATGAGGAGGTGGAATACCTTACCACACAGTTTTCAAATCAGGGAGTATCACTCTCCAACAAGGATGAAAGAAGCATTAAGGAGAGTGCCACTGTATAAGCACTCCATGCAGAGTTTGAAGGTCAATTGGATTGGCCTCAAACGGAGTCACCCATTGCTTCTAGGCATGCTAGAAGGCAGAACAGAGGAAGAAGAGCAACAGTAGCGGGAAGAGGTAGACAAAAAGGCAAGATTCCATGACAAGGAAGAGGAGCTCACATCAGAAGCATGGGATGTGAGGGAGGCCATCAGGGCCATCAAAGATGAGGAGATGGACAAGTTGCTCAGAGGATGAGCAACACCTTCGGTAGGGTGGTGACGATGAGCCCCATAAATGTGTAATTATATGGGCTCATTTTTCCTCCCAGCTTAGTTTAATCCACCATTCTCTTAGCTTATTGCATGTTTTTTTATTATATTTATGCATATGGAGTGAGTTGGGTTGGTTATGATGCCATGGAGCCTAATATGTGTTTAATGCAGATTTTTGTTGAATTTTGAAGACAAATTCAAATATATAATGGACAATTGGCAACAATATTTGAAGTGGAGAAAGGAGAGGATTTATAGGAGGGTATCCCCCTCATTTATGACTCCCCACTTTGAATTCTCCTTCATGAAGCTCAGAGCACAAACAGCCAAATCAATGCACTAGGAGGCAGCCGAGAAAGTGGAGGATAACTTCTGTTTATCTCAAGTTTTGGAAGCCAAGCCTCCCTAATTTTAAGGAAGTTGTTGAGAGCTTCAGTTAGGAGTTGGTCAAATTTTCGAATTTTTGCTGCAATATTGCTTATGTAAACTCTGCTCACTTCGAGCTTATTATCTTGACAGCTCATGTAATCTTCTTATTGTTTTGAGAATAAAGATGGAATCCTTTTTGAGTTAGCACTGAGTTTTCTTAGAGGGATGAAGCTCTCGGGTTAAGGCCTGATCCAAGAAACCCAACTCCTCTTTTCCTGTACTTTTATGTTTCATTTTAGTTTATAGATTAGTTGGGGTTAGATGAATTTCTTTTATGGTTAAGAATAGGTTGTTTTTGATGATTCAATAGTTTGCTTCCATTTGTGTTTTCTATAGCAGGTTAGGCAGTGATAAAGACAAGATTTAAAAGGCTAGCAACAATGCCTTAGCCTTTCTTCCTCCCTTTGGGACAATGATATGTGGCCCAGACCCTCTTGCTGCCCCAAAAACACAGATTGTCCTCCTTCACAAGACTTCTAGTGTTTGGAGCTTTCTAATTAGTTCATAGTCTAGTTTTCTTTGCTTCAGAACTTCTTCATCATGCTCATTTCCTTATTTGCAATATTCTTCCTTCATGCTTTCCTTTCATGCACTGGTTATTAGCATTTCCTTTCATAGATCATAGTTTATTTCGATGCAAAAACTCTGTTTTTTAGATGCACTTGTTTCCTTGCTTGCTTAATTTCATTGGTTGACTGTTAGTGGTTTATGCAGTTGACATCCTCTAGTAGTATTCTAGCCTATCATCCCTTCCATCCACCATCTGATCCATACCCTACAAGTCACCCAAGTCTCCTCTCAATTCTGCCTTAGTTTTCTGCATTTTTCCATAGACTTTCCTCTCTCTCCTTAAGCAAATCCAATCATCTTTCTCTCTCCCAATGATTCTTGGTAGACCCTAGGTGCCCTAACACATCATCCCAACCTTCATCTACCTTCTCCACCCACTCTCACACCTTCAAAACCTTCAAAATTGCTCTCGGCATCCTCCTGTAGACCTCCTATAGACCTCCTGTAGATCCCCTGTGTCGTCCTGTAGATTTTCCTATAGGATTTCTTTCGAAGGCCGAGTTTTGGAAAGGCCTCCAGAAGGCCACCTAAGACCTCCTAGGACTACACCATCGTACATCTCCTCAAATCCTAAAGTTTCCCTTCAACACCACCTATTCGCACACAATAAAAATACATGCATGTCAATTTCACATAAAAATCCAAAAAGATGTTTTTTGCTCATTTCCTTCCAGAAATAGCTTAGTTAGATGTTTTTTACTTCCTTGTGTAGATAATGGCTTTCTCTTCATGATTTTCATAGTGCTTTCTCCAAAATTAGGATTAGTTGGTTAACTAGGATTTCCTTGATTTGCTTTACATTCAGTCTTCCTTTCTACAAGTAGAATAACATCAGTAGAGTAATCTATCTTTTCCCTTTTATCACATATAGAGCTTCTTCTAGAATCCATAGAAGTTGGCTTGAGCTCCTAGTTATTTTACGCCGGCTGACCAAGTGACAACCTACAGTAAGAACTAGTACTTGTGCATACAACATTGTTGGCCAGATAAATCGATCTTGTGGACAAGGCCGATCTCCCTAATATCAGAAGATATTCTAGCAACAAACAGACAAACAAACTTATCCTTCTCTAAACATATGCGATTTACAAATAAATACTACAAAGATGTTAAGATCCTACATCAGATCTAATGCTTGTTCATTGTAGTCATCCCTCAATCATTCGAAAGACTTATCTTTAAAAGCCTGCAATCACAAACAAGAAAAAATTAAATAGCACCTGCATAGAAAATATCATAAATCATGTCTATTATGGTGATCAAGGAATCCATAAAATAAACCATAAATGAACAACTTATTGAGAAAAACAAACTTATTTGTATTAACTTTGAAGTAGAAGAACCTTACAACCTTTTTAGCCTTAATGTTGAACAAGCTCTTCCTCGGGTCCGAAGTAGGAATTTCCTTTACTTTGACAAGCCTTGCACTCTTCCAAATGAGATCTTAGAGTTATGTAGTCTCTCCTCATAAAAGCCCAACTAAAGAAGACTAAGTTCCAGTAGAATTTCACCTCAAAAATATTCAGCTTTCAACCTCCCAAGTAACCACCCCAATGCTTCATTTTATAGTGTAGAGGAGGAGGTTACAAGTCCACCTAGGAAGGGATAGAATCCTCCTTCAAAGGGATAAGCTCCTCACATCAAGGGGTTAGCTCCTTAAGGTATGGAGTGCATGAACCTTAAGAGAGAGAACTTGCCACCTCAAGCTTCCTTCCAGAAGCTTCAAGAAATGACTAGAAGTGAGTTTTTTAGAATGTACTCGCACCATTTTAACTTTTACAGGGGTACGCACCCATAAGACAAAGAAAGTGCGGTCAGGTGCACAGGAGACTTGACCATTAGGTGCAGGACCTCAAGTAATGCATAGAGAAAGTGCAGAACCAGAGTTTTAAAGACTTTTGAGGGCCTTCTCTTATTTTCAAGGCTTAATATGAGGAACTAAGGCTTAACACTTGCAAAGGAGGAAGGTATGAGTGGTAATGGACTCACATAGATTGCAAAATGTCAAGGTGACAATTTTTAGTGCAACAGATTGCCCCCTAAAGTGCGAAGTCTGTAATAGATGAAGATACAGTCTGTCATTTATTAAGAGTGAAGTACTTTATCATTTCAAGGATCATCCTGTGGACACCCCAGTCGGAACCTGTAAAAACATTCAATGCAATATATATATATATATATATATATATATATATATATATATATAGATATATATATATATATATAGACATATCATCGCTGAGGTAGGAATTCCCATACTCAGATCAAACTGACTAGAAAACTGACTATACTGTTCTGATATAGGAACGATCTTGCAATACATCAAGAGTATAGACATGTGTAGACACAGTATGGATGCAAAAATATGTTTATGAATAGTCCACTGTATAATGAATAACAAAATTCCTCGCAGCCTGGATAGTAGAAACTAGATCCAGGGTATTGATTTCTGCCTCTTAAACTAGTACGATTCTATCCATGTGAATGAATGTGTCAAAGTTGAACATGGTAGAAACCACTTTATTACTAGTCAATGATGTGAACTGTTAACAAGTGTGAGAGAAACCACCAGTAATGTCAATGGCTCTCAAAGTACCCAGTACAATCAATGAAATGTGAATAAATGAGTTGAAGTCGAACATGTCATAGAATCATTCGATCGAAGGTCAATGATGTAACCTATCATCGAAGACGAGAAAACTGCCATTAGGGCATGCAACTTTCAAGGTACTGATGATTTCTAGATCAAATTCCTAGATAATGAGCTGAAGTCGATAGAAAGTGATCCGTCGTAGGCAAGCCCACAACACGAAATCATAGATCAAGTTTTGAAGAAATATATTGACAAGGACTGACTCAGGGATGCTCAAAATGGATGACAGATATTTTGTAGATGAATCGTTTGTTTGAACTATTCCCTTGAACACATAACGACACTGCAGATGGCTTGGTGACAATTGACCCAAAGCTAATACCCAAAAACAGGCTGGAGACTTTCACTGTGTTTTGATTAACTGTTAGGCAAAGGATTTTCCCAACCCAGGTGAACAAAAAGTGTCATGTTCAAGAGTGGTGAACGTCTTTTTACAAAACAAAGTGTAACAAATTGGTTCATTTTTCTCTCTTTTCCCCCACCATTTCTGGCAAGTACCTCTTTATTTTTGACAAGCTTGAGGAGGATAACATTTGCTTGCTTATAAGCTCATCCTTCGGATGAGTCCAACTTAGTTTAAAATTTGAACCCTAAGAAGGAGTGGTTCGTTCCTATTTGAAATTAAATAGGTCCTTTACTGTTAAATTATAATGAGTCCAGTATAGGAAAACTCAGTTTTTTTCAATTTTAGGGAGTTAGAAGAAAAACTTAAGAAAACTCCATGGGGGTACTTTTTCATAAAATAATCCCTTAGGCCCAAAAAAAGATAAAATAATACAAAAGGGATGACTTTTCAATACTTTAATGAGCTGAAAAAGACAAGCGCTCGACAATCATTTCATATTTAACGAGTCTGAAAAGGGTTTAAAGAGGACTCTAGTCTCGTCATGGTGACGAGTCCAATGTCGTCAGGGTTTAATGAGTCCGACATAGGAAAAACTTGGAATCTTTTTCATATTTAGAGAGTTTGAAAAAGTCATGGAAAAGAAAACTCCAGGGGGGTCCTTTTTCATAAATTTGTGTCCCTCAAGCCCGAAAAGTATAAAATAATACTCAAGAGAACCGCTTGACCATTACGATCAAGGAGTACTTTTCATAATTAGTGGCTCCGATCTGAAAAAATAAAAAAGTGATCAAAGAGACGTCGTTTCGTAACCAGTATCGAACCTGAAACGACAAAAGTCTGGCGATCTTTTCATGTTTATACAGTCAGAAAAGAGCTAAAAGTGGACCGCCTTTTATTTCGTTTAACGAGTCAAAAGGAAAAAACTCGGTAATCTTTTCATATTTTACGAGTCTGAAAAGAGCTTAAAGAAGACTCGTCCTAGAGGAATGAGTGGTATAAAGGGTAGCAACTGGTTCTGGAAATGGTGGAACTGCTTAAAACATGTAATGGTCAAGAGGCTAGCTAATAAAACCTCTCATCGCTGCGGTCCCTCAGGAAAGGAAAAACAACCAAGTGAAAGCATATGATCAGCCAAAAAAATGGTGGCGGTGGAATGAAAACAACCAAGGCTCATCTAGCAGAATTTAGCAGATAAAAATGGCAATCACGAGATCTAAATCGGGTATGGGTTCATTTTTACACAAGCTTGAACCATGGAGAACTCTGCTCAGATTTAGTTTCATATTTACACAAGCTTTAAATGAAAAACTATGCTTGTTATAATTTCGCATGCCCCCAACATAATGACTCAAATCAAGGTACATGCCCCCCAAGCTTCATTTCATTCAACGAGGTGGATCAAATGAAAGTTCACTTTCGAGATCTTGGAAAGACTTGACTTGGATTTTACAAGATCTTAATCAAAGACTTGATTTGGAAAGGGAGTTGTTTCATTTTTTAATGAGGTTGACACAGGAAAAGAACTATCCTCAAGACTCCTTGTTTCATTTTTTAACGAGCTTGACACAAGATAAGGAACTATGCTCATAACCCTTGATTCATTTTTTAATGAGCTTGACACAAGACAAGGAACTATGCTCACAACCCTTGATTCATTTTTTAACGAGCTTGACACAAGACAAAGAATTATGCTCCAGACACCCGGTTTCATTTTTTAACGAGGTTGACACAAGAACAAACTATCCTAGACCTTGATCAGGAATCAGAAAACGACTGTACAACCTGATATGAAATTTCAAAGGGACACAAAGGCATTGCGCCATCAAATGAATCCACCTCATAATCGGAAGGTACGATTCGAGGATCATCAAAAGTAACAATATTCGATGAAATCATATGCATAATTTTATTAGAAGGTGATACGTTAGGAGGAGGGAAGGAAGAAGGTCCTAGTAAACCAAAATCTTTAATCAAACCTACACTAACATCTTTGTAAGGGATAGTTGTTTTACCGATGTGCTGAATACTATCTGCAGAGATTGGTTCAGATGAGAAATAAGTTAGTTGGTCTATCGTAACGATCTTTCGGTTATGAGGAAACTTGATAAGCCGAGAGACCGATGAAATAATAGTAGTCATAGCATAAGACCAACTGCGACCCAAGAGAAGGTTCTAATCTAGAGGGGCATCAACCACTTCCACATCTAGATTTATGGTTTTGCCTTCGACCCGGGTAGGTAAATCCTGCAAAATACCAAAAGGATGGAACCCTCGGCCATAAAAATCTTTTAGAATTTTCGGAGACTAGTTGAGTGTGGGAGAACCAAGTGATTTCCAACACTAGATCAACATAATACACATAGAAGCCCCTTCATCAATCATAGTCCAAAAACAAGGTCTGTTTTCTACGAAAACTGGAATCTAGAAAGCCATTTGATGAGGTAGGTAGGGTGTACTATTCTCTAAATCGAATATTATTAGGTTGGGATCCTGAATATCGACAGCTCTTATAGCAAACAATAGTAATTTACGTTGTGTTGGGCATGACTGTAGCACTTCCAAAGCCGACATTGCTGGAGGGGAAATAGCTAAGTCTTCAACAATGTTGTAATTCTGAGCAGCTCTCACATGTGGATTGAAAGATGATTGAAGTACACCTTTAGCAGGCAGTTTGATTACTAAGTCAGGGTTGGGTTTCTTGATCTGTAGTGGATCGAAACAAGGAGGAGGTGTAGTTGAAGTGTTTGAATTAGAAGATTCTGCTTCTTTACCACCAACAAGATTTTTACTACCTTAATCTTGCGATCACATCGCAATCCTGACATGGGACATCATCATAATGGGTTCTTCTGAGGCATTTGAGGAAGAAGCAACGATCTTACTATCTTCAATAGGAGAAGGATCCTTCAAGACAGCATGTGTTTGAGAACCTTTGACGAATTTCGAAAACTCTACTCGATGTGGGCATTCTTTGGTAAAATGATCCTCATCACAAATGAAACAAGGATAGCGAGGTTTCCATTTTTCGTCACTAGATTCATTTCTATCCATTTTATCTTTTGAATTTTGTTTCTTTTCCTTCTTCCCTTTCTCTTTACTACCGGATTTGCTCGTAGATGAATCTATAACATGGACGTCGGCATAAACTTCAGTGGAAGAATCTCCTTTCGGGGAATTAGGTAAAGTTATTGTAGGAGAAGAATTCTTTGAAGACTTCTTCTTACTTTTAATACTAACTGAACCAATCATACCATCAACAGCATGAGACCCTAAAGGAGCTACAGTTGTTTGACCATGTTTTGAAATATCAGGGATTTTTTTCATGTAAAATACCTGACTGCGTATAGACGAGGTCAAGGTACTGAGCCTGAGAAATGACTTGATCTTCAGTGACAATTCCTCCCTTAGCTACATCTTCAACGATTTTAGGTAACAATGATTTAATGAACAATTCTGCTAAAATTTGATCCGGAATGAAAAATTTCACTAAACGCCTTCTACGTCGCCATTCATGAATATGATCAAAAATATATGTGGACTTGGATTGTTTCGGTGAAGTCAACAATTCCATGCCATTGTCATATCTGATAGGAAACTAAAAATGAGTTAAGAAAGCAGTGCCTAACTGATTGAAATTATTAAAAGAGGCTCGTGGTAACTCAATGTACCTTTCAACGGCAAGACCAATAAGAGTTCATTGAAAAATACGCAATCGAATTGAATCATCAATGATTGAATTAGATGCACACCAGAGGTGATAAGTCATAACATGATTCGATGGATCCTAACCTGACTTACCCTCGAATTTTGAGATATCAGTGGGCAACTTATTAGGCATTGGGGGCCAATACAGAAGATAGTAAATTGGATCGTTCGTAAGGCACGACAAATCAGGTAAATCCAAAGTTGCAATAAATGATAACTGACGGTTAAGGTCGCAAAAACCTTGAGTAATGAGACCAGCTCTAGGAGGAGGATATCTAGGATAACGTGGAATCGAATTTGCATTAGGAATGTCATAACCTCCTGGAAAACCAAGATTAACCGGACAAAACTAAAGTTGTTGATGTTGTTGATAAGTATAGCCAAGATATGGTTGATACTGATAAATTGGGTTTTGTATAGTAGGACTGAATTGGTACTGTCCCTGGTACGGTAGATAAGTGAATTGCAGTTGACTTGTAGCAATCGTACTCAGACCAGCTTGTCCTACAGGCATCTGGACTAAAGTCTCAACTATAGGTCCTGACTATGGCACGGAGACTTGAGGAGTTTGCACTGATGCAGGGATAGTAGAAACTGGAGCTACAGATACTCCATAAATAGATGTGGTAGGTTGAACGAAAGTTGCAGTAGTTGCAACAGTTTAAGGTGGAGTCTGAGGTGAGCTAGGACCAGGCTGTTGAACTAAACCAGGTGCAAGGGTTTGAACAGTAGGTTGCATAGGTTGCTGGGTTGGAAAAGAAATCAAAGGTTGTCTAGGTTGATTAGGTAACTGCAAATTAGGTTGAAAAGTTTGTTGAGTTTGAGACGGATCCCACACAATGTTCATTCCAGAGTATGGACCCACAAAAGTTTGTGCATATGGAGGACCATAAGCTGGTTGAATGTTGGGCTAATAATTAAGCAGTACATTTCCAGCTCCTTGTAAAAATGATTGATCAGAAGGCGGTTGGAAACCTTGAGTTGGGTACTGACCTTGAGGTTGATAACCGTGAGCCACGTACTGAAACTGGGGTTGACCTTGAGGTATTTACTAAGTCTGGGGTTGACCTTGGGGTATGTAGTGTCCTAAAGGTTGAAAACCTTGAGGTAGCCCTCCAAGAAGAAACTGACTACTTTGGGGTTGCCCCCGAGGCGATAACTGACTACCTTGAGGTTGCCCCCCACGCGATAACTGACTACCTTGGGATTGCCCCCCAAGCGGTAACTGACTACCTTGGGATTGCCCCCCAGGCAGTAACTGACTACTTTGAGGTTGAGGATTTGGAATACTACCAGACATCATAAGAATTTCCTCTGCATTCAACGTTTGAGTTCCATTACTACCAGGTGATAACTTATGTTCAGCCGGTCGAGGAATTGCTCTTGAAAAAGTACCAGAGAGCGACTAGTAACTGAAGGAACAGAAGGACCGCCTGATAAAAATGTTTCTGGTGATTAGGAAAACATAGATGACTATCTTGACATGATCGATGAAGGATAATAACCTCTTGGTGTAGGATGAAAACAATCACACGCAAAAAAATAAAATTTCAATAAAAGCACCTAAAGTCTCTAAAGAAACAAACAATTGAATCACACGCCTAAAAAAATCTAAGAGTTCAAACCACACACAAACAATAACTTCTCGTACTAAAACACTAGTTGGTGATGAAATCCAACTTAGTAGAAGTTTAATACAGAAAGGGTGGTTGGAACAGTTACCCCGACAACCTGCTTAATGAAACAGACTGGCACAAGTTTCTTCACAAAACCATCTCGAGTGAAGAGAACCCCCCAGAGAGTCCAAGTGAGTCTAGTCGACGTCTGCTCCAGGTACAATGAGATCCGTCCTTCACCATCACCTTAGGAAATAATCTTAAGTTTATGGACACTAAGGTTACCAACAACAACAAATACAACTGGGGGAACAATCTACAATCCGATCTATGCACAAGGGCAGAGTAACAAAGCTTAATCCCCTTGAAGGCTCCTCGACATGATCAATCCGAGGTTTACCATTTATAATATGCGCAAATCTTCTATATTTCCAAATGAAAGAGACTTGATTGTCTCAAAGGTTCGTTCATGATCTCGTGACTGATTCCTTTAAGAGAAGCTTCCGAGAATGTATTAATTACAATTGGATTTATTTCCTACCGCAAGATGTATCTACTTGTTTGTTTTAACTATCTTGGAGAGTTAATTACTCCTTACTCCAAGATACTAGCCTAAGCTATATTGGTGATAAGAGCCCTAGAAATAAAAAAGATTACTAGATCAATTTAAATTTAAGTCAATAGGTATGGAAATGAAACTTTGATGGTTTGAAGACTCGACTCCAAAAACACTAAAAAATGCACCTAAAATGATAAGCCATTCATTTTTCTTTCAATGAAATTCTAGCTAAAAGAAAGAGTTCGAGAATGCGATTCTTTAAGAAACAATTCTTTCTTTCAACATGGAAATGGAAAGAAAATCTTTTTGTCTTTTCAATAAGAACTCAAAACGAGACTAATAATTAATGCTCACAATAAATCCCTTTCCCTTTTCAAAACTCGAAACTACAAGAAAAACAATTTGATTCAAAAGAGATCTACAAGTTCTAGAAAAGCACTCAAAACTACCAAAACTAATTTTGAGATCTAAAAACTTTAAAATCTAAATTGAATAAAAGCTTCAATTCTTTTTTATTACATTTTACTTAGTTTTTCAGTAAACTAAGGATTCATTTGTTCAGAATATCAAACCAATCAAAAAACATCTAGATATGTTTTCTTTTGTAAAAAATGATATTCAGAACTTATAACAAAGTTTGTTCAAAGATTTGCAACGAGAAAACTGAATCTATTTCTCACAAAGGATAGATTTCACAACCAAGTTAGACTCATCAAGAAGACAAAAAGACACCAGGGTAATCTAAGGTTTCTCAAGCTTCTGATCTTTGAGTCACTACAGAGACCAAGTGAAAACCACTCCAAACATGAAAACTTCTAGAAAGTCATATAAAACAAAAATACTATCAGAACTCATGCACAAGAGGTTTTTGACAGGAAAAACATAGATCTGGGTAGACCCTAAAACTTCTAAGTCAAACCTAAACCTAACTGGAAAAAGGTATTTTAGGTTTTTCAAAAAAGAAAATTACAGGGTCTGCAAGCTCCAGAAGTAACAGGTGCGGTCTCACTCTATTTACTAAAGGAAAAGTACGGAGATTCCCGCACTGTCATGAAGAGAAAGTGCAGTCCCCTCAAAAATTTGAAAAAAAACAAAAAATACTCCCAGATTTAAAAACTACCGAAGCCAGTATACATCAATCCAAAACCAGAAATGAAAACAATTCTCTCAAGTCAAAACAAAGGAAAACCAAAAACCAAATTCATTCCCCAGCGAAGTCGCCAATTTGTTGGCCGGATAAATCGATCTTGCGGACAATGCCAATCTCCCTAGTATCATGAGATAGTCTAGCAGCAAACAGACAAACAAACTTATCTTTCTCTAAACATATGCGACTTACAAATAAATACTACAAAGATGTTAAGATCCTACCTCAGATCCAACGTTTATTCATTGTAGTCATCCCTCAATCGTTCGAAAGGGTTATCTTTAAAAACCTGCAATCACAAACAAGCAAACATTAAATAGCACCTACATAGAAAATATCATAAATCATGTCTATTATGGTGATCAAGGAATCCATAAAATAAACCATAAATGAACAACTTATTGAGAAAAACAGACTTATTTGTATTAAATTTGAAGTATAAGAACCTTACAACCTTTTCAGCCTTGATGTTGAACGAGCTCTTCTTGGGGTCCGAAACAGGAATTTCCTTTACTTTGACAAGCCTTGCACTCTTCCAAATGAGATCTTAGAGGTATGTAATCTCTCCTCATAAAAGCTCAACTAAAGAAGACTAAGTTCCAGCAGCATTTCACCTCAAAAATATTCAGCTTTCAACCTCCCAAGTAACCAGCCCAATGCTTCATTTTATAGTGTAGACGAGGAGGTTATGGGTCCACCTAGGAAGGGATAGAATCCTCCTTTAAAGGGATAAGCTCCTAGCATCAAGGGGTTAGCTCCTTAAGGTATGGAGTGCATGAACCTTAAGAGAGCGAACTTGCCACCTCAAGATTCCTTCCAGAAGCTTCTAGAAATGACTAGAAGTGAGTTTCTTAGAATGTACTTGTGCCTTTTTAACTTTTACAGGGGTCTGCACCCATAACACAGAGAAAGTGCGGTCAGGTGCGCAAGAGACTTGACCATTAGGTGCAGGACCGCAGGTAATGCAAAGAGAAAGTGCGGAACCAGAGTTTTAAAGAGGGCTTTCTCTTATTTTCAAGGCTTGATATGAGGAACTGAGGCTTAAGACTTGCAAAGGAGGAAAGTATGAGTGGTAATGGACTCATATAGATTGCAGAATGTCAAGGTGACAATTTTTAGTGCAACAAGCACCATCGCTTCCAAGTTTGTTACGAACTACCGGGTTGATAAAAGTAAATTAGGAAGTCGAGGAGTTGCAGCATTATTGCTACAATACTGATGCTCACCAGATGTCAGCAATGAAAACGCTTGGCTCACCGATGTGGTGGTTATCTTCTGTATATATTTCTCTTAACGATGGTGGGTTTACAAACCCTGTAACGCTTAGTATGTTATCGCTTATCTATAGTAAAACCTCTAAAAACCATGCCGGTTCACAAATTGTCTTAGCGAATTTTGATTACATGCCAAAAACCTGGTTGCCAACTCTGGCTCTGAGAGAAATGGTACTCTGATGGCACTCAATGCGGAATTTTCACACGTGTATGGAAGAGATTTTTTAAAAACAATTCAAGAATGTGAAATGGATTCACCTTTACCACTCACACGCCCACCAATAATTTTGATCATGCAAAAAAAAAAAGCTAAATTAAAAATCTTGAATCCACAGTAAGACAGCTTGAAAGCACAAATGATTCCACTTACAAAGATGAGGTTGTATTTGAAGCCGAGCTTGATGCTCATAAGCACAAATGTAAATATTTCAAATATGAAATTTCTCATAAGATACACCATTTTTTTAGGTCTCATAAGCATACCTTATGATTTTTACTTTTCATGAGTCACATACGTAAATATCACATAAGCCAATCACTTTGTGAAAATTCTCTTAAGGGCATGCAAAAATACTTTTCATGAGATGGCAATGTGATTTTTCATGCTTTAATTTTTTAATGGGAGGCTGACACATGTATCACTTCTGAGACCTACGATGATTCAAAAACTTCTCGTGCAATAACTTAGCTGTGAAATAGATGGACCTAGCAGGTCATTGGAATTAGATTCTCCAACTCTCCCCCTTAATTACAACCACACAAACTTAAACTAAGATGTGTGATGGTCTAAGTCTCAGCGAGGCTTACAATTAAAAAAAAAAAAACAGGAGTTGGATTTCCTTTTGTTTTTCTTTTCTTCCATATCCCGTATCCTCTAAATTGCTTCAATTTTGTCTTTTCATTGTTGGTTTCAAAATTTTGTTTCTTCATTTGTTGGTGCAACTCTTCCATTGTTTCGGGCTTTCTGAGCATGACCTCGATTTCTTCAAAAATAAGCATGTATGTGGACTTCCGCCACATGTCATCATATGTTGTGTGCTTTTGATCGTCAATATTCTACTTCAACATAAGCTTATAATAAAAATTTATCTCTTGATAACTCCACTTTGTGAAAATATCATTAATGTTTTCATCATCCATGTTGTCTTCAAAATTCGTTTTTGCAACTGCTGTGTAGACATTATCAAGACATGGTGTTGCAAACCATGATTGAGTGAATCCTAATTCATATTCAAATGTTGTTGCTCCTTAATGGTCACTGCTAACATCTGCAGATTCAAAATCAAGGTTATGTTTAAAAATATTTGTAGAATCATATTCTTTCTACACTACAATGAGAGATTTCTCTTCTCGCGCTTCCTTCTTTGCATTTGTCGCTTCCACTTCTTTGCTAACTTCTACTGCTTCAAAGAGGTTTTATTCCACTTGATTTTAAGAGCTAAGTGGGTTTCTCTCACCAAATAAGAGTTTATCAACAAGATGTCTTCATTGCATCATATGCAACCATTCATCATTAACCAACTGGTCTTCATGAAACTTAATATGATAAAATTGAATTGTTGGATTCACCATAACACCCGATGCTTCAATGGCGGTTTCATTTTCATCAACAAGCACTGTTGTTAGATTTTCCAAATCCTCATCCACTTGGGGTTGTGCACATTGGGATTCAAGATCATCTGTGTGCTCTTTCTCTGTTTTTTCTACGATTTTTTCACAGTTGCGATCCACTTGTGGTTGAGGCGTATCCTTATCTCAATCGTTGGTTGAGGGGTATCCTTCTCTCGATCGCTGATTCAATGAATATCTAAAAATCATATGGACCTTAGTGCGGTCAATTATTGGACTACGCCCATGTCCGTCTGATTGCCAAATATTCGAAGAATCAACAATCGAGATAATTCAGAGGTGGTTGAGCATAGTGGGATTCACCCAAATCTCTTTCTTACATTTGATTACTCCCCGATACACCAAAATTCTTCTCAAGGGTCTCCCAAGCCTCCTTGGTTGAGTTTTGCCTGCTCACTTCCAAACCTTTCAAACATTCCTCAAACTCTCTTGTTGTTCCTTTGACTTTCCTAGCCTCTTGGCTTTTCCCATTTTTTGAGCGGTTGTTGATTGCGGCTCCACAATAAAATCGACCTGTAGACATCGCAGCTAACTGCAATAAAACCGCCTCTATGACGGCTTCTATGTTGGTTGGATTCCACAAAAAACGAGTCTACAAATTCTCTGCAAAGACAATGCTCGCACAAAAAACTTTCACAAATCCCTCTTCCATTTGTTTTTATTAAAAAGAATATTTTAATGCTCAAAACTCATTTAACAACGCCATCCTCCTTTTTATAATAGACCCATTTTTTTAGTTTTGATTATCTTCTTTTTCTTTTTTAAGAGATCCCCTTTTTATAAAAACTAGATAGAAAGCCCTTTTTACAAAACATTCCTCCTTTTTGTGAAAAAGAACATAGCGTACATGTCATAGGCATAAGGTCAAAACACACATATTCGTAAATATTTTTCACGTGAGAGAAATGATCAATGGACAGAGATGGAAGGTTCACCATAAGAAGGTCTTGTTGACTTTTCCTTCATAGTGCTTCGGCTTCGCACGCGCGCTTTGTGCCTGGACCTCCCAATCAAATTCCCTGCCTTCAACTTGTCATCGTCGACCCTTACGTTGGCCTTTTGTACCGTTTGGAAATTTATGGGGCTAACACATTAGTGCTGCCACAATCAAATTCCCTGCTTTCAACTTGTCATCGCCGACCCTTACGCTGGCCTTTTTTACCTTTTGGAAATTTATGGGGCTAACACATTAGTGCTGCCACAACGTGAGTTTTACCCACTGTTTCCTCTCAGCGCACTTTTTGACCGAGGACGGACGCTTTGATTATTGTAGTTACCCTTCTCCATGGTATTGTCAATTTTTTTTAAATAAAATTAAATAGCTTGTAGCGATTCTGAGGTGTGAGGTGTGTTAGTGTGGTTCCCCATCACGAAGTCTTCAAAAAGAAACATTCAGACTCTCTTTGCGCGGAACACAACAATCCCTCTTCTGGTTTTCAATGAATCTCTATTTGTAGGGAACACTAAGGCTTCACTAGCACCCTCACTGGATTCTTGATTTGTGATGCTCTCAAAAAGAATGAAGTGAATCCTAAATTCTCATTATTCAATAAGAATTAAATAGATCACATAGAAAACACCATTATAATTAATGACTGGAGCGAAACTCTGCACTAAACATAACTCCATTAAACTAAAATAGACTACGACACACAAATAATGGTGTTAAAAAGCTTTGACAGATAATATTTACACATTGGGACCAAAAACCGAAAACAGGTATACAACATTCTAGACATTATTAGCCAGCGTGCGTTCTTATGCATTTGTACACCATCGCCTTTGGCTAAAATCTTTTCGTCGATTGCTCAACCTATGACTCTCCTGGGTCGAATGATTTCCCGCTCTCCTTGTGGGCATGGATTGATCCATACTTAGGCTAACGCTTCACAGATGGCGAGAAAAGGGTCGTTCTGAGGTTTGGCATAAGGAAGGTTAATGTAAGGTTAGGCGGAGGCCCTTGTTTAGTGTATGGATGCAGGGAGGCTCCCTGGAAAACCCTAATAATAACGCTCTAATGAGCTGGAAATGCACTTAGAACTTTCTCCAATTCATCTATTCCCAATTCTATTGTCTGTGTTCCTTCTCCGTTGGGATAGTGATAGAGCACCCCGTGTTAATTCCTAACGTTCCCCCTGTTAAAATTTTGATGTCCGATTCCAAAAATAGAAACTCTCTTTTAAAAACTCTATATTTGTATAATCGAAATAATTAATTAAACCAGAGTCCAGTCACAAAATACGCAAATGTTTAACCATTGATATCAAATATAATGCATGACTTGTAATGATATTACAATATAAACGAGGAACCAAAAGTTGCCTGCCAACAGAAAAAAGTTGAAGTTGAGAGAAAAAATTTTTGTTGCGAACAAAAAAGTTGGATGGAGAGTAATATGATGAGAATCTTTGTTTGATATCTTGAATTTTGAACCCTAATATTGGATTGATCTTGCTCTTTACCGACAGTGGTTGCATGATTAATTCTAGGAATCATTCCAAATCACTTACAAAACAGAGCATAAATGTTAGGAACATGGATGAAATTGCACTCTTTGAGACGTTGGATTATGATATGTTGGGAATTTTCTATTTAATTCCAAAACAAATTAACTGAACAGAGGATAATACTCTGTTTTTACAGAGGATAATTGTTTACTGGAGAACAGAGTTTCAGCAACACAAAAAAAACTTGTATTTATTAACAAGAAACTAACTTTTACATAAATTTTCCTCCAATAGAGGGATTACAACAGGAATGCTTCAAATGCAGTTCCAAGAAAACCTTCACTGTCTCTCAAAAAAGAAATTACTCTGTTTGAGCTGTATATTTTTACACTGTTGTTGTGTGTAAAAACAAAACACTTTGTTTCTTCTGAAAAACACTTTGTTTTTTCTGGAAAACAAGACACTGTTGTGTACATTTTCACTCCTACATTTTCACATTACATTTCAACAAAATAACAACAACATACCATACGCGCTGCTACGTATATATTTTCTCAACAAAACAAATTACATTTCGCCAAAGAAAACATTCAAACTGCTATGTGAAAATTATTCACTTGTGCACTGATGCGTGCTTCCCTTTTGATTTTGACAAACAACTCCTCTCGCAATGTTGTGCCTCTTCTACCCAGTCTTTGACTCTACACTGTTGCTTCCCTTTTGATTTCGACAAACAACAACTCTCGCACTGTTGTGCCTCACTTCTACCCACTCTTTGACTCTACACTGCTGTGTAAAAAAAAAACTTGCATATGCGCTGCTGTGCGCTCCCTTTCTCTTCTCAACAAAGAACAAAAACTTAAATTTCAATCTCTGCACTTCTGTGAATAAAAGTCTCATTCATGAGCTCGTGCTGTTGCGCGGTTCAGTGCTGCTCCCTTCCTTTTTTTTTCTTACAAAAAAAGAACTATAAACTTTGTTTTACTTTTACCCTAAAACGAACAACTCCCGTGCATTAAGACTTTACCAACATTTAATGACTGAAGTACATTTCCTCAATTACTTGGGTATGGAGATAACCCCGTGCATTAAGACTTTACCAACATTTACTGACCGAAGTACATTTCCTCAATTACTTGGGTATGGAGATAAATTAATTTCTGGAACGAATGTTCAATGTGCGAACTACAATGTACGTTGCATTAAAACAAAACATGCTCCCGCTATCATAACTGTTAATCTGCTGGTCAATGTCGCACAGACTTTTCTGCCGATCTTTATGCTCCAGGGAAAACTGCTCTGACAAAACCACTGTCCACGTGTACGCGGCTGATTGTAATCGCTGCCCCCCCCCCCCCCGAGGAAAACCACCTCTCGGTGAAAAGCGGTGCAATGGGAGTACTGGCGGTTTTGAAAAAACAGTACACTGCCGCTGTTCAATTGTGGCTGCAGTTGAAATTACAATTTCAACATGATACAGAATGAATGAATAAATAAGTCAGTTGAGGATGCCGCAAACTTTCCTGATCTCTCCCTGCGACCCAGTCAACACGTCTATTGCGCCCATTTTCACCATCGCTCTCCCAAACTTCTTTCTCCAAATGGACGGATACTTGGAGTTTATCTTCACCATTCTCGCTGTCGATGGATTGGACATCAACGTTTGATCAGAGGGCAACACTCCACGCTTTGCTCGAAGACCCAAGTAATATTTCTCATCCAAACATGTGGGCGTCAGGGAATCCAAGGGAACGGTGGTGGGGTCAGAGTTTGAATTGGATTTTGTATCGGGCATTTGACTTTGAGCGACGAAGCGAATGGAGGGTCCATACTGGGGTCCTGATGACCCGTTCCACTGAAATTGTAAAGCATATCTGCACTGAACGAAGAGAAATGTGAAACCCCAATCGAGTGAGCCCCTGCAAAATTATATAATTATAATTATTGGAAGATTAAAACATGAACACGATGATGGGATGCCTGCATCCGTTCAATCGAATCACACAACCATACCATATGGATGCTTGTAATAGCTACATGAGAGAGTGACCATGTCTTCCTGTGACAGATTTTGCAGCGAAACTTTGTAAATGTGTTAGAAAACCTGCACAGATGAATCTAGCTAGTAAAGGTTGAACACACAACTTTGTAGAGAAAAAACACTAAAAGAAAATCGAAAGAAGAAAAGAATGATTCATTCGAAAATATGTTACAATGCTCATGATATAGCATCACTCGGTGAAGATCCCAAGGTAATGCACTATAGTCGTGATCAATGAGAAGACTCAACACCTACAACAAGTTCCGGAGATAACTAGTCAGTTGCGGAGTTAAAGAAGGAGCAAATCAAGGAGTAAATCATGCAAAAGGGATCGTGCATGCAATCCCATGCTCTAACTAAGAGTCCGCATGTAAGTGTGTAGTAGTTCCAACATGCAAAAGGAATCTTGCATGCAGTCACATGCTCTAACTAAGAGTCTGCATGTAGGTGTGTAGTAGTTCCAACACCCCCCCTGAACACCACTATGGGGAAAAATAGAAAATGGGCCCCGGCAACTAAGGCCAAAGGTCACCCAAAATACAGTGCAACTTGTACTAAAATTGAGGAAAGAGGGAAAACCTCGTGGGAAAAATCCCCCCTCAAAATACAATGTAATCAAAAGAGAAGAGGAAGAAAAATACAGTTGCTAAGCAATCGTGTCCTTCGCTCCAAGATGATCACGCAAAGAGCGAAACTTCTGCTCAGTGAATGTCGTGGTGAAGATGTCTGCAGTCTGTTCTGATGAAGGACAGAACTGCAAATCAATGACCCGATCATGTACTAAGTCTCTGATGTAGTGCATATGGATCTCTATGTGCTTCATCCACTGCCGCTGTACTGGATCCCTACAAAATTTGAGAGTGCTCTGGTTGTCACACCAGATGACAATGGGCTGGTGGAACTGGATTCCCAACTCAGTGAGGAAGTATTGTAGCCACAGAGCCATAATGGTGATGTTGACTACTCCTCGGTACTCACCCTGAGCTGAAGAGAGAGCAATAGCAGCCTGCTTCTTGCTCGACCAATAGATAGGGCTAGATCCTAGACTGAGTGAATATCCGGAGGTGGACTTGCGATCAATGTTGTCTAGCGCCCAATCAGAATCTGTGAAGCCAAGGAGATTCAATGCAGTGCCTGCTGCATAGTGAATCCCGAAGGTGATGGTGCCCTGCACATATCGGAGGATGCTCTTGGCAGCATTCCAGTGTAGCTCATGCGACTCGTGCATGTATCTGGAAACTACACCTACTGCGTATGAGAGATCTGGTCTGGAGTGGGTGAGGTACAATAAGCTCCCCACTAGCTGTCGGTAGAGAGTGCTGTCAACTAATGGAGTGTAACCTCCATCCTCAAGGCGGACCCCAGACAGAAAAGGAGTCGGTGCTGGCTTGCAGTTAGTCATGCGAAATCTCTTGAGGAGATCCCGTGCATACTTAGCCTGAGAGACTTTGATGCCTGTGGCATTCTGGCTGATCTCAAGACCAAGAAAGAAGTGTAATGGACCCATGTCCGTCATCAAGAACCTATCATGCAAGGCCTTCTTGACTGTAGCAATGGCTGAAGCCGAGCTGCCAGTGATTAGGAGATCATCTACATACAAAACTAAGATAAGAAGAGAGTCATGTGTCCTAAGTATGTAAACATTCGGATGAGACTTACATCTTTCAAAGTTTTGTGATAAGAGAAAAGAATTCATCTTCGCGTACCAAGCTCTCGGGGCTTGCTTAAGGCCGTAAAGAGATTTCTTCAGTCTGCAGACCAAAGATGAATCCTAAATGAAACCATGTGGCTGCTCCATGTAGATCTCCTCAGATAGGTCTCCGTGAAGAAAGGCATTCTTCACATCCATCTGATGTACTTCCCACCACTGGGCAGCCGCAATGTCAAGTGTAAGGCGTATGAAATCCATCTTTGCTACTGGAGCAAAGGTCTCATCATAATCAATGCCATGCACTTGTTGGAAGCCTTTGGCTACTAGCCTTTCTTTCCGTTTGGTGATTTGCCCATCTGCAGCACTCTTGGTCTTGTAGACCCATTTGCATCGGACAAGTTTCCTTCCTGAAGGAAGGGGGACCAGATCTCAAGTCTGGTTCTCGAGGAGGGAGTTATACTCCTCCTCCATGGCGGACTCCCAAGATGGATGCCCAGTAGCCTCAGCATAAGACTGTGGATCAGAATACTAAACCAAATGACAATGCCAGGAGGGCGATGGTTCAGTGGCAGTGAGGACAAGAGGAGGCTCAATAAACTTTGAGCTAGTCCTCTGTAGATCAGAATTATCCCCCACAAGACCATTTCTAGCAGCTGGTTGGTCTTGTGCATATATCTCACGTAAGCTCCTTGTTCTCTGATTTATGACAGGGGAATATGATTCACTGCTGGAAGCCCGATCTGGGCTTGGATGTGGATCATCATTTGCATGCACTAGATTTGTATCTGAAGACTCTGTCTTTGCATCTGCATGCTCTTCCTCGGCATCTGCATGATCTGTATCGGCATCTGAATGCACTGAGTCATCATCTCGGACATGAGGTAGATAAAAAGTGTCTGCATACGGCGCTTGAGGTGCATGCGAGAGACTTTCCTCAAATTTGACACTTCGCTCAATGATGAGCTTGTTCGTAGAGGGAATCACGAGTCGATATCCCTTCACACCATCAGGGTATCCAACAAATATGCACTCAATGCTCTGTGGATCAAGATCTTTCCTCTTTTCAGAGGGGATCCGGGCCCATGCTCGAGAGCCGAAAACACGAAGGTGAGTGACCTCTGGTTTAGTGCCGCTCCAAGCCTCAAAGGGGGTCTGGTCCTTGACAAACCTATGAGAAGATCTGTTCTAGATGTAGTTAACACAATTAAGTGCTTCGGCCCAAAGCTTATGAGGCAGTGACTTGGCATGCAACATGCAGGAAGCCATCTCTTTGAGAGATCGATTCTTTCTCTCAGCAACTCCGTTCTGCTGCGGAGTGTATGGAACTATATACTGCAACTGTATGTCGGACTGAAGGCAAAGGTTCTGAAGTGCTGTGTTAACATATTCCCCCCCATTGTCTGTACGGAGGGCTTTGATCTTTCTCTCTGACTGTGTCTCAACTAGTGCTTTGAAATCTTCAAAGTGCTCAAAAACTTCAGATTTGTTCCTGAGAAGATACACCCAAGTATACCATGAGAAATCATCAATAAATGTAAGCACATACCTTGCTTTGTTGATGGAAGGATGAGGAAAAGGCCCCATGAGATCACTATGGATCAGATCTAGAGGAGAGGATGCTCTGTGAGTCTTGCCGGTGTCAAACTTTTCTCTGGGATGTTTGCCAAGAACACACCCTTCACAAACTCCTTTGGAGAAACTGATATTTGGCAAGCCTTCCACCATCTCATTCTTGCTTAGCTGCTGCATATACCTGTAATTTAAGTGACCAAACCTCTCGTGCCAAAGCCTACTACTATCATTAGCATGTGTAAGCAATAAGGAGGATTCAAATTCAATAAATTCAGAAAATGTATACAGTCTGGCTCCATTGTTTACCTCAGCAGTTGCAATTTTGGCATTGCTATGTAGATCATATATGTTCACTGCATCTGGAGTGAATTCCACTCTTTCCAGTGCCGGAATGAGTGATCTGATAAACTGAAAGCAGCTTTACCGAATGTTTTGGAACATTAAGCACATCTTCAAAGCTTCCGTGTAAAAATTCCACTCTACCTTTTCCAGTGACCTCAATAGGTGAGTCATCTCCCATGAGGATGGGGGGTCCTTTGCATGCATCCAAAGAGGAATAGACTTCCTTTGCAGCAGCCATATGATGTGATGCACCAGAATCTATAATCCATGCATCAGGAGAAGAATTAATTGCAACTAAAGCATGAAAATTGTTACCTTTCCCGTGTGGCAGATCCTCAATTTTCTTCTTGGCGCCCTAAGGGATGTGGTCCCCAAGGTTGTGCTTCTGAAGGATTTCTGCCATTTGGTCAATTTGTTTCTTCATGCAAGAGGATTCTGGATGGAATCCTCTTTGACAGTAGGTGCATTTATTTCCTTTCTTCCCTTTCTCATTTCTCGAGCCGGAGGAGTCATTGAAGGGCTTGGTGTACCCTTCCTTCTTTAGATGGGAATGTGCTTTTCCTTTGTCTTTTTGCTGCTGATTTTTCTGATTTGAATCAGATCTGTGATTTTTATTGTGGCTGCCATCATGCACAGCAAGTGCATGTGCTTTTAGAGGTTTGATTTTCCCCATGCCAATGAGTTTATCTTGCTCAAAAATAAGGGACTCCATAAATTCTTTGAGAGAAGGCATAGTGTAGGATTTACCTATTGCGAGCCTTACTGAATGAAATGTAGACACAAAGACGGAGTATTCTGGTCCGAGCTTTGATATAATAGAGAGAACTTGGCGACTCTCCTCCTTGGATTTGTCAATTCCACAACCCTTGAGTTGCAGCAATAGATCATTATATTTGGTGAACAAATATTGAATTCTGTCATAGTTCCGTGGATCCAATGATAGCAACTCCACTTCGAGCAGATGTCCTTTCATCTCATCCTGTTTCCCTTAGAGCTCTTCAACCTTTTTCCAAATCTCATTGGGAGTATTGCAGGCAGATAGATGAATCTGCAACTATGGAGAGATGCACATGCATATGGATCCGTGGGCCTCATCCATACGGTTTTGGATTTCTCTATGGCTGAAGTGGGTTCCAGTTTTGTAGCCATGGTAATCATGTACAACCCTTTATGACGAAGGTATCGAGCCATTTGGTCCTTCCATTCATGATAGTTGTATGGTGTTAGGCTAGATGCTTTGGGAAACTCCATTTTTCTGTCAATCTTCGATCTCCAAGCTGTAATACTTGCAAAATAAAGTACTGGTGCGCCTTTTATCTAGCAACCTGTGGGATCTGATACCATGTAAATGTGTTAGAAAACCTGCAGACATGAATCTAGCTAGTAAAGGTTGAACACACAGCTTTGCAGAGCAAAAACACTAAAAGAAAATCGAAAGAAGAAAATAATGATTCATTCGAAAATATGTTACAATGCTCATGATATAGCATCACTGGTTGAAGATCCCAAGGTAATGCACTATAGTGGTGATCAATGAGAAAACTCAACACCTACAACAAGTTCCGGAGATAACTAGTTAGTTGGAGAGTTAAAGAAGGAGCAAATCAAGGAGTAACTCATGCAAAAGGGATCTTGCATGCAATCCTATGCTCTAACTAAGAGTCCGCATGTAAGTGTGTAGTAGTTCCAACATCCAAAAGGAATCTTGCAAAAGTAATCTTGCATGCAGTCACATGCTCTAACTAAGAGTCTCCATGTAGATGTGTAGTAGTTCCAACAAACTTTGTGTGAGCTGGTTTACATTGAATTGTGGAGGCGGTATGGGATGTCTGATGCTCGAGAGATCCTTCCGTCTCTTCGCCCTGCTTCTTCTGATTATTTCACTCTCACAAAGCAGTCATGAAAATTCATCCTGATAAGAGAAGGTGCAACGCCGGGATTTGCTTTCACGGCTTTCGCCGCAGCTGCGCTTACAATTGCCTCCGCCTCAGGGCACTTATGACGGTAGTAACCCACCTTTAATCCATTCGCATTCGCTGCTGTTATTACAAGAGGAGATGACACTGCGCCTAGTAATACAATTGCTACTACTAAATTAAGTAACCAGCGATCATGATCAATTGATCGATAATCCATTCGGATTATTGTCCTTAATTAGCTTCATCACCAGATAATTTATTGTCCTTTTAAAGAATCCCCAAATTTATTTGCAAATGCAAGGAATATCCAAACAACCACTTGTTTCCTGAGACTAAGGTCAATCTTCATATATGGCGTGGGGTACCTGGGTCAATATGCCATGCAACATATTTGACCAAAGTGAGGATGAGACGCTATATGAAGAGTTGAAGCAATCAGGAACCCTTCAACTCGGATCATCTGAGACGAAAGGGTCGCTGATGATGATAAAAGGATGGAAATGGTCGCAAGCAAATCCCATCCCTTCCCTTCCCTCGCACGGAAGGCGAGCGATTGGCGGGATGAATAGTTGCAGTGGCACACTCCGGCTACGTACAGCCCACCAATTTTGCTGTTCCACCTTTGACGTATTCAATGCATACTTCTTTGGGTGATGGGAATCAAATTTGAAGTCCTCCTACTCAGCCCTCATTCGCTTTTACGGAGTCTTCCCTTCATTTCCATGGACCATCCATGCAGAAAGCCGACCTGTCAATTTTGAAATGAACCAAATAATAATGATGGCTCTCCACAGTTAACATAACATCCGTTTCATATGTTAAATATATATATTCCTATTAACTATTATTATGTGAGATATAAGTCAAAGCGGTCATATGGTAATTTTTAAAAAGATTAATACCATTATAAAATTACTATCATTATCCTTAAATCTTCTTTATAACTTCATAAAGATAATTGTATTTTTAAATTTATATATATATATATATATATATATATATATACCAACCATTATAAAATTACTACCATTATCCTCAAATCTTGTTCATAAATTCGTAAGGATAATTATATTATTAAAATAAATAAATTGATATTATATGTTTTTTTACATCAATCAAATTGTATTGTATTGATATTAAAGATAATTATATTATTAAAATTTAAAAAAAGTTAGTTGATATTATATGATTTTTTACATTAATTAAATGGTAGGGATATTATATTAAATTCGGTTGATATTAATTATATTATTATTGGAAAGAAATGATATAATTATTATTGAATTAATAATATTGTTAGATTATTATTTATCGAAAACTTAATTAATTATCAAAATACAAATTATAAGTCATAAAATTATTAATTATTTATCAAATTATTTTAATTATTTATTAATTATATTATTATTCCTAAAATTGTGTATCAATTTACCTACTTAATTAATTATATATTTAATCGTAGTAATTAAAAAGTCTATTTGATTAATAATAATAATAATAATTTAACTTCGATGGAAAATTGGCACATGAGTAATTTATTGATGGAGAAACTATTCCTGGTGATTTGACCATTAAAGTTTTCCAAGGTTTACATACATTTAACCTAAAACATACTTTAAACTATTCTAAACATAGTGTTTTCTCTTCTCCTAACATATTTTCTAGTCATTTTTGCTTGAAATCCACCACAAATCTGTTGCAATGGTCTCTTTGAGTTACATCCTGTGCACAATCCAAAATCACATCCAAAATCACCAAGGGCTTTCGAGGGTGATGAACCTCTTTATGCATTCAAAAAAGCAATTCAAACAATAAAAAATTACAATCTCACCAAGAATTGTGTTGCTTGTAAAAATCTTTGAACATTTACAATATTGATGGTTTACTTTGTAGATCAATAACTGTGATGTTATCCATAATTCTTATTAACATAATAGTTGTATTGGTTAAGGGTGTTGTCACTTTGAGTGTAGTTGACTTTTGTTATCCATGGTTGACTATGGTGGACTACAGTTAAACTATTTAATAATCTCATTACTCTACGGTTGGTGTTAGGGAATGGTTACACCGAATGCAAAATATTGTTATTAGCGAATCTATGTTGCATTGTGTTCTTCATTAAAGCTTATGTATTACTTAACGTTGCAATTTTCTATAAGGGTTATGTTACATTCAGATGTTTGACGATGATTATGTGAACTTATAGAATTATTTATGGAAAACTTAATTAATCAGTTTGATGAATAACAAATACAAATTATAAATGATAAAGTTATAAATTTATTAACTATCCATTAAATTATTTCTGAAATCTTGATTATTTATTAATTACATCATTATTCACAAAATTGTACATCAATTTATCTAAACTTAAAAGTTAATTATATGTTTAATCATAGTAATTGAAAAATTTGATTTGATTAATAATAATCATGATGATGATGATGATTTAAGTTAGCTAACAAATTGGCACATAAGAAATTTATCAATTGGAAAGCTACTTTTAATGTTTTGACTATTAGAGTTTCCCAAGTTTTGCATACATTTGACCTAAAACACAGTGTAAACTATTCTACATGTTTTCTCTCGAGTCCTAACATTTGTTCTAGTCAATTTTGCTTGAAATCGAGCACGGATTTGTTGCAACGGTATGTTTGAGTTACATTGTGTGCACAACACAAAATCCCTAATGGATCTTCAGGGCTTTGAATCCGTTTATTCATTCAAAAGAATAATTTAAGTAATGAAGCATTACAACCCCACAAGGAATTGTGTCGTTGAGTTTCAGTGTAAAAAGAAATTATGTTGAACATTTAGAATATCAATGGTTTATTATGTATATCAATAACCAAGATGTTATCGATAATTGTTATTAACATACTAGCTGTATTGGTTAAGGGTTTCGTCACATTTTCTCTGGTTGACTTTCTTTACCCTTGGTTGACTATGGTGGACTGTGTTGCATGCCAAATATTGTTATTAGAAAAGCTATGTTGGATTGTGTTCTTCATTAAAGGTTATGTAGCACTTTTCGTTGCAATTTTCTTGAAGGGTTATGTTACATTACGATGTTTGCCAATGGTTATGTGTCATCATAATATTTATCTTTATTCATTTACATTGGACTGCAATGCTTCTCTATGGTTATATCACGTTGTGATGTTTATCAATGGTTGTGCTATAATACTATGATATTGTTCAACTGCTATGCTGCATTATGAGGTTCCTCAAAGGTTTTAAATAATTCTAACAATTGATGTGTAACACAAGTATGAAACGGTGCGCTGCAACACACTATATATGTCCATTACTAATTGTTTACTATGGTTGACTTTTTTTCCATAGTTTGATTGTCACTCACATCAACTAACTATAGTTAAGTGTGGACAAATTTGATTGAATTTTGTCGAGTGAGGTTAAATGTGGCTTTCTATCACCGACCACAATGGATTACGGTTAACCATCATGGATTTTATTTATGCCACATTTTGGCATTCATCTTGGATTACTTATACTCAACTTTTATGTTCTTGAATGGTTATGCTGCAATGTGGCTTTCATAATTTAAGGTTTATTCTATATTAGGTTTGGTTGTCTCTGGTAGGGCACCGTGAACCATATTTGAAAATACGTAATAATAATATCACTTGGTGCTTTATGTTATTTTATGTTTGTGTCACACCGCAATATTGTTCATAACTCACTTATCTATAATGTGACTTTTGTCCTCAATGGTTTTGTTGCATTTCAGCATTCATCAAAGGTTACATTATATTCGATTTTCTTAAAGGGACATATTGCATTGTGAGATTCCCAATACCATTTATTCTTTATTAAGGATATAAGTGCTTCTTGAGACGACCTAATTTGCCTTACTTTTTTCTTTTATATTATAGCTTTTATTTTAATGTTTTGAGATTTTTCCTCACTCTCATATGATGAATTAATTGACATATAGAGGAACTATAATGTAACCTTATCTGACTGCGATTAATCGATTCAAGTGAAATTGACACTATAATTTAGGAGAACATAATTAAGCATGCAAATACAACCACACATATGAAAATTTGATTTCTTCATAGCATAAACCATAATAAATCGACATGTGCAAAAGTAAATAGAGAGCACATATCTCTCCAAAATTTATGCACCAACTAACTACATAACAAGTATATTCCAGCCAAACAAAGAATCCTTGATGCACATAATCTATCTCCATAAGAGGCCATCCCTAAGCTATGGTTATGAATCCAAAAGGGTGAATTTGCATATGGTTATATGTATTTCCCTTAAGGGGGCTTGATTACAAGGTCCATAGTCATTTTTCTACCTATAGTAGTCCTGATCCATGGACCTCTTTCCCCATATTAGCTTACAAAATTCCATAGAAGGTTAGTGGCCATATTATAAACGATAAATTTATAAAATCATTAATTATTAGTCAAATTTTCTCTAAAACATTGATCATTTCTTAATTATATTTTTAGTCCTAAAATTGTACGTCATATTATCTAGCGTTAATAGTTAACTATGCATTTAATTAGATTAATTAAAATTTTGGTTAAATTAATAATAATAATAACAATAATTTAAGTTAGATGAAAAATTTGCACATTAGAAAATTGCTGATGGAAAAAGGACCCATAGCGACTCGACCATCAAATTCTACCAATGTTTACATGCATTTCACATAAAACATACTGAAAACTATTCTATGTGTCTTCCATTTTCCTAACCTGTTTTCTAGTCAATTTAGTCGGGCATGAATTTGTTGGAATGGTAGGCTTGAGTTACATCCCTTTGTGCATTGAAAAATGAAACTTAAGGAATGAAAAATTACAGTCTCACCAAGAATTATGTCACTAAATTTCAATGAGAAAGGAGAAATCGTTGAACATTTACAATAATGTTTGTTTATTTGGTATCTGGATAACCAAGATAATATCAATAGTTATTAACAACACATTACTTGTATTGTTAAGAATTATAGTCCCGCAATGCAATATGAGGTCATAAATTTAGGCACCGAAGGGGATCCTAAAAATATAATTTTGGGAATGGGATATACTCCCATGGAAAGATCTTCATTCATCCACTTATTCAAAGATTAAAATAATATATTTGCAAGGAGTTATCAAGGTTTTAAAAACTTTGATGTGAAGATCATCCAACATGTCATACTTATGAAGGACTCTGCTAAACCAATTAAAAAAAACTATGGAAAATCCACCCTTCCCTAGAGCCAATGGTCAAGAAGGAACTGAACAAGATTTTGGTTGCAAACATCATTTTTTGCGTCATGCACACTAGATGGGTCACTAGTGTTTTTCAAATCAGAAAATAGAATGGTAATATCTTACTACGTGTAGATTTTAGAAATCTAAACAGAGATTGATCTAAAGATAATTATACATTTCCTTCCTATAGAGCAAATCCTTCAATATGTGGATGTATCTAAAATGTTTTTCCTACTAGATGCCTTTTTGGGATATAGAAAAATTTATTTTCACGCCCTCATCAACTCAATACCTTTTTTAGGCCAAACTGGGGAACATATGCTTATGGAAAGATGCCCTTCACCCTCATTAATTATGGAGCTACTTTCCAAATCGAAATAGATATCGCCTTCGAAGGAGTGATCAACGAAAGAGTGGTTGTGTACCTTGGTGACGTGGCAATATATTTGAAGAAGAGGGAAGACCATTTTTCCTACTTGACACCTATTATGGTTGACCTAGTAAGTTTTGGTCAACCTAACATCATTGTATCTCATTGAACATGGTAAGAAACATGGCCTCTCATTCAATAGGGCTGGGATGACAACATTTTTCCAAAGATTGCAGCAGTAGCCAGATCCTGAGAAGCATGGAAAATTCTAGAGATGACATAGAGTGGAAGGAGGAGAAATGTTGATCGACATCGAGTTGGGCAAAATAACATTGCAATCGTTAAGATTTTGATATCTCTGGAATAATTCGAGGAATTTTGTAAGAGAATGCCAAAGCAAAGGGGCATAAACGAGACATGGACATGACATTTTTCCTTGCTAATACAATAAAACAAGTTGGAGAAATTGCAAAAAAAACAGTTATTTGTGCAAGATGCAGTGCATGACCATGGTAAAATAAGTGAATTTGAGTGTGTCAATACACATGTTAAGGAAGAATTCAAAATTTCATTTGCGCAATAACAATAAATAAGAGAAGCCTAGTTCTATACTTTTAATTTGATTATGAAGTTAAATTAACTTTTTTTGAAAGGTGGCTTGCAATGACTAAGTATAATAAAAATGAATGTGGCTATGGAAAATCTACCATAACAAGATTAGAGTATGAAATGGGAAAGATAAAGGAATCCATTATAGTTGTTGAAATTATTACAATAGTAACAAAGAAGGTAAAAGAGAACACATATGATGTTTTTGATCTTACAAAGGTTGCCAAAAAATTTTAGTCAGCAATAACTGAGGTACAAGCGAATGCAAAGGAATAACGAGATGAAGGAGACACTGAAGCAGATGACATGTTTAAGAAGAGGAAAAAAGTAAAGGTGAAGCCACAAAAACAAGAAAAATCATCCACAACATATAATTCGTATCAAAAGAAAGAAAAATATTATACAAAAAAGAGCAGAGGACAACCCGGCAGGAGCGTGCAGAAGTAAAACATCATTTTGGCTTAATCTCAATTATTGTAAGCCTAATTGAGACATAGCGGTCATAATTAAGTGCGAGTGTTGGATACAATTACTCCAAGTTACATCGACTTAGCATGGAGTTTCAGATAGTTTACAATAATCTAAATTTAAGAAGCACGAGTCATGCTAGAGTTCTAATCTAGAAGGTACAACTCATGCGTGTGTGATCTAATATTATGAAAAGCATTAAATGGTGGAAGGCAGAGACGAGAATAAAATTATAGAATAGAAGTCCAGCAAATTTTTTCTTCACATTTCTTAGTAACAGTTAAATAGTTTACATAGGAGACAAACAATAATAAATATCGAAACTTAGAGCTCAACACACTGAATTGAACTAAAACTAGCTATGATAACGAGCTGGAAACTAAGTGATGATTGGAGTTAGTTCCTCGAACACTCCCCCTTAATTAAAAGTACAAAAATTTATACTAATATGCCTACTGGTCTAATTCTCATATAGGCTCACAATGACTCAAAAACATTGACATCATCTCTTGAGAAGGATTTCTTTTCCCTTTTCTTTTCTTCGAGATCCTATATCCTCTTAATTGCTTCAACTTTTACCTTTTTTTGTATGCTGAAAATTTCAGTTTCTTCATTTGCTCGTGCATCTCTTCCATTGCTTTCATATATAATATTTTGGGTTTTCCATGCATTTCATATTCTTCTTAAAAACTATGCTTGCATGTAGACTGTTGCCACATGTCACTTTCTATTGTTTTCTCCTCATCATCAATACTTCGATTATCAATTTGCTGCAAGATAAGTCGATAATAAGATTTTGTCTCTTATGTACTCCAATACATGAAAATTTCATTGACCTTTTCATTTTCTACTTCGTCCAGCTATCTTGAATATTCATTGTTCTAACTTCTTTGGAAAATTCATCGAAGCATGGAATTTCAAGCCATTCTTCAAGGAACTTCAATTCTTCTTCTAGATTTGTTGCCTCTTCTTGGTTGCTGCCAACTTCTCCACACTCAAAATCATCTTTTCCGTCGTAGTCCTCGGAGAGATCTTTCCAACGGGCTATCATGCACGTCAAACAGAGATAATATGACCAAGTCGCGACCCCGAGAAGTTGGTTGTCCAACTCACCCCAATGGGGCCCATAAAATCTTGGTGTTACATCTCCTTGAGTTAGGGTTTTGGTTGTTTAGGGTTTTCTATTATTGTTCAATAATAAAAAATCCCTTGAGCCTCATTGTAAGATAGTTCAGAGGCATGTAGCTGCCACATCTCTTCTCAGAGATAAGCTGCCATCGCCCTAGCTGGTTTATTTCTATTGTTGTTTGTCAACATATTTCAGTATTTTACATTAATGAAATGAAGTATTATTTCCACTCCATCTATGTGTTTATGGTTACCTCTGTAATTTGTTGTGTTCATGTTTAAATCCGGATCAGATGACTAACAAATAAAAATTATAAATGATAAAGTTATAAATTTATTAATTATCGATTAAATTATTTCTCAAATCTTGATTATTTATTAATTATATTATTATTCACAAAATTGTACATCAGTTTATCTAAACATAAAAGTTAATTATACGTTTAATCATAGTAATTAAAAATTTGATTTTCTTAATAATAATAATGATGATGACGATTTAAGTTAGATGACACATTGGCACACAAGAAATTTATCGATGGGCAAGCTACTTTTAATGATTTGACTATTATAGTTTTCCAAGGTTTACATACATTTGACCTAAAACACATTGTAAATTATTCTACCTATTTTCTTTGGACTCCTAACATCTCTCCTTGTCAATTTTGCTTGAAATCGAGCACGGATTTGTTGCAACGGTATGTTTGAGTTACATCGTGTGCACAACACAAAATACCTAAGGGATCTTCAGGGATTTGAATCCATTTATGCATTCAAAAAAGCAATTTAAGCAATGAAAAATTACAATCTCACAAGGAATTGTGTCGTTGAGTTTCACTGAAAAAGGAAATTCCATTGAACATTTACGATATCGATGGTTTATTATCTATATCAATAACCAAGACGTTATCGATAATTGTTATTAACATATTAGATGTACTGGTTAAGGGTTTCGTCACAGTTAGTCTGCTTGACTATCGTTACCCATGGTTGACTATGGTGGACTGTGTCACATGCCAAATATTGTTATTAGCAAAGTTATGTTGGATTTTTTTCTTCATTAAAGGTTATGTAGCACTTTTCATTGCAATTTTCTTGAAGGGTTACATTACATTACGATGTTTGCCAATGGTTATGTGTCATCGTAATATTTATCTTTGCTCATTTACATTGGACTGCAATGTTCCTCTACGGTTATATCACATTGTGATGTTTATCAATGGTTGTGCTATAATACTAAGATATTGTTCAAATTATATGCAGCATTATGGGGTTCCTCAAAGGTTTTAAATAATTCTAGCAATTGATGTGTAACACAAGTATGAAACGGTGCATTGCAACACACTATATATGTCCATTATTAATTGTTTACTATGGTTGAATTTTTTTCCATAGTTTGACTGACACTGACATCAACTAACTATAGTTAAGTGTGGACAATTTTGGTTGAATTTTGTCGAGTGTGGTTAAATGTGGCTTTCTATCGCTAACCACAATGGATTACAGTTAACCGTCATGGATTTTATTTATGCCACATTTTGGCATTCATCTTCGATTACTTATACTGAATTTTTATGTTCTTGAATGGTTATGCTGCAATGTGGCATTCATAATTTAAGGTTTATTCTATATTAGGTTTGGTTGTCTCTCGTATTGTTAAGAATTATAGTCCCGCAATGCAATATGAGGTCATAAATTTAGGGACCAAAGGGGATCCTAAAACTATAATTTTGGGAATGGGATATACTCCAATGGAAACATCATCATTCATCCACTTATTCAAAGATTAAAATAATATCATTGCATGGACTTATCAAGGTTTTAAAACTTTTAATTTCATTATGAAGTTGAATTAACATTTTTTGAAAGGTAGTTTGCAATGTCTAAGTATAATAAAAATGAATGTGGCTATGGAAAATCTACCATAACTAGATTAGAAGATGAAATGGGAAAGATAAAGGAATCCATTATAGTTGTTGAAAACATTAAAATAGTAACATAGAAGATAAAAGAGAACACATATGATGTTTTTTTGATCTAATATAATGCACTGCGTAAAACCCTAATACTTAAATTCAAAAAGAGTGAAGGGATCTCTACTTGAATGGTCCATGAGGAACAATACTTGCTAAGGTTTTGCAAATGGGGTAGCAAGCTAAGTGGGCTTGATTGTGGGGAAAACTCCACAGTTAAGCATGCTTGAGCCAGAGGAGATCTAGGATGGGTGACCTCCCGGGAAGTCCTGGTTATCGGGTGCAAGCCCCAGAAGTGACGATTGATGCTATGTGATTCATTTCAATAGTTTCAATCCCACTTCTTCACCCCTGTGAGCATCACCCGATGCAATGACTGCTAAGTGAACAATTCAAAAATCATGAGAAATCAGTCAGTTACGACTACCTCTCATGGAAATGGTCATACGTTAATGACTTACTTAACACAGTTGAATCCCAAAAAAAAAAACGATATCTAATATAATGCACTGCGTAAACCCCTAATACTTACAAAGGTTGCCGAAAACGTTTAGTCAGCAATAGCAAAGGTACAAGCGAATGCAAAGGAATAATGAGATGAAGGAGATGCTGAAGCAAACGACGTGTTGAAGAAGAAGACTAAAGTAATGGTGAAGCTGCAAAAACAAGAAAAATCATCCACAACATAGAATTCGTAGAAAATGGATGAAAATATTATACAACAAAGAGCAGAGGAAAACCCCATAGGAGCGCACAAAAGTAAAACATCATTTTGGCTTAATCTCAAGTATTGTACAAGCCTAACTCAGACATAGCAGTCATAATTAAGTGTGAGTTTTGGAGACAATTACTCCAAGTTACATCGACTTAGCATGGAGTTTCAAATAGTTTACATATAATTTAAATTTAAGAAGCGTCTGTCACGCTAGAGTTCTAATCAAGAAGTTGAAACTCAAGCGTGTTTGAACTAATATTATGAAAATCATTAAGAGGTGGAAGGCAGAGACAAGAATAAACTTAGAGAACAGAAGTCGAGCAAAGTTTTTCTTCACAATTCTAAGCAACAGTTAAATATTTTACATAGGAAGCAAACAATAATAAACAACTGAACTTAGAGATCAACACACTGAATTGAACTAAAACTAGCTACGACAGTGAGTTGGAAACTAAGTGATGACTGGAGTTTCTTCCTCCAACACTCCCCCTTAATTAAAACCACAAAAATTTAAACTAATATTCCTACCGGTCTAAGTCTCATATAGGCTCACAATGACTCAAAAACATTGAAATCAAGTCTTGAGAAGGATTTATTTTCCCTTTTCTTTTCTTCCAAATCCTATATCCTCTGAATTTATTCAACATTCCCCTTTTGTTGTAGGCTGAAAATTTCAGTTTCTTCATTTGCTAGTGCATCTATTCCATTGCTTTAATATAGAAAAATATTTTGGGTTGTCCATGCATTTCCAATTCTTCTTAAAAAATATGCTTGCATGTAGACTGTTGCCACATGTCAATTTCTATTGTTTTCTCTTCATCTGTAAGATAAGTAGATAATAAAATTTTGTCTCTTATGAACTCCAATACATGAAAATTTCATTGACCTTTTCATTTTCTACATTGTCGAGCTATCTTCAATATTCATTGTTCTAAATTCTTTGAAAAATTCGTCGAAGCATGGCATTTCAAGGCATTCTTCAAGGAACTTCAATTCTTCTTCTAGTTTTGTTGCTTCTTCCTGGTTGCTACTAACTGCTCCACACTCAAAATAAATGCTAATGTTTTTATGGAAAATCACATGTAGAACCATATTCATCCTATTCTTTTTTCTTTGAAATGGTTTCTTTCTCATCAACAATTTTAATTGTTGGATCCACCAAATCATTTACTACTTCAATGTAAACTTCACTCTCCTTAGTAAGATATGTTGTTGGATTCATTGAACAACCGTCCACTTGTGTTTAAGCATAGTGGGATTCACGAGCATCTATGTGCTCTTTCTTTGGTTCCTATGCAGATTCTTCACAATCATCGTCCCCCCGTGGCAAGGAAAAGTGGGTTTCACGAGACTCTTTGCATTTGGGTAGATATGTTGTTATAGATCCAAATTCCTTTTCACCCTCAAGCACTGCTATAATAGGTTTTACAGAGCTACTATATTCAACTTGACTACGCCCCCTTACACGTTCAAGCCAATGAATATGGGTGAAGGGTTCACCCGAAACGTTGGGAAAACATATGTTTGTGACGCATAGTCCTGCAAAAGGTCCTTAACATTAACAATCTATTTACTATGGAAATATCCATGCCTAAAAACCAAAAATTCTCTCAAGGATTTCCCAAGTCCCCTTTGTTTTCCTCGCATATGCAATGAGGTGAAGAATGTTGTCATCTATGCATTCCTCTATGCATTTTAATGCTAGAGAATTCTTTTTCCTTTTGGCTTCCAACTCTTTCAAATATATCTTAAACATATATTTTTGGTTCCTTGGATTTCTCATCCTCTTAGCTTTTCCCATTTTTTGTGAGCAGGTTGGTGGCAACTCAACAGGAAAATCACCATGCAAACATAGCGGCTGCACGCAATGAAAATACATGGCGCGCCTCTGTGGTGGTTATCTTCTGTATATATTTCTCTTAACGATGGTGGGTTTACATACCCTGCAATGCTTAGTATGTTATCGCTTCTCTATAGGAAAACCTCTAAAAAACATGTGGGTTCACAAATCTTCTCAGCGAATTTTGATTACATACCAAACAAACTCAGTTGTCAACTCTCGCTCTCAGAGAAATGGTGTTCTGATGCCACTCAACGCAGCCTTTTCACATGGGTATGGAAGAGATTTTTTAAAAACAATTCAAGAATGTGAAATGGAATCACCTTTATCACTCACAGGCCCACCAATAAGTTTGATCATGAAAAAAAAAACAATTAAATTAAAAATCTTGAATCCATAGTAAGACAACTTGAAAGCACAAACGACTCCACTTACAAAGCTGAGGTCGTGTTTGAAGCCAAGCTTGACGCTCATAAGAACAAATGTAAATATTTCAAATATGAAATTTATCATAAGGATACGACATTTTTTTAGGTGTCATAAGCATACCTTATGATTTTGACTTTTCATGAGGCGCATACGTAAATATCACATAAGCCAATCACTTTCGTAAATTTCTCTTGTGCACATGTGAAAATACTTTTCATGAGATTGCAATGTGATTTTTCATGCTTTATTTTTTTAATGGGAGTCCAATGCACATATCACCGCTGAGACCTACGATGATTCAGAAACTTCTAGTGCAATAACTTAGCCACGAAATAAATGGAGCTTGTCTAAATTGCTGGGTGCGATGATCATAGAAATTGTCGCACAATACGCGACCTCAGGTGTGCTATGAAAACACATTGTTCGACTGCAATGGTGAGCCATTACAATTTTTTTAAATTTCAACTAGATTCTCTTTCTCCTGGGCTACCACTTTACTCCCGTCACTGAGATCTCATTCTATGCACCTTTTCTATGAATACACACAAATGAAATGATGTTGCTAATGAGCTTCATGCAACCTCACGCTCTCAACACTCAAATGTTTCTCTCAAGGCGCCTTACGAAACTTGGTGCTCTGATCACCTAGCAGGTCGTTGGAATTAGATTCTCCAACTCTCGCCCTTAATTACAACCACAAAAACTTAAACTAAGATGTGTGATGGTCTAAGTCTCAGCTAGGCTTACAATTAAAAAAAAAAATAACATGAGTTGGATTTCCTTTTGTTTTTCTTTTCTTCCATATCTTGTATCCTCTAAATTGCTTTAGTTTTGTCTTTTCATTGTTGGTTTCAAAATTTAGTTTCTTCATTTGCTTGTGCAACTCTTCCATTGTTACAGGCTTTCTGAGCATGTCCTCGATTTCTTCAAAAATAAGCACGTTTGTGGACTTCCACCACATGTCATCTTATTTTGTGTGCTTTTGATCATCAATATTCTGCTTCAACATAAGCTTATAATTGTTTTCATCATCCATGTTGTCTTCAAAATTTGTTTTTGCAACTACTCTGCAAACATTATCAAGACATGGTGTTACAAGCCATGGTTCAGTGAACCCTAATTCATATTCAAATGTTGTTGCTCCTTAATGGTCACTGCTAACATCTGCAGATTCAAAATCAAGGTAAAGTTTAAAAATATTTGCAGAACCATATTCTTTCTACACTGCAATGAGAGATTTCTCTTCTCGCGCTTCCTTCTTTGCATTTGTCACTTCCAATTCTTTGCTAACTTCTGCTGCTTCAAAGAGGTTTTCTTCCACTTGATTTTCAGAGCCGAGTGGGTTTCTCTTGCCAAATAAGAGTTTATCAACATGATGTCTTCGTTGCATCATATGCAACCATTTGGTCTTCATGAAACTTAAAATGAGCAAATTGAATTGTTGGATTCACCATAACGCTCGATGCCTCAATGACGGTTTCATTTTCATCAAAAAGCACTATTGTTAGATTTGCCAAATCCTCTTCCACTTGTGTTTGTGCACACTACGATTCAAGATCATCTGTGTGCTCTTTCTCTATTTCTTTTGCGATTTTTTCACAGTCGCGATCCACGTGTGGTTGAGGAGTATCCTTATCTCGATCGTTGGTTGAGGGGTATCCTTCTATTGATCGCTGATTTGCCGAATATCCGGAAATCATATGGACCGGGGCACGGTCAATTATTTGACCACGCCCATGTCCGTCTGATTGCCAAATATTAGGCGAGTCAACAATCGAGATAATTCAGGGGTGGTTGAGCATAGTGGGATTCACCAAAATCTCTGTCTTACACTTGATTACTCCCCGATACACCAAAATTCTTCTCAAGGGTCTCCCAAGCCTCCTTGGTTGAGTTTTTCCTACTCACTTCCAAATCTTTCAAACATTCTTCAAACTCCTCTTGTTGTTCCTTTGACTTTCCTAGCCTCTTGGCTTTTCCCATTTTTTGAGCAGTTGTTGATTGCGGCTCCAAAATCAAATCGACCCATAGACATCACAACTAACTGCAATAAAAACGCCTCTATGGTAGCTTCTATGTTTCTTGGCTTCCACAAAAAAGGAATCTACAAATTTTGTGCAAAGACAATGCTCGCATAAAAAACTTTCACAAATCCCTCTTCCATTTGTTTTTATTAAAAAGAATGTTTTAATACTCATAACTCATTTAACAATGCCATCCTCGTTTTTGTAATAGACCCATTTTTTAGCTTTTATTATCTTCTTATTTTTTCTTCTTTTTTGATCCGCTTTCTATAAAAACTATACAAAAGCCCTTTTTACAAAACATTCCTCCTTTTTGTGAAAAAGAACATAGCGTACATCTCATAGGCATAAGGCCAAAACACACATATTCCTAAATATTTTTCACGTGAGAGAAATGATCAATGGAAAGAAATGGAAGGTTCACCATAAGAAGGTCTTGTTCACTTTTCCTTCATAGTGCTTCGGCTTCACGCGCACTTTGTACCTGGACCTCCTAATCAAATTCCCTGCCTTCAACTTGTCATCGCCGACCCTTACGCTCGCCTTTTGTACCTTTTGGAAATTTATTGGGCTAACACATCTAGCGCTACCACAAGGTAAGTTTTACCAACTGGTGCAATTAATTTCCTCTCAGCGCACTTTTGCACAGAGGATGGATGCGGCGCATCGCTGATTTTTGTAGTTACCCTTGTCCATGGTATCGTCAACTTTTTTTAAATAAAATTAAATGGCTTGTAGCGATTCTGAGGTGTGAGGTGTGTTAGTGTGGCTCTCCATCATGAAGTCTTCAAAAAGAAAATTTCAAACTCTCTCTTTGCGCGGAACACAACAATTCCTCTCCTGGTCTTTCAATGACTTCACAACCTTCTTTCTTGGAGCAATAATCGTGGCTTTTTCTAACACTAAGGCTTCACTTGCACCCTCACTGGATTCTTGATTTGTGATGCTCTCAAAAAGAATGAAGTGAAGCATAAATTCTCATTATTCAATAAGAATTAAATAGATTACATAGAAAACATCATTATTGTTGGAAATTTCTGGTAATTTCAAACAATTACTGAACAGAGAAAATGCACTGTTTCTACCACAGGATCTTTAACATAGGGAAGCTAAATTGTTTTCTGAGAACATAGATTTTTCACACCCATAAAAACTTTATATTCATTGATAAATACTGCCTGTTACATATTTCTTCCTCTCTCCGAGAGGGATTCACCAAGAACTTCCACAAAACAAAATACTCTGTTTGATCCGGATTTAAACAGGAATGCAATAAAATACAGAGATAACCATAAAGACAAATATGCAGTGGAAATAATACTTCATTTCATTACTGTAAAATACTGAAATATGCTTACAAATAGAAATGGAAATAACCCAGCTAGGGCGATGGTAGCTTATCTCTGAGAAGAGATGTGTCAGCTACATGCCTCTAAACTGTTCTCCCAAAACTGTGTTAAAATAAGGCTCAAGGGCCTATTTATTGTTGATAAATAATGGAAAACCCTTCACATTCCAAAACCTAACCCTAGAAGATGAAACACGAAATTGTGGGCCCCATTTTTGGGTATGTTGGTACATCAACTTCCCGAGGTCGCGAATTGGTCGTACTATCTCTGTTTGACGCGCATGATAGCCCGTTGGAAAGATCTCTCCGAGGACTGCGACAAATAAGACACTCTTTAGGTAGAAAAATTTCTGGCGGTGGATTTCCCAAAAAACGTCGTTTAGGGCCTCAAAACGGCTCCGGAAGTTTAGGACCCGAAAAACTGCTAAAAATAGTAAACTGTGCTATAATTAAGGAAACAGAAAAACTGAAAGAGACAGTTGTGGGGGTCCAAATGGGATAGGTGGGTGGCCACCAACATCCACCTGGATCATTCCTCCCCCTTTAGGAAGCAATGATCCCCATTGCGTTGAGTTCCTCCTTGAGATGACGAAGCTTCTGTAGAGTTGGGTCTCTGGTGAGCTGTTCTGCAATCTCTAATGTTTCCAGAAATGGTGGGGAGCATGGTCGGCGACGGTCCACATTGAACACTTGGTGCAAGCGAAGGAATGGAGGAATGCTATGCTTCAAAGCATTGTTTCCCGTAGCCTTGTTACTGGTGTAAGGACCATGTCGAAGTGGTCTGAGTTTCTGATGGGTTCTGGTAAGGTGCTCCCTCTACAAATGTAGCCAAACTTTGTCGCCCACCTGAAACTTGTGTGGTATCCCTCCAGGTAAGGAGAAGTTTTTCCTGTGTTATGTCACGACTGTATCCCTCTGTTGCTGCTGCTATGTGGAGGAACCCTTCGCGGGGGTCATGGATGTAGCAACGATCTCCCCCTTACTTTGGTAGCGAACCAGACAGAAAATAAATTTCCTAGTCTGTGAGATGAGCTCGCTGCCTTTCTCAGCAGTGATCAAAGAGGTGGCGGTAGGTGGGGCTACCTCCAGTATCCTGTATAATGAATTATCCAAAGAAATGATGACAGTGCGAGGCCTTGACTCATACACAACATGTCGCCTCCACAAGTATGGCTGGCCTAATAGTACATCACAAACATCCAGAGGTGTAACAACACACAATACCTCGTCTGTGGAGGGCTTGATGCTGTAGGGAAGGTGGCACTACTGGCGAACTTTGAGATCTCGTCCTTCGTGAAGCCAACCGATACTATACGGCTGTGGGTGTGGTGTAGTTGGTAGGCCCAACGGCTTCACGACCTCTGCTGAAATGAGGTTCTTTTGGCTGCCACTGTCGACAATGAATTGCAGTGGCAAACCCTTCACCCACATCTGTGAGTGGAAAAGACGTTCCCCCTCCTCTGGATCTTCGGGCTCATTTTTCTAGATCTTGGTAGTAGCAACAGTGGCGCTGGGATCCGCATCAATGATCTGCTTCCCTTTGTCATTCCCCTTGTCGGGTTCTGAATCAGAGTCGAAACATGCATCTGATTCGGAAGCCTTCAACTCGGCCACCAGCGACTTCTTGGTCCAACACTCACTTGTGTTATTAGTGGGACTCTTGTGGAACTCACACCACTTTCTTGTGTCCTTCTTCGGCTTCGTGGTGTTGTTCTTTTCTTACGGCTTTGACAGGTTGTCTTGGGTCACCCCGCCTTGGCTTTTTCCTTTGGGCTTTGGATTTGCAGATCCAAAGTCTCGCTTCTTCTATTTGAACTTTTGCTCGATTTTGACAGCGTATCGGTATGCTGTGCCGAGTGAGGAGATGTTCAAGAACTCCATCTCTTCCTGGATGTATCTGGTTAGGCAGTCGCGGTATTTGAGTACCAGATGCAACTCAGAATCTTTGATACCCAATTGTGTGTGAAGGGTATGAAAAATTTTTGTGAACTCCGGCACATCTTGGTCTTATCCCTGCCGTAGTGTGGTCCATTTGATGTATTTGTCCTCATAGCTTTTGACAGGGTAGTACTGCTCCTTGATGGCATCCTAGAAGTCATTCCAAGTGGGTGCAGCTGAAAACAGTGAGCCTGTACTTTCATCCTTCTATTCGCAGTAGGTTTCCCACCAGTCCTTGACGTGGGGGGCTGTTTTGAGAATAGCGAAAACAATCTTTTCCCGACTTTAAAATTCAAGAACAGAAAAATACCCATCAAGCATATTTAACCATTTATCTACGGAATCTGCATCTATTTGACCCTCGAAGATGGGGATTTCAAAATTAACTTGTACCTTAAATGGTGTGGCATTTCCAGAGTAGTTGTTGGAAGCCGATGTGTCGCCTCTAGGTAGTCGCTGAAGGATTTGGGCAAAGCTGTCCATCATCGCGTTCCTTTGTCGCTCGAGGGCTTCTTCGAGCAAGATTTTGATAGGATCTCCCACCCCCTCATTTTTCTTCTCATCCACCATGGGAGGTCGTCGAGATTTGCGAGGCTGGTCTTGCAAAGGTTCGACCAGTTCCAGACCTAACTCCTTATATCCCGACCACGTTGGGGACATGCAAAGAAAAACAGAGAAAAATCAGACCGCTCTGATACCACTGATCCAGATTTAAACAGGAACGCAATAAAATATAGAGATAACCATAAAGAAAAATATGCAGTGGAAATAGTACTTCATTTCATTACTGTATAATACTGAAATATGCTTACAAATAGAAATGGAAATAACCCAGCTAGGGCGATGGTAGCTTATCTCTAAGAAGAGATATGTCGGCTACATGCCTCTGAACTTTTCTCCCAAAACTGTGTTACAATGAGGCTCGAGGGCCTATTTATTGTTGAGAAACAATGGAAAACCCTTCACATTCCAAAACCTAACCCTAGAAGATGAAACGCCAAATTGTGGGCCCCGTTTTTGGGTAAGTTGGTACATCAACATCTCGGGGTCGCGAATTGGTCGTACTATCTCCATTTGACGCGCATGATAGCCCGTTGGAAAGATCTCTCTGAGGAATACGACAAAAAAGACGATTTTTAAATATAAAAATCGCTGGCAGTGGATTTCCCAAAAAACATTGTTTAGGGCCTCAAAACGGCTCCAGAAGTTTAGGACTCCAAAAACTGCTAAAAATAGTAAATTGTGCTATAATTAAGGAAACAGAAAACTTGAAAGAGACAGTTGTGGGGGTCCAAATGGGATAGGTGGGTGGCCACCAACATCCACCTGGATCACTGTTTCAGCTCCAAAAATTTATTTTTACACTACTATGTGTAAAAATAAAACTTACATTTACAGCTGTAAAAAATCAATCTCAATACATTTGCTGGAGCTCATTACATTTCATTTTCAACCAACAAAATAAATTCTTTTTCATTCCCACACTTCTGGTTTCATTATATTCATACTGCTGGAGAATACATTTCAATAACAAAACAAAAAAAAACTTGCTTCACCCTTTTCACGCTTCTGCGCTTGTTACATTACATATCCACCAATAAAAATTTTATATGCGTTGCTACACATTTCAACATGCCTTCACTGAAAAATTAACCCCTGCTCTTTTCTTTTTCGCACTGTTGTGCCCTTTTTTTCTTTGCATTACATATGCGAATGAACACAAAACATTACATATACCAAAACCAAAAAAAACTTAACAATGCGTTGACTTACCCATACCTCCGTAAGTTAAAAAAACAATAAAATTAAAACATTTACCAACCATCCTATGAACCATATTAAATTTCATTAATGACTTTTACGGAGAAAAGAACTGGCGGTCAAAATAACTTTACGCAATCTCCACTTTCAGGCCTGTACGCAACCATTGATTTAATAGAATGGCTGTCATCAATTCCCCGGAGGCTCCACTTGCACGAACTTTACATTCCGAGGGATGGGCGGTTTTGAAAACGTACACTGGACGCGTGGCAGCAAGTCAGTGTGATCGGAGCCCTCCTGACAAATACCACTCAGCTTGAAAGGTGGTGCGGGGAAATCCATCATGGTTTTGCAAAACAGCGCTGCAATAAATGCGCAGTTGGTTTATATTTCAACACTCCCCTTTAATTTCAACTACTGGGTTATCAGTCATACCCAGCCATTTCCTCAAAAACTCAAAGCTTTTTTGGTCCAATAGCTTTGTCAAAATGTCTGCAACCTGTTCCTAAGTCCTACAATGTTGTAAAACAATTTCTTCATTGTTCACCAATTCCCTGATGTAATGAAACCTTGTGTCAATGTGTTTCGTTCTCTTATGAAACACAGAATTCTTGGATAATGCAATAGCTGAGCTATTGTCACAAAAAATCACCGTTTCTTTTGCCTGCTCTTGGCCTAAGCTCCTTAACATCCTTGTCATCCAAACTGCTTGACATGCTGCTACGGTAGCTGCCACATATTCTGCCTCTGCTGTAGACAACGCTACAATAGGTTGCTTCTTAGAAGCCCATGAAATGGCTCCTGAACCCATGTGAAAAACATAATCGGATGTGCTTTTCCGATCATCTAAACTTCGAGCCCAATCACTATCAGTGTATCCAATTAAATCTAAACATTTTGAAGTAGTATATAAAATGCCAAACCTTTTAGTGCCTTTGACATAGCTCATAATTCTTTTTGCCGCCTGCCAATGTGCTTCCTTTGGCCTCTCCATGAATCTGAAAATTAAACTAACAACAAACATTATATCTGGCCTAGTTGCAGTTAAATACATAAGGCTGCCAACTATACTCTTGTACAAACTAGGATCAAAATCCTTGCTGTTGTCCTCTTTGCTGAGTTTTAATCCCATCACTGTGGGAGTGATTGCTGCCTTACTGTCCTACATGTTAAATCTTTCCAACACTTCATTTACATATTTTGCTTGTGAGATAAAAATTCCATTTTCATTTTGATATACTTCTATTCCTAAGAAGTATCTCAGCAAGCCCATGTCAATCATTTCAAATTCTTCTTTCATGACTGTTTTGAAGTTTTCAATGAGGTAGTCATCATTACCTGTAAAAATAACATCATCAACATATAACACAACAATTAAAATGTTACCATCCTTTTCTTTGATGTAGACGGTGGGTTCTCCCTCACATTTGTCAAATCCATTTTCTAGTAGATAGGAATCTATCCTACTGTACCATGCTCTTGGTGCTTGCTTCAGCCCATAAAAAGCTTTCTTCAATCTACACACTTTGTGCTCTTGGCCTTTCTTTTCATAGCCTAGAGGTTGTTCAATGTATACCTCTTCCATTAACACTCCATTTAGGAATGCTGACTTCACATCCATTTGATAAACTTTCCACTTGTTCTGTGTTGCTATGGACAACACTACTCTCACGGTTTCCATTCTTGCAACCGGTGCAAACGTTTCCTCATAGTCTCTCCCATACTGCTGCTTGTATCCATTGACAACCAGCCTTGCTTTGTGTCTTTCTATTTTTCCTTCAGCATTGCTCTTGGTCTTGTAGACCCATTTAACTCCAATGACTTCCTTTCCTTTTGGTAGTTCAACCAAATCCCATGTCTTGTTTCTCTCTATGGCATTGATCTCCTTATCCATAGCTTTTATCCATTTCTTATCCTTAATTGCATCTTCAAAATGAATAGGGTCATCAACATGACAATATACAGCAAATAAAGAGTTCATACCTTCATCATAAATGTCACTTAAATTTCTGAATTTCTTACCTCTTTCATTTGGTGTGCAAGTGCTTGAAGAAGCACTTGAATTTCCTCCTTGTGGTGTGCTTGGAGAAGCACTTTCATTTCTCTTCAAGGGTGTCCCTTGCTGTCCTTGTGTTGGCGCTGCTGTTTGGGGATGTATTTCAGCGATCTCCTCATCATCTTCATCATGAGACAAACATTTTTTAACATTCATTGTTTTCTCTATGCTTCCATCCCAAGCTTCCTCCTCAATGAATTGAACATCTCTCCTCGCAAAAAACTTCTTGGTAGATGGGATATACAACCTGTAAGATTTGGATTCCTCACTATATCCAATGAAAATACATTTCTCCCGTTTGTTGTCCAACTTCTTCCTTAGCTGACCTGGAATGTGTGCATAAGCCACACATCCAAAAACTTTCATGTGGGTGACTCCTTGCTTCCTCCCACTCCATGCTTCTTCCGGCACTTTGTTCATCACTGCTTTTGTAGGACAACTATTCAAAATATATACTTCACAGTGTACAACTTCATCCCAATAATCATTTGGCAAATGCTTTGCCTTCAACATGCTCCTTGCCATATCCATAATTGTCCTATTCTTCCTTATAACAACTCCATTTTGCTGCAGAGTGTATCTAGTGGTAAACTGTTTGTGAATTCCATTTTCTATAAAGAACCATAGGAATTCCTTGGAGATATACTCACCTCCTCTACCAGTTCTCAAAATTTTGATATGCAACTTGCTTTGGTTTTCTACAAGTGCTTTGAAATTTCGAAATTTTTCAAACACTTCACTTTTGTTCTTTAGAAAATAAGCCCAAGTTGTTCTGGTGAAATCATCAATGAATGTTAGATAATATTGGCTGCCTGCTAGTGATGGAGTTTGCATTGGTCCACATAAGTCTCAGTGGACAATCTCTAAGGGTGCCTTTGCCCTCATGCTTTTCCCTGATGGAAAACTTTCTCTGTGTTGTTTCCCCAAGATACAACCTTCACAAAGGCTATCTGGTTTCTCTATCAATGGTAATCCTCTTACGATTCCTTTTCTACTCAACAGATTAAGATCTCCAAAGTTGACATGTCCAAATCTCAAGTTCCACAACCAATTTTCATCCTTTGGTACGCTTTGGAAAGCCTCTTGGGTAACTGCTGCAATTACTTCTTTGTTTTTCAAATCTGCCCTTATTCTGAGAGGGAACATCTTGTTCCTCGTCATCTTCACTTCAACAATGCATCGTTTGCTAGGTGCTCTATCCATGATGGTGCATACATCATTCACAAAGAAAACATTGTACCCCTTTTGAAAAATTTGTCCAATACTCAAGAGGTTACATCTCATTCTAGGAACATAATAGACATCTACTATGGTTTTCTTTTCACCTTTCTCTGTAAATATTTTTACTTATCATTTTCCCATAACATAAATTTTACTATCAGTCCCAAGTGTGACTTGTGACTTCACACTCTGATCTATAGCAGAAAACAGGGCTATGTTTCCTGTCATATGGTTGTCGCAACTGGAGTCTAGAAACCATATATCATCACTATTTTTTTCAGCCATGTCACAAGCTAAAATCACATTATCTTGGCTGATATTTTCTCTAGTGATATTTGCACTTGATCTATTAGTCATATCATGCTCCTTCTTCCTACATTCATTTGCATAATGCCCATATTTTTTAAAATAATAACATTGAACATTGGATTTTTCATACCTTTGTCCTTGAGCATGATGCTGTCCACTTTGTTGGTTGTTGATTTGGCCTTGGTTCTGATTTGGATTGTTGCCTCTTCCTTGAGCATTTGCTGGGTTGTTCCTTCCACCTCCGTTTTGGCTTCTGCCTCTTCCTCTCTTGTTTCCTCTGCCTTGACCTCTTCCTCTTCCAAAGGACATCTAGGTCTTGAAGGCTTTCTCTAGAGATGAGTTTTCATTTCTACTCAACCTCTGCTCATGTGTTATCAGTGATGCAGGAAGTTCATCAACTGAAAAGTTTGAGAGATCCTTTGTCTCTTCTATGGTGGTGAAAATCACATCAAACTTTGAGGGTAGGACCCTCAATAGTTTCTCCACAATCCTCCTTTCTTCAAGAGTTTCTCCATGAGATCTTATCTGTGTGACCAGACCAATTACATGTGTGAAGAATGAGTCAATATTGTCTGACTCCTTCATGCATAGATTCTCAAAATCTCTTCTCAGCAACTGTAGTTTTACTGTCTTCACTTTCTCCATGCCTTGATAAGCTGTCTCGAGAGTTTGCCATGCTTCTTTGGATGTCTTTATTGCTGCTATCCTTGGAAACACACTCTCATGCATTGCTTGATATAAAAATACGAGGGCTTTGGAATCCTTCTTCCTATTTCTCCTCAATAGATATTTCCCTGCCTGAGTTAACCTATTAAACTCATCTTTATCTGCTGGTTCTTCAAAACCATCCTCAACTAATTCCCATAAATCTTGAGAAGCAAACAGGGCTCTCATGGTTATTGCCCAATAGTCATAGTTTTTTCCATTAAACTGTGGGAGCTGGGTATTAAAGATACCCATGATAGTGCTAGTGCTGGCCATTCTTCCACTCTAAACTATGCTTCAAAATAAAATCAAGTATTTAAATATCTGGCTAGAGAAATACCTTTGAATCTTTCTTGACTGAGTCTTCACTCTGCTAGAGAAGCTGCTGCAGCCAGAAATCTTCCTTCAGCTTCTTTGACACCTTCAAAGAGTCTGGATAATCTCTGATACCATGTTGGAAATTTCTGGTAATTTCAAACAATTACTGAACAGAGAAAATGCTCTGTTTCTGCTACAGGATCTTTAACACACAGAAGCTAAATTTTTTTATGAGAACAAAGATTTTTCACACCCAGAAAAGCTTTATATTCATTGATAAATACTAGCTGTTACATATTTCTTCCTCTCTCTCAGAGGGATTCACCAAGAACTTCCACAAAACAAAATACTCTGTTTCAGCTCCAAAAATTTATTTTTACACTAATGTGTGTAAAAATAAAACTTACATTTATAGAGGTAAAAAATCAATCTCAATACATTTGCTGGAGCTCAACACATTTCATTTTCAACCAACAAAATAAATTCTTTTTCATTCCCACACTTCTGGTTTTATTATATTCATATATTCATACTGCTAGAGAATATATTTCAATAACAAAACAAAAAAAGACTTGCTTCACCCTTTTCACGGTTCTGCGCTTGTTACATTACATATCCACCAATAGAAAATTTATATGCGTTGTTGCACATTTCAACATACCTTCACAGAAAAATTAACCCTTGCACTTTTCTTTTTCGCGCTGCTGAGCCTTTTTTTCTTTGCATTACATATGTGAATGAACACAAAACATTACATATACCAAAACCAAAGAAAACTTAACAATGCATTGACTTACCCATACCTCCATAAGTTAAGAAGAACAATAAAATTAAAAACCAACCATCCTACGAACCATATTAAATTTCATTAATAACTTTTACGGAGAAAAGAAGTGGCGGTCAAAATAACTTTACGCAATCTCCACTTCAGGCTTGTACACAACCATTGATTTAATCGAATGGATGTCATCAATTCCCCACAGGCTCCACCTGCACAAACTTTACGTTCCGGGGGATGGGCGGTTTTAAAAACGTACACTGGACGCATGGAAACAAGTCGGGGTGATCGGAGCCTGACAAATACCACTCAGCTTGAAAGGTGGTGCGGGGAAATCCATCATGGTTTTGCAAAACAGCGCTGCAATAAATGCATAGTTGGAATTATATTTCAACAATTATAATTAAATTAATGACGAGCGAAACTCTGCACTAAACTCAACTCCATTAAACTCAAATAGACTACGACACACAGATAATGGTGTTAAAAATCACTGATGGATAATATATACACATTGCGACCAAAAACCAAAAACGGGCATACGACATTCTACACATTATTACCTAGCGTGCGTTCTTATGAGTTTCTATACCATCGCCTTTGGCTAAACTCTTTTCGTCGATTGCTCAACCTATGAATCTCCTGGGTCGAATGATTTCCCGCTCTCCTTGTGGGTGTGGATTGATCCATACTTAGGCTAACGCTTCACAGATGGTGAGAAAAGGGTCGTTCTGAGGTTTGGCATAAGGAAGGTTAATGTAAGGTTAGGTGGAGGCCCTTGTTTAGCGTATGGATGCAGGGAGGGTCCCTGGAAAACCCTAATAATAACGCTCTAATGAGCTGGAAATGCACTTAGAACTTTCTCCAATTCATCTATGCCCAATTCTCTTGTCTGTGTTCTTTCTCCATTGGGATAGTGATAGGGCACCCTGTGTTAATTCCTAACTTTCCCCCTGTTAAAATTTTGATGTCTGATTCCAAAAATAGAGACTCTCTTTTAAAAAGTCTATACTTATATAATCCAAATAATTAATTAAACCAGAGAGTCGAGTCATAAAAGACGCAAATGTTTAACCATTGATATCAAATATGATGCATGACTTGTAATGATATTACAATATAAACGAGGAACCAAAAATTGCCTGCCAACAAAAAAAAGTTCAAGTTGAGAGAAAAATTGTTTGTTGTGAACATAAAAGTTGTATGGAGAGTAATATGAGGAGAATCTTTGTTTGAGATCTTGAATTTTGAACCCCAATATTGTATTTCTCTTGCGTAATTCATTCTAAGAATCATTCCAAATCACTTACAAAATAGAGCATAAGTGCTAGGAACATGGATGAAATTGCACTCTGTGAGACGTTGGATTATGATACAGAATGAATGAACAAATAAGTCAGCTAAGGATGCGGCAAACTTTCCTGATCTCTCCCTGCGACCGAGTCAACACGTCTATTGCGCCCATTTTCACCATCGCTCTCCCAAAATTCTTTCTCCAAATGGATGGATACTTGGAGTTTATTTTAACCATTCTCATTGTCGATGGATTGGACATCAACATTTGATCGGAGGGCAACACTCCACGCTTTGCTCGAAGACCCAAGTAATATTTCTCATCTAAACATGTGGGCGTCAGTGAATCCAAGGGAATGGAGGTGGGGTCAGAGTTTGAATTGGAATTTTATATCGGGCATTTGGCTTTGAGCGACGAAGCAAATGGAGGGTCCATACTGGGGTCCTGATGACCCGTTCCACTGAAATTGTAAAGCCTATCTGCACTGAACGAAGAGCAATGTGAAACCCTGATCGAGTGCGCCCCTATAAAATTATATAATTATAATTATTGTAAGATTAAAACATGAAAACGATGATGGGATGCCTGCATCCGTTCAATCAAATCACACAACCATACCATATGGATGCTTGTAATAACTACCTGAGAGAGTGACCATGTCTTCTTGTGACAAAGATTTTGCAGCGAAGCATTGTGTGAGCTGGTTTACATCGAATTGTGGAGGTGGTAAATTCCCTAGGATGTCTGATGCTCGAGAGATCCTTCCGTCTCTTCGCCTTGCTTCCACCTCCCAAATAGTCCTCCAGCTTGTGCCAATATTCATGGATATCATCAATACAATATAACGAGACCCAGTTGAATATTAACAATAACAATTTATTATTATTGAGTATTAGATTTTAATCACCCACCTGGTAGGCGCTATCTCTTCCAGCGAAGGCAACGATGTCTGCACATGAGACGACATTCAGACATATAGCTTCCAACATCGACTTTGCTTCATCAATTACTCTGAACTCACGAAGGCTCAGATTGTTTGCCGGTGAGTCTTTCTCTGCTTTATTTCGAGGCGTGGAATCAATAAGTATTGATCCATCGCATCCCTGTAAATTAGCTGATCTGATTACCCTATATTTATTTGACGAAATTGATATATATATATATATATATATATATATTTAGCTAATTATGCTGATCATTAAAATATACTCTCTCACAAAGCAGTCATGAAAATGCATCCTGATGAGAGAAGGTGCAACGTCGGGATTTGCTTTCACGGCTTTCGCCATAGCTGCACTTACAATTGCCTCCACCTCAGGGCACTTATGACGGTAGTAACCCACCTTTAATCCATTCGCGTTCGTTGCTATTATTACAGGAGGAGATGACACTGCGCCTAGTAATACAATTGCTACTACTAAATTAAGTAACCAACGATCATGATCAATTGATCAATAATCCATTAGGATTATTGTCCTTAATTAGCTTTAGCATGAGATAATTTATTGTCCTTTTAAAGAATCCCCAATTTATTTGCAAATGCAAGGAATATCCAGACAACCACTCGTTTCCTGAGACTAAGCTCAATCTTCTCATGTGGAATATATATATATATCGTTGGAAGCTGGGTGCCCTATATATGGCGTGGCGTACCTCGGTCAATATGCCATGCAACATATTTGACCAAAGTCTGAGGATGAGATGCCATATGAAGAGTTGAATCAATCTGGAACCCTTCAACTCAGATCATCTGAGACAAAAGGGTCGCTGATAATGATAAAAGGATGGAAATGGTCACAAGAAAATACCTTCCTGTAAGGTCCTCGGGTGCGAAGGCAAACCGGGCACGGGCACGCAGGCGTGCACTGCGAGTTGGGATGCACGACCTGGGCGTGCACACACGGACAAGCTGCGGTTGCGATGACGAGCTTGCGATGAAACATGTGACAATAATAGAAGTGCGATAGCATTTATATGGCAATTGGAGCGTGGAGCGATTTTTTTAAAGACCGACCACACTTGGAGAGAAGGTCGACCATAACAAGGGGCTCTTTGCGGTGAAGTGTGGGCGTTGGGTGGTCAGCTGGGCGAGCCACCACCCACACTTGCAATGGATATAAGTAAAGTGCATTTGAAGAGAATTTGGCATCATCACATTCGATCATACAATCTTCGCTACATGGAGTAGAGGTGCAGTCTTGTGCGCAAATTCAAGAAGGTGAAGGCGCAGATATACATGCACCCGTTCTTGGGAGGTCATGCACGAAGAAGCATTAAACTTAGTGTTGGGCGAACATGTGGGCGAATGTGGGCCCGGTGGTCGGGTGAGGCGTACACAGTGAATGTGTGGTGCCCGTTTTGTGCGACGACTTGGCGTGGGTGTCTTGGTGACTTGGGTGAGCGCCCGCCTACCATGCAAGTGTGCACGAAGGTGAGCGAAGGTTGGAACTGGAGGTCGTAGAGTTGGGCAGGCGGTACTACGCGTTGTTCACACGATTTGGGCGTTTGTCAAGGTTGGCAAGTAGGACTGCGTGTGGGCAGGTGTACACGGTTTGGGCGTTTGTGACCAAACGAAGAACGAACAGGCGAAAACGTGCGACGAGGTGAACGACGGGTTGGAGAGTCGTGCGATGACCATGCGAAGGTGCCAACGAGCTGGGCAACCGAGTTTGCCAAAGTTGTGAAAATTGACTAAGTGTAAATTTGGGGTTTCCCAAGATTTAGCTTGTACATTGTAAAAGTGATGATTATATAATATATTGATTCGGACAGACTCATACTGCAGGGAGTTGCCCCTCCCTTTATACTGTGCAATTGTCTTTGTTTATAATTGCTGTTGATAATGAATGAGTATGGATGTTGATTGGTATAAAGGTTAAACATAATAATACTTGGTTGCGAAACACAAACTAAGTAGGAGAAAGTGAATTAGGGGTAGTCCACAAACATAAGTATTGGTGAAAATAAAGTGTTCAGTGGTGCCGCACCTCACTATAAGCTGTTGAAAGACTACCGCAGGTGTAGGGGCGTGACAGATGGTATCAGAGCAGGCGGATTCAGGGTTGAAGAAGCTTGACAGTTGATGACAGTGGAAGCAGGTACTTGCAGGTGAAGGAAGCTAGTTTCACATACAAGTGGAACAAGGGCCGGTTCATGGTTGCAAGGATCTTGGTGAAGCTCATGAAATAGGTTTAGCAGAGGTGAAGCTTAGTGCTTGGGCCAAGCTGAACGACAAGGCATGGCAAGTTTGGAAGAATGCGAAGGGAAGCTCTTGCTGACCTTATACAGTTTGAAGAGGTTGAAAGAAGAGAATCCACGGATTTGAGAGGAACTTGAAGTCTTGGAAAAGAATGTTGAAGACGAACTTCTTCAACTTGGTTGGACAATGGAGCAAGATGAAGTTGCAGATTGTGCTATCAAGGAAGAGGAAGTGATGATAGTTGAAGATGTTGCAAATGTGACAACGATGGAGGATGAACTTGAGATCGATCACGTTGGACCGGGATCGCGCAGTTTGTGGACATGGATGAATGAGGATACTCATATGGAGGAACCTCATGATGATGTAAGTACTATTGATAATTGGGTTTCACTTGAGCATTTGGTAGGTGGACCGTATGTAAGGAAGGGCAAAGCCAGTTTGCCGATGCAGAGGAGCATCTTACCATGGATGTCTATGATGAGACCTTGTATGGAGAAGCAAGGATTGTCGATTGTTGCAGGACTTGTTAAGGTTTTTTGTGACTTTATGGTAGAAGTTGAAAAGGCCCATAACAAGGGAGGAACATGATGATCGTTGTGGAGGATTGGGTCATGTCTTAGCCACTTTGGCTAAGTGCCCAGCATGACTCATGGACAGATTGAAGGGCAGACACTTGAGGTATGATGATGCTTGGGTGGAATTCTCATGGCCGAGACCAAGAGATAGTCTTGGTGGAACCTTCAGTGGTGGAGATATGATGGAAGGGACTCGTGATGATGTTGATATGGCTGGGTGACCGAGTTCACTAAACCAAAGATAGCAGACTTGGATGAGATGACCGATTGTTGTGATGGGTCTACTTGGTTGGACTACATGGGCAACTTGAGTCATGGACATCAGGTTGAAGACATGGAGCACTTGTAGAGGTGTCATTTATGGGCATCCAATGAGGAGTGCCAAGGCAATGATGTTGTGCAGATAGATTTGTTGATGTGACATGGAGAGGTTGTGCACTCCTGTACAACAAGGCCATGGACTTGGATGGGAATGTGAGCAGACTATGGAGCATTCCTACTACATGGAGAGCTGAGGCATCTTGCAGAGACCTTTGGGGTGAGACTTGTATGCTTGCTGAGATGTTGGTTGGAGATGACTCATGAAGCTCATGATGACATGAGACTGTTGTGACTTTGGGGACTTCATACATGGTGGACTTAGAGGATCTGATGCATTGAGGAGCTGAGGTCAGAGACTTTGATGCAGGATGGGGTGCATACTTTCAAGTACATGTATGGGAATGGCTTGAAAGACTGACTTGATGTGTATGATCAATATGAGACACTTTGGAGTGATAGAGTTACAACGATGATGATGCCTTGGTGGCAACACTTGGGCATGGGTTGAGCCGAGACTCAACTACCTTTTGACATGCGAGCTGATTGATCTATGATCATGGGCAGCACATGGATAGATGAGACAGGTGTATACTTGTTCCTATGGCTGACTTGAGGGATGACACATTGCAGATATGATGGAGGTTACTTCATGGACCTAGATGTGACACATCGAGAGCCGGTTTGATGAGATGGTCTCTTCATATGGAGGAGATACACACATATCGATGATGTTGGGATAGATGTGGCTGATTTCATGTAGCACATTGACACCAAACATCATGGACAACATGTTGCAGACGAGATGAGGACTACTTCATGGACCTGAGCATGGCTTATACTTGTATGGAGATGGATTCTTGATCGAGTTGAGGATGTGGCAGGATGTTTTGAGAAACAACTGATGGTGGCATGAGGATGTGCACTCTCATGGTTTGGGCGTGACGGTTGGATTAGCTACCCAACTAGTTCAGACATGGAGGTTATAACATATACAGAGATGTGTTAGCATCATGTTGGAGTACTATGGCAGCAGTTCACATGATGACACATGATGAGGTCGACACGAGATGTTGCAGTGGGCATGTAGCTTGGATGGAGGGACCAGCCTTCTATGGAGGAGAGCAGCATGTAGAGATTGTGACAGGGTGGTCGATGATCATGGATTGAGATGATCTCTGATATATGACATACCAATGAGGTGTATACCTTGGTATGGTGAGCTTGGTGACAGGTGGTTGCTGAGGCGAGACATGGTGGAAATGGAGTTCTACATATGTTGCAGGGATGTTTGCAGTATGTAGAGGAGTTGACATTATGGATATTGATCATCTTGGTGGATGGCTACTAGGATGGTATGTTGTCGAGGATGACAACGATTTCAGGTGGAGGAGGATGTAAGGTCCTCGGGTGCGCGGGCGAACCGGGCACGGGCGCGTGGGCGTGCACGACGAGTTGGGCTACATGACCCGGGCGTGCGCACACAGACAAGCTGCGGTTGCGACGACGAGATTGCGACGAAACATGCGACAATAATAGAAGTGCGATAGCATTTATATGGCGATTGGAGCGTGGAGCGATTTGTTTAAAGACCGACCACACTTGGAGCGAAGGCCGACCATAACAAGGGGCTCTTTGCAGTGAAGTGTGGGCGTTGGGTGGTCGGCTGGGCGAGCCACCACCCACACTTGCGATGGATATAAGTAAAGTGCATTTGAAGAGCATTTGGCATCATCACATTCGATCACTTCCCATCTTCGCTACATGGAGTAGAGGCGCAGTCTTGTGCGCAGATTCAAGAAGGTGAAGGCGCAGATATACATGCGCCCGTTCTTGGGCGGTCGTGCACGAAGAAGCGTTGAAATTAGTGTTGGGTGAAGGTGTGGGCGAAGGTGTGCCCTGTGGTCGGGTGAGGCGTGCACGGTGAACGTGTGGCCCCTGTTTTGTGCGACGACTTGGCGTGGGTGTCTTGGCAACTCAGGTGAGCGCCCACCCACCGTGCAAGTGTGCGCGAAGGTGAACGAAGGTTGCAATCGGAGATCGTAGAGTTGGGCAGGCGGTACTACGTGCTGTTCACACGATTTGGGCATTTGTCAAGGTTGGCAAGTGGGACTGCGTGTGGGAAGGTGTACACGGTTTGGGCGTTTTCGACCAAACGAAGAGCGAACCGGCGAAGACGTGCAACGAGGTGAACGAGAGGTTGGAGAGTCGTGTGGCGACCGTGTGAAGGTGCCGACGAGCTCGGCAACCGAGTTTGCCGAAGTTGTGAAAATTGACTAAGTGTAAATTTGGGGTTTCCCAAGATTGAGCTTGTACATTGTAAAAGTGATGATTATATAATATATTGATTTAGGAAGACTCATACTGCAGGGAGTTGCTCCTCCCTTTATACTGTGCAATTGTTTTTGCTTATAGTTGCTGTTGATAGTGAATGAGTATGGGTGTTCATTAGTATAAAGGTTAAACATAATAATACTTGGTTGCGAAACACAAACTAAGTAGGAGAAAGTGAATTAGACGTAGTCCACGAACATAAGTATTGGTGAAAAGAAAGTGTTCGGTGGTGCTGCAACTCGCTATAAGCAGTTGAAAGACTACCACAAGTGTAGGGGCGTGACACTTCCCTTCGTTTCCCTTCCCTTCCCTCCCCTCGCACGGAAGGCAGGCGATTGGCAGGATGAATAGTCGCACTGGCACACTCCGTCTACGTACAGCCCACCAATTTTTGTTGTTCCACCTTTGACGTATTCAATGCATACTTCTTTGGGTGATGGGAATCAAATTTGAAGTCCTGGTACCCAGCCCACCCTCATTCGCTTTTACGGAGTCTTCCCTTCATTTCCATGGACCATCCATACAAAAAGCCGACCTGTCAATTTTGAAATGAACCAAATAATAATGATGGCTCTCCACGGTTAACATAACATCCGTTTCATATGTTAAATATATATATTCCTATTAACTATTATTACGTGAGATATAAGTCAAAGCGGTCATATGGTAATTACTACCATTATCCTTAAATCTTCTTTATAACTTCATAAAGATAATTGTATTTTTAAATTAATATATATATATATATATATAATTACTACCATTATCCCCAAATATTGTTTATAAATTCGTAAAGATAATTATATGATTAAAATAAATAAATTGATATTATATGTTTTTTTACATCAATCAAATTGTATTGTGTTGATACTAAAGATAATTATATTATTAAAATTTTTAAAAAAATTAGTTGATATTATATGATTATTTACTTCAATTAAATTGTAGGGATATTATATTAAATTCGGTTGATATTAATTATATTATTATTGGAAAGAAATGTTATAATTATTATTGAATTAATAATATTGTTATAGTATTATTTATCGAAAACCAAATTAATTATCAAAATACAAATTATAAATCATAAACTTAATAATTATTCATCAAATTATTTTTATTATTTATTAATTATATTATTATTCATAAAATTGTGCATCAATTTACCTACTTAATTAATTACACATTTAATCATACTAATTAAACAGTCTATTTGATTAATAATAATAACAATAATTTAATTTGGATGGAAAATTGACACATGAGTAATTTATTGATGGACAAACTATTCCTACTGATTTGACTATTAAAGTTTTCCAAGGTTTACATACATTTAACCTAAAACATAGTGTAAACTATTCTAAACATAGTGTTTTCTCTTCTCCCAACATATTTTCTAGTCATTTTTGCTTGAAATCCACCACAAATATGTTGCAGTGATATGTAGTGTAAACTATTCTAAACATAGTGTTTTCTCTTCTCCCAACATATTTTCTAGTCATTTTTGCTTGAAATCCACCACAAATATGTTGCAATGATATGTTTGGGTTACGTCGTGTGCACAATCCAAAATCACATCCAAAATCACCAAGGGATTTCTAGGGTGATGAATCTCTTTATGCATTCAAAAAAACAATTCAAGCAATAACAAATTACAATCTCACCAAGAATTGTGTTGCTCGCAAAAATCTTTGAACATTTACAATATTGATGTTTTACTTTGTAGATCAATAACCCTGATGTTATCCATAATTCTTATTAACGTAATAGTTGTATTGGTTAAGGGTGTTGTCACTTTGAGTGTAGTTGACTTTTGTTATCCATGGTTGACTATGGTGGACTACAATTAAAATATTTAATAATATCATTACTCTACGGTTGGTGTTAGGGAATGGTTACATCGAATGCAAAATATTGTTATTAGCGAATTTATGTTGAGTTTTGTTCTTCATTAAAGGTTATGTATCACTTCACGTTGCAATTTTCTATAAGGGTTATGTTACATTAAGATGTTTGACAATGAGTATTTGAACTTATAGAATTATCTATGGAAACCCAATTAATGAGTTTGATGACTAACAAATACAAATTATAAATGATAAAGTTATAAATTTATTAACTATCCATTAAATTATTTATAAAATCTTTGATTATTTATTAATTATATTATTATTCACAAAATTGTACATCAATTTATCTAAACTTAAAAGTTAATTATACGTTTAATCATAGTAATTAAAAATTTGATTTGATTAATAATAATCATGATGATGATGATGATTTAAGTTAGATGACAAATTGGCACACGAGAAATTTATCGATTGGCAATCTACTTTTAATGATTTGACTGTTAGAGTTTTCCAAGTTTTACATACATTTGACCTAAAACACAGTGTAAACTATTCTACCTGTTTTCTTTAGACTCCTAACATCTCTTCTAGTCAATTTTGCTTGAAATCGAGCACGGATTTGTTGCAATGGTATGTTTGAGTTACATCGTGTGCACAATGCAAATTCCCTAAGGGATCTTCAGGGCCTTGAATCCTTTTATTCATTCAAAAAATCAATTTAAGCAATGAAAAATTACAATCCCACAAGGAATTGTGTCGTTGAGTTTCAGTGAAAAAAGAAATTCTGTTGAACATTTAGAATATCGATGGTTTATTATGTATATCAATAACCAAGATGGTATCGATAATTGTTATTAACATACTAGATAATTGTTATTAACATACTAGTTGTATTGGTTAAGGGTTTCGTCACATTTGCTCTGGTTGAATTTTCATTACCCACGGTTGACTATGGTGGACTGTGTTGCATGCCAAATATTGTTATTAGCAAAGTTATGTTGGATTGTGTTCTTCATTAAAGGTTATGTATCACTTTTCATTACAATTTTCTTGAAGGGTTACGTTACATTACGATGTTTAACAATGGTTATGTGTCATCGTAATATTTATCTTTGCTCATTTACATTGGACTGCAATGTTCCTCTACGGTTATATCACGTTGTGATGTTTATCAATGGTTGTGCTATAATACTATGATATTGTTCAACTGTTATGCTGCATTACGAGGTTCCTCAAAGGTCTTAAAAAATTCTAACAATTGATGTGGAACACAAGTATGAAATGGTGCGTTGCAACACACTATATATGTCCATTACTAATTGTTTACTATGGTTGATTTTTTTTCCATAGTTTGATTGTCACTCACATCAACTAAATATAGTTAAGTGTTGACAAATTTGGTTGAATTTTGTCAATTGTGGTTAAATGTGGCTTTCTATCACCGACCACAATGGATTACGGTTAACTGTCATGGATTTTATTTATGCCACATTTTGGCATTCATCTTGGATTACTTATACTCAATTTTTAAGTTCTTGAATGGTTATGCTACAATGTGACATTCATAATTTAAGGTTTATTGTATATTAGGTTTGGTTGTCTCTCGTATTGTTAAGAATTATAGTCCTACAATGCAATATGAGGTCATAAATTTAGGGACCGAAGGGTATCCTAAAACTATAATTTTGGGAATGGGATATACTCCAATGGAAAGATCGTCATTCATCCACTTATTGAAAGATTAAAAGAATATCATTGCATGGACTTATCAAGGTTTTAAAAACTTTTAATTTCATTATGAAGTTAAATTAACATTTTTTGAAAGGTGGTTTGTAATGCCTAAGTATAATAAAAATGAATTTGGCTATGGAAAATCTACCATAACTAGATTATAATATGAAATGGGAAAGATAAAGGAATCCATTATAGTTGTTGAAAACATTACAATAGTAACATAGAAGGTAAAAGAGAACACTTATGATGTTTTTGATCTTACAAAGGTTGCTGAAAAAGTTTAGTAAGCAATAGCAAAGGTACAAGCAAATGCAAAGGAATAACGAGATGAAGGAGACACTGAAGCAAACGACATGTTGAAGAAGAATACTAAAGTAATGGTGAAGCTGCAAAAACAAGAAAAATCATCCACAACATAGAATTCGTAGAAAATGGAAGAAACATATTATACAACAAAGAGCAGAGGGCAACCCCACAGGAGGGCGCAGAAGTGAACTAATATTATGAAAAGAATTAAGAGGTGGAAGGCAGAGACGAGAATAAACATAGAGAATAGAATTCGAGCAAAGTTTTTCTTCACATTTCTTAGTAACAGTTAAATATTTTACATAGGAGGCAAACAATAATAAATAACCGAACTTAGAGCTCAACACACTGAATTCAACTAAAACTAGCTACGACAGTGAGCTCAAAACTAAGTGATGATTAGAGTTACATCCTCCAACACTCCCTGTTAATTAAAACCACAAAAATTTAAACTAAGATGCCTACAGGTCTAAGTCTCATATAGGCTCACAATGACTCAAAAACATTGACATCATCTCTTAAGAAGGATTTATTTTCCCTTTCCTTTTCTTCCAGATCCTATACCCTCTGAATCGCTTTAACTTTCCCCTTTTGCTGTAGGCTGAAAATTTCAGTTTCTTCATTTGTTGGTGCATCTATTCCATTGCTTTAATATAGAAAAATATTTTGGGTCGTCCACGCATTTCCAATTCTTCTTAAAAACTATGCTTGCATGTAGACTGTTGCCACATGTCACTTTCTATTGTTTTCTCTTCATCATCAATCCTTTGATTATCAATTCGCTGCAAGATAAGTCGATAATAAAATTTTGTCTCTTATGTACTCCAATACATGAAAATTTCATTAACCTTTTCATTTTCTACATCGTCCAGCTATCTTCAATATTCATTGTTCTAACTTCTTTACAAAATTCGTTGAAGCATGGCATTTCAAGCCATTCTTCAAGGAACTTCAATTCTTCTTCTAGTTTTGTTGCTTCTTACTGGTTGCTGCTAACTTCTCCACACTCCAAATCAATGCTAATTGTTTTATGGAAAATCACATGTAGAACCATATTCATCCTATTCTTTTTTCTTTGAAATGATAGCTTTCTCGTCAACAATTTTAATTGTTGGATCCACCAGATCATTTACTACTTCAATGTAAACTTCACTCTACCTAGTAAGATATGTTGCTGGATTCACTAAACGGTCGTCCACTTGTGTTTAAGCATAGTGGGATTCACGAGCATCCATGTCTTTCTTTGGTTCCTATGCAGATTCTTCACAATAATCGTCCCCCTGTGGCAAGGAAAAGTTGGATTCATGAGACTCTTTGCATTTCAGTAGATATGTTGCTATAGATCCAAATTCCTTTTCACCCTCAAGCACTACTACAATGGGTTGTACAACACTACTATATTCAACTTGATTACTCCCCCTTACCCGTTCAAGGCCATGAATATGGGTGAAGGGTTCACTCGAAACATTGGGAAAACATGTGTTTGTGATGCATAGTCCTTCAGAAAGTCCTTAACATTAACAATTTATTTACTATGGAAATATCCATGCCTAAAAACTAAAAATTCTCTGAAGGATTTCCCAAGTCCCCTTTGTTTTCCTTGCATATGCAGTGAGGTGAAGAATGTTGTCATCTATGCATTCCTTTATGCATTTTAATGCCAGGGAATTATTTTTCCTTTTGCATTCCAACTCTTTCAAATATATCTTAAACATATCTTTTTGTTTCCTTGGCTTTCTCAGCCTCTTAGTTTTTCCCGTTTGTTGTGCGTAGGTTGGTGGCAACTCAACCGACAAATCACCATGGAAACATAGCGGCTGGACCCAATGAAAATGCTTGGCTCGCCTCTGTGGTGGTTATCTTCTGTATATATTTCTCTTAACAACGGTGGGTTCACAAACCCTGCAATGCTTAGTATGTTATCACTTCTCTATAGGAAAACCTCTAAAAAACATGCAGGTTCGCAAATCTTCTCAGCGAATTTTGATTACATACCAAACAAACTCGGTTGTCAACTCTCACTCTAATAGAAGTGGTGTTCCGAGGCCACTCAACGTGGCCTTTTCACACGGGTATGGAAGAGATTTTTTAAAAACAATTCAAGAATGTGAAATGGATTCACCTTTACCACTCACAGGCCCGCCAATAAGTTTGATCATGCAAAAAAAACAATTAAATTAAAATCTCAAATCCACAGTAAGACAACTTGAAAGCACAAACGACACCACTTACAAAGCTGATGTCGTGTTTGAAGCTGAGCTTGACGCTTATGAGAACAAATGTAAATATTTCAAATATGAAATTTATCATAAGGATACGACATTTTTTTAGGTCTCATAAGAATACCTTATGATTTTGACTTTTCATGAGGCGCATACATAAATATCGCATAAGCAAATCACTTTGCGAAATTTCTCTTATGTGCATATGAAAATAATTTTCATAATATTGCAATGTGATTTTTCATGCTTTATTTTTTTAATGGGAGGCCAGCGCACGTATCACCGCTGAGACCTACGATGATTCAGAAACTTCCCGTGCAATAACTTAGCCGGGAAATAAACAAAGCTTATCTAACTTGCTGGGTGCGATGATCACAGAAATTGTCGCACCATACCTGACCTCAGGTGTGCTATGAAAACACATTGTTCGGCTGCAATGGTGAGCCATTACAATTTTTTCTTTTAATTTCAGTTGGATTCTCTTTCTCCTGGGCTTCCACTTTACTCCCGTCATCGAGATCTCGTTCTATTCACCTTTTCTATGAATACAAACAAATGAAATGATGTTGCTAATGAGCTTCATGCAACCTCGTGCTCTCAAAATTAAAATGTTTCTCTCAAGGCACCTTACGAATCTTGGTGCTCTAATCACCTAATAGGTTATTGGAATTAGATTCTCGAACTCTCCCCCTTAATTACAACCACAAAAACTTAAACTAAGATGCGTAATGGTCTAAGTCTTAGCTAGGCTTACAATTTAAAAAAAAAAATAACATGAGTTGGATTTCCTTTTGTTTTTCTTTTCTTCCATATCCCGTATCCTCTAAATTGCTTCAGTTTTGTCTTTTCATTGTTGCTTTCAAAATTTAGTTTCTTCATTTTCCCAGTTCAACTCTTCCATTGTTCCAGGCTTTCTGAGCATGTCCTCAATTTCTTCAAAAATAACCACGTATGTGGACTTCCGCCACAAGTCATCCTATGTTGTGTGCTTTTGATCGTCAATATTCTACTTCAACATAAGCTTATAATAAAAATTTATCTCTTCAGGACTCCACATCGTGAAAATATCATTAATGTTTTCATCATCCATGTTGTCTTCAAAATTTGTTTTTGCAACCATTGTGCAGACATTATCAAGACATGGTGTTGCAATCCATGGTTCAGTGAACCCTAATTCATATTCAAATATTGTTTCTCCTTAATGGTTGCTACTAACATCCGCAGATCTAAAATCAAGGTCAAGTTTAAAAATATTTGCAAAACCATATTCTGTTATGAAGCCAGCTCAGGAAAAGATAGAAAAGATAGATCAACGCCTTAGAATTCAGCCTCTTCGAGGGGGCAACCTCCTTTACATTACATAAATGAACAATTCTTGGATGATACAAATGACAAAACCTCCTTTCTATATATAGGAGTATAAGGAGTCACAATATAATCTAGCCGACCTAACAATAATAATATAAAGCCACAAAAATAACAATAGAGGGATTCTATGGGGTACAGAAATAACAACATGGGGGTAATAGGGGCACAACAATGTAAATAAGGGGTATAACTACAATAGTAATGGGGTAATCACTAGTATTATAGGGACCCAACATATTCTTTCTACACTGCAATGAGAGATATCTCTTCTCACGCTTCCTACTTTGCATTTGTCGCTTCCACTTCTTTGCTAACTTCTGCTGCTTCAAAGAGGTTTTCTTCCACTTGATTTTCAGAGCCAAGTGGGTTTCTCTCGCCAAATAAGAGTTTATCAACAGGATGTCTTCGTTGCATCATATGCAATCATTTGGTCTTCATGAAACTTAATATGAGAAAATTGAATTGTTGGATTCACCATAACGCTCGATGCTTCAATGGCGGTTTCATTTTCATCAACAAGCACTGTTGTTAGATTTTCCAAATCCCCATCCACTTGTGGTTGTGCACACTAGGATTCAAGACCATCTGTGTGCTCTTTCTTTGTTTCTTCTACGATTTTTTCATAGTCGTGATCCACGTGTGGTTGACGGGTATCCTTATCTCGATCGTTTGTTGAGGGGTATCCTTCTCTCGATCGTTGATTCGCCGAATATCTGGAAATCATATGGACATGGGTGCGGTCAATTATTGACCATGCCCATGTCCATCTGATTGCCAAATATTTGGCGAATCAACAATTGAGATAATTCGGGGGTGGTTGAACATAGTGGGATTCACCAAAATCTCTCTCTTACACTTGATTACTCCCCGATACACCAAAATTATTCTCAAGGCTCTCCCAAGCCTCCTTGGTTCAGTTTTGCCTACTCACTTCCAAATCTTTCAAACATTCCTCAAGCCCCTCTTGTTGTTCCTTTGACATTCCTAGCCTCTTGGCTTTTCCCATTTTTTGAGCAGTTGTTGATTGCGGCTCCACAATCAAATTGACTTGTAGGCATCACAACTAACTGCAATAAAAACGCCTCTATGGCAGCTTCTATGTTGCTTGGCTTCCACAAAAAACAAGTCTACAAATGATGTGCGAAGATAATGCTCACACAAAAAACTTTCACAAATCCCTCTTCCATTTGTTTTTATTAAAAAGAATATTTTAATGCTCATAACTCATTTAAAAATGCCATCCTCGTTTTTATAATACACCCATTTTTTAGCTTTGATTATCTTCTTATTTTTTTCGTTTAATCCGCTTTTTATAAAAACTATACAAAAAGCCCTTTTTACAAAACATTACTCCTTTTTGTGAAAAAGAACTTAGCGTACATCTCATAGGCATAAGGTCAAAACACACATATTCCTAAATATTTTTCACGTGAGAGAAATGATCAATGGACAGAAATGGAAGGTTCACCATAAGAAGGTCTTGTTCACATTTCCTTCATAGTGCTTTGGCTTTGCGCACGCTTTGTGCCTGGACCTCCCAATCAAATTCCCTGCATTCAACTTGTCATCGCCGACCCTTACGTTGGCCTTTTGTACCTTTTGGAAATTTATGGGGCTAACACATCTAGCGCTGCCACAAGTTGAGTTTTACAATGGGTGTGATTAATTTCCTCTCAGTGCACTTTTCAATAGAGGATGGACATGACGCATCGCTGATTTTTGTAGTTACCCTTGTCCATGGTATTATAAACTTTTTTTAAAGAAAATTAAATGGCTTGTAGCGATTATGAGGTGTGTTAGTGTGGCTCCCCATCATGAAGTCTTCAAAAAGAAACATTTAGACTCTCTCTTTGCGTGGAACACAACAATCCCTCTCCTGGTATTTCAATGACTTTGCAGCCTTCTTTCGTGGAGCAATAATCGTGGATTTTTCTAACACTAAGTCTTTGCTTTCACCCTCACTAGATTCTTGATTTCTGATGCTCTAAAAAAGAATGAAGTGAAGCCTAAATTCTCATTATTCAATAAGAATTAAATAGATTACATAGAAAACATCATTATAATTAAATTAATGACTGGAGCGAAACTCTGCACTAAACTCAACTCCATTAAACTCAAATAGACTACGACACACAAATAATGGTGTTAAAAAGCACTGACAGATAATATTTACACATTGGGAGCAAAAACCGAAAACGAGTATACGACATTCTAGACATTATTACCCAGCGTGCGTTCTTATGAGTTTCTATACCATCGCCTTTGGCTAAAATCTTTTCGTCAATTTCTCAACATATGACTCTCCTGGGTCGAATGATTTCCCCCTCTCCTTGTGGGCATGGATTGATCCATACTTAGGCTAATGCTTCACAAATGGCGAGAAAAGGGTCGTTCTGAGGTTTGGCGTAAGGAAGGTTAATGTAAGGTTAGGCGTAGGGCCTTGTTTAGTGTATGGATGCAGGGAGGCTCCGTGGAAAACCCTAATAATTGTTGAAATACTAATACCAACTGTAGCATTTATTTCTGAAAACCGCGTGAGGATTCCCCGCACTGCCATTCACAAAAAGGTGGTATTTCTCGAGGGGGCAGCGATCACAATCAACAGCCGCCACGTGCCCTGTGTGGTTTGCCAAAACTACTTTCCTCGACGGGTAAAATTCAGTCAGAAAGGGCTGTGTGATATTGCTGACAGCCATAGGATTAACATGGAGTAAAATCCATGGTTAATAATAAACAAAATATATCGCCATGCTGAAGTAATTAAAGAAATGTACTGTGGTGGTAAATGTAGGTAAAAATTTTTAATTTTATTATTTTTCTAATTCATGGGAGTATGGGACAAGTAAAAGGTAAATATCATGTTTTTATTTTTTTGTTGAATATGTAATAAAACGCAAAAATGTGGCAGTGTGAATGTAATTTTTTTTTGTTGAGAGGATGAAACTCAATACGCAGCAGCGTGTATGAAAGAAGTAAAAAATGTGTTTTTACACACAGCAATGTAAATTTGCAAGCAGACACAGCAGTGTATTTTCCAACAAAGACAGAGCATTTTTTTTGTAATGCACAGCAGTGCAGAGAAAGAGTATTTTTTTTTGGGACTGCCTCTGAAGCAGGCTAGGTTTAATCCCTCTGTTGGAGGAAGAATTTTTTGTAACTACAATATTGTTAATTAATACAAGTTTCTTTTGTGTGTGTTGCTGAAACTTTGTCTTCAGCAGAAACAATTTTTTTGTTCCTCTGTGTTGAAAACAGAGCATTATTCTTTGTTTATGTTTGTTTGGAATTATTAGAAATTCCCAACATGGTATCGGAGCTTGTCTAGGCTCTTTGAAGGTGTCAAAGAAGATGAAGGAAGGATTTCTTGTTGCAGCAACTTCTTCAGCAGAGTGAAGACTTAGTCAAGAAAGAATCCAAGGTATTTATCAAGCTAGGTTTTTGTGTTACTGTTGAGGACAGTTAGTTATTTTAAATACACAGTCAAGTATTTTGAAGCATAGTTTAGAGCGCAAGAATGGCTGTAGCCAGCACTAGCATGGGTATCTGCAATACTGAGCTCCCACAATTTAATGGGAAAAACTATGACTATTGGGCAATAACTATGAGAGATTTGCTTGTTTCCCAAGATTTATGGGAATTTGTTGAGGATGGTTTTGAAGAACTAGCAGATGAAAATGAGTTTAATAATTTAACTCAGGCAGAGAAAGATCTGTTGAAGAGAAATAAGAAGAAAGATTCTAAAGCCCTCTACTTTTTGTATCAAGCAGTGCATGAGAGTGTGTTTCCAAGGATAGCGGCAGCTAAGAGATCCAAAGAAGCATGAAAAAATCTCAAAATAGCCTATCAAGGCATGGATAAAGTGAAGACAACAAAACTGCAGTTGCTGAGGAGAGATTTTGAGACCCTTTGCGTGAAGGAGTCAGATAATATTGACTCATTCTTCACACATGTGATTGGTCTGGTCACACAGATAAGGTCTCATGGAGAGATTCTTCAAGGAAGGAGGATTGTGGAGAAACTATTGAGGATCCTACCCTCAAGGTTTGATGTGATTGTCACCACCATAGAAGAGACAAAGGATCTCACAAGCTTCTTAGTTGATGAACTACATGGATCACTAATAACACATGAGCAGAGATTGAGTAGAAATGAAAACTCATCTCTAGAGCATGCCTTTAAGATCTAGATGTTCTTTGGAAGAGGAAGAGGTCAAGGTAGAGGAAACAAGAGAGGAAGAGGCATAAGCCAAAATAGAGGTGGAAGAAACAGTCTAGTAAATGCTCAAGGAAGAGGCAGCGATCCAAATCAGAACCAAGGCCAAGGCAACAACCAACAAATTGGACAACATCATGCTCAAGGACAAACGTATGATAGATCCAATGTCCAATTTCACTATTGTAAAAAATATGGGCATTATGCAAATGAATGTAGGAAGAAGCAGCATGATATGAGTAATAGAAGTAGTGCAAATTTCACTAGAGAAAATATCAGCCAAGATAATTTGTTTTTAGCCTATAATAAGACTGAAGAAAAGAGTGAAGATATATGGTTTCTAGACTCCGGTTGCAGTAACCATATGACAGGAAACATAGCCCTGTTTTCTATGTTAGATCAGAGTGTGAAGTCACAAGTCACACTAGGGACTCATAATAAAGTTTATGTTATGGGAAAAGGAGAAGTAAATGTATTAACAAAGAAAGGTGAAAAGAAAACCATATCAGATGTTTATTATGTTCCTGGAATGAAATGTAATCTCTTAAGTATTGGACAACTTATTCAAAAGGGGTACAATGTTTTCTTTTTGGATGATGTATGCACCATCATGGATAAAACACCCAACAAACAATGTATTGTTGAAGTGAAGATGACAAGGAACAGGATGTTCCCTCTCAAAATGAAAGCAGCTTTAAAAAATGGAGAAGAAATAGTAGCAGTGACACAAGAGGTTTTCCAAAGCGAACCAAAAGATGAAAATTGGTTGGGGCACTTGAGATTTGGACATCTCAACTTTGGAGGTTTTAACTTGTTGAACAAAAAAGGAATGGTAAGAGGATTACCATTGATAGAGAAACTAGACAACCTTTGTGAAGGTTGTATTTTGGGGAAACAACACAGAGAAAGTTTTCCATCTGGGAAAAGCATAAGGGAAAAAGCACCTTAGAGATTGTCCACTCAGATTTATGTGGACTGATGCAAACTCCATCACTTCCAATCAGCCACTATGCTAACATTCATTGATGATTTTACTAGAAAAAATTGGGTTTATTTTCTAAAGAACAAAAGTGAAGTGTTTGAAAGGTTTTGCAATTTCAAAGCACTTGTAGAAAACCAAAGTGGGTTGCATATCAAAGTCCTAAGAACTGATAGAGGAGGCGAGTATATTTCCAAGGAATTTCTACGTTTTTGTAGAGAAAGTGGAATTCATAAATAGTTTACCACTAGGTACACTCCGCAGCAAAATGGAGTGGGACAAAGCAAGGAGTTACCCACATGAAAGTTTTTGGATGTGTGGCTTATGCACACATTCCAGATCAACTGAGGAAGAAGTTGGATAGTAAAGGGGAGAAATGTATTTTCTTTGGATACATTGAGGAATCCAAAGCTTATAGGTTGTATAACCCATCCAGCAAGAAGCTTATTGTGAGTAGATATGTTCAGTTCATTGAGGAGGAAGCTTGGGATGGAAGCATAGAGAAAACAATGAATGTTAAAAACTCTTTGTCTCATGATGAAGATGATGAGGAGATGGTTGAAATACATCCCCAAACAGTAGCACCAACACAAGGGCAGCAAGAGACACCCTTGAGGAGAAATGAAAGTGCTTGTCCAAGCACACCATAAAGAGGAAATTCAAGTGCTTCTTCAAGCGCTTGTACACCAAATGAAAGAGGTAAGAAGTTCAGAAATTTAAGTGATATTTATGGACAAGATGCGGAAAATGAAGGTATGAACTCTTTGTTTGCTTTATATTGTCATGTTGATGACCCTGTTCATTTCGAAGAAGCAATTAAGGATAGGAAATGGATAGAAGCTATGGATGAGGAGATCATTGCCATAGAAAGAAATAAGACATGGGATTTAGTTGAACTACCAAAAGAAAAGGAAGTCATTGGAGTTAAATGCGTCTACAAGACCAAGAGTAATGCTGAAGGCAAAATAGAAAGACATAAGGCAAGACTTGTTTTCAAAGGATATAAGCAGCAGTACGAGAGAGACTATGAGGAAACTTTTGCATCGGTTGCTAGAATGGAAACCGTGAGAGCAGTGTTGTCCATAGCAGCACAAAACAAGTGGAAAGTTTACCAAATGAACGTGAAGTCAACATTCCTAAATAGAGTGTTAATGGAAGAGGTTTACATTAAACAACCTCTAGGCTATGAAAAGAAAGGCCAAGAGCACAAAGTGTGCAGATTGAAGAAATCTATTTATGGGCTGAAGCAAGCACCAAGAGCGTGGTATAGTAGGATAAATTCCTATCTAGTGGAAAATGGATTTGAAAAGTGTGAGGGAGAACCCACCTTCTACATCAAAGAAAAGAATGGTAAAATACTAATTGTTGTGTTATATGTTGATGATGTTATTTTCACAGGTAATGATGATTACCTTATTGAAAATTTCAAAACAGACATGAAAGAAGAATTTGAAATAACTAACATAGGTTTGCTGAGATAATTCTTAGGAATAGAAGTAGAAAAAAATGGAAATGGGATTTTTATCTCACAAGAAAAATATGTTAATAAAGTGTTGGAAAGATTTAATATGCAGGAGACCAAGGCAGCAATCACTCCCACAGTGATGGGATTAAAACTCAGCAAAGAGGACAACAACAAGGAATTTGATCCTAGTTTGTACAAGAGCATAGTTGGCAGCCTCATGTATTTGACTGCAACTAGGCCGGATATAATGTATGTTGTTAGTTTAATTTCTGGATTCATGGAGAGGCCAAAAGAAGCACATTGGCAGGAAGAAAAAATGATTCTGAGGTATGTTAAAGGTACTAAAAGGTTTGGCATTTTATATACTGCTTCAGAATGTTCAGATTTAATTGGATACACTGATAGTGATCGGAAGTGTAGATGATCGAAAAAGCACATCTAGTTATGTTTTTCACATGGGTTCAGGAGCCATTTCATGGGCTTCTAAAAAACAACCTATTGTAGCATTGTCTACAACACAGACAGAATATGTGGCAGCTACAGCAGCAGCGTGTCAAGCAATTTGGATGAGAAGGATGTTAAGGAGTTTATGCCAAGAAAAAGCAAAAGGAACTGTGATTGCATTATCCAAGAATGATGTGTTTCATAAGAGAACGAAACACATTGACACAAAGTTTCATTACATCACGGAATTGGTAAACAATGGAGAAATTGTTTTACAACACTTCAGAACTCAGGAGCAGGTTGCAGATATTCTTACCAAACCATTGGGGCAGAAAAGTTTTGAGTTTTTGGGAAATGTCTGGGTATGATTGATAACCCAGTAGTTGAAATTAAAGGGGAGTGTTGAAATACTAATTCCAACAGCAGCATTTATTTCTAAAAACCGTATGAGGATTCGGAAAGGTGGTATTTCTCGAGGGGGCAGCAATCACAATCAATAGCTGCCACATGCCCTGAGTGGTTTGCCAAAACCACTTTCCTAGGGCGGTAATATTGAGTCAGAAAGGGTCGTGGTGACAGCTGTAGGATTAACATAGAGTAAAATCCATGGTTAATAATAAACAAAATATATTGCCATGTTGAAGTAATTAAAGAAATGTATTGTGGTTGGTAAATGTACGTAAAAATTTTTAATTTTATTATTTTTCTAATTCAGTGGAGTATGGAACAAGTAAAAGGTAAATATCATATTTTTGATTTTTTGTTGAATATGTAATAAAACACAAAAACCTAGCAGTGTGAATGTAATTTTTTTTGTTGAGAAGATGAAACTCAATACTTAGTAGCGCCTATGAAGTAAAAAATAGAGCCTATGAAAGAAGTTAAAAAGGAGTAATTTTTTTTGGTCCCTCTATTGGAGAAAGAATTTTTTGTAAATGCAATATTATTAATGAATACAAATTTCTTTTGTGTGTTGGTGAAACTTTGTCTTCAACAAAAACAAATTTTTAGTTCCTCTGTGTTAAAAACAGAGCATTATTCTCTGTTTATGTTTGTTTGAAATTATGAAAAATGCCCAACAATAATAACGCTCTAATGAGCTGACATGCACTTAGAACTTTCTCCAATTCATCTATGCCCAATTTTCTTGTCCTTGTTCTTTCTCGGTTGGGTTAGTGATAGGGCACCCCATGTTAATTCCTAACTTTCCTCCTGTTAAAATTTTGATGTCCGATTCCAAAAATAGAGACTCTCTTTTAAAAACTCTATACTTATATAATCGAAATAATTAATTAAACCAGAGAATCCAGTCACAATAGACGCATATGTTTAACCATTGATATCAAATATGATGCGTGACTTGTAATGATATTACAATATAAAAGAGGAACCAAAAATTGCCTGCCAACAGAAAAAAGTTCAAGTTGAGAGAAAATTTGTTTGTTGCGAACAGAAAAGTTGAATGGAGAGTAATATGAGGAGAATCTTTGTTTGAGATCTTGAATTTTGAACCCCAATATTGTATTGCTCTTGCTCTTTACCGGCAGTGATTGCGTGATTCATTCTAAGAATCATTCCAAATCACTTACAAAACAGAGCATAAGTGTTAGGAACATGGATGAAATTGCAGTGTGAGACGTTGGATTATGATACAGAATGAATGAATAAATAAGTCAGTTGAGGATGCGGCAAACTTTCCTGATCTCTCCCTGCGACCCAGTCAACACCTCTATTGCGCCCATTTTCACCATCGCTCTCCCAAACTTCTTTCTCCAAATGGACGGATACTTGGAGTTTATCTTCACCATTCTCGCTGTCGATGGATTGGACATCAACGTTTGATCGGAGGGCAACACTCCACGCTTTGCTCGAAGACCCAAGTAATATTTCTCATCTAAACATGTGGGCGTCAGTGAATCCAAGGGAACGGTGGTGGGGTTAGAGTTTGAATTGGAATTTTGTATCGGGCATTTGGCTTTGAGCGACGAAGCGAATGGAGGGTCCATACTGGGGTCCTGATGACCCGTTCCACTGAAATTGTAAAGCCTATCTGCACTGAACGAAGAGCAATGTGAAACCCCAATCGAATGCGCCCCTGCAAAATTATATAATTATAATTATTGGAAGATTAAAACATGAATACGATGATGGGATGCCTGCATCCGTTCAATCGAATCACACAACCATACCATATGGATGCTTGTAATAGCTACCTGAGAGAGTGACCATGTCTTCCTGTGACAAATATTTTGCAGCGAAACGTTGTGTGAGCTGGTTTACATTGAATTGTGGAGGCGGTAAATTCCCTGGGATGTCTGATGCTCGAGAGATCCTTCCGTCTCTTCGCCCTGCTTCCACCTCCCAAATTAATCCTCCAGCCTGCGCCAATATTCATGGATATCATCAATACAATATAGCGAGGCCCAGTCTAATATTAACAATAACAATTTATTATTATTGAGTATGAAATTTTAATCACCCACCTGGTAGGCGCTATCTCTTGCAGCGAAAGCAACTATGTCTGCACATGAGACGACATTCGGACATCTGGCTTCCAACATCGACTTTGCTTCATCAATTACTCCGAACCCACGAAGGCTCGGATTGTTTGCCGGCGAGTCCTTCTCTGCTTTATTTCCAGGCGTGGAATCTATAAGTATTGATCCATCGCATCCCTGTAAATTAGATCAGACCCATTATTTATTTCATGAAATTGATATATCTATCTATATATATATATATATATATATATATAGCTGATTATGCTGATCATTAAAACATACTCACTCTCACAAAGCAGTCATGAAAATGCATCCTGATGAGAGAAGGTGCAACGCCGGGATTTGCTTTCACAGCTTTCGCCACAGCTGCGCTTACAATTGCCTCCGCCTCAGGGCACTTATGACGGTAGTAACCCACCTTTAATCCATTTGCGTTCGCTGCTGTTATTACAGGAGGAGATGTCACTGCGCCTAGTAATACAATTGCTACTACTAAATTAAGTAGCCAGCGATCATGACCAATTGATCGATAATCCATTCGGATTATTGTCCTTAATTAGCTTCAGCACCAGATACTTTATTATCCTTTTAAAGAATCCCCAATTTATTTGCAAATGCAAGGAATATCCAAACACCCACTCGTTTCCTGAGACTAAGCTCAATCTTCTCATGTGGAATATATATATATCGTTGGAAGCTGGGTGCCCTATATATGGCGTGGCGTACCTGGGTAATATGCCATGCAACATATTTGACCAAAGTCTGAGGATGAGACGCCATATGAAGGGTTGAAGCAATCAGGAACCCTTCAACTCGGATCATCTGAGACGAAAGGGTCACTGATGATGATAGAAGAGTTGAAGCAATCAGGAACCCTTCAACTCGGATCATCTGAGACGAAAGGGTCACTGATGATGATAAAAGGATGGAAATGGTCGCAAGCAAATCCCTCCCATTCGCTTCCCTTCCCTTCCCTCCCCTCGCACGGAAGGCGCGCTATTGACGGGATGAATAGTTGCTGTTCCACCTTTGACGTATTCAATGCATACTTCTTTGGGTGATGGGAATCAAATTTGAAGTCCTCCTACTCAGCCCTCATTCGCTTTTACGGAGTCTTCCCTTCATTTCCATGGACCATCCATACAGAAAGCGGACCTGTCAATTTTGAAATGAACCAAATAATAATGATGGCTCTCCGCAGTTAACATAACATCCGTTTCATATGTTAAATATATATATTCCTATTAACTATTATTATGTGAGATATAAGTCAAAGCGGTCATACGGTAACTTTTAAAAAGATTAATACTATTATAAACTTACTACCATTATCCTTAAATCTTCTTTATAATATATATATATATATATATATATATATATATATGTATGTATATATAATTACTACCATTATCCTCAAATCTTGTTTATAAATTCGTAAAGATAATTATATTATTAAAATGAATAAACTGATATTATATGTTTTTTTACATCAATCGAATCGTATTGTATTGATATTAAAGATAATTATATTATTAAAATTAAAAAAAAAAAATTAGTTGATATTATATGATCATTTACATCAATTAAATTGTAGGGATATTATATTAAATTCGGTTGATATTAATTATATTATTATTGGAAAGAAATGATAAAATTATTATTGAATTAATAATATTGTTATAGTATTATTTATGGAAAACCAAATTAATTATCAAAATACAAATTATAAATCATAAATTTAATAATTATTCATCAAATTATTTTTATTATTTATTAATTATATTATTATTCATACAATTGTGCATCAATTTACTTACTTAATTAATTACACATTTAATCATAGTAATTAAAAAGACTATTTGATTAATAATAATAATTTAACTTGGATGGAAAATTGACACATGAGTAATTTATTGATGGACAAATTGCTCCTACTGATTTGACTATTAATGTTTTCCAAGGTTTACATACATTTAACCTAAAACATAGTGTAAACTATTCTAAACATAGTGTTTTCTCTTCCCCCAACATATTTTCTAGTCATTTTTGCTTGAAATCCACTAGAAATATGTTGCAATGGTATGTTTGAGTTACATCTTGTGCACAATCCAAAATCACTTCCAAAATCACCAAGGGCTTTCGAGGGTGATGAATCTCTTTATGCATTCAAAAAAACAATTCAAGCAATAAAAAATTACAATCTCACCAAAAATTGTGTTGCTCGCAAAAATCTTTGAACATTTACAATATTGATGGTTTATTTTGTATCAATAACCCTGATGTTATCCATAATTCTTATTAACGTAATAGTTATATTGGTTAACGGTGTTGTCACTTTGAGTGTAGTTGACTTTTGTTATCCATGGTTGACTATGGTGGACTACAATTAAAATATTTAATAATATCATTACTTTACGGTTGGTGTTAGGGAATGGTTACGGCGAATACATAACATTGTTATTAGAAAATTTATGTTGCGTTGTGTTCTTCATTAAAGGTTATGTATCACTTTACGTTGCAATTTTCTATAAGGGTTATGTTACATTAAGATGTTTGACAATGATTATGTGAATTTATAGAATTATTTATGGTAACCCAATTAATCAGTTTGATGACTAACAAATACAAATTATAAATGATAAAGTTATAAATTTATTAACTATCCATTAAATTATTTCTGAAATCTTGATTATTTATTAATTATATTATTATTCACAAAATTGTACATCAATTTATCTAAACTTAAAAGTTAATTATACGTTTAATCATAGTAATTAAAAATTTGATTTGATTAAAAATAATCATGATGATGATGATGATGATTTAAGTTAGATGACAAATTGACACACGAGAAATTTATTGATTGGCAAGCTACTTTTAATGATTTGACTATTAGAGTTTTCCAAGGTTTACATACATTTCACCTAAAACAGAGTGTAAACTATTCTCCCTGTTTTCTCTGGACTCCTAACATCTCTTCTAGTCAATTTTGCTTGAAATCGAGCACGGATTTGTTGCAACAGTATGTTTGAGTTACATCGTGTGCACAACGAAAAATCCATAAGGGATCTTCAGGGCTTTGAATCCTTTTATTCATTCAAAAAATCAATTTTAGCAATGAAAAATTACAATCCTACAAGGAATTGTGTCGTTGCGTTTTAGTGAAAAAAGAAATTCCGTTGAACATTTAGAATATCGATGGTTTATTATGTATATCAATAACCGAGATGGTATCGATAATTGTTATTAACATACTAGCTGTATTGGTTAAGGGTTTCGTCACATTTGCTCTGGTTGACTTTCGTTACCCGTGGTTGACTATGGTGGACTGTGTCGCATGCCAAATATTGTTATTAGCAAAGTTATGTTGGATTGTGCTCTTCATTAAAGGTTTTGTAGCACTTTTCACTGCAATTTTCTTGAAGGGTTACGTTACATTACGATGTTTGCCAATGGTTATGTGTCATCGTAATATTTATCTTTGCTCATTTACATTGGACTGCAATGTTCCTCTACGGTTATATCACGTTGTGATGTTTATCAATGGTTGTGTTGTAATACTATGGTATTGCTCAACTGTTATGCTGCATTACGAGGTTCCTCAAAGGTTTTAAATAATTCTAACAATTGATGTGTAACACAAGTATGAAACGGTGGGTTGCAACACACTATATATGTCCATTAGTAATTGTTTCCTATGATTGACTTTTTTTCCATAGTTTGATTGTCACTCAGATCAACTAACTATAGTTAAGTGTGGACAAATTTGGTTGAACTTTGTCGATTGTGGTTAGATGTGGCTTTCTATCACCGACCACAATGGATTACAGTTAACTGTCATGGATTTTATTTATGCCACCTTTTGGCATTCATCTTGGATTACCTATACTCAATTTTTATGTTCTTGAATGGTTATGCTGCAGTGTGGCATTCATAATTTAAGGTTTATTCTATATTAGGTTTGGTTGTCTCTCGTATTGTTAAGAATTATAGTCCCACAGTGCAATATGAGGTCATAAATTTAGGGACCAAAGGGGATCCTCAAAACTATGATTTTGGGAATAGGATATACTCCAATGGAAAGATCGTCATTCATCCACTTATTGAAAGATTAAAATAATATAATTGCATGGACTTATCAAGGTTTTAAAAACTTTTAATTTCATTATGAAGTTGAATTAACATTTTTTGAAAGGTGGTTTGCAATGCCTAAGTATAATAAAAATGAATTTGGCTATGGAAAATCTACCATAACTAGATTAGAAGATGAAATGGGAAAAGAAAAGGAGTCCATTATAGCTGTTGAAAACATTACGATAGTAACATAGAAGGTAAAAGAGAACACATGATATTTTTTATCTTACAAAGGTTGTCGAAAAAGTTTAGTCAACAATAGGAGAGGTACAAGCGAATGCAAAGGAATAACGAGATGAAGGAGACACTAAAGCAAGCGACATGTTGAGGAAGAATACTAAAGTAATGGTGAAGCCGCAAAAACAAGAAAAATCATCCACAACATAGAATTCGTAGAAAATGGAAGAAAAATATTATACAACAAAGAGCAGAGGACAACCCCACAGGAGCGCGCAGAAGTAAAACACCATTTTGGCTTAATCTCAAGTATTGTAAGCCTAACTAAGACATAGCGGTCATAATTAAGTGTGACTGTTGGAGACAATTACTCCAAGTCACATCGACTTAGCACGGAGTTTCAAATAGTTTACATATAATTTAAATTTAAGAATCATTTGTCACGCTAGAGTTCTAATCTAGAAGGTGAAAGTCAAGCATGTGTGAACTAAGATTATGAAAACAATTAAGAGGATCTCTTCTAGTCTTGTTTCTGCGAACACTATTGTTTAAGCATAGTGGAATTCATGAGCATCCATGTGCTCTTTCTTTGGTTCCTATGCAGATTCTTCAAAATCATCATCCCCATGTGGCAAGGAAAAGTGGGATTCACGAGACTCTTTGCATTTGGGTACATATGTTGCTATAGATCCAAATTCCTTTTCACCCTCAAGCACTGCTACAATGGGTTGTACAACACTACTATATTCAACTTGATTACTCCCCCTTACATGTTCAAGGCCATGAATATGGGTGAAGGGTTCACCCGACAAACTGGGAAAACATGCGTTTGTGATGCATAGTCCTCCCGAAAGTCCTTAACATTAACAATCTGTTTACTATGGAAATATCCATGCCTAAAAACCAAAAATTCTCTGAAGGATTTCCCAAGTCCCCTTTGTTTTCCTTGCATATGCAGTGAGGTGAAGAATGTTTTCATCTATGCATTCCTTTATGAATTTTAATGCCAGGGAAATATTTTTCCTTTTGGCTTCCAACTCTTTCAAATATATCTTGAACATATCTTGTTGTTTCCTTGGCTTTCTCAGCTTCTTAGATTTTCCCATTTGTTGTACGCAGGTTGGTGGCAACTCAACAGGCAAATCGCCATGCAAACATAGTAGCTGCACGCAATGAAAATGCTTTGCTCGCCTCTGTGGTGGTTATCTTCTGTATATATTTCTCTTAACGACGGTGGATTTACAAACCATGCAATGCTTAGTATGTTATCGCTTCTCTATAGGAAAACCTCTAAAAACCATGCGGGTTCACAAATCTTCTCAGCGAATTTTGATTACATACCAAACAAACTCAGTTGTCAACTCTCGCTCTGAGAGAAGTGGTGTTCTGATGACACTCAACACGGCCTTTTCACACGGGTATGGAAGATATTTTTTAAAAACGATTCAAAAATGTGAAATGGATTCACCTTTACCACTCATAGGCCACTAATAAGTTTGATCATGCAAAAAAAAACAATTAACTTATAAATCTCAAATCCACAGTAAGACAACTTGAAAGCACAAACAACTCCACTTACAAAGTTGAGGTCGTGTTTGAGGCCGAGCTTGACGCTCATAAGAACAAATGTAAATATTTCAAATATGAAATTTATCATAAGGATACGACATTTTTTTAGGTCTCATAAGCATACCTTATGATTTTGACTTTTCATGAGGCGCATATGTAAATATCACATAAGCCAATCACTTTGCTAAATTTCTCTTATGCGCATACGAAAATACTTTTCATGAGATTGCAATGTGATTTTTAATGCTTTATTTTTTTAATGGGAGCCAAGCGCATGTATCACCGTTAAGACGTACGATGATTCAGAAACTTCCCGTGCAATAAATTAGCCGCGAAATAAACGGAGCTTATCTAACTTGCTGGGTGCGATGATCACAGAAATTGTCACACAATACCTGATCTCAGGTGTGCTATAAAAACACACTGTTTGGCTGCAATGGTGAGCCATTACATTTTTTTCTTTTAATTTCAGCTGGATTCTCTTTCTCCTGGGCTACCACTTTACTCCCATCACTGAGATCTCGTTCTATGCACCTTTTCTATGAATACACACAAATGAAATGATGTTGTTAATGAGCTTCGCACTCTCAAAATTCAAATGTTTCTCTCAAGGCGCCTTACGCAACTTGGTGCTCTCATCACCTAGAAAGTCATTGGAATTAGATTCTCTAACTCTCCCCCTTAATTACAACCACAAAAACTTAAACTAAGAGGCGTAATGGTCTAAGTCTCAGCTAGGCTTACAATTAAAAAAAAAATAACATGAGTTGGATTTCCTTTTTCTTCCATATCTCGTATCCTCTAAATTTCTTCAGTTTTGTCTTTTCATTGTTGGTTTCAAAATTTAGTTTCTTCATTTGTCCAGTTCAACTCTTCCATTGGTCCAGGCTTTCTGTGCATGTCCTCAATTTCTTCAAAAATAAGCACGTATGTGGACTTCCGCCACATGTCGTCTTATCTTGTGTGCTTTTGATCGTCAATATTCTGCTTCAACATAAGCTTATAATAAAAATTTATCTCTTGAGGACTCCACATCATGAAAATATCATTGATGTTTTCATCATGCATGTTGTCTTCAAAATTCGTTTTTGCAACCACTGTGCAGACATTATCAAGACATGGTGTTGCAAGCCATGGTTCAGTGAACCCTAATTCATATTCAAATGTTGTTGCTCCTTAATGGTCGCTGCTAACATCTGCAGATTCAAAATCAAGGTCAAGTTTAAAAATATTTGCAGAAGCATATTCTTTCTACACTGCAATGGGAGATTTCTCTTCTTGCGCTTCCTTCTTTGCATTTGTCGCTTCCACTTCTTTGCTAACTTCTGCTGCTTCAAAGAGGTTTTCTTCCACTTGATTTTGAGAGCTGAGTGGGTTTCTCTCGCCAAATAAGAGTTTATCAACAAGATGTCTTCGTTGCATCAGATGCAACGATTTGGTCTTCATGAAACTTAATATGAGCAAATTGAATTGTTGGATTCACCATAACGCTCAATGCTTCAATGGCGGTTTCATTTTCATCAACAAGCACTGTTGTTAGATCTGCCAAATCCTCATCCACTTGTGGTTGTGCACGCTGGGATTCAAGATCATTTGTGTGCTCTTTCTCTGTTTCTTCTGCAATTTTTTCACAGTCGCGATCCATGTGTGGTTGAGGGGTATCCTTCTCTCGATCGTTGATTCGGCGAATATCCGGAAATCATATGGACCTGGGCGCGGTCAATTATTTGACCACGCCCATGTTTGTCTGATTGCCAAATATTCGGCGAATCAACAATCGAGATAATTTGGGGGTGGTTGAGCATAGTGGGATTCACCAAAATATCCGTCTTACACTTGATTACTCCTCGATACACCAAAATTCTTCTCAAGGGTCTCCCAAGCCTCCTTGGTTGAGTTTTGCCTACTCACATCCAAATATTTCAAACATTCCTCAAACTCCTCTTGTTGTTCCTTTGACTTTCCTAGCCTCTTGGCTTTTCCCATTTTTTGAGTGGTTTTTCATTGCAGCTCCACAATCAAATCGACATGTAGACATTGCAGCTAACTGCAATAAAAACGCCTCTATAGCGGCCTCTATGTTGCTTGGCTTCCACAAAAAATGAGTCTACAAATGCAGTGCAAAGACAATGCTCGCACAAAAAACTTTCACAAATCCCTCTTCCATTTGTTTTTATTAAAAAGAATATTTTAATGCTCATAACTCATTTAACAATGCCATCCTCATTTTTATAATAGACCCATTTTTTATCTTTGATTATCTTCTTTTTTTTCTTTTAATCTGCTTTTTATAAAAACTATACAAAAGCCCCTTTTACAAAACATTCCTCCTTTTTGTGAAAAAGAAGTTAGAGTACATATCATAGGCATAAGGTCAAAACACACATATTCCTAAATATTTTTCGCGTGAGAGAGATGATCAATGGAATGGAAGGTTCACCATAAGAAGGTCTTGTTCACTTTTCCTTCATAGTGCTTCGGGTTCGTGCGGGCTTTGTTCCTGGACCTCGCAATCAAATTCCCTGCCTTCAACTTGTCATCGCCGACCCTTACGCTGACCTTTTGTACCTTTTGGAAATATATGGGGCTAACACATCTAGTGCTACCACAACGTGAGTTTTACAAACTCGTGCGATTAATTTCCCCTCAACACACTTTTGCATGGAGGATGGATGCGGAGCATCGCTGATTTTTGTAGTTACCCTTGTCCATGGTATCGTCAACTTTTTTAAATAAAATTAAATGGCTTGTAGTGATTCTGAGGTGTGTTAGTGTGGCTCCCCATCATGAAGTCTTCAAAAAGAAACATTCAGACTCTCTTTTTGTGTGGAACACAACAATCCCTCTCCTCGTCTTTCAATGACCTCACAGCCTTCTTTCTTGGAGCAATAATCGTGGCTTTTTCTAACACTAAGGCTTCACTTGCACCCTCACTGGATTCTTGATTTGTGATTCTCTCAAAAAGAGTGAAGTGAAGCCTAAATTCTCATTATTCAATAAGAATTAAATAGATTACATAGAAAAAATCTTTATAATTAAATTAATGACTGGAGCGAAACTCTGCACTAAACTCAACTCCATTAAACTCAAATAGACTATGACACACAGATAATGGTGTTAAAAATCACTGATAGATAATATTTACACATTGGGACCAAAAAACGAAAACGGGTATATCACATTGTAGAGATTATTACTCGGCATGCATTCTTATGAGTTTCTATACCAACGCCTTTGGCTAAAATCTTTTCGTCAATTGCTCAACCTATGACTCTCCTGGGTCGAATCATTTCCCGCTCTCCTTGTGGGCGTGGATTGATCCATACTTAGGCTAACGCTTCACAGATGGCGAGAAAAGGGTCGTTCTGAGGTTTGGCGTAAGGAAGGTTAATGTAAGGTTAGGCAGAGACCCTTGTTTAGCGTATGGATGCAGGGAGGCTCCCTGGAAAACCCTAATACTAACACTCTAATGAGCTCGAAATGCACTTAGACCTTTCTCCAATTCATCTATGCCCAATTCTCTTCTCCGTGTTCTTTCTTCGTTGGGATAGTGATAGGGCACCCCGTGTTAATTCCTAACTTTCCCCCTGTTAAAATTTTGATGTACGATTCCAAAAATAGAGACTTTCTTTTAAAATTCTATACTTATATAATTGAAATAATTAATTAAAACAGAGAGTCCAGTCACAAGAGACGCAAATGTTTAACCATTGATATCAAATATGATGCATGACTTGTAATAATATTACAATATAAACGAGGAACCAAAAATTGCCGGCCAACAGAAAAAAGTTGAAGTTGAGAGAAAATTGTTTGTTGCAAACATAAAAGTTGGATGGAGAATAATATGAGGAGAATCTTTGTTTGAGATCTTGAATTTTGAACCCCAATATTGTATTTCTCTTGCTCTTTACCGGCAGTGATTGCGTGACTCATTCTAAGAATCATTCCAAATCACTTACAAAACAGAGCATAAGTGTTAGGAACATGGATGAAATTGCACTCTGTGATACTTTGGATTATGATACAGAATAAATGAATAAATAAGTTAGTTGAGGATGCGGCAAACTTTCCTGATCTCTCCCTGCGACCCAGTCAACACGTCTGTTGCGCCCATTTTCACCATCGCTCTCCCAAACTTCTTTCTCCAAATGGACAGATACTTGGAGTTTATCTTCACCATTCTCACTGTCGATGGATTGGACATCAACGTTTGATTGGAGGGCAACACTCCACGCTTTGCTCGAAGACCCAAGTAAAATTTCTCATCTAAACATGTGGGCGTCAGTGAATCCAAGGGAACGGTTGTGGGGTCAGAGTTTGAATTGGAATTTTGTATCGGGCATTTGGCTTTGAGCGACGAAGCGAATGGAGGGTCCATACTGGGGTCCTGATGACCCGTTCCACTGAAATTGTAAAGCCTATCTGCACTGAACAAAGAGCAATGTGAAACCCAATCGAGTGGGCCCCTACAAAATTATATAATTATAATTATTGGAATATTAAAACATGAACACGATGATGGGATGCCTACATTCGTTCAATTGAATCACACAACCATACCATATGGATTCTTGTAATAGCTCCCTGAGAGAGTGACCATGTCTTCCTGTGACAAAGATTTTGCAGCGAAACGTTGTGTGAGTTCGTTTACGTTGAATTGTGGAGGCGGTAAATTTCGTGGGATGTCTGATGCTCGAGAGATACTTCCATCTCTTTGCCCTGCTTCCACCTCCCAAATTAATCCTCCAGCCTGCGCCAATATTCATGGATATCATCAATACAATATAGCGAGGCCCAGTAGAATATTAACAATAACAATTTATTATTATTGAGAATTAAATTTTAATCACCCACCTGGTAGGCGCTATCTCTTGCAGCGAAAGCAACGATGTCTGCACATGAGACGACATTCGGACATCTGGCTTCCAACATCGACTTTGCTTCATCAATTACTCTGAACCCACGAAGGCTCGGATTGTTTGCCGGCGAGTCTTTCTATGCTTTATTTCCAGGCGTGGAATCGATGAGTATTGATCCATCGCATTGCTGTAAATTAGCTGATCTAATTACCTATATATATATATATATATATATATATATATATATATATAGATAGATATATAGCTAATTATGCTGATCATTAAAATATACTCACTCTCACAAAGCAGTCATGAAAATGCATCCTAATGAGAGAAGGTGCAACGCTGGGATTTGCTTTCACGGCTTTCGCCACAGCTGCGCTTACAATTGCCTCCGCCTCAGATCACTTATGACGGTAGTAACCCACCTTTAATCCATTCGCGTTTGCTGTTGTTATTACAGGAGGAGATGACACTGCGCCTAGCAATACAATTGCTACTAGTAAATTAATTAACCAGCGATCATGATCAATTGATCGATAATCCATTCAGATTGTTGTCCTTAATTATCTTTAGCACTAGATAATTTATTGTCCTTTTAAAGAATCCCCAATTTATTTTCAAATGTAAGGAATATCGAAACAACCACTCGTTTCATGAGACTAAGCTTAATCTTTATATATATATATATATCGTTGGAACCTGGGTGTCCTATATATGGCGTGGCGTACCTAGGTCAATGTGCCATGCAACATATTGGACCAAAGTATGAGGATGAGACGCTATACGAATAGTTGAAGCAATCAGGAACCCTTCAACTCGGATCATCTGAGACGAAAGGGTCGTTGATGATGATAAAAGAATGGAAAGGGTCGCAAGCAAATCCCTTCCCTTCCCTCCACTAATGTCACGCCCCCAAGCCAGCGGTAGTCTTTCGACCGCTCTTAGCGAGGTGCGGCACCACCGAACACTTTCTTTTCACCAATACTTATGTTCATGGACTACGCCTAACATTCCACTTTTTCTACTTAGTTTGTGTTTCGCAACCAGGTATTATTATGTTATCCTTTATACTAGTGAACACACATACACATTCATTATCAACAACAATTATACATGAGAACACAATTGCACATTATAAAGGGAGGGGAAACTCCCTGAATAATGAGTCTGCTCGAAATATGTGTATTAATCAATCTTCAATATTACAAGCTTATACAAATATACTTGGAAGTACCAAGTTTCATACTTAGAATATTTTACAATCAAGGCAAACTCGGTTGCCTACCTTCGTTCACCTTTGTGCACACTTGTACAATGGGCAGGCGCTCACCCGAGCCAGCAAGACACCCACACCAAGACATGGCACAAACAGGCGCTACATGTTCACCGTGCACGCCTCAACTGACCAACGAGCACACCTTGCCCAATGCCTTCACCCAACTCCAAGTGCGACTTCAAACCGTGCGGCTAAACCAAGACTAGCGCATGATCTATGCGCGTTTCCTCTCTTGTTTCTGCGCACTAGAATCTGCGCACTTCTTCTTGTGCGAAGTGTTGATCAAATGGTTGATTGAATGCCTTTGAAACGCTCCAATTCATTGCTTATATATAGTCATCGTAAGTGGGGGTGGTGGCTTGCCCACCCGCCCACCCAACGCCCGTGCGCACACCCTTAACCAACGCCAAACACCCAACACTTGAGCCGGCCCGCTGTCCATCATCATCAGCCTCCAAATGCATCGCTCCATACTCCAAGGCATACAAACTCCATGGCACTTTCGTTGTATTGCATATCTTTTGTCGTAAGTTTGTCGCACCAGTGTTGCGCCTCCGTCGCACAACCGTCGTTCAACCCAACTCACCTCCTAATCACGCGTGAACCCAACTCGCCCGTCTCCTAAACACGTCGCACGTCCGGGTAGAAGCTCAGGACGTTACATCCTCCTCCACCTGAAATCGTTGTTGTCCTCGACAACATATCATCCTGGTAGCCATCCACCAAGATCATCAATATCCATGATGTCAACTCCTCCACATACTGCAAACATTCCTGCAACATATGTAGAACTCCATCTCCACCATGTCTCGCCTCGGCAACCATCCGTCACCAAGATAAACATACCAAGGTATACACCTCATCGGTATATCATACATCATATATCCTATCAATCCATGATCATCGACCACCCTTGTCACAATCTCCACATGCTGCTCTTCATCATGGAAGGCTGGTCCCTCCATCTCAAGCTACATGGCCACTGCAACATCTCGTGTCAACTCCATCATATGTCATCATGTGAACCGCTGCCATGATACTCCAGCAAGTGTTAACACATCTCTAACATGTGCCAACAACTCATCCCAACAGTAACATCAATCTGTACACTGGATCCCCTCATGACTCAAACTAGTTGGGTAGCTAATCCAACCATACGCCCAAACCACAAGAATGCACATTCTCATATCACAATTAGTGGTTTCTCAGAACATCCTGTCACATCCCCGACTCATCAAGAATCTATCTCCATACAAGTGTAAACCATGCTCAGGTCCATGGAAACTCCATCTCATCTGCAACATGTCATGATGCTTGATGCCAAGCCATCCCTGCACCATCAGTCATACATGCTCAACCTTCTTTAAGGACTCACTGCCATGAGCAGCTAACAATGAGCCCCATCTTCATGTCCACCTAAGAAGATGTGGAGGGAGTAGAGCCTGAAGTATCTCCCTCACTAATCAACTCGATCCATCTGTCACGATCCTCAATCTCCATCCTTTGTAGATAAGTGACCTGATCCTCCTCTCAGACATTCGGCCTCACATATACCTCATCGTCATCATCATCATCCTCAACAACTTCTAGCCTTCTTGACAAATCCAAGATGATATCTGAAAGTGTCCTGATGACCAATGACTTCTCGGTAAGCTTTGCCTCAATAGTAGACAACTGCTTACTCATGCGTTCCATCCTCTTATCGTCCTCCATTTGCATCACTCCCAGCTTACAATAAGGTCTTGTCACTCCAATGGTTGGCACACTAATGGGTACATCTTCCCTTCCATCGTAAATGTAGATCTTTCTCAAATGTGGAACAGTCATAGCATCAAAATGTTTCATGAATTCCATCCCCAACACAACGTCATAGTCATCAATTTGCACTATAGTGAAATCGACCTTCCCTATCAATTCACCAAGTGTTGTGTCCACCCTTTCAGCTATACCAAGAACTTCAATAGGAGGAGAATTGACTGTCTTCATCTGTGCCTTTGCTGGTACAAATTTCAGCCCAATTCTTCTTGCAGTATCTTCACTCATGAAGTTCCGAGAAGCCCCACTATCCACCATAGTGAGTATATCATTACCTTCAACCTTCATCCGAACATACTCCAACCTATTCCTCTAAGGATCCCTCCGAGAGATCACTTCTGTAGTAGCAGCAGCACCAAGTATCTGCATCATCCCCACAGAAGCTCCTTCATTCTTCGCATCAGATTGTGCAATCGCAGCCACTTTTGGTCTAGAAGGACAATTTTTCACTGTATGTGGTCCAGTACATATCCAACACTTCAAGGCTTTCTTCGTCTTTGAATTATCATCCATTTTCGAAGCAGCATCCTTCTTCTTCTCTTTCGGCTTATCAGACTTCTTCTTCCTATCATCAGAAGTCTCATCATAATGCTCCACCAACCTGTCAACAACAGTAAAAGATTCCGTAAGTGTCCTAATCCTCTACCTCTCACTTCATTGCGTGCCCAAGGCTTCAACCCAATAATGAAATTGAACACCTTGTCCCTCTCTGCCACGTCAGGAAGTTCCAGAACCGCACTTGCAAACTCCCGCTGATATGTTTGTAGGTTCCCGGTCTGCGTTATGAACTTAATCTTCATCCTTGCTTCTCATGTTTCATCCTGAGGACTGAAATGGGTCTGCAAAGCTTTCTTCATGTCATCCCACGAAGTAATGTCACTAGCACTGCCATTGGCAATCTGATCCATCCTCCTTCACCACCACATCTTAGCATCCTTTGTTAAGAACTGAGCAGCTACCTTGACCTTTGTCTCATCATCAGATAGACCCAAGCGTTCCAAGTATTGCTCCATGTCCCATAGAATGTTTCCAAGAGTCTTTGCACTCGTTGTACCATCATAAGATTCTGGTTCCTTGACTGTCACATGAGGCACTCCTCCACCTGAGTTATGCCTCACGGCCTTCTTCAACACCGCAATCTCATCTTTGCCTTCGTCAAGAGATTTATTCAAGTCCATGATCTCTGCAAGACCCTGGTCCCTTGCTTCTTCAACCTCCTTGACCCTTACTTCAAGTTGTGTACACAAAAGATCAGTGTACTCGTGTTGTGTCCGGAGTTCATCGAGATCTTCCTTCATCTTCGAATTGGCCTCTTGCTCCTTAGTGAAAAAGTCCATCTTCTTATCCCAGGAAGTCTCCATAACCTCCATTCTCACCAACACTTTTTCCATAAGTGTGATAGTAGCATCCTGCACACCATGACTAGACCCAGCCTGAGATTCAGCTGCCATTGCTAACAACTTTCTTCTTCCTTGCAATCTAGTTTCGCCCATCCAACAGCTTCAACAAGATGCCTGCAACCTGAACCAGCCCTTGTTCCACTTGTGTGAAACAGCTTCCTTCACCTGCAAGTCCCTGTTCCACTGTCTTCAACTTCCAAGTATTTCCACACCTGCACTTCGTCACGAGCAACCCTGCTCACCAGCTCCAACCGAGCTCTGATACCAACTTCACTTCGGCGAAGTTGTCTAGCAGCTTCAACGAGGATATCAGCTCTGCTACCACCTGTCACGATAGTGAAGTGGGATCAACTCTTCATCGTCAACCCGGTCAGCTTCCCGATCATCAGGCTATGATACCACCTGTCACGCCCCCAAGCTGGCGGTAGTCATTCAACTTCTCTTAGCGAGGTGCGGCACCACCGAACACTTTCTTTTCACCAATACTTATGTTCGTGGACTACGCCTAACATTCCACTTTTCCTACTTAATTTGTGTTTTGCAGCCAATTATTATTATGTTATCCTTTATACCAATGAACACCCATACACATTCATTATCAACAACAATTATAAAAGAGAACACAATTGCACAGTATAAAGTGAGGGGCAACTCCCTGAACAATGAGTCTACCCGAAATATGTGTATTAATCAATCTTCAATATTACAAGCTTATACAAGTATACTTGGAAGTACCAAGTTGTATACGTAGCCAATTTTACAATCAAGGCAAACTCGGTTGCCTACCTTCGTTCACCTTCGTGCACACTTGCACGATGGGCGGGCGCTCACCTGAGCCACCAAGACACCCACACCAAGACTTGGCACAAATGGGCGCTACACGTTCACCGTGCACGCCTCAACCGACCAACGGGCACACCTTTCCCAATGCCTTCACCCAACTCCAAGTGCGACTTCAAACCGTGCGGCTAAACCAAGACTAGCTCATGATCTATGTGCCTTTTCTGTCTTGTTTCTATGCACTTCTTCTTGTGCGAAGTGTTGATCGAATGGTTGATTGAATGCCTTTGAAAACGCTCCAACGCATCCCTTATATATAGTCATCATAAGTGGGGGTGGTGGCTTGCCCAACCGACCACCCAACGCCCGTGCGCACAACCTTAACCAACGCCAAACGCCCAACACTTGAGTCGGCCCGCCCTCCATCATCATCGGCCTCCAAGTGCATCGCTCCATGCTCCAAGGCGTATAAACTCCATTGCACTTTCATTGTATTGCATATCTTTTGTCGCAAGTTTGTCGCACCCGTGTCGCACCTCCGTCTCACAACCGTCATGCAACCCAACTCGCCTCCTAACTACGTGCGCACCCAGCTCGCCAGTCTCCCAAACGCATCGCACGTCCGGGTAGAAACTCGAGACGTTACATCCTCCTCCACCTGAAATCGTTGTCGTCCTCGATAACATATCATCCTGGTAGCCATCCACCAAGATCATCAATATCCATGATGTCAACTCCTCCACATACTGCAAACATTCCTGCAACATATGTAGAACTCCATCTCCACCATGTCTCACCTCGGCAACCATCCGTCACCAAGATAACCATACCAAGGTATACACCTCATCGGTATATCATACATCAGATATCCTCTCAATCCATGATCATCGACCACCCTTGTCACAATCTCCACATGTTGCGCTTCATCATGGAAGGTTGGTCCCTCCATCTCAAGCTACATGCCCACTGCAACATCTCGTGTCAACTCCATCATATGTCATCATGTGAACCGCTGTCGTGATACTCCAACAAGTGCTAACACATCTATAACATGTGCCAACATCTCATCCCAACAGTAACATCAATCTATACACTCGATCCCCTCATGACTCGAACTAGTTGGGTAGCTAATCCAACCATACGCCCAAACCACAAGAATGCACATTCTCATATCACCATTAGTCGTTTCTCAGAACATTATGTCACATCCCCGACTCATCAAGAATCTATCTCCATACAAGTGTAAACCATGCTCAGGTCCATGGAAACTCCATCTCATCTTCAACATGTCATGATGCTTGATGCCAAGCCATCCTTGCACCATCAGTCATACATGCTCAACCTGCTTTAAGGACTCACTTCCATGAGCAGCTAACAATGAGCCCCATCTTCTTGTCCACCTAAGAAGATGTGGAGGGAGTAGAGCCTGAAGGATCTCCCTCACTAATCAACTCGATCCATCTATCAGGATCCTCATTCTCCATCCTCTGTAGATAAGTGACCTGATCATCCTCCCGGACATTCGGCCTCACATATACCTCATTGTCATCATCATCATCCTCAACCACTTCTAGCCTTCTTGAAAAATCCAAGATGCTATTTGAAGGTGTCTTGATGACCAATGACTTCTCAGTAAGCTTTTCCTCAATAGAAGACAACCGCTTACTCATGCCTTCCATCCTCTTCTCGTCCTCCATTTGCATTACTCCCAGCTTGCAATAAGGTCTTGTCACTCCAATGGTTGGCACACCAATGGGTACATCTTCCCTTCCATCGTAAATGTAGAGCTTTCTCAAATGTGGAACAATCATAGCATCAAAATGTTTCATTAATTCCATCCCCAGCACAGCCTCATAGTCATCAATCCGCACTATAGTGAAATCGACCTTCCCTGTCCATTCACCAAGTGTTGTGCCCACCCTTTCAGCTATACCAAGAACTTCAATTGAGGAGAATTGATTCTCTTCATTTATGCCTTTGCTGGTACAAATTTCAGCCCGATTCGTCTTGCAGTATCTTCACCCATGATGTTGTGAGAAGCCCCACTATCCACCATAGTGAGTATATCATCACCTTCAACCTTCATCCGAACATACTCCAACCTATTCCTCTCAGGATCCCTCCGAGAGATCACCTCTGTAGTAGCAGTAGCACCAAGTATCTGCATCATCCCCACAGAAGCTCCTTCATTCTTCGCATCAGATTGTGCAATCGCAACCACTTTTGGTCTAGAAGGAAAATTCTTCACTGTATGTCATCTAGCACATATCCAACACTTCAAGGTTTTCTTTGTCTTCGAATTATCATCCGATTTCGAAGCATCATCCTCCTTCTTCTCTTTCGACTTATCAGACTTCTTCCTATCATGAGAAGTCTTATCATAATGCTCCACCAACCTATCAACAGCAGCAAAAGCTTCCTTAAGTGTCCTAATCCTCTGCCTCTTCACTTCATTGCGTGCCCAAGGCTTCAACCCAATAATGAAATTGAACACCTTGTCCCTTTCTACCATGTCAGGAAGTTCCAGAACCACACTTGCAAACTCCCGCTGATATGTCTGTAGGTTCCCGGTCTGCGTTATGAACTTAATCTTTATCCTTGATAACCATGTTTCATCCTCAGGACCGAAATGGGTCTGTAAAGCTTTCTTCATGTCATCCCACGAAGTAATGTCACCAGCACTGCCATTGGCAATCTGATCCATCCTCCTTCGCCACCACATCTTAGGATCCTTTGTTAAGAACTGAGCAGCTACCTTGACCTTTGTCTCATCATCAGATAGACCCAAGCGTTCCAAGTATTTTTCCATGTCCCATAGAAAGTTTCCAAGAGTCTTTGCACTCGTTGTACCATCATAAGATTCCGGTTCCTTGACTTTCACATGAGGCACTCCTCCACCTGAGTTATGCCTTACGACCTTCTTCAACACCGCGATCTCATATATGGCTTTGTCAAGAGATTTCTTCAAGTCCATGATCTCTGCAAGACCCTGGTCCCTTGCTTCTTCAACCTCCTTGATCCTTACTTCAAATTGTGTACACAAAAGATCAATGTACTCATGTTGTGTCCGGATTTCATCGAGCTCTTCCTTCATCTTCGAATTGGCCTCTTGTTCCTTAGCGAACAAGTCCATCTTCTTATCCGAGGAAGTCTCCATAACCTCCATTCTCACCAACACTTTTTCCATAAGTGTGATAGTAGCATCCTGCAAACCATGACTAGACCCAGCTTGAGATTCAGCTGCCATTGCTAACAACTTTCTTCTTCCTTGCATCTAGTTTCGACCATCTAACATCTTCACCAAGATGCCTGCAACCTGAACCGGCCCTTGTTCTACTTGTGTGAAACAACTTCCTTCACCTGCAAGTCTCTGTTCCACTATCTTCAACTTCCAAGTGTTTCCACACCTGCACTTCGTCACGAGCAACCCTGCTCATAAGCTCCAACTGAGCTTTGATACCAACTTCACTTCTGTGAAGTTGTCTAGTAGCTTCAACCAGGATATGAGCTCTCATACCACCTGTCATGATAGTGTAGTGGGATCAGCTCTTCATCGTCAACCCGGTCAACTTCCTGATCATCAGGCTCTGATACCACCTGTCACGCTCCCAAGCCGGCGGTAGTCTTTCAACCGCTCTTAGCGAGGTTCGGCACCACCGAACACTTTCTTTTCACCAATACTTATGTTCGTGGACTACGCCTAACATTCCACTTTTCCTACTTAGTTTGTGTTTCGCATCCAAGTATTATTATGTTATCCTTTATACCAATGAACACCCATACACATTCATTATCAACAACAATTATAAACGAGAAAACAATTGCACAGTATAAAGGGAGGGGCAACTCCTTGAACAATGAGTCTGCCCGAAATATGTGTATTAATCAATCTTCAATATTACAAGCTTATACAAGTATACTTGGAAGTACCAAGTTTCATACTTAGCCAATTTTACAATCAAGGCAAACTCGGTTGCCTACCTTCGTTCACCTTCATGCACACTTGCACGATGGGCGGGCGCTCACCCAAGCCACCATGACACCCACACCAAGACTTGGCACAAACGGGCACTACACGTTCACCGTGCACGCCTCAACCGACCAATGGGCACACCTTGCCCAATGCCTTCACCCAACTCCAAGTGCGACTTCAAACCGTGTGGCTAAACCGAGACTAGTGCATGAGCTATGTGCCTTTCCTCTCTTGTTCCTGCGCACTTCTTCTTGTGCGAAGTGTTGATCTAATGGTTGATTGAATGCCTTTGAAATGCTCCAACGCATCCCTCATATATAGTCATCGTAAGTGGGGGTGGTGGCTTGCCCAGCTGACCACCCAACGCTCGTGCGCACACCCTTAACCAACGCCAAATGCCCAACACTTGAGTCTGCTTGCCCTCCATTGTCATCGGCCTCCAAGTGCATCGGTCCACGCTCCAAGGCGTATAAACTCCATCGCATTTTCATTGTATCGCATATCTTTTGTCGCAAGTTTGTCACACTTGTGTCCCGCCTCCGTCCCACAACCGTCGTGTGACGCAACTCGCCTCCTAACCATGCGTGCCCAGCTCGCCCGTCGCCCAAACGCGTCACACGTCCAAGTAGAAGCTCAAGTCATTACAACTCCCCTCGCACGAAAGGCGCGCGATTAGTGGGATGAATAGTATTCAATGCACACTTCTTTTGGTGATGGGAATCAAATTTGAAGTCCTCCTACTCAGCCCTCATTCGCTTTTACTGAGTCTTCCCTTCATTTCCATGGACCATCCATACAGAAAGCCGACCTGTGAATTTTGAAATGAACCAAAAAATAATGATGGCTCTCCACAATTAACATAACATCCGTTTCATATGTTAAATATATACATTCCTATTAACTGTTATTACGTGAGATATAAAAGTCAAAGCGGTCATATGGTAATTTTCAAAAAAGATTAATACCATTATAAAATTACGACCATTATCCTTAAATCTTCTTTATAACTTCATAAAGATAATTGTATTTTTAAATATATATATATATATATACTACCATTATCCTCAAATCTTGTTCATAAATTCGTAAAGATAATTATATTATTAAAATAAATAAATTGATATTATATATTTCTTTACATCAATCAAATTGTATTGTATTGATATTAAAGATAATTATATTATTAAAATTTAAAATAAAAAATAGTTGATATTATATGATTATTTACCTCAATTAAATTGCAGGGATATTATATTAAATTCGGTTGATATTAATTATATTATTATTGGAAAGAAATGATATAATTATTATTGAATTAATAATATTGTTATAGTATTATTTATCGAAAACCAAATTAATTATCAAAATACAAATTATAAATCATAAACTTAATAATTATTCATCAAATTATTTATTAATTATATTATTATTCATTTACCTATTTAATTAATTACACATTTAATCATAGTAATTAAAAGGCCTATTTGATTAATGATAATAATAATAATTTAACTTGGATGGAAAATTGACACATGAGTAATTTATTAATGGACAAACTACTCCTACTGATTTGACTATTAAAGTTTTCCAAGGTTTACATACATTTAACCTAAAACATAGTGTAAACTATTCTAAACATAGTGTTTTCTCTTCTCCCAACATATTTTCTAGTCATTTTTGCTTGAAATCCACCACAATTATGTTGCAATGGTATGTTTGAGTTACATCGTGTGCACAATCCAAAATCACATCCAAAAACACCAAGCGCTTTCCATGGTGATGAATCTCTTTATGCATTCAAAATAACAATTCAAGCAATAAAAAATTACAATCTCTCCAAGAATTGTGTTGCTCCCAAAAATCTTCGAACATTTACAATATTGATGTTTTACTTTGTAGATCAATAACCCTGATGTTATCCATAATTCTATTAACGTAATAGTTTTTTTGGTTAAGGGTGTTGTCACTTTGAGTGTAGTTGACTGTTGTTATTCATGGTTGACTATGGTGGACTACAATTAAAATATTTAATAATATCATTACTCTATGGTTGGTGTTAGGGAATGGTTACGGCGAATGCAAAATATTGTTATTAGCGAATTTATGTTGTGTTGTGTTCTTCATTAAAGGTTAGTATCACTTCATGTTGTAATTCTCTATAAGGGTTACGTTACATTAAGATGTTTGACAATGATTATGTGAACTTATAAAATTATATATGGAAACCCAATTAGTCAGTTTGATGACTAACAAATACAAATTATAAATGATAAAGTTATAAATTTATTAACTATCCATTAAATTATTTCTGAAATCTTGATTATTTATTAATTATATTATTATTCACAAAATTGTACATCAACTTATCTAAACTTAAAAGTTAATTATATGTTTAGTCATAGTAGTTAAAAATTTGATTTGATTAATAATAATCATGATGATGATGATGATTTAAGTTAGATGACAAATTGGCACACGAGAAATTCATCGATTGGCAAGTTACAATTAATGATTTGACTATTAGAGTTTTCTAAGGTTTACATACATTTGACCTAAAACATAGTATAAACTATTCTACCTATTTTCTTTGGAGTCCTAACATCTCTTCTAGTCAATTTTGCTTCAAATCGAGCATGGATTTGTTGCAATGGTGGGTTTGAGTTACATCGTGTGCACAATGCAAAATCTCTAAGTGTTGTGGGGGAAAGTATCCAACTCGGAATGACCCTAACCCACTCTAAGGGTGACAGTTCCTTAGCAACAGCTGAAAGCAAAGCTATCTAAAGTTACTTCTTTATGACATGCAAGAGATAAAAGGAAGAGATCCACTTACCGATGTCTCGCGCAAATGGTCGATCCAATCTCCTCTATTTGCCGCTTGCTCCCAGCTCCAAGTCTTTTCACGGGCCCAGCTACACGAGATCCTGCAAACAAGACAAAGAAAGGAAACTACAAGAAGCATGCATTCATAATTGATTCAAGGATTAGCGTAAATCAAAGACGCAAGTAAGACAATACACCATTGAAACACATGCGAATAGAAGAACCTCAGATGCTTTATTAATATATGGAAGTAAGGTTCAGGCGGTGATACAACCATGAAAGGTCCAATCCAGCGTCACCTTCTCGACGGAGAGAAATCTCTTCTTCACCTCCCCCAAGCAATCACCCAATGCTCACAACTGTAAACCAACAGCAATTCTTCGCACTAAATTCCGCCCTCTAGATCCCATGGGATGAGATCCTTATATAGAGTTTTGGAGTGAAGATAAGTCAGCTTGATGTGTGACTTGTTGTCCTCTTCGACTCCAGTTGTTCTTCAGTCCTTCACTCGGAGTTTCTACCTTACACTTGGAGTTTTAGAAGCTCTTAACTCATCATTAGGCGAATCTTCTGATCCAAGTGTCATTTTGGAAGCTTCCTGGGCACTGGCACATTGAGAAAAGATTCCTCCACATGTCAAAGTACGCCCAGCGCAGGTAGCCTTTGTTACACTTGCTATGCAGCGCAGGTACACCACAGAGCTTTTGACTTTCAGCGCAGATGCCTAGTGGAGCAGCTGCTTTGATCCAAAATTGAACTGTTTTTGAGTGTTTTTCAGTGGAGAACTGATTTGCAGTGTTGTGGTTTGTTGACCTTGTTCCTCTAAGGGTAAGAACAACATGTTTAGGGACTTTGGATCCCTTAGATTATTGACATTTCATGCTCTATGTTGTAAGGCACAAAAATGTCTATAACAGTTGCCCCGTAAAGTATGAGGTCGTTTATCGGGTGAAATGCTTTATTAGGAGGATCCGAAGTTCATTCAATCGTCGGGAGGTGACCTGTAACAAAATACAATACAATACATTATCTTTTCATACTTTCTTTTCATGATCTAGCTGATGCGGGCATTTCCCATGCTCAGCTTTATAAATACATTTGCTGTACATAAACAGACGATCGTCTGATAATAGACTGATAATTCTCTGCTTTTAATTATCATCCTTTTAGTAGGATGATCATCTGCTGCACATGTCTATGTTTTTATCTCCTGAATATATATCGCAGCCCGGATGGATGAAACTAGATCCGAGGTCTTCAAACTTGTCCGATCTTCACTCTAGTACAAGTCGATCCATGTGAGAATTTCTTGAAGTCGAACATGGAAAGACATTGCTTGATTACCAATCAATAATGCAAACTGTTAACAAGCGCGAGAGGAATCACCGATAATGATGATGACCCTCAAGGTACTGCAGCACAATTCACGTGGCGTGAATATAGGATCTGACGTCGAACACCACGCAAAGTCTCCCGGTCGAAGGTCATTAATGTATACCTATCGCCGGAAGTGAGAAACTTGCCATTGACGCATGCAAGCTTCAAAGTACTGAGCGGGTGTTCCTAGACCAACTTCTTGGATAATGAGCTGATGTCGACAAGAAGTGATCCCTCAAAGGAGGGCCTTAATGAATCCCACATCAGTGACACAGAACGGAGCTAGTGATGATGGTGAAAACGATCTGTGAAATATGATTCAGGGTGGCGGTCATGGAAGGATGAAAGATGATGTACGGTAGTGGATGGGACCCGGTTGACACTTTCTGAATGACATCTCTTGAACATATAACGACACTGATGTGATGGATCGGTAGAATTACCCCATGTATGGATGGTATGGCGAGACCATGGTGAAGGGACCGGTGAATGATAATAACCCAACCCGATATTTACGGAGGCAAAAGTGTCATGTTCAAGAGCGACTTGCTACCATTAAGCTTTGAGGTTCTCCCAATTTTTCCCCAGTCATTTCTGACCAGTACCTCTTTATTTTTGTCAAGCTTGAGAAGGATAACATATGCTTGTTCTATAACCTGCCCTTCCGGCAAGCCCATCGCTATGTTTTAATGAGCCTAGCGATAGGGAAACTCGTTCTCGTCTAAAGACAAGTTTGTCGCTATCTAATATTTTTAACGAGCTCAGCGACAAAGACAACTCGGTCCTTTTCATTTTTAGAGAGTCTGAAAAGGGTACATAAAGTGGACTCCAGGGGTCCTTTTTCGTCATCTAATCCCTTAAGTCCGAAAAAGTATAAAACAATACAGAAGGGATGAATGTTCGATATCTTTATCGAGCCGAACTAGACAAGCGCTCGATCTTTTTGTGCAATAATCCCTCAGGTCCAAAAAGATTAAAATCTAGGGGAGGGATAGCTCTTCCGGTCCTTTTAACGAGCTGGAAGGCCAAAACTCGGCAAACTTTTCATTTTTTACGAGTCAGTGAAAAGAGCTCAAAGAAGACTCGTATTTTGAGGAACGAGTGATAAACAGGGATAGCAGCAGATTCCAGGTACAGGTTGGAATTTTCCAATCACGACAGTATTACAAGGATGGCTAGGTGGGATCACTCTTCGCAGTTGTTCCTCAAAATAGGTAAACAATCAAGTGGATGTGAATGATCGACCAAATGAAAAGTGGAGGTGACGGTGCACAAACACGACCAAGGCTTTTATGGCTGATGAATTTACGGTCTCAAATGGTTATTTACCGGTTCATTTTTTCTGAATGAGCTTGAACTCTGGGGGAAGCTTGCTCACATGCTTATGTTTATTTTTTAACGAGCATGAATTTCCGCATTAAAACTGCTCGGATCTTGCGTTTATTTTTTAACGAGCATGAACTTTGCCAAAACTGCTCGTTTGATAAGGTCAAATTCATATTTTACCATGACTAGTTTTCCTTTTCCAGAGATAGTACTGTTTTCATCAATTACTGCAACAAACTTGTTAGAAACGGATAACATGAAGTAAAAATACTAATATTTTTCTTTGAACTACGTAAAAAACAATTTAAAAGATGTTTTTACCTCTCATTTTACCATTTCATGTGCATTTGGTTTGTTGGAGCTTTGGAGGTGCCTCTTCCTCTTGATTTTTCACCAGCTGATTTCGGGAGATTCTGTGGACGATTTCCAGTGCCGTTTCCACCAGGTAGGAGCTAAACCCTAGCTCTATCTTTTCATGGTCTTATTTCTCAGTTTTATGCTTGTTTTCCTGCCCCCATGAGCCCCTGGGGTTTCTCTAGGGTGCTCTGCCATCAGCGCAGGTGCCCTATATCGAAACCTGCGTTGGGGGTTCTCATTTCCAAAGGCAGTTTGTCTCCCAACGCAGGTGAGACCCTTCCCCACCTGTGTTGGGCGCAGAAAACTTTTTGGTTGCATATTTTTTCATGAGAATTTTGCCATTTTCTTTACTAAGTCAGGGATCTTACTCCTCCTCTTGTTTGTTTTGCAGAGTTTATTGGAGCAGAATGACCCTCACGTGGCGAGAACGAGAGAATGAAGAGGAGGACATGATTGCCCTCCATGATCCTGTTACCGTGAGCGTGTTGCGGAACTGTGGCTTGCTAAAATTCTTCCGTATATCTAGCATGAGGGCACAGATACGTTTACTGCAGTACCTGCTTGATGCTTGGGATCCTGTTAACCAAGTGTTCCAGATTAGGGGCAGGTCCATCCCTTTGACCATAGTGGACATTTACTTCTTGACTGGGTTGTCAAGGCGGGGTGCCCCCATTTCCTTGTCCGGTTCGGCCCGAGGGAGCGATTCCGTGAAAGATTATATCCGTCAGTATTGTAGGGAGGGATCCCAGCCGAGAAGAGATGGCAAGGTTTCTATCCGTGATGTCACTGACAGGTCCCTCAGGTCTATTCTGTACACGATTTGTAGGATGGCCGGCAGTGCATCCCCTCATGTTGCCAACAGGTCATATGTGCAGCACGCCCTGGAGTGTCTTCAGCCGAAAGTTTTTAACTGGTGTGATGCAGTACTGGTTCAGATGAAAAACCAGTTGACCAAAGTAAAGGACAGGAGACTGAAGAATTTTGGCTTTGGTTCAGTTTTGACTGCCTTCGCTCTGGAGAAGATACCCCTGATGCAACCTCAGTACATTGTCCTCGACTTGCCATCTCCTACTGAGCCACACATGCAGAGGTGGGTCGACCACATGGCTAGACATGCAGGTCAATCTCAGATTACTTTTACTGATGCCTTCTTTAGGTGGTTCGAGTGGCAGGATATGGCTTTTTCCGAGTATCCATATATTGGCATGGATTTCCGAGGTGATCCGGATTCGGTACTACCGGATGGCGAGCAGTGGGGTGATCTTGGTAAATATTTTGACCTTATCACTGTTTACTGTTTTTTATTTATAATGTCCTTGTGCTTTACTCTATCAAGACTCTAATCAAACTCATGTGTGTATGTAGATGTGGGCCCCGTCCGTCCAGCAGTTCGTCCGAGAGTTCCGGCCGCTGCCCTAGCAGGGGAGGCTCCAGGGAGAGCTATTCTCCATGACCTTGACTTGGCCGAGACTCTTGCAGCTGTGCAGGAACAGGTCGAGGGTCTTACCTTTGGGATTCCGGATGTACGGATTGACGAGTTGCCTCTGCGATTGCAGCGACATACTGCTGGTGTTCCCAGACGATGGTCTCGTCTTCTGCGCAGGATCGCACAGGCCATGGCATGTTATCATGAGCACCACTAGGCTAGGGTGCCCCCCAGCCATTATTGAGTTTTGGGGTCGTATGACCGATTTTGTCTTGGTTACAGAACATCATATGTAAACCGTAAACAGTTATATATATTTTTGATTTTCGGGGTTTATTCCAGTTTTTATGTGATCCATGTATGAAACATCGATGATGCTTCTCTTTTTATCACATTTGCAAATGTCTATCTAACACATAGTTTGCTAATGAGTCGGTTAATGTGTTTAAGTTTCTAGAAATGTGTTGATATTGGATAAAATCAAACTGTCTTTCCAAGATTTTAACTCTTAGGAACTTGCAATAAATAGCTGGATTTCGGACAGAGTAGGTACCTTTGAGCTGTAGTACCACGAGCTGTGAGTCTAGCTTGACGACTAGCCGGCGTATGCCATGGGTGATGGCATCAGAGAGGAGCTCTATCAACGCGCTATACTCAGCGATATTATTTGTTGATTGACCAATACATACCCCCCTGAAACTCATTAACTCGCCGCTTGGGTTAAAAATGGCCCATGCTACTGAGGATAGGTTCCTCGAACTACGACTCGCTCCGTCAGCATATCCAACCCATGGTTCCAATGGATTTGACATCTACAATAAGTGTAAACAGCGGATTACTTAAACCGGAACAAACGCTTTAGCGAAAACAAAAATGTAACAAAAGCATACAGGTTACTATTAGGCATAGTAACGCTTAAGGTACAACCCGTTGCGGGGTTGCACCAGTGGAATTCAGTCATAATCTACCAACTCGTAGGCACCTTTTGCTAACACACTTTTAACAATATAAGGGCCCATCCATAAGGACTTGAATTTCCCAGCTCCCAATTTATCGGATTCTTGGTCATAAAGCAAGACCAAAACACCTTCCGAGAAGACACGTGGTTTGACATTTTTGTCGAACTGCGTTTTGACTCGTTTCTTATGGGCTTCGTTGGCCAAGGCGGCATCACGACGGGTTTCATCCAACTGGATTAACTCCAAGAAACGAGATTCTTCTTCTGAGGTTCCGGGGAGGAGATCAATTGCGAGTTTAAGGGACGAAATTTCACACTGGATTGGTAGGATCGCCTCCAGGCCATACACCAGTTGAAACGGTGTGAACCCAGTGGCATTCCTTACCGATGTTCGGTAGGCCCACAAAGCGGAGTACAGGATCAAATTCCATCTTCTTTTGTGAACCCCCACCATCCTTTGCAGCATGCGCTTCAGGACTTTGTTGATCGCTTCAACTTGTCCGTTAGCTTGCGGATAGTACGGAGTAGAGCTGTCGTGAGACAATCCTAGTTTGGCAGTTAATTCAACCATCATGTGATTGCGAAAATGCGATCCATGATTTGTTACTATGGCCTGTGGCACGCCGAACCTGGTGACTACATGATTAAAAAAGAATAGGGCTGCTGTTTCACCAGTGTTATCCAATGTAGGCATCGCCTCGGCTCATTTGGTAAAATAGTCAACTGCGACTATAATATACCCATTCCCCCCGGTCGAGGTGGGGTTACATTGCATGAAATCGATGCCCCACTTGGCGAAAGGCCCCATAGCTATTATTGGCTGTAAAGGAGCGGGGGGGTCTTCTGGTTTTGCTATCAAAAATCTGACATGCATGGCAACTTCTAACCGCGGTTATGCAATCATTGAACATGGTTGGCCAGAAGTATCATGCTCGTAAGATTCTTTGTGCTGTAGCATATCCAGATTGATGCCCCCCACAGGTCCTTGAATGACATTCATTCAGGGCTTTTTCGGCCTCCTCGTGGGTTAGACACCTTCTCAGGACCGTATCGACACCACGACGGTAAAGTGTATCACCGACGATCATGTAGTCTTTTGCTTGGTATTGAATGCGTTTTTGTTCTGAGTGAGAGGTGTCTGGCTGAAACTTTTGGGTTTGGAGATAAACTATTATATCTCCATACCACTCATCACTTGCTGATATCAGAAACAAACTTTCGTCCACGATCGATTCTTTGGACGTTTCATCGTTGTACGATGACGAGAGATCGCATAATAATTCTGCAAAAACTAAAGCTTTCATTGATTTGGATTTCACAAATTCTAGATCAAACTCTTGAAGGATAGCTATCCACTTTGAATATTTGCCCCCAAGCAACTGTCGCGACAGTATATAAGTCATGGGGTTGCAATCTGACAATACGGTGGTCTTCCTGAAGAGGACATAATGCCGAAATCTTTGTATCGCTTGAACAGCAGCAAGTGCTAGCTTTTCAACATGAGAATATTTACTTTCTGTATCATTTAAGTTTTTACTTAAATAATATATAGGGTGTTCAATTCCGTCGACTTCTTGAACTAAAACCATTGCAATGGTCGTATCTGCTGCAGCCAGATACAGGTTAAAGTCTCTTTGATAGTCCGGGGCGTACATTAATGATGCTTTTACTAGCGCTTCTTTCAGAGCATCAAAGGAAGCTTGCGCAACCTGGTCCCAGACGAAAGGTACATCCTTTTTCAAGAGACGGGTATAACCTTTAGCAAGTTCTGCGTAATTCGGAATGAACCTCCTCAGAAAGTTTGCTTTCCCTTGGAGTTTCTGAATCTGAAGCAAGTTCGAAGGTGGAGGCAAATTAATGATTGCCTGCACCTTGCAAGGGTCGAGACGAATCCCATCCTTGGAGACTATAAAGCCAAGTAAACGACCAGAACCGACGCAAAACACACATTTGTGCGGATTGAGTCTTATCTTGTAGTGTCGGCAACGTAGAAATATCGCTCTTAAATGATGCGGATGATCAGTCCGCTTTTGCGAATGTGCCGGAAGATCGTTGAGATAAGGTTGAACGATGTTCTTGATGTCATGGAAAGCATAATTCATTGCTCTCTGAAACGTCGCCCCTGCGTTCTTTAAACCAAAGGGTAATTTTCGATAAGCGAATGTGCCCCACGGACAAATAAATGCAGTCTTTGACTGGTCCTGTGGGCGGATATTAATTTGATTATACCTGGAAAATCCGTCCATAAACGAAAATATTTCACATCCGGCGCATTCATCAATTATCTGGTCGATGAAGGGTGTAGGGTAGTTGTCCTTTGGACAAGCTTGATTTACATCCCTATAATCGACGCACACTCGTATTGTTCCTTGTTTTTTCATAACAGGGACAATATTCGACACCCAATCGGTTAGAGGAACCGGGTAGACGAAACCAGCATGGAGGAGTTTTTCAACTTCTGCCTTAATGGCAGCGGCTTTCTTGGGGTGTACCTGCCGAAGCTGTTGTCTTACTGGTTTGACATCAGGATACATCTTAATTTCATGTTCAACGATACTCAAGTCAATGCCTGGCATTTCATCATATGACCAAGCAAAGACATCTCTAAATTCGCGGAAAAGAGCTTTATATATTTCTTGTTCTGAAGGGGAACAACCTTCGCCAACATAAATATTCTCTACAATGTCTGTTTTGGTCGAGATATTTATGGCTATAGTTTCTTCTATATTGGATAGGTTTCTCTCGGAGTCCACCGTATTTACAGTATTCGTTAGGAACTCAAATACTGAAGGGTGATACAGGTCGCCTTGAGTATCTTCCTTAGGAAGGGAACGATGGTGGTTATCATCCCATGGTGCCCCCTCAATCCACATTGATTGTAGGATTCCTTCGTCACTTGCATGCACTCGTGACCAAGGATCCAAAGGGGTACCACATTCTCCTGACCTATCTACCCAAACGCTTGACGAGCATTGATTTGGGCTCGCCTCCCATGCATGAAACATTGATTGCTACAATATTTCGATTGGGCACGGGTGCAACACCATTGCCCGATCCATGACGACTTTGTCTTTTGCGACCTTCGTGGAAGATATCATGTTGCAGGTAGCCACCAATGGTACATTTCCTATGTACATATGATTTGGTAGCGAGAAAGTCCCCATCATCGTGGGGTCTTTCAACATGCCTACTCCTATATCTTGAATTGAATGGTCGCTCTCATGGATCATGGGAATGCTTCCCGTAACTTGTGAACTATTAAGGAGGAAGTTCTGTTGGTTGACGACCGTAATCCCTCCTTCAAACGGGAAAGCGATCTTCCTAAAATAAGTCGACACGACAGCTGCCATGGCATAAATCCATGGTCTTCCCAGTAGGATGTTGTAATCCAGATTTCCATCTATGACTTCAACATCAATCTCTACTGTTTTTCCACCTAGTTCAACTTTCAAGTTACTTAGGATACCGTAAGGGGTATATGTCCTACCGTCGAAAGCCTTTAGTGTTGTCGAAGATCTCGAAAAGGTTGGTGACCCTAGCGTTTTCCAGCAGCTCATTGACATAATACATGTCGATGCCCCCTCGTCAATAATTGTTCTATGAACAGTTTTGTTGAGGGCCTTCACTTGAATAAGGAAAGCTAGTTGAGATGGTAACTGAGGGTCATACCCTTTGTGATCAAAAGACACAAGATCAGAATCCTTAGGATCAACCCCCCTATTTCCGATAACAATGCCTGCCTTTGGGATGGACAATTTTGTAGTACTTCTAGAGTTGACATAGTGGATGGCGATTGAGCCAAATCTTATACTATGTTATAATGCTGCGCCGCTCTGGCACGAGGATTAAACGTCGACTTGTGTACTACACCCTTAGGTGGTTTTATCGTTAATTCTGGCATTATGGGTGGGACAACTTCCGTCGAAGTCGTTGTCGAACTACTAGGTTGATCTTTACCTTTTTCGTTTGACAATTGCGGATTCCCGTAATCTTTGCTCCTTGTCGAAATCAAAGCATCATTTTGCTGCTTAGAGATCGACAACATCAACACTTGCGACGGGGAAGCATTTCCACTATCAACCATATTGTGACCTGGATTGGGAAATGGATCAGTCAACACAGCTGGGTTCTTTGGACTTTTAAAGAATCTCTTGAGCTCAGCTTTGTACGGACAATCTGTTGTCTTGTGATCTTCGTCACATATCATACAGGACCATTTCTTTTTCCCTTTCTCAAGAGAGTTCGAAGCAGTTTTTTCAGGTGACGGATCATCCTGTTGCTTCTTCTTGCTTCCTGGTTGATTGGTTTCTTTGCCTTTATCTGCTGATATGGCATTTACTTCCGAAGCAAGAATCTCTTCATGGGCATTTCGATCTGAAGTCTTACGAGATTTCTGAGGTGACGCCTTTTTCGACTTCGCGCTTGCAGTGCCAATCACGCCATCTTCGGTGTGAGAGTCAATATTCGATTTAGGAGGTGGAGGAATTGAAAATTCAGGTCTAGGGGCGTCAGGTATCTTGTCGTAGAGCGTGCCAGACTGAGTATATACTAATTCTAAATATTGAGCACGAGCAATGACTTTCTCCTCTGTTACGACCCCCCCCTTGGCCACATCTTCCGTTATAGCTGGAAGTAATGACTTTATAAACCATTCGGCTAATAGCTGATCAGGAACGTATGTTTTCACCATCCTACGACGGCGACGCCACTCATGTATATGATCAGATATGTGAGTAGCTGTCGTCTGTTTGAAGTTGGTCAATATCTCGGTTCCTGTTTCATACCTGATAGGTAATTGAAAATGGGTTAAGAAAGTCGTGGCCAAGGAGCTGAAATTGTCGAAAGAGGTTCTTGGCAATTCTATATACCATTTGGCCGCCGGACCTGTCAATGTCCTCTGGAAGAGGCGAAGTCTTATCGAATCATCGTTCCGAGTGTTCGATGAACACCATAGATGAAAGGTCATGACGTGATTCGACGGGTCTTCACCCGTATTTCCATTGAATTTAGGAATGTCCGAGGGAAGTTTGTGAGGAATCGCTGGCCACCAAGGGGCGTAGGCAATCGGATCGTTTGTCAACCGATGTAAATCGGGTAACTCCAAAGTTGCCACGAATGGCAGCTGTTGACTCAGGTTAGGTGAAGCGTACCCAGGATACGATGGAATCGCCTGAGCAGTTGGTCTTTTCATGCCAGCATAATGTAATTGATGCTGATATGATTGATACGGTTGATGGACTACTCCACCATAGAGTGGTTGGTTTTGACCGTATTGTAGGTACGGTTGTCCATTGTTCGCAAAAATTTGTTGCTCGGTACCTTGGTACACTTGCTGGAACTGCGGTTGTTGATACTGCACCAACCATGGTTGTGATACCATTGGTTGCTGTGCGATGCTTACCACTGGGCCAAGATGAGGGGTAAGGGTACCCATTTGTGGTTGTGTCGCCCCGCAAGTCGGCGATTGTGGTTGGGTTGCAGGGTCAAAGGGTTGTTGCATTACAACCTGAGAAAACTGAGGTTGACACACAACAGGTATCGTTTGAACTTGCGACACAGTCACAATTGCTGGTGTCGTCGGGATGTTCGTCACAGGCATCTGTTGTTGCATAGAATACACAACTCTTGGTTGCTGGGGTAGCATAGGTATCCAACCACTTGTAGTTATTCCAGTATAACCTGAGTATGGTTGTGAGCTCCCGTATGGGTAACCTCCAGGAGGGGGTAGTGAAAAAGCATATTGCCCCCCATACGGTGGTGGTCCGGAACCGAGAGGATTTATTACACCTCGAGGACCGAATTGCCCAAACTGATTTCCGAAAGGATCAATCTGTTGAGTTCCAACATAGGAGTTACCGGGTATTATCCCGGGAGAACAAACAGGAACAGACCATACTGTCGTCATGGCCCTCGAAGGGACCCCCTCCAGCTGTTGAGAGTTAGGGACAGATGGCATGCCGGCGAACATTGTCGGAATGACTGCAGGGAGTTCTGCTGTCGCTGTGTCATTCGGCACAGTCCTAAATGTCGACGGTTGTTCAGACATTTTGAGTCTATCCAACAGATTGCCTAGCGATTCTTCAGGAACTTCTCTGGGTGATAGGCTAGCTTCTGATGCAGTAGGAAGCAGAGTGATCCCTGCTCCAAAATGTGTTGGAGTAGTTGCTTGCGGATCTTCTACAATTTCCTCTATTGCGATCAGACCGGGTGGAAGAGGAATACCATCAGGTCCGTAGAATATTTCTGGTGCCGAAGAAGGGGTTGTTTCGACAACGACAGTTGTTTGAGGAGCAAGACTCTCTGAACCGATCACTGATGGAACTGATTCAGTAACACAAGTATTTGCTCTCAGACTAGGATCAGTGTTATTGTCCTTCTGGGGCTGTTGAACTTCTTCAATAGGGGAAGGGTTTCCAGAAATGTTTGGAGTAACTGGAACCTCAGATGTCGTCGGAACACTTGTTCTAACTTTGACAGGAGATTTGGAACCAGTTGGACGAGATCGCATTGCCCGGGTTGTTTTCGATTCCGGAGACAAAGACGGTTGACTCGTACGCCTCTGCGAACGACGGTTCATCGATTGACTTTCTTCCACGGTTGCGGATTACTTGATCAACCAACAATGCACAGGGTAAAATGTGTTTTCGAAATGAATTAATTTTAGACGCTTTTTAAGACACAACTTGCTTTTTCACTTTTTAAGAGTCGAGAAAAAGCTAAAGATGACTCTAGTCTCCTTCGATGTATTAACGAGCCCGAAGTGACAAATGCTCGGATGGACTTTTTGAGTTATAGAGTTTGAAAAAGGCCAAAAGAAACTACTCTGGAGTTCTAGGCAGAGGGTGTGCCAAACCTTTCGCGAAACCACAGAATACGTTTTACGGTACGAGTGGTCGATCTTCGTGAATGCTGTGTTCACTGCATCGCGATCAGTAGGGCGGCCGACACGGCTTCCTATGGATAAAGGCTTTGTTCCTATAGGGGTCCCCCAATCTACGCGACAGTACGCGGGGGCACAAGTCCGTATTAGTGCTATCGTCCCTCAGGAGGAATCACCCACCTTCGTAGAGATCGACAGTCACTATGTTTAACGACGCCGGTTCACGTCTCTACCTAGACCTCTACTGTGTTTCGTTATGTTTCAAAGCGTTGTTAGATAAATTCAGTTCTTTTTAGGTTGATCTTGCTTAGCAGTTTGCCTTTATGGATCACCACGTGATGTATGATACAACTCCTAAATGCAGTCTAAGAATGATAAGCAAGATTTTTAAATTCTTTCAACTTATGAAAATCTTAACTACTGAAGGAAAAGAAAGACATCATCTTTTCAAACAGATCATAGAGCACACACTGATGCACTTTTCCTAAATCGACATGCAAACTGTCAAAATGCACATGCACAATGCAAGTATTTCTTTTCTTCTTCCTTAATGTTGATGTATTACAAAAAGAAAGTTGTTGTATAATTTCGAATTCAATTTCAAGAGAAAGCAAACAAGTTTTGTCCAATAATCAAAAGAACACCTTAAAATTCACTCGTTTCAACACAAGAAATACTGAAATTCGAACCGTATAACGAAAGAAAATGCTCAAGCAGCTATGAACAGCAATAAACTATCTCTTAGAATCACAACGACACTTTCTCATAGGTCTAGATCCAAGAGGTCATAGCAAGACTAGTTCACTTTCGCTACGGGAAACTGTGAATGACAGCAAGAAATACAATAAGAACAATCATGGTTTCTTCATACAACTGAGGCGGAATGAAGGCAAAGAATGGTAGTTTCAGCTCGGTATACAGGTTGACAATAGGTTGCAAAACAATACTGAAAACTGGGCAACAGACAGTGGGGAATCCCAGTTGCACAAGGCAAAACTGGATCAGCGCAGGTGCTGCACTGTCAATCTGAGATGCCGCGCAGGTAGCCCCTTCGGGACCTGCGTTGCAGCGCAGGTAGCCTTTGCTGCAGCTGCACTGAAGAGACAACTCTCGTCTCTCTCAGATTCCGGGCCACAGTTTGCTAAAAAATCATTGGTTTTTGGCCAAATCAGAGGCTGTCAGTCAAGTATACACTAGAGGATGATTAAAGAAAGATGAACACTATCACAAAGAGCTAAAAAGAGTCCTTGTGGATCAGCTCTTCAAATCATAAACATGCCCAGCACTGGGCTAGAGTAGCTGCCCTCTACTTTGCATTCGAAGGACTCGAATGCAGTTCGATTCGGTACTCCCTTTGTTTAATGAAATGAATAGCAAGAAACACAAGCTACCAACAAGACACGATCCCCAGTGGAGTCGCCAATCTGTTGTGGGGGAAAGTATCCAACTCGGAATGACCCTAACCCACTCTAAGGGTGACAGTTCCTTAGCAACAGCTGAAAGCAAAGCTATCTAAAGTTACTTCTTTATGACATGCAAGAGATAAAAGGAAGAGATCCACTTACCGATGTCTTGCGCAAATGGTCGATCCAATCTCCTCTATTTGCCGCTTGCTCCCAGCTCCAAGTCTTTTCACGGGCCCAACTACACGAGATCCTGCAAACAAGACAAAGAAAGGAAACTACAAGAAGCATGCATTCATAATTGATTCAAGGATTAGCGTAAATCAAAGACGCAAGTAAGACAATACACCATTGAAACACATGCGAATAGAAGAACCTCAGATGCTTTATTAATATATGGAAGTAAGGTTCAGGCGGTGATACAACCATGAAAGGTCCAATCCAACATCACCTTCCCGACGAAGAGAAATCTCTTCTTCACCTCCCCCAAGCAATCACCCAATGCTCACAACTGTAAACCAACAGCAATTCTTCGCACTAAATTCCGCCCTCTAGATCCCATGGGATGAGATCCTTATATAGAGTTTTGGAGTGAAGATAAGTCAGCTTGATGTGTGACTTGTTGTCCTCTTCGACTCCAGTTGTTCTTCAGTCCTTCACTCGGAGTTTCTACCTTCCACTTGGAGTTTTAGAAGCTCTTAACTCATCATTAGGCGAATCTTCTGATCCAAGTGTCATTTTGGAAGCTTCCTGGGCACTGGCACATTGAGAAAAGATTCCTCCACATGTCAAAGTACGCCCAGCGCAGGTAGCCTTTGTTGCACTTGCTATGCAGCGCAGGTACACCATAGAGCTTTTGACTTTCAACGCAGATGCCTAGTGGAGCAGCTGCTTTGATCCAAAATTGACCTGTTTTTGAGTGTTTTTCAGTGGAGAACTGATTTGCAGTGCTGTGGTTTGCTGACCTTGTTCCTCTAAGGGTAAGAACAACATGTTTAGGGACTTTGGATCCCTTAGATTATTGACATTTCATGCTCTATGCTGTAAGGCACAAAAATGTCTATAACGCTAAGGGATCTTCAGAGATTTGAATCCTTTTATTCATTCAAAAAATCAATTTAAGCAATGAAAAATTACAATCCCACAAGGAATTGTGTCATTGAGTTTCAGTGAAAAAAGAAATTCCATTGAACATTTAGAATATCGATGGTTTATTATGTATATCAATAACCAAGATGTTATTGATAATTGTTATTAACATACTAGTTGTATTGGTTAAGGGTTTCGTCACATTTTCTCTAGTTGACTTTCGTTACCCATGGTTGACTATGGTGGACTGTGTCGCATGAAAAATATTGTTATTAGCAAAGTTATGTTGGATTGTATTATTCATTAAAGGTTATGTAGCACTTTTCATTGCAATTTTCTTGAAGGGTTACATTACATTATGATGTTTGCCAATGGTTATGTGTCATTGTAATATTACCTTTGCTCATTTACATTGGACTGCAATGTTCCTCTACGGTTATATCACGTTGTGATGTTTATCAATGGTTGTGCTATAATACTATGATATTGTTCAACTGTTATGCTACATTATGTGGTTCCTCAAAGGTTTTAAATAATTGTAACAATTGATGTGTAACACAAGTATGAAACGGTGCGTTGAAACACACTATATAAGTCCATTACTAATTGTTTACTATGGTTTACTTTTTTTCCATAGTTTGATTGTCACTCACATCAACTAACTATAGTTAAGAGTGGAAAAATTTGGTTGAATTTTGTCGAGTCTGGTTAAATGTGTCTTTCTATCACTGACAACAATAGATTATGTTTAACCGTCATAGATTTTATGTATGCAACATTTTGGCATTCATCTTGGATTACTTATACTCAATTTTTATGTTCTTGAATGGTTATGCTGCAATGTGGCATTCATGATTTAAGGTTTATTCTATATTAGGTTTGGTTGTCTCTGGTAGGGAATGGTGAACCATATTTGAAATACGTAATAATAATATCACTTGGTGCTTTATATTATTTTATGTTTGTGTCACACCGTAATATTGTTCATAACTCACTTACATATAATGTGACTTTTGTCGTCAATGGTTTTACATTACATTCGATGTTCTTAAAGGGACATACTGCATTGTGAGATTCCCAATACCATTTATTCTCTATTAAGGATGTAAGTGCTTATGGAAATGACCTAATTTGCCTATACTTTTTTCTTTTATATTATAGCTTTTATTTTAACATTTTGAGATTTTTCCTCACTCTCATATGATGAATTAGTTGACATATGCGTTATAGACATTTTTGGGCACTGCAACCCCAATCATAAATGTCCATAAACCAAGGGCTCTTAAGTCCCTGAAAGTGTTGTTCCAACCTCTAAAAGAACAAGGTCAACAGATTACATCTTCTCCCAGAAGTTCTCCATTAAAAATTGCTCGGAACTGGTCAAAACATGACCATCTCACCTGCTCCATGGTCAAAGTGTGATGCATCCCACCTAAGTACACACAGTAGGTGTGATGCATCTTGAAAAGCCCTTCTATGGGGTGCCATGGGTGAGAGTGGACAAATGGCAGGGTCAATCTGCAAGGTGGAGGATCATGGAATCTTCTAGAAACTTCTCCTGTGACATTTGCCTCTTTGCATTCACCCAGGGATGAGTAAGAGATCATTAATCTCCAAGTGGAATCAAGAACTATCAGAGAGAGGACACTAATCAACTCTCAAAATCTGACTCACCCCCCTTGGAAACATCTATATATGGATCCCTCGTCCTAGAGATCTGGAGGCTGGAATTTTGTATCTTATAAGGAAGTGCTGCTAGTTTCTTGGTGCAATATCATAGTGTTGGGTGATCTAAGCTTTTCATGAGGTGAAGAAGGGCTTTCTTGCTGAGAGGATGATGCTTTGTCAGAACAATTGGTTGTAATACTCTTTGCTCTTTCTTGATTATCAATAAAGCTATTCATGTTTTTCTCCACATTCTTGTATGATTGATGTTATGTGCATTTGTGTGGTCAATATATATCTGGTCCTATATTGTTTATGATATTAGATCTATGTTCTTGGATAGTGTTATGCTGCTTTGATTCTACAGGTGCTCTGTGAAGCTGGGCAGATGAGGAAGCGAGTAGTAAAGATCTATCAGAAGGGAGAGGAATCGAGTAAGGAACCAAGCGCGAGACATAGGTTGGTCTCCTTATTCCCCTCTTATCTATTTCTCATAAAGGAAAATGAAAGTAGTTTAGTTTGTTTGTTTCTAAGGTAGCTACGAGCCTTAGTGGGACTAGCAGCTCTACATAGACACTAGTTTTCCCGATAAAAAAATGGCGACTCTGCTGGGGAGCAAATAGATTGTTTGTTTATCTACATTTGTTTGCTTTATAAACTTACAAACGGAGCTTGAAGCTAAGCCAGCTAGCCTTCGAACTGCATTTGCTATGCAAGTGCAAAGTAGATCAATGCTGCTTCAGTCTATCTCCAGGTTTTTTTTATGAACTGAACAATTGATTTATAAGCTCTCTAATTTCCCTTGTGGTGGCTCTAGTAACCTCTTTAGATTTACCCCTGTGATTGATTTACTTATTACCACTTGCTCGGCCTAAATCCCTGAACTGAGCTGCAAGTTGTGACCCGGAACCCAGTTAAAGTCTCGTCTCTGGTCCAGCGCACTGTCTCTTTTGTGAATTCTAGATGCATCGCACTTCCCGAGTGTAGTAGGTGCGATAATGAGACAAGGCCTTTCCTTCTCCTAGATTTGGTTTCTGTGTTCACTCTTTTCAGCTCTATTCAAGAGTTTTGCTGCTTGTAGTCAGTACACCTATGTTGAAACACCCTTCCTTGCCATTATTCTGCCTCCATTGTGCAAAGGACTGTAAATGCTTTTATGTATTTTGAGCCATTTTCAATTCTCTTTCATAAAGAAGTAGCGTAATCATATTATCGTTTCTTGATTTGAAAGTGTCACAAGTGTCGTTTTTAGTCATAGAATGGAATTTGATTGTTCTTGATAGTCGATTACACTGTTACTCATGTATTTGATTTGAATTAGTAGTTTTTCAAGTTTCGAAAGCAAGTTTTCATTTCCAAATCGCAAAGTGTCATCATTTTCCTCATTTTGTCTTAAAAAGAAACTTGTTAGTAAGGTCGATTTGAAAAATAATTCAGATTTGCACTTAGCTTTCTTTTCATCATTCACTAAGAAGGCTGAAAAAAAATACATGCACATGCATTTTCATTTAGACTGTTTGTTGGTTTGATTTAGGAGAATGCATATAGTGTGTGCTCTATGTTCTATGTTGAAAGAATGCCATCTCTCTTTCCTTAGTAGCTAGGATTTTCATTGCAAAAAGAAGATTAAATGACTGTTTATCATCTTAGATTGCATTTTAGGAATTGTACATCTACATCACGCGATGAACCTGAAAGGAAAATTTCTTAAGCAAGATCAACTGTAAAATAAATTTAATGAATCTAAAAATGCTTTGGAACCTAACACACAACATCTAGAAATCTAGGCTAGAGACGTATTTCGGCGTCGTAAAGCCCGGTAACTGTTGCTTCCATTGTTGGTTGGGTGATTCCTCCACCTTGAGACGATAAGTGCCAGTACGGACTTGTCCTCCCACGTACCGTCGAGTATATATTGGGAGACCACAATAGGCTTTATCCTTTATCCATAGGAAGTCGTGTCTGCTGCCCTATCGATCGCAATGCATTGAACACAACATTCGGGAAGATTGACTGCTATACCGTAAAACGTATTCTGCAGTTTTGCGATTGGTTTTGTAATCCCTCTGTCTAGATTTTCAGAGTAGTCTCTTTCGTTCCTTTTCAAATTCCTTAAAGGAAAAGGTGCATATGAGCACTTGTCACTTCAGGCTCATTAAAAATCGAAGGAGACTATAGTCATATTTTGTTTTTTCTCGACTCTTAAAAATTGAAAAAACAAGTTGTGTCAAAGCATCTAAAATTTATGTTAAACGGAATAAATATCACCTTTCCTACGTTGGTCTTAGGTTGAGAAAAATGGAGCCCACCAACCAAGGAACTCCCCTTGGAGGAAATCCTAGTCCCTTCTCCTCTTGGGGAGATGTTGGTGTGCCCCATATGGCCACATTGTCACTTCGAGGGCTGACAATCAGCTTGCCCGTATTGCTCTTCTCAACCTCTGTCGTTCAGAACACCGTGATTCCTGAAAAATCAAGTCAGCAACTAAACAATACCAGAGTTACCCCCCAACCTTCTACTTCGTCCAATTCTTCCTCTCCTCCTTCCTCTTCGCTTGATGAAGTAGGTAAAGCCAAAAATCAAGTAACCGAGAAGAAGAAGGAGAAGAAGAAGAAAGCGAAGAAGAAGAAGGAGCGAAAGGCGAAAAGGGGCGACCAGGCATCGTATAGGGAAAATCCACACACTGCACCATCTAGGCCTAAATCGCCATGTGTCATTTTCAAAGGAGACCACTATCATCGAGATTTTCCTTGCATCCCTCAGATCTTAAGGGATTGGTCTCCTTGTTTGCACAATCCGGTGTCATCAACCTTTGATGGTCATGTTGAAAGTACACCGTTAACTAGTGAAAGTGAAGCCCCTGGAAAAAAAGGAAGATGTTAATTTCCTTGTAAATTGTGTGAAGGTGATCACGCCATCTATCATTTTCCCTTCTTAGATGAGGCTAAAAGAGTTTTGGACGACCATCTAGTTTCACGTTACGACTTCCTCCGGGATATAAGAAAATCTTGCCAAGTCCGTCACTAGTTGAAAGTCCGGCGGACACGCCCTTGTGGTCGGCCGAAGCATCTACTATTGAAGATAAACCATCTGAATCCACACCAAACGAAAGTCAAAAGGTCGAGGCGACAGTTGATCCGGTCTTTCCTTCAGAGGATCCATCTTCAGATGATACAGTCACCGAAGAGAACAAGGATGACACCATCCAAATTATTTTCGTAAGCACCTACTCCGATGAACATGGGGGCAGTCTACCCGTTCCTTTAGTGCAGGAAGGAAGTTAGTCAGAGTCGTATCTGGCCGTCTATTTGGTCCCACCTCCAAGAAACCTAGTTGTTTCCTTCGATTGGAATCTACTAGGCAGACCCCGCTTACCGGCTAGTGTACCGTTTTGAATCATTGCTCAAATATATAGAATGATCATGGCCGATACCATCATAGATGAAGGAGCTTCTACGAGTATCCTTTCCTCAACTGCCTGGAAAGAAATTGGCTTGCCATCGATTTTTCCTGAGATGAGAAATCTAACAGGCTTTGACAAAGGAGCTAGTCGACCGTTAGGGATCCTTCCCAATGTGCTGATAACATTGAGAAGGAAAATCGTTCACATGAACATAATGGTAGTCCAAGGACCCTTGGATTATAATCTACTCCTTGGACGCAACTATATTTATTGCATGGGAGCCATTGTGTCCTCACTCTTTAGAGTAATGTGTTTTCCACACGAAGGAAGAGTGGTCAAGCTCATAGACCAGCTTTCATTCCTCGGTTCACACATAGCAAATAGTCATATACCAACCCTGAATGGTATTTTCATGCAAGGAATGTCTCATGAGTCCCCAGTCTGTCCTCCTGATGAGCGCGAGTGATTCGGAGGATATGACTGAAACCCAGGGGGCATGCACCCTGGCCTGTTTCGACAGGAAAACCTTGGGTATAGGGTGGGTTTCCGCGGAGAGTATATGACTGGTCTGGCACACCAGTCCATTTTGGAAAATGGGATTAGACCGGAATAAGATACCTCTGTTAAGGTAGGCCTTTCCCGATAAAACAAATGTTTTGTATGCAAATTGAGGGGTAACCTGAAAAGGTAGGCCTTTCCCGATAAAACAAATGTTTTGTCTACAAATTGAGGGGTAACCTGGAAACTCTACTTCGCTATACCTGGGGGCATGCAAACCTTTTGGCGTGCAAGCGAAGAGCGACCATTTAATTTTTTAAATTTATAGGTCCTCTAACCCTTTAAACTCGTAGGATTGGTCATTTCCTAACTTGCATAAAGAAAGTATGCGGGGAAAAGCTTTGAAAAAATGCCATTTTTATATGAGACACCCTTATTATACGACTGGATTATTGAGTAGTTTTAAAGTGGAATTCAAGCTCGTTAAAAAATAAACATAAGAAATGAGAAAATGCTCCCCCATAGTTTAAGCTCATTAAAAAATGAACCATTCTCTGGTAAATAACCATTGTGAATGTATTACCATCAACCTTTGAAGCCTTGGTCGTGTTCTCATCATCACCTCCACTTTGTTTTGTCCGATCATTCACCTCCATTTGATTGTTTACCCTTTTGAGGAAAACTGTGAAGAGTGATCCTGTTAGCCATCCTTGTGACACTGTTGTGATTGGAAAATTCCAAACCTTACCTGGAATCGGCTGCTACCCGTATTTATAACTTGTTCCTCAAAAAACGAGTCTCCTTTAAGCTCTTTTCAACTGACTCGTAAAATATGAAAAGATTGTCGATCCATTGGCCTGTCCAGCTCGTTAAAGGGACTGGAAGTGCTATCCCTCCTTCAGATTTTAATATTTTTGGACTTGATGGATTATTACAGAAAACGATTGAGCAATGTTTTTGTTCGACTCGTTAAAAGTACCGAAAATTCATCCCTTTTGTATTGTTTTATACTTTTTTGGACTCTACGGATATATGACGAAAAAGGATTATTGAAGTTTTCTTTACGTCCTTTTTTTCCGACTCTCTAAAATTGAAAAGGACCAAGTTATCCTTGTCGTTAAACTCATTAAAACCGAATAGCGACAAACTTGTGCATACAGACAAGAACGAGTTTCACTATCGCTAGGCTCGTTAAAACAGAGCGATGGGTTTGCCCGAAGGGCAAATTATAGAACAAACATATGTTATCCTCCTCAAGCTTGAAAAAAATAAAGAGGTACTGGTCAGCAATGACTCGGGAAAAATTGGGAAGAAAACTTGAAGAAACTTTATCGGTAGCAAGTCACTCTTGAACATGACACTTTCGATCCACATCCGAGTCAGGTTGGGTTGTTCCATTCACTGGTCACATCACCATGGTTCCGTCACACCATCCATATTTGGGGTTAATGCTACCAATCCATCATGTCAGTGTCGCCGATATGTTCAAGAGAATTCACTCAGAGAATTCACGTATGTCTCACCCACTGCAATACATTCACACTCCATTCCTTCATGACCGCTACCCTGAACCTTATATCACCAGATCGTTTTCACCTCCATTAAAATCATTTGCTCCGTTCCATGTCATTGATGTGAGATTCACTAAGGCCCTCCTATGATGGATTGCTTCTTGTCGACATCAACTCATTATCCAAGAAGTCGATCTAGGAACAACCCTTTCATTACTTTGAAACTTGCATGCCTCAATGGCAAGTTTCTCACTTCCGGCGACAGGTTTACATCAATGGCCTTCGAGCGAAAGATTTTGCGTGGTGTTCGACGCCAAATCCCTTATTCACACCACGTTAATTATACTGCAGTACCTTGAGGGTCATCATCATTATCGGTGATTCCTCTCGTGCCTGTTAACAGCTTACATCGTTGGCTGGTAATCACGCGATGTCTTTCCATGTTCGACTCCAGAACATCTCTCACATGGATCGACTTGTACTTTGAGTGAAGATCTAACGAGATTGAAGACCCCAGATCTAGTTTCATCCATCCGGCATGCGATATATATTGAGGAAAATAAAGACATCAGATGTACATCATTACTGCACAGATAATCATCCAACCTAAGGGATGATGGCTCTACTAGAATCATCAGTCTACACTCAGACGATTGTGTGTCTTATGTACATGAAAATGAATTTATAAAGCTGAGCATGGGAATGCCCGACTCAACTATATCATGAAAATATTATGAAAATAATGTATTGTATTGTATCTTATTACAGGTCGCTTCCAGCTTGAAAGAACTTTAGATCCTCATGATAAAGCATTTCACCCGACATCAACAGATTAACGACCTCATGCTTTAGGGGGAAACTGTTATAGACATTTTTGGGCACTGCAACCCCAATCATAAATTTCCTTAAACCAAGCGCTCTTAAGTCCCTAAAAGTGTTGTTCCAACCTCTAAAAGAACAAGGTCAGCAGATTACATCTTCTCCCAAAAGTTTTCCATGAAAAAATGCTCAGAACTGGTCAAAACTGGACCATCTCACCTGCTCCATGGTCATAGTGCGCTGCATCCCACCTAAGTACACACAGTAGGTGCGATGCATCTTGAAAAGCCCTTCTATGGGGTGCGATGGGCGAGAGTGGACAAATGGTAGGGTCAATCTGCAAGGTAGAGGATCATGGAATCTTCTAGAAACTTCTCTTGTGACACTTGCCTCTCTGCATTCGCCCAGGGATGAGTAAGAGATCATCAATCTCCAAGTGGAATCAAGAGCTATCAGAGAATGGAAACTAATCAACTCTCAAAAGCTGACTCACCCCCCTTGCAAACATCTATATATGGATCCCTCATCCCAGAGATCTGGAGGCTGGAATTTTGTATCTTTTAAGGAAGTGCTGCTGGTTTCTTGGTGAAATATCATAGTGTTGGGTGATCTAAGATTTTCATGAGGTGAAGAAGGGTTTTCTTGGTGAGAGGATGATGCTGGGTCAGAACAATTGGTTGTAATCCTCTTTTCTCTTTCTTGATTATCAATAAAGCTATTCAAGTTTTCCTCCACATTCTTGTATGATTGATGTTATGTGCATTTGTGTGGTCAATATATATCTGGTCCTATATTGTTTATGATAGTAGATCTATTTTCTTGGATAGTGTTATGCTACTCTGATTCTACAGGTGCTCTATGAAGTTGGGCAGACGAGGAAGTGAGTAACAAAGATCTATCAGAAGGGAGTGGAATCGAGCAAGGAACCAAGCGCAAGAAAGAGGTTGGTCTCCTTATTCCCCTCTTATCTATTTCTCATAAAGGAAAACGAAGGTAGTTTTAGTTTGTTTGTTTCTAAGGTAGCTACTAGCCTTAGTGGGACTAGCAGCTCTGCATAGACACTAGTTTTCCCAATAAAAATATGGAGGAACTATAATGTAACCTTATCCAATCACGATTGATCCATTCAACTGAAATTGACACCATAATTTACGGGAACATAATTAAGCATGCAAATACAACCACACATATGAAAATTTGATTTGTTCATAACATAAATCATAATAAATCGATACGTGCAAAAGTAAATAGAGAGCACATATCTCTCTAAAAGTTATGAACCAACTAACTATAGAACAAGTAAATTCCAGCCAAACAAAGAATCCTTGATGCACATAATCTATCTCCATAAAAGGCGATCCCTAAGCTATGGTTATGAATCCAAAAGGGTGAATTTGCATATGGTTATATGTATTTACCTTAAGGGGTCCTGATTACAAGGTCCATTGTCATTTTTCTACTTATAGTAGTCCTAATCCATGGACCTCTTCCCCCATATTAGCTTAAAAAATTCCATAGAAGGTTAGTGGCCATATTATAAATGATAAATTTATAAACTCCTTAATTATTCGTCAAATTTTCTCTAAAACATTGATCATTTCTTAATTATATTTTTAGTCATAAAATTCTACATCATATTATCTAGAGTTAATAGTTAACTATGCATTTAATTAGATTAATTAAAATTTTGGTTAAATTAATAATAATAATAACGATACTTTAAGATAGATGAAAAATTTGTACATTAGAAAATTGTTGATGGAAAAAGGACCCATAGTGACTCGACCATCAGATTTTACCAATGTTTACATGCATTTCACATAAAACATACTGAAAACTATTCTATGTGTCTTCCATTTTCCTAACGTGTTTTCTAGTCAATTTAGTTGGGCATGAATTTGTTGGAATGGTAGGCTTGAGTTAGATCCCTTTGTGCATTGAAAAATGCAACTTAAGCAATGAAAAATTACAGCCTCACCAAGAATTATGTCGCTAAATTTCAATGAGAAAGGAGAAATCGTTGAACATTTACAATAATGTTTGTTTATTTGGTATCTTAATAACCATGATAATATCAATAATTATTAACAACACATTACTTGTATTGTTAAGAATTATAGTCCCACAATGCAATATGAGGTCATAAATTTAGGGACCGAAGGGGATCCTAAAAATATAATTTTGGGAATGGGATATACTCCCATGGAAAGATCTCCATTCATCCACTTATTCAAAGATGAAAGTAATATATTTTAATGGAGTTATCAAGGTTTTAAAAACATTGATATGAAGATCATCCAACATGTGATACTTATGAAGGACTTTGCTAAACTAGTTAAAAAAAACTATGGAAAATCCACCCTTCCCTGGAAACAATGGTCAAGAAGGAACTGAACCAATGGTCCTCAAAAAAGAACGGTAATATCTTACTACTTGTAGATTTTAGAAATCTAAACAGAGATTGATCTAAATATAACTATACATTTCTTCCTATAGAGAAAATCCTTCAATATGTGGCTATATTTGAAATGTTTTCCCTACTAGATGGCTTTTCGGGATATAGCCAGATTTTATTTTCATACCCTCATCAACTCAATACTTTTGTTAGGCCAAACTGGGGAACATATAGTTATAGAAAGATGCCCTTCACCCTCATTAATGATGGAGCTACATTCCAAATTGCAATGGATATCGCCTTTGAAGGAGTGATCAACCAAAGAGTGGTTGTGTACCTTGGTGATGTGACAATATATTTGAAGAAGAGGGAAGAGCATTTTTCTTACTTGACGCCTATTATGGTTGACCTAGTAAGTTTTGGTCAACCTAATAGCATTCTCTCTCGTTGAACATGGCTAGAAACATTGTCTCTCATTGATTAGGGCTATGATTACAACATTCTTCCAAATATTGTAGCAGTAGCCACATCCCGAGAAGCTTGGATAATTCTAGAGACGACATAGAGTGGAAGGAGGAGAAACATTGATCGACATCGAGTTGGGTGACATAATATTGTAATTGTTAAGATTTTGATATCTCTGGAATAATTAGAGACATTTTGTAAGGGAATCCCAAAGCAAAGGGACATAAGGGACACATGGACACAACATTTTTCCTTGCTAATACAATAAAACAAGTTGGAGAAATTGCAGAAAAAACAGTGATTTTGTGCAAGATGTAGTGCATGACCATGGTAAAATAAGTGAAGCTGAGTGTGTTGATACACACATTAAGGAATAATTCAAAATTTCATTTGCACAATAACAATGAATAAGAAAAACCTAGTTCTAAACTTTTAATTTCATTATGAAGTTGAATTAACGTTTTTTTGAAAGGTGGTTTGCAATGCCTAAGTATAATAAAAATGAATGTGGCTATGGAAAATCTACCATAACTAGATTAGGAGATGAAATGGGAAAGATAAAGGAATGCATTATAGTTGTTGAAATCATTACAATAGTAACAAAGAAGGTAAAAGAGAACACATATGATGTTTTTGATCTTACAAAGGTTGCCGAAAAAGTTTAGTCAGCAATAGATGAGGTATAAGCGAATGAAAAGGAATAATGAGATGAAGGAGACACTGAAGCAGATGACATGTTCAAGAAGAAGACAAAAGTAAAGGTGAAGCCGCAAAAACAAGAAAAATCATCCACAACATAGAATTCGTATCAAAAGGAAGAAACATATTATACAAAAATGAGCAGAGGACAACCCCGCAGGAGCATGCAGAAGTAAAACATCCTTTTGGCTTAATCTCAATTATTATAAGCTTAACTGAGACATAGCGGTCATAATTAAGTGCGAGTGTTGGAGACAATTACTCCAAGTTACATCGACTTAGCATTGAGTTTCAGATAGTTTACAATAATCTAAATTTAAGAAGCATGAGTCATGCTAGAGTTCTAATCTAGAAGGTACAACTCATGTGTGTGTGAACTAATATGATGAAAAGCATTAAATGGTGGAAGACATAGACGAGAATAAAATTATAGAATAGAAGTCGAGCAAATTTTTTCTTAACATTTCTTAGTAACAGTTAAATAGTTTAGATAGGAGACAAACAATAATAAATATCCAAACTTAGAGCTTAACATGTTGAATTGAACTAAAACTAGCTACGACAATGAGCTAGAAACTAAGTGATGATTAGAGTTAGTTCCTCCAACACTCTCCCTTAATTAAAACCACAAAAATTTAAACTAATATGCCTACTGGTCTAAGTCTCATATAGGCTCACAATGACTCAAAAAAATTGACATCATCTCTTGAGAAGGATTTCTTTTCCCTTTTCTTTTCTTCCAGATCCTATATCTTCCGAATTGTTTCAACTTTCCCCTTTTACTGTACGCTAAAAATTCAAGTTTCTTCATTTGCTCATGCATCTCTTACATTTCTTTAATATAGAAAAATATTTTGGGTTGTCCATGCATTTCATATTCTTCTTAAAAACTATGCTTGCATGTAGACTGTTGCCACATGTCACTTTCTATTGTTTTCTCTTCATCATCAATAATTTGATTATCAAGTTGTTGCGAGATAAGTCAATAATAGGATTTGTCTCTTATGTAGTCCAATACATGAAAATTTCATTGACCTTTTCATTTTCTACATCGTCCCATTATCTTTAATATTCATTGTTCTAACTTCTTTGCAAAATTTGTCGAAGCATGGCATTTCAAGCCATTCTTCAAGGAACTTCAATTCCTCTTCTAGTTTTGTTTCCTCTTGTTGGTTTCTGCTAACTTCTCCACCCTAGAAATTGTCTTTTTCATCATAGTCCTCAGAGAGATCTTTCCAACAGGCTATCATGCGCATCAAACAGAGATAATATTACCAAGTCACGACCCCGGGAAGTTGCCTGTCCAACTCACCCCAACGGGGCCCATAAACTCTAGGTGTTACATATCCTCGGGTTAGGGTTTCGGTTGTTTAGGGTTTTCTCTTAGTGTTCAATAATAAAAAGGCCCTTGAGCCTCATTGTAAGACAGTTCAGAGGCATGTAGCCACCACATCTCTTCTGAGAGGTGAGCTACCATTGCCCTAGCTGGTTTATTTCTATTTCTGTTTGTGAGCATATTTCAGTATTTTAAATTAATGAAATGAAGTATTATTTTACCTGCATATTTGTGTTTTTGGTTACCTCTCTAATTTGTTACGTTCCTGTTTAAATCTAGATCAGATGACTAACAAATACAAATTATAAATGATAAAGTTATAAATTTATTAATTATCCATTAAATTATTTATGAAATCCTCATTATTTATTAATTATATTATTATTCACAAAATTGTACATCAATTTATCTAAAATTAAAAGTTAATTATACGTTTAATCATAGTAATTAAAAATTTGATTTGATTAATAATAATGATGACGATTATGACGATTTAAGTTAGATGAAAAATTTTCACACAAGAAACTTATTGATTTGCAAACTACTTTTAATGATTTGACTATTAGAGCTTTCCAAGGTTTACATAAATTTGACCTCAAACACAATGTAAACTATTCTACCTGTTTTCTTTGGACTCCTAACATCTCTTCTAGTCAATTTTGCTTGAAATCGAGCACGGATTTGTTGCAACAGTATGTTTGAGTTACCTCGTGTGCACAACACAAAATCCCTAAGGGATCTTCTAGGTTTTGAATCTGTTTATTAATTCAAAAAATTATTTTAAGTAATAGAAAATTACAATCCCACAAGGAATTGTGTCGATGAGTTTCAGTGAAAAAAGAAATTTTGTTGAACATTTAGAATATCAATGGTTAATTATGTATATCAATAACCAAGATGTTATTGATAATTGTTATTAACATACTAGTTGTATTGGTTAAGGGTTTTGTCACATTTGCTCTGGTTGACTTTCGTTACCCATGGTTGACTATGGTGGACTGTGTCGCATGCCAAATATTGTTATTAGGAAAGTTATGTTGGATTGTGTTCTTCATTAAAGGTTATGTAAAACTTTTCATTGAAATTTTCTTGAAGGGTTATGTTAAATTACGATGTTGGCCAATGGTTATGTGTCATCGTAATATTTATCTCTTCTCATTTACATTGGATTGCAATGTTACTCTATGGTTATATCACTTTGTGATGTTTATCAATGGTTGTGCTCTAATACTATGATGTTGTTCAACTGCTATGCTGCATTATGTGGTTCCTCAAAGGTTTTAAATATTTCTAATAATTGATGTGTAACACAAGTATGAAACGGTGCGTTGCAACACACTATATATGTCCATTACTAATTGTTTACTATGGTTGACTTTTTTTCCATAGTTTGATTGTCACTCACATCAACTAACTATAGTTAATTGTGGACAAATTTGGTTGAATTTTTTCGAGTGTGGTTAAATGTGGCTTTCTATCACCGACCACAATGGATTATGGTTAACCATCATGGATTTTATTTATGCCACATTTTGGCATTCATCTTGGATTACTTATACTCAATTTTTATGTTCTTGAATGGTTATGCTGCAATGTGGCATTCATAATTTAAGGTTTATTCTATATTAGGTTTGGTTGTCTCTCGTAGGGCATGGTGAACCATATTTGAAAATACGTAATAATAATATCACTTGGTGCCTTATATTATTTTATGTTTGTGTCTCACCGCAATATTATTCATAACTCACTTATCGATAATGTGACTTTTGTCCTCAATGGTTTTGTTGCATTTCAACATTCATCAAAGGTTACATTACATTCTATCTTGTTAAAGAGACATACTACATTGTGAGATTCCCAATACCATTTATTCTCTATTAAGGATGTGAGTGCTTCTTGAAATGACCTAATTTGCCTATACCTTTTTCTTTTATATTATAACTTTTATTTTAATGTTTTGAGATTTTTCCTCACTCTCATATGATGAATTAATTGACATATAGATGAACTTCAATGTAACCTTATCCAATCACGATTAATGCATTCAACTGAAATTGACACCATAAGTTACGGGAACATAATTAAGCATGCAAATACAACCACACATATGAAAATTTGATTTGTTCATAGCATAAACCATAATAAATCGACACGTGCAAAAGTAAATATAGAGCACATATCTCTCTAAAATTTATGCACCAACTAACTACAGAACAAGTGTATTCCAGCCAAACAAAGAATCCTTGATGCACATAATCTGTCTCCATAAGAAGCCATCCCTAAGCCATGGTTATGAATCCAAAAGGGTGAATTTGCATATGGTTATATGTATTTCCCTTAAGGGGGCCTCATTACAAGGTCCATAGTCATTTTTCTACCTATAGTAGTCCCGATCCATGGACCTCTTCCCCCATATTAGCTTACAAAATTCCATAGAAGGTTAGTGGTCATATTATAAACGATAAGTTTATAAACTCATTAATTATTTGTCAAATTTCCTCTAAAACATTGATCATTTCTTAATTATATTTTTAGTCATAAAATTGTATGTCATATTATATAGAGTTAATAGTTAACTATACATTTAATTAAATTAATTCAAATTTTGGTTAAATTAATAATAATAATAATAATTTAAGTTAGATGAAAAATTTTCACATTAGAAAATTGTTGATGGACAAAGGACCCATCGTGACTCGACCATCAAATTCTACATGTTTACATGCATTTCACATAAAATATACTCAAAACTATTCTATGTGTCTTCCATTTTCCTAACATGTTTTCTAGTCAATTTAGTGAGGCATGAATTTGTTGGAATGGTAGGCTTGAGTTACATCCCTTTGTGCATTGAAAAATGCAACTTAAGTAATGAAAAATTATAGTCTCCCCAAGAATTATGTCGCTAAATTTCAATGAGAAAGGAGAAATTGTCAAACATTTACAATAATGTTTGTTTATTTGGTATCTCGATAACCAAGATATTATCAATAATTATTAACAACACATTACTTGTATTGTTAAGAATTATGGTCTCGCAATGAAATATGAGGTCATAAATTTAGGGACCAAAGGGGATCCTAAAAATATAATTTTGGGAATGGGATATACTCCCATGGAAAGATCTTCACTCATCCACTTATTCAAAGATTAAAATAATATATTTTCATGGAGTTATCAAGGTTTTAAGAACTTTGATACGAAGATCATCCAACATGTGATACTTATGAAGGACTCTGCTAAATTAGTTAAAAAAAAATATGGAAAATCCACCCTTCCCTGGAACCAATGGTCAAGAAGGAACTGAGCAAGATTTTGGTTGCAAACATCATTTTTTCCCATCATGCACACTACATGTGTTGCTAATGTTTTTCAAATCAGAAAAAAAGAACGATAATATCTTACTACGCGTAGATTTTAGAAATCTAAATAGATATTGATCTAAATATAACTATACATTCCTTCCGATAGAGCAAATCCTTCAATATGTGGCTATATCTGAAATGTTTTACCTACTAGATGGCTTTTCGGGATATAGCCAAATTTTATTTTCATACCCTCATCAACTCAATACTTTTTTTAGGCCAAACTGGGGAACATATGGTTATAGAAAGATGCCCTTCACCCTCATTAATGATGGAGCTACATTCCAAATTGCAATGGATATCGCCTTTGAAGGAGTGATCAACCAAAGAGTGGGTGTGTACCTTGGTGATGTGACAATATATTTGAAGAAGAGGGAAGACCATTTTTCTTACTTGACGCCTATTATGGTTGACCTAGTAAGTTTTGGTCAAACTAATAGCATTCTCTCTCGTTGAATAGGGCTAGAAACATTGTCTCTCATTGAATAGGGCTATGATTACAACATTCTTCCAAATATTGTAGCAGTAGCCACATCCCGAGAAGCTTGGATAATTCTAGAGACGACATAAAGTGGAAGGAGGAGAAACGTTGATCGACATCGAGTTGGGTGACATAACATTGTAATTGTTAAGATTTTGATATCTCTGGAATAGTTCGAGACATTTTGTAAGAGAATCCCAAAGAAAAGGGACATAAGGGAGACATGGACGCAACATTTTTCCTTGCTAATACAATAAAACAAGTTGGAGAAATTGCAGAAAAAACAGTGATTTTGTGCAAGATGTAGTGCATGACCATGGTAAAATAAGTGAAGCTGAGTGTGTTGATACACACATTAAGGAATAATTCAAAATTTCATTTGCACAATAAAAATAAATAAGAAAAACCTAGTTCTAAACTTTTAATTTCATTATGAAGTTGAATTAACGTTTTTTTGAAAGGTGGTTTGCAATGCCTAAGTATAATAAAAATGAATGTGCCTATGGAAAATCTACCATAACTAGATTAGGAGATGAAATGGGAAAGATAAAGGAATGCATTATAGTTGTTGAAATCATTACAATAGTAACAAATAAGGTAAAAGAGAACACATATGATGTTTCTGATCTTACAAAGGTTGCCGAAAAAGTCTAGTCAGCAATAGCTGAGGTATAAGCGAATGCAAAGGAATAATGAGATGAACGAGAGACTGAAGCAGACAACATGTTCAAGAAGAAGACAAAAGTAAAGGTGAAGCCGCAAAAACAAGAAAAATCATCCACAACATAGAATTCGTATCAAAAGGAAGAAAAATATTATACAAAAATGAGCAGAGGACAACCCCGCAGGAGCATGCAGAAGTAAAACATCCTTTTGGCTTAATCTCAATTATTGTAAGCTTAACTGAGACATAGCGGTCATAATTAAGTGCGAGTGTTGGAGACAATTACTCCAAGTTACATCGACTTAGCATTGAGTTTCAGATAGTTTACAATAATCTAAATTTAGGAAGCATGAGTCATGCTAGAGTTCTAATCTAGAAGGTACAACTCATGTGTGTGTGAACTAATATGATGAAAAGCATTAAATGGTGGAAGACATAGACGAGAATAAAATTATAGAATAGAAGTCGAGCAAATTTTTTCTTAACATTTCTTAGTAACAGTTAAATAGTTTAAATAGGAGACAAACAATAATAAATATCCAAACTTGGAGCTTAACATGTTGAATTGAACTGAAACTAGCTATGACAATGAGCTAGAAACTAAGTGATGATTGGAGTTAGTTCCTCCAACACTCTCCCTTATTTAAAACCACAAAAATTTAAACTAATATGCCTATTGGTCTAAGTCTCATATAGGCTCACACTGACTCAAAACAATTGACATCATCTCTTGAGAAGGATTTCTTTTCCCTTTTCTTTTCTTCCAGATCCTATATCTTCTGAATTGTTTCAACTTTCCCCTTTTACTGTACGCTGAAAATTTAAGTTTCTTCATTTTCTCATGCATCTCTTACATTTCTTTAATATAGAAAAATATTTTGGGTTGTTCATGCATTTCCTATTCTTCTTAAAAATTATGCTTGCATGTAGACTGTTGCCACATGTCACTTTCTATTGTTTTCTCTTCATCATCAATACTTTGATTATCAATTTTCTGCCAGATAAGTCGATAATAAGATTTGTCTCTTATGTAGTCCAATACATGAAAATTTCATTGACCTTTTCATTTTCTACATCGTCCCGTTATCTTGAATATTCATTGTTCTAACTTCTTTGCAAAATTTGTCGAAGCATGGCATTTCAAGCCATTTTTCAAGGAACTCAATTCCTCTTCTAGTTTTGTTTCCTCTTGTTGGTTTCTGCTAACTTCTCCACCCTAGAAATCGTCTTTTTGTCATAGTCCTGAGAGAGATCTTTCCAAGAAGCTATCATGCACATCAAACAGAGATAATATGACCAAGTCGCGACCCCGGGAAGTTGGCTGTCCAACTCACCCCAACGGGGCCCATAAACTCTTGGTGTTACATATCCTCGGGTTAGGGTTTCGGTTGTTTAGGGTTTTCTCTTAGTGTTCAATAATAAAAAGGCCCTTGAGCCTCATTGTAAGACAGTTCACAGGCATGTAGCCACCACATCTGTTCTGAGAGCTGGTTTATTTCTATTTCTCTTTGTGAGATGAAATGAAGTATTATTTTAGCTGCATATTTGTGTTTTTGGTTACCTCTGTAATTTGTTGCGTTCGTGTTTAAATCTAGATCAGATGACTATCAAATACAAATTATAAATGATGAAGTTATAAATTTATTAATTATCCATTAAATTATTTATGAAATCCTCATTATTTATTAATTATATTATTATTCACAAAATTGTACATCAATTTATCTAAACTTAAAAGTTAATTATACGTTTAATCATAGTAATTAAAAATTTGATTTGATTAATAATAATGACGATGACGATGATGATTTAAGTTAGATGAAAAATTGGCACACAAGAAAATTATTGATTTGCAAACTACTTTTAATGATTTGACTATTAGAGCTTTCCAAGGTTTACATAAATTTGACCTCAAACACAGTGTAAACTATTCTACCTGTTTCCTTTGGACTCCTAACATCTCTTCTAGTCAATTTTGCTTGAAATCGAGCACGGATTTGTTGCAACAATATGTTTGAGTTACATCGTGTGCACAACACAAAATCCCTAAGGGATCTTCTAGGTTTTGAATCTGTTTATTAATTCAAAAAATCAATTTAAGTAATGAAAAATTACAATCCCACAAGGAATTGTGTCGATGAGTTTCAGTGAGAAAAAGAAATTCTGTTGAACATTTAGAATATCGATGGTTTATTATGTATATCAATAACCAAGATGTTATTGATAATTGTTATTAACATACTAGTTGTATTGGTTAAGGGTTTTGTCACATTTGCTCTGGTTGACTTTCTTTACCCATGGTTGACTATGGTGGACTGTGTGGCATGCCAAATATTGTTATTAGGAAAGTTATGTTGGATTGTGTTCTTCATTAAAGGTTATGTAACACTTTTCATTGCAATTTTCTTGAAGGGTTATGTTACATTACGATGTTGGCCAATGGTTATGTGTCATCGTAATATTTATCTTTTCTCATTTACATTGGATTGCAATGTTACTCTATGGTTATATCACTTTGTGATGTTTATCAATGGTTGTGCTATAATACTATGATGTTGTTCAACTGGTATGCTGCATTATGTGGTTCCTCAAAGGTTTTAAATATTTATAATAATTGATGTGTAACACAAGTATGAAACAGTGTGTTGCAACAGACTATATATGTCCATTACTAATTGTTTACTATGGTTGACTTTTTTTCCATAGTTTGATTGTCACTCACATCAACTAACTATAGTTAATTGTGGACAAATTTAGTTGAATTTTGTCGAGTGTGGTTAAACGTGGCTTTTTATCACCGACCACAATGGATTATGGTTAAGCATCATGGATTTTATTTATGCCACATTTTGGCATTCATCTTGGATTACTTATACTCAATTTTTATGTTCTTGAATGGTTATGCTGCAATGTGGCATTCATAATTTAAGGTTTATTCTATATTAGGTTTGGTTGTCTCTCGTAGGGCATGGTGAACCATATTTGAAAATACGTAATAATAATATCACTTGGTGCCTTATATTATTTTATGTTTGTTTCACACCGCAATATTATTCATAACTCACTTATCTATAATGTGACTTTTGTCCTCAATGGTTTTGTTGCATTTCAACATTCATCAAAGGTTACATTACATTCGGTCTTGTTAAAGAGACATACTACATTGTGAGATTCCCAATACCATTTATTCTCTATTAAGGATGTGAGTGCTTCTTGAAACGACCTAATTTGCCTATACTTTTTTCTTTTATATTATAGCTTTTATTTTAATGTTTTGAGATTTTTCCTCACTCTCATATGATGAATTAATTGACATATAGATGAACTTCAATGTAACCTTATCCAATCACGATTAATCCATTCAACTGAAATTGACACCATAAGTTACGGGAACATAATTAAGCATGCAAATACAACCACACATATGAAAATTTGATTGGTTCATAGCATAAACCATAGTAAATCGACACGTGCAGAAGTAAATATAGAGCACATATCTCTCTAAAATTTATGCACCAACTAACTACATAACAAGTGTATTCCAGCCAAACAAAGAATCCTTGATGCACATAATCTGTCTCCATAAGAAGCCATCCCTAAGCCATGGTTATGAATCCAAAAGGGTGAATTTGCATATGGTTATATGTATTTCCCTTAAGGGGGCCTCATTACAAGGTCCATAGTCATTTTTCTACCTATAGTAGTCCCGATCCATGGACCTCTTGCCCCATATTAGCTTACAAAATTCCATAGAAGGTTAGTGGTCATATTATAAACGATAAGTTTATAAACTCATTAATTATTTGTCAAATTTCCTCTAAAACATTGATCATTTCTTAATTATATTTTTAGTCATAAAATTGTATGTCATATTATATAGAGTTAATAGTTAACTATACATTTAATTAAATTAATTCAAATTTTGGTTAAATTAATAATAATAATAATAATAATAATAATAATTATTTAAGTTAGATGAAAAATTTTCACATTAGAAAATTGTTGATGGACAAAGGACCCATAGTTACTCTACCATCAAATTCTACACATGTTTACATGCATTTCACATAAAATATACTGAAAACTATTCTATATGTCTTCCATTTTCCTAAAGTGTTTTCTAGTCAACTTAGTCCGGCATGAATTTTTTGGAATGGTACGATTGAGTTACATCCCTTCGTGCCTTGAAAAATGCAACTTAAGGAATGAAAATTTATAGTTCCCCAAGAATTATGTCGCTAATGAGAAAGGAGAAATTGTCAAACATTTACAATAATGTTTGTTTATTTGGTATCTCGATAACCAAGATATTATCAATAATTATTAACAACACATTACTTGTATTGTTAAGAATTATGGTCTCGCAATGAAATATGAGGTCATAAATTTAGGGACCAAAGGGGATCCTAAAAATATAATTTTGAGAATGGGATATACTCCCATGGAAAGATCTTCATTCATCCACTTATTCAAAGATTAAAATAATATATTTGCATGGAGTTATCAAGGTTTTAAGAACTTTGATATAAAGATCATCCAACATGTGATACTTATGAAGGACTCTGCTAAACGAGTTAAAAAAAAATATGGAAAAACCACCCTTCCCTGGAACTAATGGTCAAGAAGGATCTGAACAAGATTTTGGTTGCAAACATCATTTTTCCCATCATGCACACTACATGTGTCACTAATGTTTTTCAAATCAGAAAAAAAAACGGTAATATCTTACTACCCATAGATTTTAGAAATCTAAATAGATATTGATCTAAAGATAACTATACATTCCTTCCTATAGAGAAAATCTTCAATATGTGGTTGTAATTGAAATGTTTTCCCTACTAGATGGCTTTTCGCGATATAGCCAAATTTTATTTTCATGCCCTCATCAACTCAATACTTTTTTTAGGCCAAACTGGGAACATATGCTTATAGAAAGATGCCCTTCACCCTCATTAATGATGGAGCTACATTCCAAATCGCAATGGATATCGCCTTTGAAGGAGTGATCAACCAAAGAGTGGTTGTGTACCTTGGTGATGTGACAATATATTTGAAGAAGAGGGAAGACCATTTTTCCTACTTGACGCCTATTATGGTTGAACTAGTAAGTTTTGGTCAACCTAACAGCATTGTCTCTCATTGTACAGGGCTAGAAACATTGTCTCTCATTCAATAGGGATGGGATGACAACATTCTTCCAAAGATTGCAGCAACCACATCCTGAGAAGATTGGAAAATTCTAGAGATGACATAGAGTGGAAGGAGGAGAAACATTGATTGACATACAGTTGAGTGACATAACATTGCAATTGTTAGGATTTTGATATCTCTGGAATAATTCGAGACATTTTTTAAGAGAATCCCAAAGCAAAGGGACATAAACGAGACATGGACACGAAATTTTTCCTTGCTAATACAGTAAAACAAGCTGGAGAAATTGCAGAAAAAACAGTGATTTTCCGCCAGATGCGGTGCATGACCATGTTAAAATAAGTGAAGTTGAGTCTGTCGATACACACGTTAAGAAGAATTCAAAAATTTCATTTGCGCAATAACAATAAATAAGAAAAACCTAGTTCTCATCTTTTAATTTCATTATGAAGTTGAATTAACTTTTTTTGAAATGTGGTTTGCAATGACTAAGTATAATAAAAATGAATTTGGCTATGGAAAATTTACGATAACTAGATTAGAAGATGAAAGGGGAAAGACAAAGGAATCCATTATAGTCGTTGAAATCATTACAATAGTAACAAAGAAGGTAAAAGAGAACACATATGATGTTTTTTTATCTTACAAATGTTGCAGAAAAAGTTTAGTCAACAATAGCTGAGGTACAAGTGAATGCAAAGGAATAATGAGATGAAGGAGACACTGAAGCAGATGACATGTTCAAGAAGAAGACAAAAGTAAAGATGAAGCCGCAAACATAAGAAAATTCATCCACAACATATATAATTTGTATCAAAAGGAAGAAAAATATTATAAAAAAAGAAGAGAGGGCAACCCCGCAAGAGTGTGCAGAAGTAAAAGATCCTTTTGGCTTAATCTCAATTATTGTAAGCGTAACTACGACATAGTGGTCATAATTAAGTGCAAGTTTTGGAGACAATTACTCCATGTTACATCGACTTAGCATGTAGTTTCAGATGGTTACAATAATCTAAATTTAAGAAGCACGAGTCATGCTAGAGTTCTAATATAGAAGGTACAACTCATGCGTATGTGAACTAATATTATGAAAAGCATTAAGAGGTCGAAGTCAGAGACAAGAATAAACTTATAGAATAGAATTCGAGCAAATTTTTTCTTCACATTTCGTAGTAATAGTTAAATAATTTACATAGGAGACAAACAATAAGAAATATCCTAACTTAGAGCTCAAAACACTGAATTGTACTAAAACTAGCTACCACAACCAGCTAGAAACTAAGTGATGATTGGAGTTAGTTCCTCAACACTCCCCCTTAATTAAAAGCACAAAAATTTAAACTAATATGCCTACTGGTCTAAGTCTCATATAGGCTCACAATGACTCAAAAACATTGACATCATCTCTTGAGAATTCCTTTTCCCTTTTCTTTTTCTTCGAGATCCTATATCCTCTGAATTGCTTCAGCTTCCCCTTTTGCTGTACTAGGTTGAAAATTTCAGTTTCTTCATCTTCTTTTCAATCTCTTCCATTTCTTTAATATAGAAAAATATTTTGGGTTTTCCATGCATTTCCTATTCTTCTTAAAAAGTATGCTTGCATGTAGACTGTTGCCACATGTCACTTTTTATTGTTTTCTCTTAATCATCAGTCCTTTGATTATCAATTTTCTACAAGATAAGTCATAATAAGATTTTGTCTCTTATGTACTCCAATACATGAAAATTTCATTGTCCTTTTCATTTTCTACATCGTCCAGCTATCTTCAATATTCATTGTTCTAACTTCTTTGCAAAATTCATCAAAGCATGGGTTTCAAGCCATTTTTCAAGGATCTTCAATTCTTAGTCTAGTTTTGTTGCTTCTTCTTGGTTGTTGCCAACTTCTCCACACTCAAAATCAATGTTCATTTTTTTTTTTATGGAAAATCACATGTAGAACCATATTCATCCTATTCTTTTTTCTTTGAAATGATAGCTTTCTCATCAACAATTTTAATTGTTGGATCGAGTAGATCATTTACTACTTCAATTGAAACTTCACTCATAAGATTTGTTTCTAGATTCACTGAATGGTCACCCACTTGTGTTTAAGCGTAGTGGGATTCGCGAGCATCTATGTGCTCTTTCTTTGATTCCTATGTAGATTCTTGACAATCATTGTCCCCCCGTGGCAAGGAAAAGTGGGATTCATGAGGCTCTTTGCATTTGGGTAGATATGTTGCTATAGATCCAACTTACTTTTCACCCTCAAGAACTGCTACAATAGGTTGTACAACACTACTATATTCAACTTGATTATTCCCGGTTACAAATTCAAGCCCATAAATATGGTTGAAGGTTCACAAGAAACTTTGGGAAAACATAAGTTTGTGACGCGTAGTCGTCCAAAAGTCCTTAACATTAATAATCTATTTACTGTGAGAAGATGTAGTTGACCTTGTTATTTTAGAGGTTGGAACAACATTTTTAGGGACTTAAAGCCCTTGGTTTATTGACATTTATCATTGGGGTTGCAGTGCCCAAAAATGTCTATAACATTTATGCATTTTAATGCCAAGTAATTCTTTTTCCTTTTGCCTTCCAACTCTTTCAAATATATCTTAAACATATCTTGTTGTTTCCTTGGCTTTCTCAGCCTCTTGGCTTTTCCCATTTGTTGTGAGCATGTTTTTGGCAAATCAACAACCAAATCGCTGCTAGCAATAAAAACGCTTGGCTCGTTGTTGTGGTGGTTATCTTCTGTATATATTTCTCTTAACGATGGTGGGTTTACAAACCCTGCAACGCTTAGTATGTTATCTCTTATCTATAGGAAAACCTCTAAAAAACATGCAGGTTCGCAAATCGTCTCACCGAATTTTGATTACATACCAAATGAACTCGGCTGCCAACTCCGGCTCTGAGAGAAATGGTACTCTGATGCCGCTCAACGCTACATTTTCAGACGTGTATGGAAGAGATTTTTTAAAAACAATTCAAGAATGTGAAATGGATTCACCTTTACCACTCACGCTCACGAATAAGTTTGATCATGCAAAAAAACAACTAAATTAAAAATGTTGAATCCACAGTAAGACAGCTTGAAAGCACAAACAATTCCACTTACAAAGATGAGATTGTGTTTGAAGCTGAGCTTGACACTCATAAGCACAAATGTAAATATTTCAAATATGAAATTTCTCATAAGATACAACATTTTTTAGGTCTCATAAGTATACCTTATGATTTTGACTTTTCATGAGTCGCATACGTAAATATCACATAAGCCAATCACTTTGTGAAAATTCTCTTAAGCCCATGCAAAAATACTTTTCATGAGATGGCAATGTGATTTTTCATGCTTTAATTTTTTAATGGGAGGCTGACACACATATCTCTTTTGAGACCTATGATGATTCAGAAACTTCCTGTGCCATAACTTATCTGTGAAATAGACGGAGCTTATATAACTTCCTGGGTGGGATGATGAGGAAAATTGTTTCACAATACTTGACCTCAGGTGTGCTATGAAAACACACAATTTGGCTGCAATGGTGAGCCATTACAATTTTTTTTTTTAAATGCCAGTTGGATTCTCTTTCTCATAGGCTGCCAATTTACTCTCGTCACAGCGATCTCATATTCACTTTTTCTATGAATACACGCAAATGAAATGTTGTTGTTAAAGTGCACGCAAATGAAATGTTGTTGTTAAAGTGCAACCTCGCAGTTTCAAAATTCAAATGTTTCTCTCCAAGAGCGTTACCCAACTTGGTGCTTTGATCACCTAGGAGGTCATTGGAATTAGATTCTCCAATTCTCTACCTTAATTACAACCACAAAAACTTAAACTAAGATGAGTGATGGTCTAACCCTCATCTAGGCTTACAATTTAAAAAACAAAATTGACATGAGTTGGATTTCTTTTAGTTTTTCTTTTATTCCATATCCTGTATCCTCTAAATTGATTCAATTTTGTATTTCATTGTTGGTTTCAAACTTTAGTTTCTTCATTTGTTGATGCAGCTCTTCCATTGTTCCGGGATTTCTGAGCATGTATTTGATTTATTAAAAAATAAGCACATATGTGGACTTTCCCCACATGTCATCTTATGTTGTGTGCTTTTGATGGTCAATATTATGCGGCAACATAAGCCCATAATAAAAATTTATCTGAAGGACTCCACTTGGTATATCATTAATGTTTTTATTATCCATGTTTTCTTCAAATTCTTTTTTGCAACTTCTCTGTAGACATTATCAAGACATGGTGTTGCAAGTAATGCTTAAGTGAACCCTAATTCATATTCAAATGTTGTTTCTCCTTAATGGTCATTGCTATGCACATTCAAAATCAAGGTTAAGTTTAAAAATATTTGCAGAACAATATTCTTTCTACTCTTCAATGAAAGCTTTCTCTTCTAGTGCTTCCTTCTTTGCATTTGTTAGTTCCACTTCTTTGCTAAATAGGTTTTCTTCCATTTGATTTTCAAAAACCAGTGGGCTTCTAGCCAAATAAAAGTTTATCAACAAGATGTCTTCAATGAATCATATGCAACCATTCAACATGAGGTAATTGAATTGTTGGATTCACCATAACACTATGCTTCAATGGGGGTTTCATTTTCATAGACAAACATTGTTGTTAGATTTTCCAAATCCTATTCCACTTGTAGTTGTGCACACTGGAATCCAAAAGCATCTATTTGCTTTTTCTCAATATGCCATAAGTGAATATGCCAAGCAACATATTTTACCAAAGTCTGACAATGAAAAGCTATATGAAGAAATCATTGAGAGTTGAAGCAATCAGTAACCCTTCAACTCGGATCATCTGTGACGAAAGGGTCGCTGATGATGATAAAAGGATGGAAATGGTCGTGAGAAAATCCCTTCCCTTCCCTTGCACGTAAGGTGCACTATTGGCGGGATGAATAGTTGCAGTGGCACACTACGGCTACCTACCAGCCACCAATTTTCTTGTTCCACATTTCACGTATTCAATGCATACTTCTTTGGGTGATGGGAATGAAATTTGAAGTCCTCCTACTCAACGCTCAGTCGCTTTTACGGATTTTGCCCTTCATTTCCATGGACCATCCATACAAAAAGCCGACCTGTCAATTTTGAAATGAATATATATATAAGTTAACATAACATCCGTTCCATATGTTAAATATATATATTCCTATTAACTATTATTATGTGAAATGTAAGTCAAAGCGATCATATGGTACTGTTTTAAAAAATATTAATACCATTATAAAATTACTACCATTATCCCGAAATCTTCTTTATAAATTCATAAAGATAATTATATTTTTAAATGATATATATATATATATATATATATATATATATATATATATATATATATATATACCATTATGAAACTACTACCATTATCCTCAACTCTTCTTTATAAATTCGTAAAAATAATTATATTATTAAAAAAATAGTTGATATTACATGTTTTTTACATCAATTAAATTGTTTGGATATTATATTAAATTTAGATGATATTAATTATATTAATATCATAAAGAAATGATATAATTATTGTTTATTAATAAAACTATTATAGTATTATTTATAGAAAACGTAATTAATTATCAAAATATAAATTATAAATTATAAACTTATTAATTATTTATCAAATTATTTTAATTATTTATTAATTATGTTATTATTCATCAAATTGAGTATCAATTTACCTATTTAATTAATTACACATTTAATCATTGTAATTAAAAAACCTATTTGATTAATAATAATAATTTAACTCGGATGGAAAATTGACACATGAGTAATTTATTGATAGACAAACTACTCCTCATGATTTAACTATTAAAGTTTTCCAAGGTTTACATACATTTAACCTAAAACATAGTGTAAACTATTCTAAACATAGTGTTTTCTCTTCTCCCAACATATTTTGTAGTCATTTTTTCTTGAAATCCACCACAAATATGTTGCAATGGTATGTTTGAGTTACCTCATGTGCACAATCAAAAATCACCGAAGGATTTCCAAAATCACGAAGGGATTTCGAGGGTGATGAATTTGTTTATGCATTCAAAAAAACAATTCAAGCAATAAAATATTGTAATCTCACCCGAACTTGTGTTGCTCGCAAAAATCTTTGAACATTTAATATATTGATGGTTTACTTTGTAGATCAATAACCCTGATGCTATCCATAATTCTTATTAACGTAATAGTTGTATTGGTTAAGGTTGTTGTCACTTTAAGTGTGGTTCACTTTTGTTACCCATGGTTGACTATGGTGGACTACAATTAAAATATTTAATAATATCATTACTCTACAGTTTGGTGTTACGTGGAATGCGAAATATTGTTATTAGAAAATTTATGTTGTGTTTTCTTCTTCATTAAAGGTTATGTACCACTTCACATTGCAATTTTCTATAAAGGTTATGTTACATTAAGATGTTTGACAATGATTATGTGAACTTATAGAATTATTTATGGAAGACCTAATTAATGAGTTTGATGACTAACCAATACAAATTATAAATGATAAAGTTATAAATTTATTAATTATCCATTAAATTATTTATGAAATCTTCATTGTTTATTAATTATATTATCATTCACAAAATTGTACATTAATTTATCTAAACTTAAAAGTTAATTATACATTTAATCATAGTAATTAAAATTTTGATTTGGTTAATAATAATAATGATGATGACGATTTAAGTTAGATGACAGATTGGCACACAAGCAATTTATTGATGGGCAAGCTACTTTTAATGATTTTACTATTATAGTTTTCCAAGGTTTACATACATTTGACCTAAAACAGAGTGTAAACTATTCTACCTGTTTTCTTTGGACTCCTAACATCTCTTCTTGTCAATTTTGCTTGAAATCAAGCATGGTTTTGTTGCAACGGTACGTTTGAGTTGCATCGTGTGCACAACACAAAATATCTAAGGGATCTTCAGGGATTTAAATCTGTTTATTCATTCAAAAAAGCAATTTAAGCAATGAAAAATTACAATCTCACAAGGAATTGTGTCGTTGAGTTTTAGTGAAAAAGGAAATTCCATTGAACATTTAGAATATCGATGGTTTATTATGTATATCAATAACCAAGATGTTATCGATAATTGTTATTAACATATTAGATGTATTAGTTAAGGGTTTCGTCACATTTAGTCTGGTTGACTTTCGTTACCCATGGTTGACTATGGTGGACTGTGTCACATGCCAAATATTGTTATTAGCAAAGTTATGTTGGATTGTGTTCTTCATTAAAGGTTATGTAGCACTTTTCAGTGGAATTTTCTTGAAGGGTTACATTAAGTTACAATGTTTGCCAATGGTTATGTGTCATTGTAATATTTATCTTTGCTCATTTACATTGGACTGCAATGTTCCTCTACAGTTATATCACATTGTGATGTTTATCAATGGTTGTGCTATAATAGTATGATATTGTTCAAAATCTATGCTACATTATGGGGTTCCTCAAAGGTTTTAAATAATTCTAACAATTGATGTGTAACACAAGTATGAAATGGTGCATTGCAACACACTATATATGTCCCTTATTAATTGTTTCCTATGGTTGACTTTTTTTCCATAGTTTGATTGACACTCACATCAACTAACTATAGTTAAGTGTGGACAATTTTGGTTGAATTTTGTCGAGTTTGGTTAAATGTGGCTTTCTATCACCAACCACAATGGATTACGGTTAACCATCATGGATTTTATTTATGCCACATTTTTGCATTCATCGTGGATTACTTATACTCAATTTTTATGTTCTTGACTAGTTATGCTGCAATGTGGCATTCATAATTTAAGGTTTACTCTATATTAGGTTTGGTTGTCTCTCGTATTGTTAAGAATTATAGTCCCACAATGCAATATGAGGTAATAAATTTAGGGACCGAAGGGGACTCTAAAACTATAATTTTGGGAATGGGATATACTCCAATGGAAAGATCGTCATTTATGCACTTATTCAAAGATTAAAATAATATCATTGCATGGACTTATCAAGGTTTTAAGAACTTTTAATTTCATTACGAAATTGAATTAGCATTTTTTGAAAGGTGTTTTGCAATGCCTAAGTATAATAAAAATGAATGTGGCTATGGAAAATCTACCACAACTAGATTAGAATATGAAATGGAAAAGATAAAGGAATCCATTATAGTTGTTGAAAACATTACAATAGTAACATAGAAGGTAAAAGAGAACACATATGATGTTTTTGATCTTACAAAGTTTGTCGAAAAAGTTTAGTCAGCGATAGTGGAGGTAGAAGTGAATACAAAGGAATAATGAGATGAAGGAGACACTGAAGTAGACAACATGTTGAAGAAGAAGACTAAAGTAATGGTGAAGCCGCAGAAACAAGAAAAATCATCCACAACATAGAATTCATAGAAAATGGAAGAAAAATATTATACAACAAAGAGCCATATCACACATCACTATCGGTGGGTCCGAGGCTTATATAAAAGGCGTGCCACTATACTCTAAACCCAATGGAATTGTTAACAATATTTCGTATATATTGGGTCTCGAGCCATATCGCATATCGCTATCCCCAGGGTCCGGGGTCTATATATAAGGAACAACACTATCACCGAGACCGCTGATGATTATAGATTTGGGCATATAATATTTCAAGTCTGGCACAATGGCCAGATGCGGATTTTCCCATATATTCTTGTGTTTTTCGAAAAACATTGAAGTCGCAATTTTTCAAAGGGAAAGATTTCACGTGTATATCTATCTATCTATCTATCTATCTATCTATCTATATATATATATATATATATATATATATATATATATATATATAGATAGATATATATATATATATATATATATATATATTTGTGTGTGTGTGTGTGTGTTGGGTCCGGAGCCCAATTGCATGTCGCGATCAGCGGAACCCAGGGGTTATATCGATGGTGCGCTATGATATACCAGACCTGTAGATGACTATCAATTCCAATGCATAAATTTTCAAGTCCTGTTGTACGGCTCGGCTGTGGGTTTCCCATGTTTCCCGTGTATTCGATAAAATGCTATAATCGTGATTTTTAATGGAAAATCCCATATGGCGGACACGATATGGTATAGGTTCCAGTCTATGATATTTCAAGTCCATATTTTGGTTCCAGTTATGTGTTATGCCATGATTTTCAATGTAAATCAGATTTGCACTCGAAGGACTTAATCAATGCATAAATTAAAAACCAGGGACTGATTATTTCACATTTGATGTTATAAATGTTTAATGTAGGCAAGATTCGTGCTTTATAAGAATTTTTGCCATATTTCTCACAATCATAGCTAATATGAATTATTTCTGCAGGAAAGTTCAAGTAGACCCGGTGACAGATAAATGGAAGCTATATCAAGATGACATCCCTGCACCATCGGTGTTAATATTGAAAAACACACTCTTCAAAAGAAAATACAGATTTCCATAGGGCATAATGAAGACACTCTCCGTGTTCAATAGAAGCACTCATGATAGCGCTGATCCATCAAGATGTCATAACTTCCAAACACATGTTCAATCATGCCAGATGTGGGATGATGAGCTCAGTGTTTTCAGTTTCCTTCAGGAAATAATATGGGATAATGTCCACTTTATACAGGTGTGAAGAGATGACATGTAATCATTCTCTTTCAATCAATGTCTATTCATTCCTTAGGAAAAGAAGTGCTAGAGTGATAGGAAATTCCCTCTACGTGTCAACAATGACACCGATTGTTCTACATATATGTGTTCTGATGTGTATATTGAAGAGAACAAGGGGAAGGCGAAAGGGGGAAGGGAAGGTCGAAAATCATTTCCATGTGCATAAATATTACCTCCGGATAGGAGATGATGGATTTTTTTTGTTTGAAGAAAACAAATTTGATTTATTGTTAATAAAGAAGTCTCTTTGGTTCAAGAAGGAGCCTGTTGTTTCATATTTAGTTCCCTTTTATCTGATATGTTTAGAATCAATGTGTTGTTTCTGCTATAAAGACAAAAGTGATTTTCTTTATGCATATTGATAACTAGTAGTTCATGGTTATTCCTGGTTATTTGAATGTAATTCAATAGCATTGATAATTCATGAAAGGTTGTTGATTCCAGATTTTGTTAGACATGAGTTGCAAGTGTTATTTGTCTGGAAAGGAATGTATATTCTTCTATAAGTAATTGGATTGTGATTAGGATTTAATACAACCTTGTTCTTATGTGGACCAATAATTGATTCATTTGGACTTGGGATTTATATATGATGTTTAACCTCCTTTTGTTTTCCTCCTACAGGATAGATTAGGATAGTTAGGACATAGACTATAGTAGTTAGAATAAGTGTAGATAGGATTGAATACATAGAGGATATTTGTTTTATTTTGTTGATTTAATTGAAGTCTTCTTCCCAGAAACAATATTTCAACGCATTTAACAGTTTACGGGGTCCCTTAAAAACCATTCGAACTAGCCATTCCAAACGAAAGTATGTCTAATTGGGGTCTATGATCGGGTTAGTTCCCCTTGTTGGTATAGCGAAAATTCGCCATGTCAACAGGGGGTAAGGGCTAGAGTGAGCGGGATTGTCTCACATAGCAGGTTTTGGCTGGATTTAGTCTAGGAACCCCAAGACAAGTTTAAGGGAGGAATGTTTAGGTAAAATTGACTCAGGGTTTGAGTCAAGGTTGACCTAGTTAAATAGTACTGGTTTTCGGCACATGGTATAGTGTACCCATGGTATTATGGTTTATGGTATTGCATGTAATGGAGCCTATAAAAGGCTCGGAATAATTCATTGTAATGTAGGACTAGAGGTGAGTGCTGAAGGATCACTTAACCAATTGGGCCAAGGTTTTGGCCAATGCTAATGAGATCTCATTGGGTTTTGTTTTTCCTGGATTTGGGGTTTTCCTAGATAAATATTATGTGTATAATACTTATGTGTGTTGTTGCTAGTTATTTTAATATTCCTCTATGTAAATCTCAGTAATAATTTATCTCTTTGTCGTAAATTTCTTAACACTTAGCTACGTAGCCTAAAACCCTTTATTATCCAGTCATCTCTTAGTTGTGATTCCATAGAGAGAGCCCTCTTTAGTTTGGTAAACTAGTTACCAAACCAAAAGCTTGGTTTGTGGTTACCTTCGTTGTTTTACTCATTAGCTTGGGACATTATAGGGGATAACAGATGGTATAAATGACCTTTACATGTGCATCTTAGTTATATCCTCGCTAGCATATATTACCCATGCTGATATATTGAGTAGGCCCAAGAGTACTCTTTATTCCCACCATGACTTGTGCATTAAAGAATCATTCTCTTACTTCTTCAGTATTTTTCTAGATTTATACCCTAGAGGCTCCTTTGGGTTGAGTTGTACTACTGCATTACATGTTAACCATTTGTAACTTTTGGCCTTAAGTCAGCTTCACTTGGACTTGTGTTTAAGCCACCTTTTGAGCATGTCTTTTCTTAGATCAACCTTTCAATCACTTAGCCTCTATAACTTGACACCCTCTTACCCATGGAAAGAGCATTCCTTTGAGTGTCATTGACTAGTTTTGTCACCTTTCATTGAGCATAGGAATGTTCCCCTCCTAGGAAACAGTGCATATGTATTTGGACATTTGTTCTTTCCACTGTACCATAGGCATTCTTTTTCTCTTTCTAATGTTTCATAAATATGAAAGAGACAAAAAAAGTATACATTCCAAAAAGAGCGGGACCAATACATTACTTCTATGATTGATGGTAGCTAGAGTCAGTTGTATCACCCTTCAATAAAGAACTCAAAATTAAGTCTTTCCTCCATTGGGATGGGCTTTATTTTGACTAAGGAGAGCCTTAAACTTGTTACTGAGTTAGTACTCCTCTGGTTGGTTATCTCGTCTAATCATATGGAGAGCTTGTTCGTGCCTCTTGCATGGAAAACTTATACAAAGTTATCATATGCTGGCATATTTTCACATTTGAGTCGTGCTTTTGTTCAAGGGAAGTAAATTTGAGTCGGCCTTTCTACAGTGTCTCTTAACTGATTATTCAGCCAACCATCCCTGGTTATCAAATTCATGTTTATTATCACATCAGCTATTTGGTCATTTTCTTGTGTTGGTTTGAGGTGGTCTCCATTGACTTCTTGTTGGAGGGTCTTTCTCTTATCAAATATGACAAATTTATCTAAGAGTAGACCTAGAGCCACACCTTGGCCCTATTTTAATTATTTATAGTTCATCTTGTACTCAACTTCGATCAATATTATGGGTCTTTGACTGAGTGGTTTCCCTTGTGTTCAACATTAGCTTTCATTATCACACATTGGGATTCATGCAGTACCTTGGTTTCCATTTTACCCTATTGGTGGATTCCTAGCCTCTGTGTCAACTTTCATTATTGGTTTGTGCAGAGGGTTTCTATTGTATGCTAGGCACATCTTGTGTATGTTGGAAATGTACTTTGGTTGGGTTACTACATCTTTATTCATCTCACTCCTTCCACATTATTGGCATACGGGTTACACTCATACTGGATTCATGAAGGATGCCTTAATTCCTTCCTTCCATCATATCTTTTCCCATCAACTTCAACTCATTTCTTTGGGAACAAGGTCTAAAGTCCATTTGGAAGTACCTTAGGGTTTGTAGTCATCAGTGGTAGACTCCTTCACTATCGATAGTGGGTAAACATACTTGTCTCTTGATTGATAGATTCTTCCAAGTGTTCGACTTCAGCTCATTTATTCGCACTTCTTAGATTGTATTGGATACCTTGGCTCTCATCATCATTATTGGTGAGTAGCCTCGCATTTGTTAATGATATACATCAATGACCAGTAATCAAATGATTTCTCAAACGGTAGACTTCATATCATTTATTGCCATTGGGTAGAAATGTACCATGATAGTTGGGGAAGAACTTAGGTTTGCATCATCATTTGTTGGTTCACTTGTGAGTCCCTCTTATTTCTTCTAGTGATACCATCCACCTTATATGTTGCAGTTCGTTACAGTGACATCCTATATGTTGGCACCTGATTTGTGTGTAGTACCATTTGTTCCACCATTTTACTTGGTACTTTTTGGATCAGCTTTATGAATTTAGTGATCATATTTATACTTTAGAATCATTGATTAGTTATTTATATGTGATATTGAGACGTGTACTTCAATGGATATGATGGGATGATCCACTATGTATTTTTCAGTCTTTTTATACTTGTATACATATTGGATCCGCTTTTGTATTTGATATGCAGACATGCTTTATTATCTCTGAGCATGGGTAGACCTGCCTCAGATAGTAGCTTTCTTTCTGATCTCTTCCATTGGCTTGGCAAGCTGAATTTTGGTGAAATCTTCTCAGGTCTCGGCATGATTCATTCTATACACTTAATACATTTCAACCATCATGTACCCATTCTGGCTTCATATATTAGGGGGGTGTCTACTATAGCACCATTTACCACCCTTGGTATATTTGATGCTCTATGTTATGGCCTAGGGAAACACTTCCCTTCCAGACATGGTCCAAAATTTAAAAAAACTATGTTTTAAATCCCATATGTTGTTTTTCCCTGTATAAATCGCATGTACACGCGGGCCACTCTATACCCAACCCACGTATATGTGTTAAAACATTAAAAATATATACAATATCCTTAAATTCAAGCGGAGTTTATGATTTTTACCTATTACTGACCGACTGTAGCCTGTGGCCCAATTGTTTCAGAACTGAGAAAATAATTTGGAGAAGTATCAATAGACCTCCATGGGAAGGCCTAAAGGGAGAGAAAAGATTCGATATCGATATTATAATTGATTACATCCCTGATCAAGTATGAATAAATCCTTATGCCTTCTACACTCCCAATTCATAGGAAACCTCTTCTCGAGATGTCTTTCATCCCTCTTACGACATCCTTGTGTATATCGATGGAGGAGGATTGCTGAAACCTGGGCAGGATGGATTGAGAGGAAGGTTTCGCTTGGAGTTGACGGACAACTCGGGTTGGAGTTCTTCCGTACTTTTTAGTTTACATCAACAAAGAGGTGTTGTTTTGTTCTTGATATTTATGGTCTTAATGCATTAATCTATGTTATGATTTTCTTATGAATATTATGTTAATGCTTATATGACCTAACACCTAAATCATGAACATGCTTTTTGTTACCGTTGTTTTATATTCTTTGCTTGAATGAGTTGTAGGTTCTAAAGCATTTGAAGAAGAAGAGGGTTTGGACCCTACGGGAATGATTCCAATGTATGACCTCCGGTAATGCCTCTTCTTCCTACTTTAGTAGTTTAAATATTAGGATTTTGTGTTTGCATGCCACTTTATACTGTAAGTCCTCCGCTCTATTGGGGTTCTCAACCCAACATCCTAAGGTGACTTCACCCGTAACAATGGGAGATGGTGGATCACATGCAGGCCTTGTAAAGCAATTTGAGTATATGTCTTGGTCTATGTTCTAGTATATGTTTTGACGATGTTTGGTATATGTACATATCTATATGGATGTAAATACCTGCATGAGGTATGTTATCAAGCTCCAATTAGTAGTATGAGTGTCATGTCATTATGATGTCATGTTATTATGTTGTTATGCTAGTTTTTCTTTTAGGAGGGTGATCATTGTAAATACTACATCAAGCTATGTTATAAATCTACATGGAAATATGTTTGCTTTTCAGCAGTTTTGTTGAGGTATTGGTTTGGTTTAACACCAAGGATGGTGTTTAGTGAGGGGGAGAGGGGGGGGGGGGTTCTATAAAAACCCTAGTGTAAATTCCATGTAATAAAAGTTAATAGAGGAAAAAATAATAACCATAGTTGATGGGACACTTGTTCTAATCTGAATGTTGGGAAACACATACTAAGGGGTGTTCATTTGGTTGTTTATAGAAAAGTAAATTGACAAAGGCAATGGCTAAGGCTTTGGAAACGAAAAATGGATTTTTTGAAAAATTTATTTATGAAAGTAATCGAAAATATGAGAAAGGGGAGGTGAAAGGTCGTTGGTTGCATGTGAGGAGGAAATTGAAGGAAAATAATGAAAAATGAAGAAAATTCAAACTTGATTCGTAAAAATGATTTTGAGGATCTGTTGAACAATATGCATTAGATAATGACTTTCAAGATGTTTTGCAAGCTTGAGTCAATATAACCAAGTAGAGGAACTAGATTATCGTTTGCATGATAACTTGTTGTACCATCTTGGCAAGCTTTGTATTCCACAGGGAGAAAGAGTTAACATCATAAGAGAGCCACATACTTCTCTTATTGCTCGTCATTTTGGTGTAAGTAATATGGTGGCACATCTATAGAGGTATTGTTATTGGCCTTGTATGCTTGAAAGTGTGTTTTGTTTTATTAAAGGATGTTCATTATGTGCAATCAATAGGCCTAGTAATAGGAATTTATAATTGTACACACCACTACGGGTTCCTTCACGACTGTGGGAAAGTGTTTCTATGGATTTTCTAGGAGGTATTGCATTGTCAAAAAATGTCATGATTATTTGTATGTATTTGTGGATAGGTTTAGCAAAATGTTTATTTTCATGTCATGTAAAAAGCAAGTTACAGCTAAACAAACTGCTCTTTTATTCTTACAGAATGTTTGGGTACGTTTTGGATTGCCTACATCCATTGTTAGTGATTGAGATTCTCTCTTTGTTGGGAATTTTTGGTCAAGATTGTCAGGATTCATGGACACCAAATTGAAAAAGAGTATATCTTTTCATCCACAAACAGATGGTCAAACAGAAGTGGTAAACATAACAGTGATACATATTCTTCATAGGTATTGTAGCGAGAATCCTAAGTTGTGGGATGACCAGTTTCACTATATTCAGCATGCTTACAATTAAGCTAAGAACTCTTCAATTCAAACTTCACCATTTGAGGCATGCATGGTATACTTGCCTAAATCTCCTTTCGATTTTATTTTTGGCAAAGATGTTGCTATTGAAGGTCATAGTGACATAGACAAAGCAAGAAATTTCATTGAGAAAATCCAATTTGCGCACCAAAAGGTTCAAGAACAGCTTCAGAAAAACCAAGGAAAATACAAAGCAAGGCACGAAAAGCATCGTCAAGATCACAAGTTCCAAGTTGGTGATGAAGTTTGGCTTCACATTAACAAAGAGGGCTCCAAGGAGAAGGTGAAAAGCTAAAGCCAATTAGATATGGTCCATTCACAATTTTCGAAAATATTGGTAATAATGGCTTTAGGTTGTATTTGCCTTCATATATTCATATTTATGTTGTTGCTAATGTTGAGAATTTTATGTTGTATGAACCTCCTTTGATTGAATATCAAGGAGAGAATATTCAAATTCCCTCTATTGAAGACTTTTCTCTAGAATTCCCTAATGAGCTTCAGCAAGACACTATACTTGATAGAAGAACAAGGACATAAAAAATGGGAAGTATCGATTATCTTCGAGTGGGGCTCAAGGGTACAAATCCTTCAAAATAAAAATGGATAGAGGTTGAAAAGGTGAGGGAATTGTACCCTCACCTATTGGTCAATTGAAAGTGATAATTTAGGGTCCAAAAGACTTCCAGTGGGGAGGAGTGATTAGGTGCTCAAAATTAGGCTCAAAAATTAAAGTGTCAAAATCTTGATAAAATTACCTTTAGATTAAAGAGATTGTCATTCTGAATCCAACAGTGTGAATGATACTCAAATCCAAGCTCATGTGATGAATTTAGAGGAAGTCAAAATTCAGGTTTGACTTAGACACATGGTAGGAGTAGATGATGTGGCAAGGCCCTTCAGTAAATGGGGATGCCACAAGTGGCATCCCCCCATTGGCCCCTGCATTTCGCAAATCGTAGGTGGGTCGTCCCTAAAAATCAACCCCATAATACCAAAGGTACAATGCAATAAGATAGGCAGGAAGACATTAAAGAATTGGCCTCGAGTAGGGAAGGGTTGCGATGTAATGCGATGGATCACAGATTGCAATCGTACTTCACAAAAGACAGGTGGAAAGGCATTAGGGGATCAGCCCTTGGACGACATTACAGATCATCCCCAGAACAACCAAGGTACAACGCGATAAGACATTGATGGGCCTCTAAATTAGACATAAATTAAGACCCATGCCTCTAATTTAAAACATAAATTAAGGCCTATGACCATCCTTCATCACATTAAACCTCGCTTTTTGCATTAGATAATTTATTTTTAACTTTAATATATTCATTAGGAAGGTTTACGAAGAATTTAATATTTGTGCCTAAATTGTTTTATTTTTTTGGAATATTTTGAGAATATTGGATAGATTATGAAGAGTTGGAGGAGGAGATAATTTAGGGACTTGCTCTCTACTACTATAGGATCAATAATAAACAATAATTTGACAAGATATTATGGAATTATGACACAAATTGTGGAACTCCAATGATTGAGAAAACCTAGAAATGTGTTCCACTAATCAAGCGAGCAGATCCACCAATCAAGGGAGTAGATCCACTAATCAAGGGATTTCAGTGGCGAAATATTCCTCCATCCATGGGGAATGCTTCTTAATCATTTTTTATAAGTACTGAATCGAATTTTCCTCTAGGGAATGATTGATAAAATCTAGGAATCTATTCCCCGCCATTTAATGCAAATGCCTAGTATTAGGGACTAGATCCACTAATAAAGGGATTTTGGTGGGGAAAGCTTCCTCCATTCATGGGGAGTTATTCCTAATAATTTTTTATAAGTAATAAGCCTAATTTTCCTCTAGGGAGATTTTTTCATTAGTGTTAATGTGGAGAGATCTGGTATTTTTGTAGCTCCATTGTATTTTCTTGCAAGGATGTAACTCTATTGACGAAAATAATGAAGATTGGTGTCATGTTCAACTTCTAAATCTTGTTCTCCTATATAGGTATTTTATTTTCCTTGGTCTCGGCCATCTCAGGAACCTCAGAGGCTTTTTGTATCATTTCCTTTCCTTCTTTTCGTTGCTTATTCACATGCATCTCTAGTTTTTCTTTCTATTTCTGCATTTAGTATTACTAATTTTTTGTTGTAGGATTGAGTTAAATGGTTGATGTAAGTTATTTTGAAGGATCAAAAGCATTATTTCATCCTTGGAAAAGCTTTATAAGTTCATAGAAATCATTGAGCTGCTTCGATTAGTCTTCTTATTCCCAAATCTAGATTGTTGGACCTCCTTTTTGACAAAGAAAAATAAATTCCTGCTATTTTTTAGACCATGCTAATGAGATTCAATAGAATTTATTCCACTTGCATTAGATCAAAAGAACATTATATTTCACAAAAAAAATTACCCCATTTCATTTGCACTTGATTTGGTTAGGCATTTTTTAGATTTACTTGCTCACTAGTTCTCAAATTTCTAGATTTTCGACTAGTAATGATTTTTTTTTTTTTTGCATGGGTTAATAGAGGTGTTTTTCAGTTATTCCAATTGGAATGGGGACCTAGAATATCCCAGTTAATACCAACATTTTTCCCATCCAATTTGGATTTTATTTTCTTGGTCATTTGATGAATTATTGTAAATCTGTATATCCTGTAGGAAATCAGGGGATCGTTTAGGAAATCACTGTACCATCTTGTAGCAAAGCCTGTTTTGAGGCGGAATTGAGGAAAAATCCTCTAGGAATCTAAAAAAGGGTCCCTAATTTTCTCGCAGGACTTTTGACCATTCACCATCATCTCCAAGCCACCTGCCACATCACGAAAAGAGATTAGCTTTCACACTCTCACATTAAAAAGAAAATAATAAAAATTAATTTTTTTTATTCATTTACATGCACACTAGTAGAAGGTTTGATGGTTTGAAACTGCATGATTGGGATAGTAGGATTGCATACATGTTAACTTAGAATTCTTTTGAATCAAATCCTCTTAGGAATTAGTTAGAAAATGGTGTGTTTTAGCATTTGATTTCATTCTCTTTCCTTGAACTTTCTTTCTTGCAGTAGGTTAAGGTTCCATTTCAAACATTTCATTTTCTTCTATTAGTTTAGGATTTGAATTCAGTACATACACTGCATTACGTTATGTTAGGAAAGGAAGGACACATAGTATGCCGCACATATAGTGCCAATACCTCTTAAGTTTGTACGAACCCTGGGTTGATAATTAAAGTTGGTAGCCTTGAGAGTTGCAACATTCTTATTGCAATACCGAGGCTCATCACTTTTTGGCGCCATTTTTGGTGAGGTGTCAAAGAATACATTGTTTTTTCCTGAGTTGATTCATGTCTTTTCACTTTTTGAAAAAACAAAATATTTTCATTAGGCATATTTAATTTCAAAAGTAGAAAATTGCATTGCATTATAGTTTTCATTCAATCATAAAAAAAAAAAAACAAAATTCTCCAACACCAACCCACCCCCCATTTGATCACATGGTGCAGTAAGAGCCATATCACCATTCACTTTTGTAGGTAGAAGAAGAATATGGCAGAGAATGTAGAAGAAACTGATGGCTATGATGACAATGAGGAAGATCCTATCGGATTTACCATTTAAGATACTGATGGAAGTGTGCACGTGAAGAACATCCCTCCATTTTTTCTTGCAAAATTTAATGGTCTAAGGTTAGAGGATCCGGAAACCTTTCTCTTTGAATTTGATGTTATTTGTAGATCTTATGGTTACTTATTAAAAACTCAAAAATTGAGATTTTTTTCGGAAACATTGAAGGATAGAGCTCTTAAATGGTTCATGAGTTTAGGGACTAATTCCATAAGATGATGGAATGATATGCAAAAGTTATTCCTAGAAAAATATAAATATCATGATCTTAAAGAAGAAATCTTTAGAATGAATCAAAGAGAAGATGAAAGTCTAGAGGACCTAATAGAGAGGTTCATGTATAATTTTAAGAGGGAGAAACTACATCATTTAGGATCCCACACAATAAAAACCTTCTTACTTAGAACAATTAGGGATGAGTGGATTGATCTCTTTAATCTCATGAGTAGAGGTGATGTATATCAATTATAATTTGAGGAAATTTGTGAAACATGAAAACACATATGAAGAGGAAAAGCAAGAGTAGGTAAATCAATTTCAAGATTGGTAAGTCAAGCTAAACTTGGAAATTTGTTTGATTATTTTAAAACAAAAATTCTTAGAAATCTAACAAAACAAGTAGAAATGTTAAGAATGCAAGATGAAGGAAAATAATTAAATGCCGATATTTGTGTTTCAGAATCACATGATGTTAAACGTTTCCCATCATTACCAAGGTTGAAGGAAGTTTACCAAGAGGACAATGGAGCAAGTTAGTTTCCAATGCACTTATGTTATGTAGCTCCAAGAGGACCATAGTAGCCTCATATGATGCAAGAACGTAATTCAGAATTTCAAGGTTATCCATATCCACCTCAAAGTAATTGGAACACACCTTTTCCTTGGCAACATTGACCATCTCAACCCCAAAAATAATCTTGGCAACAAGGTTGGCAAGGAACTTATGGGAGCCATCCACAATATCCTCGGTATTTTCCTCAATATCCTCCATATCAAACTCCATGTTATCGCTACCATTCACCTCCACCACAACCACAACCCCATCCATATCCATCTCAAATATACACTCCCACTCAAATACCTATACCACCATTTCCAAACCCACACATTGAAGTAGCTCACCCACTTAAAATGAAGAGGTACAAAACTTCCAAACATCTCCTCTTGAGCTCAATGTTATTCACCATAGCTCAGGAAGACTATTGAAAAAAGAGACTATCTTGATATCATTGAAGGACCACATATAGAAGAATAATATTCAAATAAGAAGACTGTAGAACCATGGGGTGCGATTGATGAAGAGCATACATCGAAATTAGAGATTGAGAGAACTCCCTTATGGTTACCATCAAATCCTCCATGTTTTCAAGAGAACAATCAACAAAAAGAGGAGGATTTGAAGGTCATGGTAGAAGAAGACATGAAGAATGATCTAGATCAACAAAATAACCAAGGAAATCACAACTATATTGAAATATGGTTCCAGAAAACCACTAAGTTGCAGCATCACTCTCTTCCTCAACTATGCTTGATCCTTTCAAAGTCAAATCATTTGGTCTCTAAAATCCAGGTACATGTCAAAACATACATTTCAAACCTCCACATCAATTTTCTTGTCATCTTGATGTGCACATGGCTCCATTGGAATTATTCTTATCCTTGAAAGTGATTTTGTTTTTCAAGTAGGGTAGGGTAGAAAAAAAATAAAAATAAAAATGAAAATTAATAAAAAAATAAAAAACTCAGGCGAAAACCTCCTTTGAGGCACCTCAGATTGGCTCATTGATTGAAAACCTCCATGATATGTTCAATGGGTTGGGAAAAAAGAAAAAAAGAGCAAAAAAAAAAGATCCTAGTTGAAAACCTCTGAGGTGCCTAGGTAGACCTACTAGTTGAAAACCTCATTGAGGCGGCTAGTAGGCCTAGAAGAAAAAAGAGAAAAAGAAATAAAAAAATTCCTTGCTCCATGCATCTCTTTGATAAATGCATGTACTCTCCAACATTTGCAAGCAACAAGAGAAAGTTGGTACCAAAAGGAAAATTGATCAAGCCTAGTCAAAAGAAGTCAAATTTTGACTTTCTCCTACTTTGCTCAAATGCTCCAACAGGGCCAAGGCCATGCCAATCCATCACCCTCATCTATTTTCACCATCCACCCATCATTTTCAAGCTTCTACCACTCATTTTCCTTGTTGTCCTAAAAGACTACAGGATGCTCTTTTTTACTACAAGATACAAAAATACATAGAGCAAAAATTTGTTTTTGCCATAACATGAAAACCATGCATCCATTTGCCAAGATGTTTCAGGCAGAAATGCATATGGATGATGGTAACATTCTAAAGTAGTTTCAGCAAATTCCAGTGCACAGCTTCCAAGAAATTGGCCTCCATCACCTTCAGCCATTTTTTCATTTTATCAATATCCGTGCATCCATTTACAAATATGTTTCATGGGGAGATGCAGATGGATGGTGGTAACATGCCCAAGAAAAATCAACAAATTCCAATGTACAGTTTCCAAGAAATCGTCCTCCATAACCTTCAACCATTTTTAGCTTTTCTCAAGATCCGTGCATCCATTGACCAAAATGTTTCTATGGGGAGGTGCATAATGATGATGGAAACATGCTCAAAAAGTTTCAGCTCAATCCATTCTACCGTTTGGGAGATATGGACAAAAAGTCATTGTCCTATAAACCTACAAGATAGAGAACACACTACAAGATTGGCAATGAGCACTTCTAAAGGAGATCCAGAGGTCAAAGAAGCTCCTCTATAGCTTAGCAGTAACATCAGGATCATCAACATCAACATCCAACACCTGCACATCAACATCAACTCAACATCATCATGCATGTATCCCTAACAACCATCAGGTGGGTACGGGTATGAAATATGCTTCACCTCTTCTCTTGAGCATATTATAGTTATAAATTTGTTGTCAATTCATGAGAGATGAGGTTTTATAAGCTAAGGATAGGTCAGCAGTCTCAGACACCTTCAACTAGTTGATTGAAGCTCACTCCTTTACTCATGAAATGTTGAAAATTCAAATTTTGAAGGGTAATGATTTCAAGGAATAAGGACAGTAGTTAAAAGAAGAATTTTTTGCAAATGCCATGTCACCACAGCACTCCAAGCCCTCCATCCACTTCATATTCACTATCTATTCATCATTCATCGATCCCATTTAATTCTTGAGAAAAAAAAGAGAAGTGCATCCTCTCCATTTTCAAAAACCTACACTACTCCCTTTGATCCCTAGAATCATCATCCATCCTTCTTCATCATTTCATTTCACTCCCATACAATTATAAGACTCTGAAGGAAGAAGGATTGACTACTACAGGAAGGCAAAATGCTGCTAGAAGAAGGAAGAAAGGAAAAAGGTGTGCTAAAACCAAAATGAGAGTGCCTTAGAGAAACCTAATCAAAATAGAGAACTCCAAGGCCATTAGGAAATCATCTAGGTCACAAAGGAGAAGAAGAAGGCAACAAAAAGAAATACGGCATTCACCATCAAAATAGAAATCAAACTACAGCTCTCCAATATCTTTCTAGCTTTTGTCGAGGACCTAAAAATGGGAGAAATGCATGGGAGTGAAGTTGAGGGCCTACCCTAACCTCTTTATCATTTATGCTCAAAACTAGTTTCCTGTAGTTTTAACAGGATTTCCTATAGGTTTCTTATAGTTTTGATAGGAATTACTATAGGATGTCCTAGTTCTCATCTAAAGACAGTTTCAAGGTTTTAGAGGTGTCTAAATGGCGGAAAAAGGTAGCATATGGTTGATAAGGGTGTGGAATACCTTGCCAAACTAAAAAAATATTCAAGAACTCATCTTGATTAAGGGAAAGAAATCAAGCTAATGGTCTCCCAAAAACAATGATTTTTCTTTAAACAAATATGTTTTTGAGCTTGTCCTTGTAGAGCTTACAGCCAATAGTATTAATGTACAAGAGAGAGGTCACCAGGGCCATGGATGAGGCACAATGAGGTCACTAAGTTTCTCAGAGGATGAGCAACACTTTAAGTAGGGGGGTATGATGGGCCTCTAAATTAGACATAAATTAAGGCCCGTGACCATCCTTCAACACATTAAACCTCTCTTTTTGCATTAGATAATTTATTTTTAACTTTAATATATTCATTATGAAGGTTTATAAATAATTGAATATTTGTGCCTAATATTATTTATTTTTGTGGAATATTATGAGAATATTGGGCATATTATGAAGAGTTGTAGGAGGAGATAATTTAGGGACTTGTTCCCTACTACTGTAGGATCAATATTAAACAATAAGTCAGCAAGATATTATGGAATTATGCACAAATTGTGGAACTCCAATGATTGAGAAAATCTAGGAATGCATTCCACTAATCAAGGGAGCAGTTCCACCAATCAAGGGAGCAGATCCACTAATAAAGGGACTTTGTTGGGGAAAGCTTTCTCCATCCATGGGGAATGATTCTTAATCATTTTCTATAAATACCAAGTCGAATTTTCCTCTAGGGAATGATTGAGAGAATCTAGGAATGTGTTCCGTGCCATTTAATGCAAATTCCTAGTATGAGGAACTAGATCCACTAATCAAGGGATTTCAGTGGGGAAAGATTCCTCCATTCATAGGGAATGATTCCTAATCATTTTGTATAAGCACCGAGTCGAATTTTCCTCTAGGGATAGTTTTTCACTAGTGTTATTGTGGAGAGAGCTTGTATTCTTGTATCTCCATTGTATTTTCTTGCATCGATGTAATTCTACGGACAAAAATAATGAAGATTGGTGTCATGTTCAACTTCTAAATATTGTTCTCCTCCATAGGTCTCTGATTTTCCTTGGGCTTGGCCATCCCAGGAACCTCATAGCCCTTTTGTATCATTTCCTTTCCTTCTTTTCATTGCTTATTCACATGCATCTTTAGTTTTTATTTCATTCTATTTCTGCATTTAGTATTAATGATTTCTTGTTGTAGGATTGAGTTAAATGGTTGATGTAAGTTCTTTTGTAGGATAAAAAGCAATATTTCATCCTTGGAAAATATTTTTAAGTTCATAGAAATCATTGAGTTGCTTGGATTAGTCTTCTTATTCCCAAATCTAGATTGTTGGACCTCCTTTTTGGCAAAGAACGGTAAATATCTAATATTTTTTAGAGAATTCTAACGAGATTCAACCAAATTGATTCTAGTTGCATTAGATCACAAAAAAATTCTAGTTCATAAAAAAAATTACCCCATTGCATTTACGCTTGATTTGGTTTGAAATTTTTTATATTTACTAGCTCACTAGTTCTTGAATTTCTATATTTTCGACTAGTAATGTTTTTTATTTTTTTTGCATGAGTTAATAGAGGTCTTTTTGAGTGATTCCACTTGGAATTGGGACCTAAGACATCGTAGTTAATACCAAAATTTTTCCCATCCAATTTGGATTTGATTTTCTTGGTCATTCGATGAATTATTTTAAATCTCTACATCACATAGGAAATCAGGGGATCGTGTAGGAAATCACTGTAGCATCTTGTAGGAAAGCCTGTTTTGAGGCCGAAGTGAGGAAAAATCCTCTAGGAAGCTAGAAAGGGTCCCTAGTTGTCTCCCAAGCCTTTTTACCATTCACCATCATCTCCAAGCCACCTGCCACATCACCAAAAGCAATTAGCTTTCATACTCTCACATGAAAAAGACAAAAATAAAAACAAATTTATTTTATTCATTTACATGCACAACAATAGAAGGTTTGATGGTTTGAATCTACATGCTTAGGACAGTAGGATTGCATACATGTTAACTTACAATTATTTTGAAGTAAAGCCTCCTAGGAATTAGTTAGAAAATGATGTGTTTTAGCATTTGATTTCATTCTCTTTCCTTGTACTTTCTTTCTTGCAATAGGTTAAGGTTCCATTTCGAACATTTCATTTTCTTCAATTAGTTTAGGATTTGAATTCAGTACATACACTCCATGACATTATGACAGAAAAAGAAGGACACATTGTATGTTGCACATATAGTGTCGATATCTCTTAAGTTTGTACGAACCCCAGGATGATAATTAAAGTCGGTAGCCTTGAGAGTTGCATCATTCTTGTTGCAATACAAAGGCTCATTAAACATTCTGGAAGGCATTAAAGAATCAGGCCCGAGAAAGGAAGGATTGCAATGCGAGGTGATGGATCACAAATCACAATCGCACTTCACAAAAGACAGGATGAAAGCCATTAAGGGATCGGCCCTGAAGTTGCGATGCGATGGATTGTAGTTTGAAATCACACTTTGTAGACAAACAAAAGTCCCACATATATGGACGTCGATACTATGCCAAATTTAGATTTTCGAAAGGATCCTAGATGCGATATGTTTATTGATTGCAGTTAATACTACCGTCGGTTCTGCGAAATCACAATTGTACATCACCTGTCACATTCATAGACTATAAATGCCACCAATTTCCTCGATGATTTCAATTTGTTATGGAACAGTTGGATGACAAATTATTGCCCATTATGCAGTGAAATTTTCACTCAATTAGCGTGTTTTTGGGGCTAATTTGTAGGATCTTGCCAGAAATGGGGCAATTTGTGGAGAGAATAATGGGAAAACAAGGAGAAGTCATAACTTCTTCATTTTTCCAACAAATTGGATGGAAAAGTTGCTAGATGGCCATTTTTGAACATTATGGACTCATTGGAGCATATTTTAGAAGAATTTGAGCATTGTAGACACAATGTTTTACACTTTTGAGCATAATAAAGAGGCCCAAGCTATTTGAAGCTAGACTAAGGAGACATAGCCCGATAGGGGTGAAATCCTTTACCATGTGCTTGTTTTCATGTGTTTTTGATGATATTATGTACATGTTTATGATGTTGTTCAGTTTCTTATTTATGTTAAATTATACATAAAATTAACACACAAACTCTTCATTTTACTTGCAAAAATTCATGAATCCTTAAGCACAGTGAAAGCATTTTGTTTATAATATGAGGAGGCTCTTAGCACTGCAATCTAATATTCTAAATCACATCAAAGACCCTTTCTCTTATCCTTAGCCTCTTATTCTAATCCACGATATTGGATGAGTTTATCGAGAAGCGTGACAATTAGCTTGAAGGCCTCATTTCTAGTCATATGACCACAATGTGGGACCAAGAGTTAGAGCTCATATTATTAACTATTAGGAAAAAGGGAGAGAAATCAATGGCCGAGGTGAAACTCAGGATGATGTAAGCTCAAAGGTTACATATTGGAAGCTTGCAAATGGCCATGTTGGGGAGAGGTTAGGCTAATGAGGACTGAACTATCATGGGAGAGCCAATGGGGTGGAGAAGGTCGAGGTTAGATGAAGTACTTGTATTGGCCATTTGAAAGGATGAACATTCATGTGAAGGGTTTGAGGAAATGGAAAAGGACTAAATTTGGGCATCGTTTTGAAAAAAACCTAGCAATGAAAATGACGAGAATGTCTTTCCCGAACTCTATTTGTTAGAGATAGCATGGAGTAGTGTTTGTGAAAGAGTGATGATGAATCAATACTAGGTTTTTATGGCAGGAGAAAGGACCCTCAGAGTTGACAAATGAAATCATTGATAAAGAGGATGTGTTGACCCACCAGGACACGTTAGCATGGAAATTTGTTCCCCAATAGTTTAAAGGTGTGGCACAAGTTAAATGGTGCTAGATGATGTAATCTCAGGTTATGGTGGTGTAGATGTGAGTGCAATATGATGTAATATCGGGATGCTATGTCGTACATGTGAGTGTGAGATGATGTAATCTCATGATGTGGTGACATATATGTGAGCCCAATTGAATTCTTATTAGTGCAATGATTAGTTGACTAAAAAGTTAACCCAAAAAACCAAACTTGGAGTGTTCATAAATGCGTAAGAGAGGAAGGACTAGGTAATAGAGCTAGGGAGGCGGGAAAGTTTTATGTCAACTGGTGATTTTTCAATTGACTTGTTGATACAAAATCTTGAGAGGTGTTTCTGAGGAGTTATAGGTGAATGTGCATGGTGTGATGGGTAGGGGTTACATACTGAGATAAATATATTAAATAAATAAAAATAAAAATAAAAAATAGAAAATCCAGGTACATCAACCCAAAGGGATCTACCCATCTGTCAATCTAGCAAGGCCTAACCCCAAGGACGTCGAGGATATTTGACCATGTGACCTCCCGTTAGGAAAGGTACTTAGAAACAGGAACTCAACCAAATAACAATAACAAATAAATATATAAATAAAAGATATATATATCTATATATATATATATATATATATATATATATATATATATATATATATATATATATATATATATATATATATATATATATATATATATATATATATATATATATATATATATATATATATATATATATATATATAGATAGATAGATATTAATGCATACTACATGGGATTGTGGAAATAAAACCCATGTATGAGTCTAAAACTAATACACGCAATCCAAAAGGCATTTAGAGGATCGTTACAACCACTGTGTGGATTGCACGTGGCGAAATGGTGACATGGCACCTTTTTATTCATTAGAACTAAGACTGCCATAAGTATTGATCGAGAGGTTCGATTGAAGTAGAAGCTTATATCGCTAGAATCATCTTGACAAAATAGACACAAAAATGATATCTATTTAAGGCTTTAATCCAGTTTACTACCTATTATATTTAATGAGGGACACAATAACTAGTGAAGAATAATTTTTCTTATTCTTGAGAAAAGGAATAAGAGTAGTGCAGATTGAGTACTATTGCCTCTGAGTTTTGGTTGTTGAGTAATTTTTCTAAATGGAATAATTTATTTGAATAAAGGCTATATACGAACTACTTCAATGTCCACCTTAAATAATATGATTGCATCAAAATTATATATAGAGATAAAGTAATTGATACAAAAAATTCTAATTTTATCCATAATTGTTTCTTTCTACTTATTAGTATGAGAGAGACTCTCTCCTTCTCTTGAGACTTACATGGACATTCCACATAACATGTAAAATAGAATAATTTTGATATGAAAATGCAATATGAACGAGATGTGGAATTTCTTATATTTTCACTTTTGTAGTAATGTTTGAATTTGCGTATTGTGAGACATTATTTTATATCAAAAATCTCTTTGCACAAAATATTTGAAAGTCATAATTTATTTTTATAGATAAACCATTTTGTCATCATTTTACATCCAAAAATTTGTTTTATTGTCCAGAAAAAGTTGACATAACATACATACATATAAAGATCTAATATAGCTTCATATTAAGCTAAGATCTATGAGGGGTCATGGATAAAGCTTTCTACGTGCAAACCTTTTATAAAGCTTTGCATTTTAAAGAAGATTTACACCTTCGTAGATCCCAACTTAAGATGGATCTATACTAGTTATTTACAAAAAAAATAACATAAAATCATCTTCACACTAAATTTTTATAATACTAAAAAAAAGTAAAAGAAAAGTATTTTTTACATATAATAATAATAAAAAATATTAAAATTTTAACCATCAATACTAGTTTAGATATATATCTATATATATATATATATATATATATATATATATATATATATATATATATATGTTTTTGGGGAAAAGGTAAACATATTAATCATAAGGCTCATTCTACAACCTAGTATGATGTTTAACCCTCTCGATCTATCATAAAAGTAAAATTAAATAAATTTTTAAAATATGTGTTAACATTTATTAACCTTTAATATATAAATGACACAACTTCATTCAGGCTTATATTAAATAAATTATACATTTTATTATATTAATTTTTATTTGGAATTGGACATCTTTCTAAAATTTAATGTTATTCTCGAGTACTTTACTAAATTAGTCCAAACATTGGGTCATATTGTTGGAGGAGGTGAGTTCAAATAGATCCCTCCAAGGTTAACGTCATTGTGAATTGGGCAACACCCAAGACAGTTATGGAGGTAATAAGTTTCTAGGGAGCAACCCAATATTGGAGGAAATTCATTGATATTTTTTCTCTTATAGCTGCTCCTTTGCATGTGTTGACAAGTGTGAAAAAGGCTTTTCAGTGGGTAGGAAAATAGAAAAAGGCCTTTGACGCTTGAAGGAAAATATCAGTACAACTCTAGTACTCACACTTCGAGACTTGAGACAGTCATTTTAGATTCAGATTGATGTTACTGATTACGCTATTGGTGCAGTCCTCATGCAACATGCTAAGCCTATCTATTTTCATTCGAATAATTTTAATGGTGCAGTGATTAAGTTTCCTACATGAAAATAGTTATATGCATTGGTGCAAAGTGTGAAAATAGTGAAGCCCTACTTGATGGGTAAGGAAACTGTCATTCACATTGATCATCAACCATTGCAATACTTACAATCTCAATCAAAGTCGCAGCAATCACGACTCTTTTGATGGATGGGTTTTCTTCAACAATTCCATTGGGTAATCAGGTATAAGAAAGATATCTACAATAAATTTGTTCATATTCTTTCTCAGCCTATTTTTAGTGAAGTGTTGATGCCCCGAAAATCGTTGCAACAACATTGGGGAAACCACCCGGTCCGGACCTTAGTACAGCTCCTTTTCCGTTTGGAATAGTGGCTCCGACTGGGGATAATGGGACCAGTTTCCAAAGAATTATAAGTAAACGGGATGGATAAGTGACTTATGATATATGGTGGTGATAAGCGAACAACTAAAACTATTGGTGAAATATACTAACTATAATCTAATCCCGGGACTTATAAATTTTTAAAGCGTAGCGTTTGATAATCTGTGCTTTAAGGCATGCATATAGATGAATCTAACGCTAAAGCATAGATGTTTAAACCGTTCAAGATTGCTTTGCATAATTAGTTATGCAGAGCGATAATAGCGAATTACTACACTTTGTCATTCATATCATTGCTACATGCATGATTAAAAGAGAGGGCATATCACAAAACATCCAATAGTGGAATGAAATGAAGATTTGTTGTTACAGCGCATACATGTATTCAACAATAGCAAAAATAATAACACAGCAATTCATATAAGAGGAAAGGGCACAGATGCAGATAAAAGTACCATGTAAGCTGCTTAACAATCCAGTATATTAATCGCTATGTCGCAGTCCTTCCTTCAAACCAGAAAGCATTCCAAACAAGAGACAATAGTGCGCAATTGTATAAAACAGCCTTCTCGTTAAATTAAGAACTATCGGTCGAGTTTCACAAAAGAATATAGGCTGAAGCACAGTAGTGCAAACTTCAGCCTTTAAGTCTATTACAAAATTTTACGACCCTTTCCAAAACAATGAAAGGGTATATAAATACTAAGCTAATCTAAATATCTGAGAAACTGAAAAGCTATTAAATTGGCATCAATAAATATTTCTTCCATCTTCTTTGGCGATCTGGCAGTCGGTGGAAATGCTTCATCAGGTGGCCTCTTTGCCTTTAAACCTCAGCTGACATATCGCCAGCATTGGCTCTACTTCCAGTGGAGTGTTGAGACGCAAAGTGAGCTGGGCATCATATGTGGCATCCTGAATGTCGGGGATCAGGCATCCGAGAGCATCTTTTAAACATTTGAGGGCCGACCTTTGAGCGTGTGGTTTGATTAGAAAGAGCCAATATGCCTCGGAGGTTAAAGTATTTACTCCAGCGATTAACCTTCCCTTTTCCTCCAAGTCATGATAACTTGTTTGTTCAATCATGTTTGTTGTTGTTATGCTTCCAGGTGTGCACTGGGAAATCATGTTTGCCAAATAGAGTGTGTTGTTGACTAAATCAATCATATTGCTGGCAATCATTTTACACCTTGAAGCTGCCCTTTCCGCTTTCATCACGTGAGTGTTCCACTCCATGAAGAGTATGTATTTGTATGTCTCATAGATTCTAGGCAAGTTCGCTGCCTTCCCCACAGCAGTATCTTGCCAATCAAGATATCCGGCTATGGTTTCTTCGGCCTGATCTAGCTCATTTCTGGCTTTCTCTATCTGCTGACATACTGCTGTAGATATTTCGCATAATGGCTCAGCCTCAGTAAGCTGCTGGCATAGGAGTCTAATCTGAGATATTAATGTGCCATTTATTTGAGCTGCTTCTACTCTGAAATCCTCCACTTTCTGGGTGCCCTTGATGTCTTCAAGTTGCGCTAATAGTCGAGCTATTTGCTCGTCTTTTGATTTCATCATCATCTCATTCGCCGCTTTTAACTGTGCCAATGCCTCCGACAATTCTTTCTGCTTCTGGATTGCACTCTGGTCGATTCTCTGTTTTTCAGTCTGAAGTTGCTGGGTTAATATATTGTTTTCTTGCTGTTGTGCCAACAACTGTTCTTCTACCTGCGCTGCCTTGGTTTTCGCCTCGGTTACTTTTGCCTGTAATGTACAAATCTCCTGGTCCTTAGTCTTCAATGGAAAACTTACCTCCGATGCCTTGTCAATAGTCGCTGTAGAATAAGCTCCCGCGTACTGCGACAACTTTGTTAGATCATCGGAGGGATCCAATTCCGCCTTCCAGACTACATTGATCGTGACTATTTGCTCAGGAAAGATAGAAGGTTGATCAAGCCTTCGTCTCTTCCTTGAGTGCTTAACAACGGCTTTATGGTTTGGGCTATAGAAAACATCCAGGGGAGGAGTATCTTCCACCTGGAGAACAATTTGATCGGAAGGGTCTTTAGTAATTACTTCGACATCCTTTGAAATGGGTGGGCCGCTGGTTCCGCTTAGAACCTGAGAAGAAGTGGTATCTGGTGCATCGCTTGTCTTAGAGGTGTCTGTGTCTTTGGAGCCTTCCTTTCCACTGATAATGGAATCGAATTGGTTCCATTGTTTAAGCAATTCAGGATCAATGGAGGTCTGTTTATGTTGCTCTGTCTGGGATTTGCTCCGCTCTTTTTCTTGTTCTAACCTCTGCTGCTCCTCTAACTCTTTTCGCTGCTGCTCCTCTAACTCTTTTCTTTGTCTCTCTTCTTGCTCCCTTTTCTGCCTATCTGCCAATTCCTTTTTCTGCCTATCTGCCAGTTCTTTCTTTTGTTTCTCCTCTTCTTCCTTCTCCCTCTATTCCTCTATCTCTTTCTGCTTTCTCTGTTCTTGATCTTTCTGCGCCTTTTGCTGCTTTTCTATCTGCTCCTTCTTCTGCCTCTCAGCTTGCTCTTTTCTTTGCTTTTCTGCCTGCAGCTTCTTTTGCCTTTCTTCCTGTTGTTTGCTTTATTCTTTAGTTGTAACAGGAGGTTGGCTCGTCTGTTGCCGACCAGGCTCGCTTGAGGAAGACACTGGGGTTGTTGTCAATAAATCCAGAGGCAGAGTTTGCAACCTCTGCTCTCTAAGTTTATTGAACTCAGTTAATGTCTCATCATTATATCTCATTCTAGTAAGCCCTTTGGCCTGCCTTATTGTATCGGCGGCGACGAACAGGTCATCAAACATATCCTCTTGATGGTCAACCTTTGTTAATTTGGCCTGTTCTAGGGCAGTGTAGGCGGTTTTATGTGGATCAAAGAGTCTGCTTGGGAGAGTGGCTAGGGATAAAGCTTGCATTTTTATTGCCTCTTTTTCTGCATGCTTGAGATCATGCAGAGTGAAAACACCAATTCTCAATGGAAAAGAGGGCCAGCCCCTCTTCTTTTCTTTCTTGAGAGTTTGTGTGACACTCTCGGCCATAATCTGGTATGATATTTCTCGGGCCAACAATTTGTCTGGAACATATAAATGGAGAACATGCGGCTTGGGCTGGCTCCCAAAAACCCTAATATAAGTAAAATGCTCTTCTCCGAACCAACTTGCTACAGCTGGTAAGTCGAAGGAAGCAAGATAGGAGATTTTGGGAATAGGTCGATCAAAAATGGAATAATGAACAGGAACCATAAAACCATTGCAAATTTGATACAAATGGTCCTTGTAAGAGGACTTCCACAATTTCTGATGGTACAAATGAATGGGTGAAGGGTCTTGGGTGGTCCACCTCCAACCGAGGATAGGAAACTCAGAATTAAAACACAAAGTATCCATAATGTAAGCACTATAATAAAATGGTGGGATTTTCCTTTCGGTAACTCTGGATTTGGCTCTAAAGTCACGAACAGCTATGGCCAACTTATCAGAAAGAATGGTGGCCCAATCCATGATCATACTATTAACAGCTGCTTCCATAAGGGGAACCATTTCTATGTCGAAATTAGCAGAGTCATGTAACCCCCATAGCCTACACATCATAATCCCCGCATAGCAATAGGGAGAAGCCAAAGAATCGACAGAGTACTTACCCGAGCTTTCGTGCTTGTGTTTGGCCGGATTCTGCCTCCAGTCCTGGATGGGTTCAGATTGTACTTCATTTTCGGCTGCAAATTTCTCCACGAAGGCTTTGTTATAGATTTTCTCCGGCTCGTGCAAATGATACATTTGCCTTAAGTGCTCTGGCTTGAACGACCCGAAAATCCTTCCATCACTTGTGTGAAATGTTCTATCGATCATTGGAATTTCCTCGATTGCCCATCGCACTACATCAGTGTAGGGAAGGACTTGCTCTCTGGCTGCTATCCTGTGAAGAAAGGAGTCGGCCAAGTCTTTGAGAGTAGCATCAGAATTCTTTAGTACATGCACACTAGCCTCTGTCACTATCACTTTCGGTTGCTCAGCCTCTAATAGATTATATGTGCCCTGCCATGAAGTCCTAGTGAGACCAGTGCACGTAGTGTCTGAAATTAGGCCTTTCTTCTTATCCGCGGCAGCTTGTCCTGCAACAGATGCAGCAGCGGAGCCCGAGGTCCTCTTGGATTTCTTCCCCATCATGCTTAGGCTTCTCTCAACAGATGAATTCTACACAAATGCAAGAGAAATCATAACAAGGAAATAACAATGACAATCCATAACGGGAAAGATATATCATTTGAAGTGTGGTGAGATTAATTCTCAAAAGTGGCTGTGGATCCAATCACTGGGAAGATATTGCAGATGCATTAATGGTGATTTAAGGCCTGCTACCCATTAAATGACTATTACACCGTTATCCGGCTGAATGAACCCCTTAAGCGTGCAACAGATATTTTGGCGGTTAAACGCAAGTGTTCATTAATCGAAGGGGAAAAGTTTTAAATACACATGCATTACCTTATCCCTACATTTAACGGCATTTTGAAATTTGCGCTTTATCAACCGGATATCAATATAATTTTAAGGCTTGAAGCGATGACTTTTTGAGAATGCCGACCGCCGATGAGCGATATCGCATCGCATCGGGGAATAGATGCTACACAATTATTAGAAAAAGATCCTGCCGAGTGCCGATTGCGACATCGCATCGGACTAGCGCGTGGAAACATAACAAAGTGCATATAAAGTGGTTTGCCGATTTCCGATTGCGATATCGCATCGCATCGGGGGTAAGACCTGAGCGCCTTATCAAAGTGCATGAGATCCTGCCGACGGCCGATAGCGATATCGCATCGGGTCGGGGTTTATAACTTAAAGTGTTTTTTCCCACATGAGGCAGCGCCGATAGCCGATCGCCGATATCGTGTCGCGTCGGGGCGTGAGTTATGTGCCCTTTTTAGATGTGCATGGAACATCGCCGATCGCCGACAGCGATATCGCATCGGCGGAGAACAAGGTGCCGTTTTAATGTATTTCTCATGTCATTGCGATATGTGATCTTGTGATCGCTTTATCGCAATAACAAAAGATTGCTTTATTATTGGAACACTATTATTCAAAAAGGCTTAAATACATAAACTCATTTGATTATCATACCTTTTTGAACACAAAAGCATTGATGCGAATTAAATTTTAAAAGGGACCCATTCCATATGCTAATTTTTTGTGTGGATGAAAATGTTATGAAATGGGGGGTTGTTGTAGAGCACAACAATTGGCGATTCGCTGGAAGAACCAGTTATCTCTGAAACTAATACAAACACTTAAGCTTTTCCAAAATAGAAACTCAATCAGAAGGGGAAACTTCTAATATAACTGGATATCCATGCATTCTGAACAAAGTGAACTTATTCTGATAACCTCTTCCCTTTTGGTTTCAAGAAAATAAATACATTCTAAGTTTTTAAAATAGGCCTTTATTGGTTTATAATGATAAAACAGAAAACTTTCCCAAATCAGCTTTATAATTAACTCCTCTGTCATAGGTAGAGCCTCTGTTGCCAGCAAACGTTTATAGTCTCGACAGGGATACCTTTTAACCATAGTATTGTTCACTTTTCCATTCACATAAGAGTGTAGTTAACATAATGAATCTAAAACATGTTCTCATATTTTATTTTTCATCTGTTTTTTCTTCGTTGTCATTGATAAGATAAAAAGCCATTGTCCTGGTTTGGTGGCCAGCGGTTGACAATGCCATTCACTGGTAATAATTTAATTGAACAAGCTGGCTCGTGATGAGACCTCTTGTCTTGAAATTTCAAGCCATTACCCTGTTTTGGTAGGCAGTATTGGTAATGTCAGTCAAACTATTTTCCTATGAACATGGTAAGCAAGCTTGTAATAAGACCTCTTATCTTTAATCTTTTATATTTTAGAATTACACTCTGAGTAACCATAAACTTTAGTGAATGGGGTGAACAATCTTCTCCTTAAGAGCAAATGGATGACAAGTGAAGAGTTGAAGATGCTGAAAATGGGTTAGTTTCTATCTTAAAATGGATAACTTTTGGAGACCAGTTTTGAAAACAGAAAATGATTCACAGAACTTTTACATCTTGAGAAGAGTCTTCAAAAGTTAGATTGTAGTTTCAGAACACAAGGATATCTAATTTCCTAAAAATTATTCTTTTTGATTGAGGGTTCTACTATCTAAAAGAAAATATTCTAATTATTTTTGTGAGACAGCTTCTTCAAACACAGCAAAAGGTCAATGGGGATACTCTACAGTTTTATTTCCTACCGATCCTACAAACTACACAAATCTACAAAGAGGAGAAGGGATTACCTTCTCAATTAAAGAATTTCTTCAAGATCAGGCCATTAACAGGGAGAGAATCTCTCAACCCTGATAAGTCTTGCAATATAAAGGTTGAATGGCCTATCTTCTCACAGATCTGAAATGGTCCAAGCCACATTTTCTGAAATTTGGTATGCTTACCTTTATCTTCATGGGCCTTGTCCCATTTGAGAACTAAGTCATCAACTTGAAACTGTTTGGAACCGGATGAGGCTGAGTCAAAGGATGATTTGATGATTTGTTGATGTTTGGCATGAGTAATTCTAGCTTTTTCCCTTTCTTCTTCTAATTTAAGAATTTGGTCATGTCTAAATTGGATGGAAGAAGAAGGAGTCTCTTCAATGTACTGCACTAGGGCTAAAGAGGGTAGAACAATATTCGTAGGCAATACTGCTTCTTTTCCATATACCAGATTAAATGGGGAGGAACCTATAGAAGCCTTTTGTGTTATTCTATCGGCCCATAATGCAAACACTAAAGATTTGTGCCAGTTTCTATGATTCTGTTCAACAGTCCGCTTAATGATTTTGATGAGATTCTTATTAGTAGATTCGGCTAAACCATTTCCCTGGGGATAATAATTCACAGAATACTTCAGTTTAAACCCCCTTTTAATAGCGAAATCATATATAGCATTTCCTGAGAAATAGGAAGCATTATAAAAAACGAGAGCGTTTAGGACACCAAACCTGGTAATGATGAATTGGTCTATGAACTCGATGATTGCCTCTGAATTTGCTGCCTTCAAAGGAATAGCCTCCACCCATTTGGTAAAATAATCGGTAGCAGTGAGGATATACCTATGTTGTTTGGAAGATGGTGGAGTAATTTCCCCAATGATATCTAATCCCCATTGTTCAAATGGCTGTTCAATGTTGACAGGTTGCAGAGGGAAAGCTGATTTCCGTTGTCTTCCACTTGAAGTTTGGCAATTGAAACATTTTCTTACGTATTCATGAGCATCTCTAAACAGAGTAGGCCAATAATATCCAGCATGAATAACTTTGTGAGCTGTTGTGTCTGCTCCAAAATGTCCTCCTGCTGGTCCATCATGTAGCTCCTGCAAAACCTTTTGAGCTTCAGGTTTCTCAAGACATCTTAACAAGATAGAATCATAATTTTTTCTAAAAAGCACATCATCAATAAGAGTGAAATTCTTTTCTTTTAATCTAATGGCCCTTTTATTTTTGTACGATAAATTTGGAGGAGCGTAACCGTTCTTCAAATAAAATATTAAATCTGCATATTGAGATTCAGAATCAGTGACACTTATCTGATTGATTGATTCAGTCTGATCCATATCGCTTGATTCAGGAATGTTTGATGCTCCTGCCAATATCCTGCAAAAACCTTGGCCCCTAACAATCTTTGCTGGCTTTATTTCTAAGTCATACTCTTGAAGCGTTGTGACCCAATTGGCCCTTTTTTCACCCAGTTCTTTTTGAATTAATAGTTGCCTTACCGCTGGGAAAGGGACTATAACTTTTGTGTGAGTTTTCAAAAGGAAGGGTCTGTAATGTTTGACTGCTTTGAATACAGCAAAGGCTTGCTTCTCCACATCGGAATAATTTAATTCGGCACCCTGAAGGTTTGAGCTAAAAAATGAAATGGGTTCCTCTAAGTTGTTGTCATTCAGTTGTGTGAGTACAACATCATATGAAGAGTTGGATGCGATAGTATACAATGTAAAATGATTAGAAAAATTTGGAGTATTCAAGGCTGGGGCATTGATTATTGATTGCTTGATATCATCAAAAGCTTGCTTTTCTTCTGATCCCCACTTGAAGACTGAATTTTTCTTGATCATTGTCTAAAGTGGTAATACAATTTGAGAAAAATCTGGAACAAATCGTTTGACAAAATTAATCTGACCCAAAAATGACTGCATCGATTTTTTATTGTGTGGGAAAGGGATTTCAGAAATTTCCTTAATCCGATCAGGATCAATATAAATGCCATCTTTGGATACTATAAAGCCTAAGAGTTTTCCTTGATCAAGAGCAAAGAAAGACTTCTTTGGGTTCAGAGAAATACCATATCTTTTGCATCGCTGAAAGATTTGATTTAAATCGTGCAAATGATTAGATCTCTCTTTAGAGAATACAGTTATGTCGTCTAGATAGACCACCACTGTTCTATTAATTAACCCTCTAAAAGCTGTATCCATAGCTCTTTGGAAAGTCGCTCCTGCATTTATTAGTCCAAAAGGCATTTTCTGATATGCATAGGTTCCCCATTTTGTTCTAAATGTAGTTTTAAGCTGGTCATCAGGATGAACCAGAACTTGATTGTACCCTGAAAAACCATCTAGAAAGGACATCAATTCAGAGCCTGCCACTGATTGGAGAATTTGCTCCATAGTAGGCAATGGGAAATTGTCTTTTAAGCTCGCTTTATTCAAGTTCCTGAAATCAATACAGATTCGAATGTCGCCATTTTTCTTTCTGACTGGCACCATATTAGAGACCCAGTTTGAATGTCGGACCGGAAAAATAATCTTGGCTTTCAAGAGCTTGTTAAGCTCCGACTTTATCTGGCTCTCCAAATTTGGATGTATTTTTCTTAACTTTTGCTGAATCGGTTTTTGATCAGGAAGCATAGGAATGGTATGCTAGATAATAGATGTATCATATGTCTTCAAGTCGTCATATTTCCAAGCAAAGACCTGTTTGTTTTTCCTTAATAGTTTAATAAATGCTTCCTTTTCTTCCTGGGAAAGTCCTATTCCTAAGTTGATGTTTTGAGGAGCATCATTAGTGCCTAGATTTATCAATTCAAACCTAAGGGTAGAACTTTGAAGCTTTGCATTAATTACAGGTTTAAACCTGTCTTTGATATCATAAAGGTCTTCAAGCTTTACCACTCGTTTAGGGATCGAATTTTCTTGAGGCGTTTCTTTCATCTGTAGATCATGATCATCTTCCTCAATAACTTGATTGTTATAGGATTTTTCTGAAGTTAGAAACTGCAAGATATCGTCGTCATGGTTAAATACTCTCCAATTAGTGACATTGTCAGGAATTGAAGGCCTAAAAAGTAATTCTACAGAAAATCTATCAAGGCTGTAGTCTTCAGAAGGTAGAAGCTTAGAAGCTACATTGGCTAGTAGGTCTGCTGTCGAATTTTGGGATCGAGGAATGGAGGAAATGCTGAATGCCAAAAAGTGTGAGGTAAGCTCTTGGACTAGCGATTGGTAATGTTTAAGGTGAGTCGAAAGGCAATGAATTTCATTTCTAACCTGTTTGACAATGATTTCTGAATCGTCAAATACTTTTAGATATCGCACTTCAAGGCCGATTGCTTTATATAATCCTTGGACTAAAGCTTCATATTCGGCTGTGTTATTAGTGCACTCAAATTCTAACCTACAAGACAACATTGTCTTTTATCCTTGCGGACTAACCAAAATGAAACCTGCTCCTGAGCCTTCACTGGACTTAGGGCCATCGAAATATAAAGACCAAAATAAAGGAGTATTAACAAAAATATCTACATTTTCCTCAGCATCATTAAAACATCGGGATTTATCAGTTTGTGAAAAATTTTCAATCTGAGATGTAAAATGATTGACTGAAAAAGGAGATGGCTGGGCAACAAAGTTGCCAAAGAATGATTCTGACGAATAGTTCCCCAAAATGTTGTTGTTGAATGCCACAGGTTGGTTTTCTTGCTCAAATTCAGTAACTGTGTGGGTCATATGCTTCTCTCGATCGATCCTTATTTGATTTGGCTTTCCCTTGTAGGGAAGCCACATATGTGACCAATCTGTGGAAATATACCCACGCAGTTTTTCGGACCAATCTCTGCTCAAAATTAAACCATAAAATTTAGGTATGTCGGCAATTAAGATGTCAATCCTCTGTACAATCCTGGGGTCGGCGGACAACCTGATGGTTACAGAATTAATTTCCCCCACAACCTGCACTTTAGTCCTATCCAACTGTACAATATGAATGGCAGACTTCTGGGGTTCAATGTTCAGCTTAGAGCAAACTGAAGCTGGCATTATATTTGATGAGGCCCCTGAATCAATTAAACAATTATGCAGGTTTCTATTATAAATCTCATAAGTCAGCAGGAAGGGTGGAGTGTGAGAATTTGATTTATCTCCAATTAGAACTGAATCGGTAGCTTCAACCATACCTGCAGGAGGCTGGCCTGAATCGTTGGCAGCTCTTGCACTGGGAAGGGGAGTAGAGGGAACAACATTTAATTCTTTAAGAAGTAATTTTTGTTGATGCTTTAATTTGCTAAGCTCAAACATGGTTATATTTGCCTTAGTTTTCTTCATGTCATCAACAATGTTATATTCCATTGAATCGGATACCACTAATGTCTTGGATGTTGAAGGAGAATTAGAAGTTGAAGGCTGGTTTTGGGGAACTACTACAGGTGACTTCTTTGGGGGGACTTTTTCCTTTGCTGTAGCAGCGCCTGCGCTCCTCTTCTTTGAAGTTGCCTGGGCAGGTTCAGAAGTAATTTTACTTCTTGTAGTAACCGGAAAGGCTTCTTCTTCATTCTCGGTATCAGAGTTTGGGAGTATAAAATCCCACATTCCGTGGCATTCAGCTACTTCTTCTTCATCATCGGTTTGCGAAGTTGTTTCCTCTTCCTCTTCTTCTTGCTCTGAATCTGCGTTAGATATAACATTGGGCGGCTTTGATTCAGTTTTCTTATAAGTTCTAAATGGTCTTTTGTTTGAGGTTTCGGCCACCTGCTTCTTTATCTCGACCATTTCGTTAGACAATGTTTTAAGGACCTTTTGTAAACCTTCCATGTCATACGGGTCCTTTGGGGTTTTCTTCTTGGAATCTTCTTTAAATGAGACTTTTTTAGCTTTTCTATCTTCCAAAGCAGCTTTCTTTTCTAGAGCATTGATGCGTTTTTCAACAGCAAGTGCTTCTCTCATATTTTCAGCTAAGGTAGGTTTCCCAGCCCTGTCTACAAAAATAGCTATGTTGGCAGGTAGGGCAGTGATATACCATTCGCTTCGGATTTGTTCACTTGGTTTAGAAGCGGTAGGGATTTTATTCAGGAGTTTATTAAATCTGGCATTAAACTCCTTTATTGGTTCCCTGTGCTCTATTCTCAGATTGGAGAGGTCGTTTATTAAAGTAGCTAAGGACCTATCATCTCCATATTTGGTAAGAAACTGCTCTTGGCATGTGTTCCAACTGGTAATTGAACCAGAAGGTAAGGAAAAATACCAGGATCCTGTTGATCCTTGTAAGGTGTAGGGGAAGAGTCTTACAACAACATCTTTCTCTGTCACTCCTTTTAAGTTAACTGCTAACATAAAATTGTTAATGTGTTCTTCAGCTTGGGTTCCGTCATCTGGATTAAATTTAGGCAGCCATTTTTCGGGAGCATCTGGTAGATCATGCAATGGTGCAGGCATGTTGACTGCTCCTGGCCTAGTCCATGGGTCTGCCATTATGATAGCGACAGTGGTTGACACTACTGTTTGGATTCCAGATGTATGGGAAGGGATCAAAGATGAGGAGTGAATAGGTTGGGATATTGAGGCTTCTGATACTTGATGGGCGACAATTTGTAATGAGGGAGTGGATGGTTGACCTCGCAGAGGAGATAATGAGATGGCGGATGCGGATGAAAGCTCTTCACTATCAGATCCTTCAGTAATTTTCTTCACCCTTTTCCTTTTAGGTAAAGGAAACTCAGTGCGTTCAATACCGAGTTTTTCGCTCTGAAGTCTGGTGAGAGGGTGAGTGAGGTTGAATTGCGAAGTCGCACTGCTTTCTGATACCTCATATTTCTGTGGTGAAATCGAGAAGCTCTGAAGTTTATGGATTAGAGACTGGACTTCAGGTGATTCAAGACCTAATTGTTCTGTGGTATGATGGGTTTGAGCAGTGGTAGTTGATTCCCCTTCTCCTTGTTTGGGTACCAGCGAACCAGTATGTAATTGGGAAGGTCGAGGGGATTCGGAGGGGGAAATACTCTTGGAATGGCTTATAGGTTTGGACTTATGTGCCATTCACAGTTGAAGGCCCTCCTTCTAGCGCCAAAAATGTTGATGCCCCGAAAATAGTTGCAACAACTTTGGGGAAACCACCCGGTCCGGACCTTAGTACAGCTCCTTTTCCGTTTGGAATAGTGGCTCCGACTGGGGATAATGGGACCAGTTTCCCAAGAATTATAAGTAAACGGGATGGATAAGTGACTTATGATATATGGTGGTGATAAGCAAACAACTAAAACTATTGGTGAAATATACTAACTATAATCTAATCCCGGGACTTATAAATTTTTAAAGCGTAGCGTTTGATAATCTGTGCTTTAAGGCAGGCATATAGATGACTCTAACGCTAAAGCATAGATGTTTAAACCGTTCAAGATTGCTCTGCATAATTAGTTATGCAGAGCGATAATAGCGAATTACTACACTTTGTCATTCATATCATTGCTACATGCATGATTAAAAGAGAGGGCATATCACAAAAAATCCAATAGTGGAATGAAATGAAGATTTGTTGTTAGAGCGCATACATGTATTCAACAATAGCAAAAATAATAACACAACAATTCATATAAGAGGAAAGGGCACATATGCAGATAAAAGTACCATGTAAGCTGCTTAACAATCCAGTATATTAATCGCTATGTCGCAGTCCTTCCTTCAAACCAGAAAGCATTCCAAACAAGAGACAATAGTGCGCAATTGTATAAAACAGCCTTCTCGTTAAATTAAGAACTATCGGTCGAGTTTCACAAAAGAATATAGGCTGAAGCACAGTAGTGCAAACTTCAGCCTTTAAGTCTATTACAAAATTTTACGACCCTTTCCAAAACAATGAAAGGGTCTATAAATACTAAGCTAATCTAAATATCTGAGAAACTGAAAAGCTATTAAATTGGCATCAATAAATATTTCTTCCATATTCTTTGGCGATCTGGCAGTCGGCGGCAATGCTTCATCAGGTGGCCTCTTTGCCTTTAAACCTCAGCTGACATATCGCCAGCATTGGCTCTACTTCCGGTGGAGTGTTGAGACGCGAAGTGAGCTGGGCATCATATGTGGCATCCTGAATGTCGGGGATCAGGCATTCGAGAGCATCTGTTAAACATTTGAGGGCCGACCTTTGAGTGTGTGGTTTGATTAGAAAGAGCCAATATGCCTCGGAGGTTAAAGTATTTACTCCAGCGATTAACCTTCCCTTTTCCTCCAAGTCATGATAGCTTGTTTGTTCAATCATGTTTGCTGTTGTTATGCTTCCAGGTGTGCACTGGGAAATCATGTTTGCCAAATAGAGTGTGTTGTTGACTAAATCAATCATATTGCTGGCAATCATTTTACACCTTGAAGCTGCCCTTTCCGCTTTCATCACCTGAGTGTTCCACTCCGTGAAGAGTATCTCTTTGTATGTCTCATAGATTCTAGGCAAGTTCGCTGCCTTCCCCACAGCAGTATCTTGCCAATCAAGATATCTGGCTATGGTTTCTTCGGCCTGATCTAGCTCATTTCTGGCTTTCTCTATCTGCTGACATACTGTTGTAGATATTTCGCATAATGGCTCAGCCTCAGTAAGTTGTTGGCATAGGAGTCTAATCTAAGATATTAATGCGCCATTTATTTGAGCTGCTTCTACTCTAAAATCCTCCACTTTCTGGGTGCCCTTGATGTCTTCAAGATGCGCTAATAGTCGAGCTATTTGCTCGTCTTTTGATTTCATCATCATCTCATTCGCCGCTTTTAACTGTGCCAATGCCTCCGACAATTCTTTCTGTTTCTAGATTGCGCTCTGGTCGATTCTTTGTTTTTCAGTCTGCAGTTGCTTGGTTAATATATTGTTTTCTTGCTGTTGTGCCAGCAACTGTTCTTCTACCTGCGCTGCCTTGTTTTTCGCCTCGGTTACTTCTGCCTGTAATGTACAAATCTCCTGGTCCTTAGTCTTCAATAGAAAACTTACCTCCGATGCCTTGTCAATAGTCGCTGCAGAATAAGCTCCCGCGTACTGCGACAACTTTGTTAGATCATCGGAGGGATCCAATTCCTCCTTCCAGACTACATTGCCCGTGACTGTTTGCTCAGGAAAGATAGAAGGTTGATCAAGCCTTCGTCTCTTCCTTGAGCGCTTAACAACGACTTTATGCTTTGGGCTGTAGAAAACATCCAGGGGAGGAATATCTTCCACCTGGAGAACAATTTGATCGGAAGGGTCTTTAGTAATTACTTCGACATCCTTTGAAATGGGTGGGCCGCTGGTTCCGCTTAGAACCTGAGAAGAAGTGGTATCTGGTGCATCGCTTGTCTTAGAGGTGTCTGTGTCTTTGGAGCCTTCCTTTCCACTGATAATGGAATCGAATTGGTTCCATTGTTTAAGCAATTCAGGATCAATGGAGGTCTGTTTATGTTTCTCTGTCTGGGATTTGCTCCGCTCTTTTTCTTGCTCTAACCTCTGCTGCTCCTCTAACTGTTTTCGTTGCTGCTCCTCTAACTCTTTTCTTTGTCTCTCTTCTTGCTCCCTTTTCTGCCTATCTGCCAATTCCTTTTTCTGCCTATCTTCCAGTTCTTTCTTTTGTTTCTCCTCTTCTTCCTTCTCCCTCTGTTCCTCTATCTCTTTATGCTTTCTCTGTTCTTTATCTTTCTGCGCCTTTTGCTGCTTTTCTATCTGCTCCTTCTTCTGCCTCTCAGCTTGCTCTTTTCTTTGCTTTTCTGCATGCAGCTTCTTTTGCCTTTCTTCCTGTTGTTTGCTTTGTTCTTTAGTTGTAACAGGAGGTTGGCTCGTCTGTTGCCGACCAGGCTCGCTTGAGGAAGACGCTGGGGTTGTTGTCAATAAATCCAGAGGCAGAGTTTGCAACCTCTGCTCTCTAAGTTTATTGAACTCAGTTAACGTCTCATCATTATATCTCATTCTAGCAAGCCCTTTGGCCTAGCTTATTGTATCGGCGGCGACGAACAGGTCATCAAACATATCCTCTTGATGGTCAACCTTTGTTAATTTGGCCTGTTCTAGGGCAGTGTAGGCGGTTTTATGTGGATCAAAGAGTCTGCTTGGGAGAGTGGCTAGGGATAAAGCTTGCATTTTTATTGCCTCTTTTTCTGCATGCTTGAGATCATGCAGAGTGAAAAAACCAATTCTCAATGGAAAAGAGGCCCAGCCCCTCTTCTTTTCTTTCTTGAGAGTTTGTGTGACACTCTCGGCCATAATCTGGTATGAGATTTCTCGGGCCAACAATTTGACTGGAACATATAAAGGGAGAACATGCGGCTTGGCCTCTCTCCCAAAAACCCTAATATAAGTAAAATTCTCTTCTCCAAACCAACTTGCTACAGCTGGTAAGTCGAAGGAAGCCAGATAGGAGATTTTGGGAATAGGCCGATCAAAAATGGAATAATGAACAGGAACCATAAAACCATTGCAAATTTGATACAAATGGTCCTTGTAAGAGGACTTCCACAATTTCTGATGGTACAAATGAATGGGTGAAGGGTCTTGGGTGGTCCACCTCCAACCGAGGATAGGAAACTCAGAATTAAAACAAAAAGTATCCATAATGTAAGCACTATAATAAAATGGTGGGATTTTCCTTTCGGTAACTCTGGATTTGGCTCTAAAGTCATGAACAGCTACGGCCAACTTATCAGAAAGAATGGTGGCCCAATCCATGATTATACTATTAACAGCTGCTTCCATCAGGGGAACCATTTCTATGTCAAAATTAGCAGAGTCATGTAACCCCCATAGCCTACACATCATAATCCCCACATAGCAATAGGGAGAAGCCAAAGAATCGACGGAGTACTTACCCGAGCTTTCGTGCTTGTGTTTGGCCGGATTCTGCCTCCAGTCCCGGATGGGTTTAGATTGTACTTCATTTTCGGCTGCAAATTTCTCCACGAAGGCTTTGTTATAGATTTTCTCCGGCTCGGGCAAATGATACATTTGCCTTAAGTGCTCTGGCTTGAACGACCCGAAAATCCTTCCATCCCTTGTGTGAAATGTTCTATCGATCATTGGAATTTCCTCGATTGCCCATCGCACTACATCAGTGTAGGGAAGGACTTGCTCTCTGGCTGCTATCGTGTGAAGAAAGGAGTCGGCCAAGTCTTTGAGAGTAGCATCAGACTTCTTTAGTACATGCACACTAGCCTCTGTCACTATCACTTTCGGTTGCTCAGCCTCTAATAGATTATATGTGCCCTGCCATGAAGTCCTAGTGAGACCAGTGCACGTAGTGTCTGAAATTAGGCCTTTCTTCTTATCCGTGGCAGCTTGTCCTGCAACAGATGCAGCAGCGGAGCCCGCGGTCCTCTTTGATTTCTTCCCCATCATGCTTAGGCTTCTCTCAACAGATGAATTCTACGCAAATGCAAGAGAAATCGTAACAAGGAAATAACAATGACAATCCATAACGGGAAAGATATATCATTTGAAGTGTGGTGAGATTAATTCTCAAAAGTGGTTGCGGATCCAATCACTGGGAAGATATTGCAGATGCATTAATGGTGATTTAAGGCCTGCTACCCATTAAATGACTATTACACCGTTATCCGGCTGAATGACCCCCTTAAGCGTGCAACAGATATTTTGGCGGTTAAACGCAAGTGTTCGTTAATCGAAGGGGCAAAGTTTTAAATACACATGCATTACCTTATCCCTACATTTAACGGCATTTTGAAATTTGCGCTTTATCAACCGGATATCAATATAATTTTAAGGCTTGAAGCGATGACTTTTTGAGAATGCCGACCGCCGATGAGCGATATCGCATCGCATCGGGGAATAGATGCTACACAATTATTAGAAAAAGATCCTGCCGAGTGCCGATTGCGACATCGCATCGGACTAGCGCGTGGAAACATAACAAAGTGCATATAAAGTGGTTTGCCGATTTCCGATTGCGATATCGCATCGCATCGGGGATAAGACCCGAGCGCCTTATCAAAGTGAATGAGATCCTGCCGACGGCCGATAGCGATATCGCATCGGGTCGGGGTTTATAACTTAAAGTGTTTTTTCCCACATGAGGCAGCGCCGATAGCCGATCGCCGATATCGCGTCGCGTCGGGGCGTGAGTTATGTGCCCTTTTTAGATGTGCATGGAACATCGCCGATCGCCGACAGCGATATCGCATCGGCGGAGAACAAGGTGCCATTTTAATGTATTTCTCATGTCATTGCGATATGCGATCTTGTGATCGCTTTATCACAATAACAAAAGATTGCTTTATTGTTGGAACACTATTATTCAAAAAGGCTTAAATACATAAACTCATTTGATTATCATACCTTTTTGAACACAAAAGCATTGATGCCAATTAAATTTTAAAAGGGACCCATTCCATATGCTAATTTTTTGTGTGGATGAAAATGTTATGAAATGGGGGGTTGTTGTAGAGCACAACATGAAGCTACTTTACTCAAGCATAATTTTGTTTTACATGAAAGTTATATTGAGAAATATGCATTACATAATGACTTTCAAGATGTTTGTGCAAGCTTGAGTTAAGGTAACTGATCCAAGTGGATATTAGTGGCCAACTGCCAAGTCCACATGGACCCCCACCATTGCTTCTTTCAGCTTTTCAGTTCCCTTAATTGTAGCCTAGTTTACTATTTTTAACAGTTTTTCGGGTCCTGAACTTTCAGAGCCATTTTGAGGCCCTAAACGACATTTTTTGGGAAACCCGAGAGAAACATGGGTCCATGGATTGATGTTGCTCTTCCCAAAGTTGTATTTCTCGGATATCTTTCTAACGAGATACTGTGCATGTCAAACAAAGATTGTATGCTAAAGTTACGACCCCGGGAAGTTGATGTACCAATTTACCCAAATGGGGCCCATAGTTTGGCATTTCATTTTCTAGAGTTAGGGTTTGGGATGTTAAGGGTTTTCCATTTTTTCTCAACAATAAATAGGCCTTCGAGCCTCATTGTAACATATTTCAGAGGCGTGTAGCTGCCACATCTCTTCTAAGAGATAAGGTACCATCGCCCTAGCTGGTTTATTTCCAATTCTGTTTGTGAGCATATTTCAGTATTTTACATTAATGAAATGAATTATTATTTCCACTGCATCACTGTGTTTATGGTTATCTCTAGAATTTGTTGTGTTCTTGTTTAAATCTGTATCAGTGGTATCAGAGCAATATGCTTTTTCTCTATTTTTCTTTGCATGTCCCCAACGAGGTTGGGATATAACGAGTTAGGGCTTGAACTGGTCGAACCTTTGCAAGACCAGCCTCACAAATCTTGACGGCCTCCCATGGAGGATGAAAAGAAAGATGAGGGGGAAGGAGATCCTATCAAAATCTTTCTCGAAGAAGCCCTTGAGTGACAAAGGAATGCGATGATGGACAACTTTGCCCAGATCCTTCAGCAGCTACCCAGGGTTGATGCATCGGCTTCCAACAACTACTTTGGCAATGCCACACCATTTAAGGTACAAGTTAATTTTGAAATCTCCATATTCGAGGGTTAGATAGATGCAGATGCCATCAATAAATGGTTAAATATGCTAGAGGGTTATTTTTCTGTTCATGATTTTTCCAGTCGGGAAAAGATTATTTTCACTCTTCTCAAAGCAGCCCCCCACATCAAGGACTGGTGGTAAACCTACTGCGAGCAGAAGGATGAAAGTACGTGCGCACTATTTTTAGTTGCACCCACTTGAGATTCATTTTGAGATGCCATTAAGGATCAGTATTACCCTGTCGGAAGCTATGAGGATCAATATATAAATTGGACCACGTTGCGGCAGGGAAGGGACCAAGACGTCCCAGAGTTTACCAATATTTTCCATACCCTTCGCACAAAGATGGGTATCAAGGATTCAGAGCAACATTTGGTACTCAAATACGCAACTTCCTGCACAAGTACATCCAAGAAGAAATAGAATTCTTGAACATCTCCTCACTCTTTACAACATACCGATATGCCATAAAGGTCGAGCAAATGTTTAAACAGAAGAAACGAGACTTTGGATATGTGAATCCGAAGAAATGGGAAGGTGCCCCTAGACTGCAAAGCAAAGGACTAAGCCAAGGCGGGGTAGCCCAAGACAAGCCGCCAAATCTGCAAGCAAAGAACAACATCGTGAAGCTGAAAAGGGACACAGGAAAGTGGTGTGAGTTCCATAAGAGATCCAATCACAACACAAGTGAGTGTCGGGCCAAGCAGTCACTGGTGGCTAAGTTAAAGGTTTCAAAATCAGATGCATGTTCTAACTCTGCATTAGAACCCGACAAGGGTAATGACAAAGGGAAGTAGATTATTGATGCAGAGCCCAACGCCATCGTTTCCATCATGAAGATCCAGAAGGAGGAACCCAAAGATCCAGAGGAGGAGGAGCGTCTCTTCCACTCCCAGATGTGGGTAAAGGGCTCCATGCTACAGTTCGTTGTCGACAGTGGGAGACAAAATAACCTCATTTCGGCTGAGGTCATAAAAGTCTAGGCTTAGCAACCACAACACATCCACAATCGTACACCATCGGGTGGCTTCACCAAGGACGAGATCTTCATGTGAGCTAGCTTTGTCACCTTCCATACAACATCAAGCCCTTCTTGGATGAGGTATTTTGTGACATTGCTCCCCTTGAAGTTTGTGACTCCCCTTGAAGTTTGTGATGTATTATTAGGACAACCATACTTGTGGAAGTGACATGTTGTGTATGAATCAAGGCCGCGTGTTGTTGTTTTTACTTTGGGAAATAAGTTATACAGGATACTGGAGGTAGCACTACTTACCACCATCTCTTTAATTACTACAAAACAATGTAGTAAGCTCATTTCCAAAATCGCAAAATTTGTTTTCTTGATCATATGCCCTCAAGGAAAGAAGAAGATGGTGGCCAAAACCTCCAGACAGGGCCCCTGTGCACGACAACTACATATGGAAAAGGCCATGGAGGAGTACGATGACATCTTCACCTCCCCTGTAGGGGTTCCTTTGTACTGTCAGGTCAAGCACTCCATCGATCTGACCCCAGGTGCGCCACTGCCCAATGGGCCAATCTATCAACACTCCATTATGGAGAATGATGAAATCAAGAGGTAGATTCAAGCGATGCTATAAAAAGGTCACATCCGTCCAGGTTCATCATCCTGTGCGAGCCCGATCATGTTGGTACAAAAGAAGGATGGGACTTGGAGACTCTGTATTAACTATCAGGCACTGGACAAGATCATTGTCTGTAATAGGTACCCGATCCCATAGATTGATGACATCTTGGACCAACCGAAGGGGGAAAAATATTTCAACAAGATCAATTTGAAGTTAGGATATTATCAGGTACCAATTGAACCCTTCGATGTGTGGAAGACTGCCTTCAAAGCCAAGGAGGGCCCTTTCAAATGGTTGGTTATGCCTTTTGGATTGACAAATGCTCCTGCAACCTTCATGAGGCTAATGGATGAAATCTTGTGGCCATTCACTAACTCATTTGTAGTGGTATACTTGGATGACATCCTGATCTTCAGCCAGAGTTGGGACGAACAGCTCCACCACATCCAACAGGTTCTCCACACACTACGACAACAAAAGTTATGTGCCAATTTGGAGAAATACACTTTTGGCATGAACCAGGTTCAGTATTTGGGATACATTATTGATGAACAGGCGGTGCATGTGGATCCATCCAAGATCCAAGTCATTCAAGGTTGGCCATCTCCAACCACTTTGACATAGCTCCGCAACTTTCTAGGTCTTGCCAACTTCTACCGCAGTTTCGTGTTGGGATTTTCTGATATCACTTGACCCTTGACTGAAGTCACCAAGGGAGGAGCGAAAGAAAAATTCTTTTGGTCTGAATCTCAGTAGAAGGCATTCACAAAGTTGAAAGATCGCCTCTGCACGACACCAGTGCTCGCATTGCCAGACTTGAAACAACGATTTGAGGTCGAGACAGATGCCTGTGACTATGCTATTGGGGCAGTCCTTACTCAACACAGGCATCCAGTCACATATCACAGTGAGATGCTTTCAAACACAGTCTGGAAGTATCCCACTTATGACAAAGAGATGTATTCCATTGTGCAGGTCTGCCGACAATGGAAGCATTACATTTTGGGCAAGGAAACAATCATCCATAGAGACCATCGACCCCTGCAGTTCATACAGATCCAAGGGAAATTTTAGAATGATCACCATCAGAAGTGGTCCACATACCTACAACAGTTCCATTTGAATATCAAGTATAAGAAGGGTGGCACCAATAATGTTGCAGATTTCCTCAATCAACCACCGATCATGGTGTTAACCACAGTGCTCAACTCTTGTGGGCACGAGAATTCTGATTGGCCACTTCTCTATAAAAGAAACCCAGAATTCAGCCACACATACCAGACACTCTTGGAGGGTCAGCATGTTCCAGATTTTCACCTCCAGGATGCCCTATTATGCCACCTCGGTCACCTTTGTGTTCCTTCAAGCGAGAGTGCCAAGATGATTTGGGAAGCACACTAACATTGGGCTACTAGACATTTTGGGGTCGAGAAAATGGTGGCAGTACTGCAGAAGTATTTCTATTGGCCTAATCTTCAACAAGATGTTGGGAAGTACATCAGATCATGCAATGCCTGCACCATTGCCAAAATGACCATCAAGAAGCAAAGCCTTTATACTCCACTGCCTACCCCTAGTCGACCTTGGGAATCCATCTCCATGGATTACATGTCAGGCCTTCCTTCCACTAAGCATGGAAATGACTATGTTTTTGTGGTCGTTGATAGGTTCTCCAAGATGGCCATTATGGTTGCCTGCAAGAAGAATATCACAGTAGAAGCCACTGCTAGACTCTTCTTTGAACGAGTGTGGGTACACTTTGGCATCCCACAACCTATCATCTCAGATCGGGATAGCAGGTTCCTCAGTACATTTTGGTCCAGTCTTTGATCAATGCTCAACACCAAACTCACTAGGTCCACAACCTTCCATCCTCAAATTGAGGGCCAGACAGAGGTTGTCAATATGATGATTGTGCACATTCTACGCATGTACAACTCAAAGCATCCACGCACATGGGACGAGAGCCTCCCCTATGGTTAGCAAAGCTACAACCAGGCTCTCCACAGCTCGACTAGCCACGACCCTTTTCAGGTGGGCTTGGGATTCCAGCCACTATGTCCCATTGATGTGGCCATGCCATTAGTAGCTACTCACATAGATTCAACTCATGTCCAATCTAAAACAGATAAGGAAAAACACTTCATTAAGAAAATCCAACATATTCACCAGCGGATGCACAACATTCTAGAGAAATCAAATTCCAAGTACAAGCAGCGACATGATCAACATCGGGTGCCACAAAAGATTCAGGTGGGCGACAAAGTCTAGTTTCATTTGAAAAAAAAACGCCTTACTGGAGCCTATCGAAAACTCAGACCACTCCGATATGGTCCTTACACCATTTCCAAGGCTGTGGGAGACAGTGCATTTGAGCTCAGCATTCCCCCATTCCTTGGCCTGCACCCAGTGTTCAATGTGGACCGCCTTCGACCATACTTTCCACCATTACTAGACACATCCGACATTGTAGAATAGCTCACACCCACAGAGTTAAATCCAGATTGCATGGAACAAGCTGCAACTAATTGGATCATGGACACACAGATCAAGCACACTTGCCAACAGAATATCCAACTATATCGAGTTGTCAAAGCATGCCAACTCCTTCATCAGGGCAAGTGGCTCACCAAGGGCCAAGTTCAGCAGAAGTTTCCTCATCTCATGGAGGAACTCAACGCAATGGGGACCACTGCTTCCTAAGCGGGGAGGAATGATCCACGTGGATATTGGTGGCCACCTACCAAGTCCACTTGGACCCCCACCATTGTTTCTTTCAGCTTTTCAGTTTCTTTATTTGTAGCCCAATTTACTATTTTTAGCAGTTTTTCAGGTCCTGAACTTATGGAGCCATTTTGAGGCAATAAACATTCCACGGAGTGGAATGAATCCCATGCAGGTAGTTGGTGTTGTTATTTTTCAGAATTGTCATCTAATTTTCTTAGGAGTTGTCTTAAACATGAGATATGGCATAGTATATGCATGCCTAAACCAAAACAACTAAACTTTATTAAAGGAAATGTAGAAGACCATGGCTATCTCATTCAGCAACTATGAAATTTTGGGAAATGGTTTCTTGAGAACTGTCAAATCCAAAACAAGTTCGAGTGTTGCAGTAGTTGTCTGCAGAATAATCCTATGTACATACAAAAAAAAATCAAAATTGATGGTTGGCTATCTTTTAGTTGCGGAATGCAGCTCTATTCCGCAGCTAACCGACAATTCCACAACCATTTTCATGCTTTTGTATGTTACAAGTGTCGAAAGACGAAACGAACCACATGGGCAGCTGGGAAAATGTCAATACATGGATGGTGTCCTATTCATTTGATCCAAATCAATGAAAAAAACCTTGGTCAAAGGATAGTCAAAGTATGTGTTATCACTAAGTCGCCACATTAAGTCGCCACACTATGTCGCCACACTAAGTCACCGCATGTCAAGAAAAAAAACAATTTTGAATCAATTAAATGAATAAGTTATTTGCTCACTTTTCTGAAGGTATTAATTAATTTTGGACTGATGATGAAAGATATGTGGCTAACTCTTTATTCAAGAGTCTTAGCTACAGAAACTGTGCACATTCCGCAGCTAAAGTCTAATTCCGCAGCTGTTCTCCAATTCCACAGCTGAAAAACCTCATTGTTCAAATCAACCTAACTTTCTCATACAAAATTAGATTTTGATGATTCAAGTATCGTTGGAAAGATCTCAACAAGATCTACACAATGAGAAATCCATCATTAGAGTTTGAAACGGCAAATAATGAAATAAATTGCTTAAAAGAAGCAACATCAACTTGAGGCGCTAATTCCAAATCAGGTATAAATTCTTTTGATTTTTCCTTTGAGAACTTGTTTCATTAATACAAATTCTTAGTTTTGTGTGTAAATATCATAACTAGAGAGATTGATCACCTCTGTCCTTTGATACTCTTACATTCCATTGTAGAAGAAGTATTAGTTTTTTTTGCAGGTTCTAGGAGGAAGGAGAAATCACTACAAAAGAATGGTGTCTCTCTAAGAGACCAATTTGTTTCATAAGAGGATGATCAACAACAAAGAGGAAATATGCTGATGCAAAATCAGATCCAAACACTTGAAAAAAATTCAGATACTATTGTCTCCATCACATCCATACTTCATAATAAACCATTCACCTCAGTTCACTCCATATTTTCCATTTACATTCATATATACTTTCCATCTCTTTTTATCCATTCATAATCCACAAATAAAAGCAAGAGGCTCATTCACATGCTTATTTCCCATTTCCATTTCTGCTCTCCATTGCCATCTTCTATTTTTATCTTTCATTTCCTCTCATTTTCATTTCGCAAATAAGCCCTGCCTCAATGAAAATTATTGAGTCCATAGTCCTTTGAGTCTAAGTTCTTTGTAAGAACACATTAAGACTTGCATGCTTTAATGGCAAGTCCTCATTCTGACAAACAATGAGAATACATTAATGTCCCTTGTTCATTAGATCTTCTATGTGATTCGCCATCAACAAATTCATTCATACCTAGCAATATGTGTTTGGACATCTTGACTCTCATTGTCATCAATGGCGAGAGTTCTCGTGTTGGCTAGTGGCATCCATTAATGGACACTAAGTCAACAATTTCCTGCTATGTTCGACAATAGAACATTTTTTCACATAGTAGGAATTGTGCCAATGAGTTTTGAAGACATGAAGACTATTATTTTCAGCATTTTGGAGCAGATTCTGCAAGTTTTAGTAGAAGCAATAAAAAGTCGTTTTAACTCTTTATCCATGACTCCTCTTGTTCAGCCACTTGAAGAAGAATATGATCAGAATTTTGTAGCCACCACACATACAACGCATCCATTCCAAAGGGTAAGTTAAGGTACGTCATTTTCTAACTTTTGACCATAGAATTCCATAAAAGGCTAGAATGATAATTGTTGGAAAAACATTTCTCTTCCTCATTTTATAAAATTGCTAATACCATCAGTTGGGGGAGAAATACATTCATATTCATATTTTGCCATATCCATATCATATTCAGGAGCCCACATACGTCCAATATATATTAACTATTACATTGTTATTATGTGCATACAGTGGCTTTTCAAAAAGTGCTTAAAGGATAAATTGGATACAAACAAAATCATGGTTGTCCCACAAGAACCAACCATGTTGTAATTCAAGTAAAAGACTTTGCAAAAATATGAAGTTATCAAATGATATTATGCAAAGTTAAGCCAAAGCTCAAGGATCAAAAGAGTTAATGTAATATATATTGCATGAGTACATGCAATAACGTTAGTTGGAGGGTATGTTGGGTCTTGAAAATGTCATTCATTTCCATTACACTTTCACTATTATGTCTATTATATCACCTCCATTTCACTACTATGTCACTATATTCATCCCACTTTCATTATCATTGGGCCACATTTATTTCCCAACTTTATTAATTCCTAGCGTTTTTAAGTGAATTTGTGGTTAAAAATTAGAAAATAATGTGCATATGATTATACCTAACAAGTGGGTTGAGATTGTTGACATGTGTAGGTCAAAAGGAGGCTTTTAGAAGACCCTTATGTGGCACTCTAAGGCCAAATTCGAATTTGAGTGGAAAGAATCATGGGATCATGAGGATATGTGTCACATCTCCTAATTGTATTGAAACTCTAAGAAGACATGTGTCTTATGAGTTCCTATTTGATTAGGACTCTAGAAGTAGAGGAAGAGATTCATGGACTCTCATTAATGAGATGACTTATCATCTTTTTTTATAAATAAGAGATCTATCTCCTTCATTTGTTAGCATGTTAGCTTGTTAGTCTTAGCTTAGCTTGGAGTTTGTAGTTCTTCCTTGATGGCTTTGGAAATTTTTGAAGAGCTTTGTTGTACTTTGTAATTTTGAATAAAGCTTTGATGTTCTCAACATGGAAGGAGATGTGAAGTAGATTTCATGGAGCACATTAGAATGTAAGGTAGAGTAGGTTTTATTTTGTAATTTTTCCTTGATTTCATTATGTCATTTGATTGCTTTCAAGTTTGATAGATTAGAGTTCCATTGGTGCAATTTTAATTCATGCAAGTGTGTTCAACCGGTTGATTGTAGATTAGTTTTTCTTTACATGTTTTTGCATCAAATAGTGACATGAGATTTGCCTCTTTGCTGAAATTTTTCTTAAGCTTTTCAATTTCAGTTATTCTTTGATTTCAATGTTATTTATTTGCTGTTGTTAGTTAGTTTAGATATCAAATTCTTCATGTCATTTGACGTTATCTCTAGAGCCATGGCTTAACCCTGAAACGATACCTCGCGAGCTATCAGATTATAAGTGAAGTGATTTTATTTTGCTTTCATTAATCTGCAAGTAGGTAATTTAGATATCAGGTTTTTCATGTTATTGACGTTATCTCCAGAGCCATGGCTTAACCCCGAAAAGCTACTTGGCGAGCTATCGGATTATAAGTGAAGTGACTTGATTTTACTTTCATTTGCAAGTAGGTAATTTAGATATCAATTCTTCATGTTACTGACGTTATCTCCAGAGCCATGGCTTAACCTGGAAAAGCTTCTTGGCAAGCTATCGGATTATAAGTGAAGTAAATTGATCTTGCTTTTGTTAGTCTACAATTTTTGGTTTGTTTGAGTGCAATAGTTTAGATTTTATTTTTGTAATTAGATGGGCAGCAGAGACAATGTTTTCATGATCAGTGTTACATCTTTTGTTTGATTTAAGTAGTTGCATATTTACATTCATGTTCAAGTATTAATTTTATCAATAGCATGTTTTGAGATCTTTTGAAGTGCTATGTTTTGGAAGTTACCATAAGGGACATAAACCTTGTCTTGAAATCTACATCCACACTTGACCTTTAAAAGTATTATTAAGACCTTGGAATAGGATTTCCATTTGCATTAGTCACTTTAGGAGATCAACAAGAACAAAACCCCAAAACAAGATAAAAACTATAAAATAACGAAGTAAGAAAAAAGGTTAACTAAGCACATATGGTGCACCACACTTCATCAGTTTACGATACCCAGATTGATAATTTATGTAGAGCAATTTAAGACGTTAAATTGACTAGATAGGTGTTAGGATATTCCAACACATAGGAAATAGTTAAGTATAACTTGGTCTAGTGTAGAGTTAGGTAAAGTGTGTTTCTTTACTATGTACTTTTGTAACTTACAATCTGATGGTCATGATATGTAGTGATATGAAGGTTCATTCTCTCCTCGGTATTACCGACACTTGATCTGTGGCTTAACACTCGATTGGTCCATGATCTCCCTTTAAAGAGCATGGAGGGTCATTTGCAGGGTAATCGTGAATGAGAGAAGCTTATGTAGATTTTCATTCTTTTATTAATAAATTGCCTGAAGTGGCCGTGTTGGCTCAGGCCGTGGATTGTTTTCCTCGTTAAGGGTTTTAACTAGGTCAACAATACTAGTGTATTGATTTGTGATCTGTTTGTGAGCGGTGTCCTTTGGCGTTATGTCTGAGGAACTTACCCTGTAAATTCCTACAGGATTTTGGTGGCCACCCTCTATCCCACTTGAACCCCCACGTCTGTCTCTTTCAGCTTTTCAGTTTCCTTAATTTTAGCATAGTTTACTATTTTTAGTATTTTTTCGAGTCATGAACTTCTCGAGTCGTTTTGAGGCCCTAAATGATGTTTTTTGGGAAACCTAGGAGCAACATGGGTCTATCAATTGATGTTTCTCTTCACAAAGTTGTAGTCTCTGATAGATCTTTCTAACGAGATACTGTGCGCGTCAAACAGAGATCGTATGTGAAAGTTACGACCCCCGGAAGTTGATGTACCAATTTACCCAAACGGGGCCAACAATTTGGCGTTTCATCTTCTAGGGTTAGGTTTTTGGATTTTTAGGGTTTTCCATTGTTTCTAAACAATAAATAGTCCATCGAGCCTCATTGTAACATAGTTTAGAGGCATGTATCCACCACATCTCTTCTCAGAGATAAGCTACCATCGCCCTAGCTCGTTTATTTCCATCTCTATTTGTAAGCATATTTCAGTATTTACATTAATGAAATGAAGTGTAATTTCTGCTGCATCTTTGTGTTTATGGTTATCTTTGTAATTTGTTGTGTTTGTGTTTAAATCCGAATCAATGGTATTAGAGCAGTCTACTTTTTTTTCTCTATTTTTCTTTGCATGTCCCCAGTGAAGTCGGGATATAAGGAGTTAGGGCTTGAACTTGTTGAACCTTTGCAAGACGAGCCTCGCAAATCCTGATGGCCTCCCATGGCGGATGAAAAGAAAGATGAGGGGGCAAGAGATCCTATCAAAATATTTCTCAAAGAAGCCCTTGAGTGACAAAGCAACACGATGATGGACAACTTTCCCTAGATCCTTCAGCGGCTACCCAGAGACGACGCATCAACTTCTAGCAGCTACTCTCGAAACGCCACACCCTTTAAGGTAGAAGTTAATTTTTAAATCCTCATATTCGAGGGTGAGATAGAGGCAAATGCCGTAGATAAATGGTTAAATGTGCTCTAGGGTTATTTTTCATTTCATGAATTTTAGAGACGGGAAAAGATTGTTTTCGCTCTTCTCAAAGTAGCCCCCCACGTTAAGGACTGGTGGGAAACCTATTACGAGTAGAAGGATGAGAGTACAGACTCACTTTTCTCAGCTGCACCCACTTTCAATTCCTTCCGGGATGCCATCAAGGAACAGTACTACCCTGTCAAACACTATGAGGACAAATACATAAAGTGGACCACACTATGGGAGGGAAGGGAGCAAGATGTGTGAGAGTTCACAAACATTTTTCATACCCTTCGCATAGAACTCAGTATCATGGACAGTGAGCTACATTTGGTACTCAAATACCACAGCTGCCTACACAGATACATCCAAGAAGAGATGAAGATCCTAAACATCTCCTTGCTCGGCATAGCTTACTCATACACAGTGAAAATCGAGCAGAAGTTTAAACAAAAGAAGCGACATTTTGGATATGTGAATCCAAAGCAAGGGAAAGGTTTCCCCAAATTGCAGAACCAAAAACAAAGGCAAGGCAGAGCAACCCAAGACAACCCGTCAAAGCCACAAGAAAATAACACCACAATGAAGTCGTAGAATGATAGAGGAATGTGGTGTGAGTTCCAAAAGAGCCCCTCTCACAACACAAGTGAGTGTCGGACCAAAAAATCACTAGTGGCTAAGTTGAAGGCTTCTGAATCACATGCACGTTCCGACCTTGAGTCAAAACCTGACAAGGGGAAAGGCAAAGGGAAGCACATCATTGATACGGAGCCGAGTGCCACTATTTCCACCACCAAGATCCAGAAGAATGAGCCCACATATCCAGAGGAGGGGAAGTGCCCTTTCCAGTCATAGATGTGGGTGAAGGGTTCAGCGCTGCAATTCATTGTTGACAATGGGAGCCAAAACAACCTCATTTCAGTAAAGGTCGTGTAGGAGTTGGGCCTACCGACTACACCACACCCGCAATCGTACAGTATCGGGTGGCTTCACCAAGGATGAGATATCCAAGTTCGCGAGTAGTGCCACTTTCCTTACAACATCAAACGCTTCACACATGAGGTATTTTGTGATGTTACACCTCTCGATGTTTGTGATGTATTATTGGGCAAGCCATACTTATGGAGGCGACATGCTATGTATGAGTCAAGGCCTCGTGCTATCATGGTTTCTTTATGTAATTCATTATACACGATACGAGAGGTAGCCCCAACTACCACCACCTCTTTGATCACTACTAAGAAAGGCAACAAGCTCATCTCCGAGACTAGGAAATTCATTTTCCCTCTCGTTCACTCCTAAAGTAAGGGGAAGATCGTCACCACATCCATGACCCCCGTGAAGGGCTCCTCTATGCATCAACAGCAGCAAACAGATACGGTCATGACAGAACATAAGAACAACTTCTCCTCACCCACAGGGGTACCATATAAGCTTCAGGTGGGCAACAAATTCTGGTTGCATCTACAGAAATAATGCCTTACAAGAGCCCATGAGAAGCTCAAACCACTTCGACATGGTCCTTACACAAGTACTAAGGCTACGGGAAACAATGCTTTGGAGCATAGCATTCCCTCATTCCTTCGATTCCACTGAGTGTTCAATGTGTACCGCCATCAACGATGCTTCCCACTATTACTCCACACATCCGAGGTTGTAGAACATCTCACGAGGGACAAAGTTCAGTGGGTAGAGGAACTCAAAGCAAATGGCGACCATTTCTTCCTAAGGGGGGAGGAATGATCTACGTGGATGTTGGTGACCACCCTCCTATCCCACTTGGACTCCCACGACTCTCTCTTTCAACTTTTCAGTTTCCTTAATTGTATCACAGTTTACTATTTTTAGCAGTTTTTTGGGTCTTGAACTTGGGGAGCCATTTTGAGGACCTAAACGATGATTTTTGGGGAAAACTAGGAGAAACATGGTTTTTCTTTCCAAAGTTGTAGTTCTCACATAGATCTTTCTGATGAGATACTGTGCGCATCAAAAACTAGGAGAAACATGGTTTTTCTTTCCAAAGTTGTATTTCTCACATAGATCTTTCTAATGAGATACTGTGCGCATAAAATGGGATCGTATGCGAAAGTTACAACTCGAGGAAGGTGATGTACCAATTTATCCAAACTGCCGAGTTTTGGGTGTGATTACATATGACTAGCTTCCAACCACAAGTCACCTCCATCTTGTTGTGAGCGGAGGAGAGTGAGCCACCTTTCTTATCACTTTTTGATTTGCAAAGTAGTGTGAATTAGTTGTCATATTGGCTTGGATAAAAGCCTCATGAAGTGAGGTATATGACTTAAGTCCATGAGACTACCTCGAAAGGCTAAAATGCCCTATTTATGAAACCTTTAGCAAACACTACTAACCCCAAGCCGCAACCTCCCTTCAGAATCCCCACCTTGGAGAAAGTCTAGGCCACTAGGATATGTATATGTCACCCCACTTAAGTTCTGGTTGGAACCCGAGCCAAGCGTATGTAATATCACAAGGGAATTAAATGCCTTCTCACTTGGGACAACACTACGAGATCTCACTCCTAAACATACATACATAGTCTTAAAAGCCTGCAGCAGAATTGGGCACCAACTATGGAAATCTCTATGGTAAACTTAATTTTCTTAAAAAATAAAGTTACACGAAGTAGCTTGTGGACACTAATCACTTCCAGCGGGCATTGTGAAGTGGGGATTAAAATAATTATTAATGATTGGAATTAACTCCACGAAAAAAGATTAAGGGAATCAGGTAGGACTCTTGGGTGGAAAAACTAGATGACCAGAGAAATTCTACCAAGGCTGTTAAGATTCTGGACCTTCACAATAGAAAAAATAATAACGACCTTCACAAATCCACCAGCTAGGACTAATTCTAATCCACTAGCTAGGACTAATTCTAATGGCTATGAACTTACAAGCTGGGAAATGGAGAAAAACGAAGTTGGCTGGAGAAAAAGAAACAGTAGTCTTTGGACATACTAAGTAATAGAGAGGCTTGGAAACTTAAACTGGAATTTGCACACAAACATTTGGCCACTAGTCTAATGGATTTGATTACCTGAGAAATACCAGTAAAACTTAAAACTCTTGAAGAAACCACCATAACACCCCTATGTTGCCTGCTATTTAAAACCAAATAAAACTTTTACAATTTTGTAACTATTAATGGTTGACTTCTCTTCTAATTCTCTTCAAAGACCAACATAGATAACAATGATAACCAAACAGGAGAATAGAAGTGTTAGAAAGGGGAAAACATTCTTTATGGAATAGTTTGTAGTTTAAACCCAAATATTATACACAATAATTACCTAAAACTCTGAATTCTAACTTTTCCCCTACTCAGAACAACAGAAAAATGCCTACTTCAGAAAAAAAAAACCCCAATTTATATTATCCCCCTACCCAAATTACAGAAACCCCTACTTCATAAAAAATGGAAATTTATATTATCCCCCTACCTGATATCCTCTAATTTCATGGAAAATATTGATTAAGGTAGCTAGAAACCATACTTTTTTCTCCTATAGCATGTGCAATTTTGGTTTCACCATAAATGCAAAGCCGATTTGAAACTATGTCCTATCCCACTTCCCCACAGCTAAAATTTGATTCTTTACTGTAGCTACCCTTCCTTATTCTTTATCTAAGATAGGTAAACCAATAAATCCTAAGAAACCAGTATAAGTAGGGCACCATGAAGGGAGTTCTTAGCAGAGCAGACCTCACCTAGGACACTCATAAGCTCAATGGCCAAGGTGTAGCCTAAGCCTACTTTCAACTCCTCATCTCCTAAACTATTGTGCCTCTTTTGACCTAGTTGCTTCATGCCACATGTGAACAGTGGATTCCACTTGTTTTCACCTGCCTTTCAATTTATCTCCTCCAGGCTATGTTGATCCAAATGGGAGGCAACCAAATGGGAGGTAACAACATACCATGTTTATTTTCCTACCGCCCAACAGAAATTGCCGGCCCAACAGAAATTGCTTGGCTAGGCTCTGTTGGGATTTCTCTCAAAAAATAAAAAAGAATCAACCGCAAAAAACAATTTACGAAATGACATGGAAACCCTAAAAAGCCTACAACAACTTCACATATATTACACTTATAAAAATTTAACCCTAGGAAAACAGTAGATCATCACTTGTATGTTATTTATGCCATGACACATATTACAATATCATATTTGAAGCAGCTTATGCTGGAGCAACTTAAACTCTATTTATTAACTCTCATTATTATTATTTAAAAATTTTACTAAATCATTGAGTTGGTAAAAGCTCATAAATTTACCTCTCACTCATTCAACCCTACATAACCACAATGTATGTTTGGATTTCTCATCAGCGTCCGCTTTGAAAACTTAGAATGTCATCATCCCCGTTGGTTTTCAAAAATGACCACGACCGTCACAACTGCAACCCAACGAGACACTATTTATCATGTCTATGAGTAATCAAAATCAATATCATCCTTTGGCTAGGCGATCCATCCAATGCAACATTGAGTTGAAGTAGGTGTTATGGCAGCAATGGAACAACACAATTGAATTAGGGGTCGAAATATTCAGAATGAATGTAGAAACTGGGTCGTTAGATGTGAAAATAATGCAGAAATAGATTTAGTTATGAAGCAGTTGAACAGAATTAGTTATGAGCAGTTGAACAAGAATTAGTTGTGAGTGGTTAGGAATTGGTTGCATAAGTTTTCCTATATAAGTGTGATGTAATTAAGCAATTGAATTAATGAAGTTGTGTGTCTTTGTGTTGTATTTGTTTTTAATTTGGTATCAGAGCACAGTTGAGTTGAGGAGGAGAGACTTGCCTCACTAAGGAGACGCTGCCTCCTGTTGTTGGCCCTGTTCAGAACCCACACTGCTCTCTGCGAGGATCGTGAGCAGTTGCTGGTGCTGTCGACTGTGCGTATCGAGAACTGTTTGCTGGTGGACGCGAGACAGTGAGGTGCTGTCCAGAACCGTCCGTCGAGAAGCGAGACCGTCGTTGGCCCTGTCCAGAACGCTGTCGAGAACCGTCGCTGTCCAGAACGCTGTCAAGAACTGTAGCGAGACAGTGAGGCCGAGATCTGCCGTGAGCGTTTGAGATCTGCCGTGAGCGTTTGCTGTCTGCAGAGCGGCATCACATTAGAGCAACGGCCACAAATTTATTGAATGGTTTGGAAAATAAATTGCCTTAAGAACTGGAACCGTGTAGATCAGAAATAACCTATATGCTTCAACGGCCATTTTTATCTTTAAAAACGGCATTTTGTTTTGCTGAATCTTTTGCCTACTATTGCTCGAGCCCTAACAACGTCAACAGGTATCTTATTTACAAGATTTGTTCGAACAGAACTGCTGATTATATTGAAGATTTTCTTGAAATCTTTAACAAGATGTTTCTGAAAAAAACCCTAGCTTTCAACTAAGTTTTTTTTCTGCTTACACATGACAGACATACTGCACTATTTTTTCTGAGTGTTCTGGCCCTTTTTTCTGAGTGTGAAGTGTATACGCAGAGTTTTAGTTATTAAATTTCTCAGGCAGTGAGGCCTGCGGTATTATTGTTTAAGAAGCTTGTGATTTTTTGTTTGAATTTGGTCATTGGTGGAGAAATGGCTAATCCCCTTGCAGATTCATATTTAAATGAGTCTTCAAAACTTGATGGAGAAAACTATGTAAATTGGAAATTTAAGATCATCACAGTACTGGAGGCATACAATCTCTGGCCGATTGTAAAAGGTGACGAGACCAAGCCTCAACCTCCTACTAACACTCAAGATTGGGAGAAGCGTGAAATAAAAGCAAGGGTGCTGCTACGCATGTCAGTGAAGGACAATATTATTCCGCACATTCGAGACTGTGAAACTTCAAAGGCAACATGGGACACTCTCAAAGGTTTGTATGAAACTTCTAATGCAAACCGTATTTTATTTTTAAAAACAAAGCTGCTATCTATCAAAATGGATGCCAATGAGAGCATTAGCAACTTTGTTTCCCGAATTAAAGACTTTAGTGATAAACTTGGTGATATTGGTGAAAAGGTTTCTAGTACAGACTTGGTAACTGTTACTTTAAAGGGGTTAGTCCCAGACTATAAAGTCTTTATTTCAGCTCTCTCAGCTAGACCGACACCTCCTACATTTGAAGAATTGGCTGGAATTCTTCTTCAAGAAGAAGAGTGCATGAAAACTTTTGAACTAGAGTCAAATGGTTTTGATTTGTCTTTGACTGCAAGAGGCCAAAAACCATTCCGAGGGAGACCATGGGACAGAAACAGAAGCCGTTTTCAAGCAAAGCAGAAAGGTATGGCACCTCCTGATTCTTATGTTAAAAGGAACATTGAATGTCATTATTGTGGAAAACCTGGACATCTGGCAAAAGATTTCTATAGGAGAAAGAATAATGAATCAAATCAAAGACATCGCAGGCATAATGGAAATTACATAAACAGAGACACCTCAGTGAATGATGGATTTAAAAATCTTAAGTTATTTCTTTTTGATGCTGCATTGTCTGCTGAAACTGATGATGAGAATGCTTGGTTTATAGATTCTGGTGCATCGGCACACATGACTTGTAATAAAGAATGGTATGATAAATATTATGAGAAATCTGATGGTACACACATTTACCTAGGAGATGATAGGTCACTTAAAGTTCAAGGCTATGGCATAATAAATGTGTAATTACCTAATGGACAAATGCGACAGATTCATAATGTGATGTATGTACCTGCTCTTAAAAAGAATTTGCTATCTGTTTCCACTATCACTGATAATCATTTAAAAGTAGAATTTGGTAAATTGGGGTGTATAGTGAAAGATGTTCAGGACCACTACAAGGTTGTTTCTACAGGTACCAGGGTTGGAGGATTATACAGATTGGATGTGACAGTCAAGCGCCATGTTGCATTGACATCCCAAGAGACATCGACAACAGAATTATGGCATCACAGGTATGGGCACCTAAATTACAATGATTTATCGTTGTTACAAAGGAAATCAATGGTTGAAGGTCTTCCTGTTATGAAGTGTGAACATTTACCATGTGAAGCTTGTGCACTTGGTAAGCAGCATAGAGAAGAGTTTCCTGTTCATACTGAGAAACGGAAGTATGATATTCTTGAATTAATTCACACTGATGTATGCGGACCTGTGCAAACTAGGTCTCTTGGTGGTGCTTCATACTTTGTTATTTTTATTGATGATAGATCTAGATATACCTGGGTCTATTTCATTAGAAGGAAAAGTGATATATTTGAGTATTTTAAAGAGTTTCGAAATATGGTTGAAAAACAAACAGGAAAGTGCATTAAAATACTCAGATCTGATCAAGGGGGTGAATATAAATCAAAAGCATTTAACACCTATTGTAAATCTAATGGAATTCAACAACAGTTCACAGTGCCACATACCCCTCAGCAAAATGGTGTTGCAGAGCGATGGAATAGAACCTTGGTGGAATCTGCTCGTAGTATGCTGCAAGGTAAGAACATCTCTAATGGTTTCTGGGCAGAAGCCATTAACACTGCTGTTTATCTGAAGAATCGATGTCCCACTAAGAAATTAGTTTTTCAAACTCCTTTTGAGGTTCTTTATGGTTATAAACCTGATGTGAGTCATTTCAAAGTCTTTGGATGTACTGCTTTTGCTCATATTCCTAAGGCTAACAGAAGCAAACTTGATGCCAAGTCCATCAAGTGTGTTTTCATTGGATATTGTACAGATCAGAAAGCCTATAAATTGTTTGATCCAAGTTCCCATAAACTATTTGCAAGTCGTGATGTATTGTTTCATGAGCAGACTGATAAAAGTAACACAAAGAATGATACATGGCATATTTCTAGTGATGCACATCTCAAGCTTGATACTTTGATTAAGCAGGAACAGGAACAGGTCCAGGTACAGGTACAGGATCAGGATGATCGCAAAAGTATGAGCACATCTAGCAGCAGTGAGTCATCACAAGGAGGTGATACACCTCAAAGCCAACGAATCATGGATGGAACACCCACACCAAGAAGGTCATCCCGACAGACTCGGCTTCCTGAAAGGTATAGAAACTATGCCTTAATGTCTAATATAATGAATGTTGAAGAACCAATTGATTATGAGCAGGCTAAACAACATGAACCATGGATTAATGCTATGAATGATGAGTATGCTTCTATTATGAAAAATCAAACATGGGAATTAGTGGAACTTCCTGAAAATAAAGTTCCAATTGGAAGCAAATGGTTGTACAAAACGAAATTTAAAGCAGATGGTACAATTGATAAATTTAAGGCAAGATTAGTAGCAAAAGGATATGCTCAACACGAGGGAATTGATTATGAAGACACTTTTGCACCAGTAGCTAAGTTGAATACAATTAGATTACTGATTGCCTTAGCCACAAAACATAATTGGAATATACATCAATTGGATGTCAAATCTGCTTTTCTAAATGGTGATTTAAAGGAAGAAGTTTATTTGGTTCAACCTGAAGGGTTTGTCAAACAGGGACAGGAGCATCTGGTTTGCAGGTTAAGAAAGGCATTGTATGGTTTGAAACAGGCAGCAAGATCATGGTATGTAAAGATTGATACCTTCTTTCTTGAGAATGGATTTGTGAAAAGCAAAAATGATCCTAACTTGTATTTTAAGAAAGATGAAAAAGGAAATGTTGCTTTAATATCTTTATATGTGGATGATCTCATTATAAGAGGCAGTGCTCACAAATTAATTGAAGAAATTAAAGTTCAGTTGTCACAGGTTTTTGAAATGAAAGATTTGGGTGAAATGCATTACTGCTTAGGAATTGAGGTATGGAGAGAACCTGGTAAAACTTTGATCACTCAAAGCAAATATACAAAGGAGATTCTTAAAAAGTTCAATATGACAGATTGCAAAGCTATGTCAACTCCCTTAGAACAGAATGCAAAGTTGTACAAAGAAGATGGATCGAAAGAGGCAGATGGAACATTATATCGTCAGTTAGTGGGAAGTTTGAACTCTCTCACCACTACCAGACCAGACATTGCATACACAGTCAGTATCCTTAGTCAATTCATGGCTAAGCCTTCAGGAAATCACTGGATTGCTGCAAAGAAAGTTCTCCGATACTTAAAGGGAAGAGTGAATCTTGGTATTATGTATACTGATGTATCTGATGTTGCACTCACAGGTTTTTCTGATTCAGATTGGGCAGGAAATCCAGATGACAGACGATCTACCTCTAGCTATGCATTTCATATTGGATCAGGAGTTGTATCTTGGAGTAGTAAGAAACAGCCAACTGTTTCTTTATCATCAACAGAATCAGAGTACAAAGCTTTGACCAATGCCACCTGTGAAGCCATTTCGTTGCGAAGAATTCTTGCAGATCTTGAAGAAGCGCAAAGTGGTGCAACATGTATCAATTGTGATAATCAGAGTGCTATCAAATTAGCACATAATCCAGTTTACCATGCTAGAACAAAACACGTTGAGTTACAGTACCACTTTGTCCGTGAGAAAATTGAGTCAAATGAAATTGGATTGATATTTTGTAACACCAAGGATAATGTGGCTGATATATTTACTAAGCCCCTTGGTAAAATCAAATTTGAAGTTTTTAGAAGTGAGTTAGGTATTGTAGAGAATCCATTTCTCCATTAAGGGAGGATGTGAAAATAATGCAGAAATAGATTTAGTTATGAAGGAGTTGAACAGAATTAGTTATGAGTAGTTGAACAAGAATTAGTTGTGAGTGGTTAGGAATTGGTTGCATAAGTTTTCCTATATAAGTGTGATGTAATTAAGCAATTGAATTAATGAAGTTGTGTGTCTTTGTGTTGTATTTGTTTTTAATTTTAGAATTATGAGAATTGTGGAATTTCTCAAAAACCCAACAGCAGCAGCGAGAACGGGAGCTCGCAGAATTGAAGATGAGAATTTGGTGTCTACTGTGAGGGTTAAGAGGGTTAACAGAGTGCCTGCAGTTGTGCTTACTGAACTAGAGAGTTTATCAGAAATTATTGATATACGTGGATTAGATGATCGATGGCATGGAGACAACGTTCAACGTGTCAGATTGAATATGAGGAGAGCGAGGACTATCTCACAACATTACATTTCCTCACAACATTATTGTGGTTCGATACATCGAAGATTTTCGCTCAAATTATTCCACTCAATCTCAAATTATATGGAATTCCAGGTTCTCATGGCGTGAGATCAAACAATATGTGGAAGACTATACGTATAACTTCGATTTCAGAACTGAAATGATCTCTGTTACCTCTGGACAGCAAAGATTAAATATAAATCTTCCCGAGGAGGAAAGAGTGAATAATATTAGTGTAGCAGTGGATGGGTTGCCATCAATTATTTTTAGCGGCGAAGAAAGTGAAAACGGTGACGGAGTGGTGTGCCCAATTTGTCAGGACCCATTTTCCAGTACAGACCCTGCAAAACAATTGCCGTGCAAACATCTTTTTCATTCCAAGTGCATTGTCGTATGGTTTCTTCGTCAAAATTCATGTCCAACCTGCAGACGTCAGCCTGCGTTGCTTATCACAAATCCATTACAAGTACTGTGGTGGATTAAATATTTATTTGATAGACTACGTTTTTTTAGTTTACTAATGTTCCTCTACTTTCCTTTCCTTTCAAAACTACATTATGAATTTTGAGTATCAGCTTGATGAACTTGATCTGAAGGATGTAGTATTATTTATTATTTTTTTTTAATTTATTAATTGAACATTAAAATAAAATGTGATGGGTAAATCAGTGTTAGGCGTCCTGTTTGTATATAGGTTTGTTAAGGCCTTCACATCAAAATCATTTTATGTTAATAAATATATTTGTTAAATATAGATTTGTTTATATATATACATTTGTTAACGTCTTCAAATTGTTTTATATATATCAGTTAGGGAAGAAAAGTGTCTGCATAGATATGTATATTGTGTTTAAAAGTGGATTAAATTAATCTATTTACTTTATAGATTATGGTTTTTTTTAATGTACATATTAAGTTGACAACATCTTTCTCATCTTTCTATACAAGATCAAGTCAAGTCAAAAATATTAATGTGATTGATAGAAAATGCTTCTTTTGTATCTACCATTGACAAGACTATAACAATACAAATAACAATAATAAAAAACTATTGCACTAAAATCTTACTATTATTATTATAATTATTAATGATTATTATTTAATATTAAATGTTATTTATTATTATTTAATTTTAACTAATTATGTAATTAATTTTTTAATAATATTAAATATAAAATAATAAAAATAATATTGCAAAAAATTAATATTAGAACATAATAATAATAATTATAATTGTTATTATTATTATTATCATGTGTGGATGATTTTCATATTGAGACAATATTTTTCACAATGCTATATTGGGCCATAGTTGACCATGGACTTACATAGTTGTCACAATGTGATGTTGGACCATGAGACAATATTTGTAAGGATGTCACCATAGTTATTGACCATCATTGACCATGATTTGCGATGGTTCTCTATTATATTGAGACAATGTTTGGCACATGCCATGTTGGACCATGGTTGAACATGGTTGATTTCCATGTTCAGACAATCCTTGTCAAAATGTGACATTGGACAATGGTTAACCATGATTATAACCACAAGAAATTTATATTAAACCTTAAGATTGATATTATAAACCCTATGAATAATTTTATACCCTAGGAATATAAACAATAATTTCAATCTATTGTTTTAGTAAATTACAATTATTAGTTTGAATCTGGAAGGAATTTCTACATTCTACCACATGAGAAATCACTTTAGAAAGGAGAATATAGTGCAACCAACATTTGTATTATTACTTTTGAGGGGGGGTTTCGTTCTTCTCTTACATTAAAAGATGTCATGTATGTCCTAGGTTGGAAGAATTTGGTTTTAGTTTCCATGTTGGAGTACCATGTCTATGATGTGATATTCAGAAGAGGAAATACTTTCCTTCACCACATAGCCTAAGGACAAGTAAATCGGATTGATGTTTGGGTGAAGAATCTCTAAAAATTAGATGTAGGAGAATGTGTTTCTTTGAGCACAGAAGAAGAGAATGTGCAGAGTTGAGACATTGGTGAGTTGTGGCATAGAAGAAAGGGTCAATTGCACCACAACACCTTGAATATAATGTAGTATAATTTTAGAGGATTTTCCAAGGGTACACTAGATGAGAGAGATACATTCAAAGGGTCTACATTGGGGAAGTACACCAAAGCTACCTTTCATGATAAGGACACTCGCGCACAACTAATCCTCAAAAGTGTTGACTCATATTGTGTGTGTGGACCATTATCGATAGCCTCCATGGCCAAGAATAGGTATTATGTAATATTTGTAACTTGTATATGATTCCTCTCAAAAGTGTTGGATTTTTTTCATGCAAAAGAAAGATTAGGCATTCTATAATTTTTGTGAATTTAAAGCACTTGATGGGAAAGACATTGGCACGAAAGTCAAAACTCCAAGGAGTGATAACCGTAGAGAAAATATGTTGAATGAATTCAAGAACCTCTGTGCATTAGAAAGCATTCGGTGAGAGTTTATAGAACCCCATAACCCAAAGTGGAATGGGGTGGATGAAAGGAAGAACAAAAGTATTGTGGGAGTTTCACACGAAATGTTACACGATCAAGGCCGACTGTTACAGTTGTGGGCTAAAGCATGCAACACAATTATATATGTGTAGAACATGAGTCATCATTGGATTCCTTTGATGAGTACACTAGAATAAGTATTTTGAGGTAAGAAATGAGATGTACCACACTTCACGATCGTTGGTTCATCCATTTACTGTCATGTTACCAAGTATGCAAGGAAAAATATAGAACCAACAACTTAGTTGGGCATATTTCTGGGGTATATTGATCCACTTCACAACTATCGGGTGTAGCTTCCATGTCACATGATGAAAATGGTTGATAGAGATGTGAATTTCCATGAAGAGAAGGCCATGAGATTTTGGATTGAGAAGGAGATTCAATTGCATGGAGAAGAGGAGATTCTACCTCAAAATGAATAACATTAGGATGATGTGGAACAACCATATGTAGAGGAGAAAAGAGTGGAATCACCTGCTCATGTAGAGAGTTCTAGAGATGGAAGGAAGCACACATATGAGGTTGACATATTGATTCATGATGTCAAAGAGAATGTGGGAACACCCACGCCACAACATGGGCAGAGGAGGTCACCACATCGATACATTGCTACATGGATTTAATGAGAGAGAGTGTAGAGATTGAGTGACCCTCATTCAAGGAAGAAATTCCACTAGTATCGTTTGATGCGATGGTAGAGGAGTACGAATATATTATGAGAAACAATGTTTTAGAAGTGGCCCAAAGAGTAGTAGACAAGTTAGTAGTGAGTTCGAGATGGCTTTAGAAGGTAAAGCAAGCACTAGATGAGAATGTGACAAAACACAAGGCCAAATTTATGGCAAGAGGGTCCTCCGAGATGGATGGAATTGATTATGATGATACCTTTTCTCTAATAGCAAGGTAATCTTCAAGCATATCGATTTGAGCACTTTCAACCGAGATGGGATGGGAGATACATCAATTGGATGTGAAGACAATATTACTGAATGATGTGATTGAGCAAGAGGTGTATATTGAGCAACCAAAATGATTTGAGACCTTCAATAGAGAGTCACATGTGTGAAGACTCAAGCAAGCATTGTATGGATTGAAGCAAGCACCCCCTTCTTGGTACACTAGGATTGACAATTATTTCACGAGGTTGGGCTTCATGAAAAGTGAAGTAGATGATAGCCTTTACCAAATTGTGGTTCAAGGTAAATTGTTGATTATAGTATTATATGTTGATGATTTGATTCTAGCAAGTTGTGAAAATATCGTATAATCTTACAAGAGAATTTAAGATGAAGGACCTAGGGCTCATGCATTATTTCCTTCATATAGAAGTATGGAAACGAGATGAGGAAATTTTTGTCTCTCATGGAAAGTATGCCAACGAGATATTGAAGAAGTTCAACATGGAAAACAAATAACCCATGGAGACTCCTCTTGCAGGGAACTAGAGGAACGAAGATGTTACTTTATGTGAAGTACTCGAGGCTATTATTTAGAAGAATCTTGTGGGTTCAATTATGTTTTTGCTGAACACATGACCATACATATGTTTTGTAGTTAACGAGCTTAGTCAAGCAATTGTTAAGGAAATTAAACTCTATCAAAAGACAACTAAACATGTGTTAAGATACCTAAGAGACACCACTTAGTTTGGTATTTGGTACAAACAGGTAGAAGGAGTGAAGCTCCAAGGCTTCAGAGATGCATATTGGGTTGGGAGTCCATCCGAAAGGAGGAGCACATCAGGGGGAATATTCAGTATTGGGTCAACAAAATATTCTTGGTACAACACAATGTAGTGATCAAGTTCACTTAGTTTGGGAGAAGTAGAGTTCATGGCTACAAGTTAAGCAACTTGTGAGGCTATATAGATGAGGAAGGCCCTTTTTGGGTTATTTATTGGGCATCCTTGATCCAAAAATATTCCACTACATTCACTTATAAGGACTTCATTGATTCATTTGTTCATCTAGTCATGAATATGCTAACTAGTAGCCTTTAGCTTAGAATAAGCCAAGAGATCAAAAGGGTGTTACAGTTGGCCAAGAACAGTAAGGTTGGACTAAGAGACAATCTTCATCACACTGTGGCCATGATTATTGAGCATAGATGACCATGGTTTATTCTCATCTGATAATATAATTATAATTTTTGTAATATCATTATAATAATATAATTATTACAAATGAAAGGAATATAATTATTTTCATGTACTTTAAAAATATAATTATACTAATATTCAGTTAAAATAAACACATTATTAGGGGAAATGGTTGTGTCACGATTATGATATTAAAATATGGACACGCTCTGTGATCTCTCGAGTGAAGAGAAAGGAAGATGGTGCGATGGTAGGGTTTGTGATTATCCCTTGTCCGACCGAGCTAATCCACACATCTCATCGAGCACTAGTGTCATCACCAAGATATGAACCCGTTGGACACGAAATGCCATCCCCATGTGGAGACACTATTAGGGTCCTATAATAATATGATTCATAATTTTGAATTGGCTATGCTTAGTATTATAATATTGTGCATACTTTTGCCTTCTGCAAAATGTTTTCCATATTAAAGATTAAAAAATGAAAAGAGGGTATGTCCTAAAATAATAATCGAAGGACAAAAAGAAATAAAAAAGATTAAAAAAAGTGAAAAATATGAACCCCAAAAAATGCCACTACTTTTTACTTTACTTTGTAAAATAAGGTTGTGTGCATCTTGTCAGAAATGCCAGAATCCATGATGGTCAAATAGCTTAATCTTGACCCACTCATGCTTTAAATTTTATGTTGATAGATAGAGAATAAGCATGTAGCCAAATTGTTTAACCTTGGCAGATCAATAGTTAGGTAGAAAATAAAAATGTGCTCATGAGTTTAATATTAGCAATTGGAAGTTATAAGATTAGAATTAGATAGTTTGTGTGTCAAAAGAGAAGGAAATAAAGGGTCACCAAGCTCAAATGAACCTAGTAAAATGAAGAAAAAAATGTTAGGATAAATAAAGGGTATGTAGAAGAAAGGTTGCAAATGCTCAAGGTTGCTTAGTCAAAGAGCACATTTATCACGCTTAATCCTATGTTCCCTGTGCACGAGGATTCATGAGAAAGAAAATATATTCACGAGCTAGTTTAACTAACTTCCCCTCATTTCACTATACCCCACATGCTTATTTGCTAATTTCCCTGTTATCCCTTCATCATTTATAAATCCCTTTTTGTTTCTTCACTTTGACCCTTACCCCTTGGTTTCACACATTTCAATAGTAATTACTTTAAAAAATTATCCACCTACCCAAAACCCTTTTTCCCTAGAGTGAAACTCATTCCCCATTGCAAATGTTGCATTTCCCCCTTATTAATTTCCCTATTTCCCTTCAAAACCCACAAAAACGTCTTTATCCTAAATTTTTGTTCCCCCTGATTTATCTAATTAAACCCCCCATTTCATATTTCCCTGACAAACCTCTTTTAACCCACCAACTCTTAGTGCGGTTAAAAAACCTCGGCACATAACCCCTTGTGCCACTTTATTAACCCGCTACTTATGTTAAAAAACTCGACTTTATTGGTTAATTAATTACATTTCTCCGTAGTTAAACCTCAAGCCCTGCAAATCCATTTCTTGATTTCCTAAGTGCATCTTAACCACATGACAACCATTTGATTTCCTACCCTGGGATCCGACGATGGGCATCCATATCGCGCGGGTTCATCGACCAATCAATAACAGCCCGAGAGCAAGCGAGATTCACGGTTTTGCCTGGGCACTCTTCTGCTATGGGGCGACACCAAGTGAGATTGCATGCTCATGAAAAATACTGCCTACCCTCCAAAAGTGGTGTTATGGCACAAAAAACCACCTCCTCGTCCATGCCGAAAATTGCCCATTGTTCATTCATAATTTCCATGCCAAAATGTGACCATTACCCATTAAAAGATCGAAAAGTCCCCAAATTGCTCTTTCCTTATGCTTTTCACTATAAATTGTTGCTAACATGTTTGCGACACCATGAACCTGAAATGACCAGATTGACCACGTCTTCTACATGAAGAAGCTCCGGACACCTAATGAAAGAAACTAGTTGATAGTTGAAGCCACCACACCCTCTGATCACCATTGAACCGATTCTACACATCAAACCATCGATTTCTTGTTTTTTGTGGAAAAACTAGAATGGACATTGAATTTAAAGCGTACAATTTACATTGAGAGGCTAATTAATTGAATTAATTAAAAGAAACTTTCCTAAATTGAAAAGAAATTAAGCTACTAGACACCCCAAATCATATCTTCACATTGTAATTACCCTCCACTATACCAAAACTCCTAAACATCACTTCTAGAACCACTACAAGACTAATTCATATCTCTACACCCAATTATGGCTTCCCAAAACTCTTTGGATGTGAGACCTCTGCAAACCCCTCACCTGGACATTGACCACCTTGGATTAGGAGACAAAGATTTCCAAATAAAAGATATGACTTCCCCTGCCTACCTTTTGAAGCACCATTTCTTGAGTAAGGATAGATTCTTAAACCAAAATGATGAAATCCATATTTAGGAGTCTAATTTTCCCAAATATTTGTTTCCAGAAGTATATCCATTCCCTGAGATTATCCATTTCTGTCATGCTTGCTAAATTCCTAGCCAAAGAGCCATTGTCACCCCTAACTAGTAAGTTTTGTTTACCATCACTGCAGAATCCATTAAGAAAATGTTGTAGGTCCAACCAAGACCTAATGAGACCCCATTGTCTATTGAAGAATGTTAGACCTTCTTAGAATAGCCCACATTTTCCAAAATTTCATCATTGAGGAGTGTCATACTCCCATAGATAGTCCCCCTTATGCTGCCACCATATTTTCTGAGAGACGTAGACATATTATTACCATGACCTCTTGCATCTTGGGATGCACCACATATTTGCACGTGGATGAGGTTTTCGTGGCCTTCCTTTCTATCTTTAGCCCAAGAAAACATCCTGCTCTTATTTACAACTATGCCCAGTTCATTTCAGATAGGATGCATGAACAATTCACCAAATTACCTACTGAAACAGTCTTCAAGTACTCTTTATGTATTATTTCATATGTTCGTGTATTATCAATCACAGAAATTCCCTATTAGCATCCAGAAGTTGGATACCAAGGGAAATCAAATACTATTTATTTATTGGGCACCCTTGATCCAAAAACATTCCACTAAATTCACTTATAAGGACTTCATTGATTCATTTGTCCATCCAGTCATGAATATGCTAACTAGTAGCCCTCAGCTTATAATAAGCCAAGAGATCAAAAGGGTGTTATAGTTGGCCAAGAACAGTAAGGTGGTAGACTAGTATCTGCACCAGAGCCACACAAACATAAGAATTTATGGATGCCAACTTGCCCACTAACTTCCCAAATACCTCCCCATGAGGATATTTGCACTAGAATATTTTAGGGAGATTATCAATTCTGATGAAGTCAACTTCCTAGCACCTAGGAAGAAAACATAATTCAAAATGAAAAATCAATTTGGCCCCTTTATTTGTAACACCAAGGAAGCTACGCCAGAGGAAGATAAGATTCTACAATAAATGAAATTGAAAAACAACTTTATGTGGCAGTATGACCCTCATGGAGTCATAAATAAACTGAGGATCAAGGTCAAGTTGGTACCTTTTATCCATCATCCCAGACCAAATATTGAGAGGGTTGGCGATCAATCAGAATGGCCAGAAAACTCTCTAATTGACATCGACGGTATAGTAGTGGATGTAGAAAATACATTGGTTAATGTAGAAAGGCAGATTGATGAAAGTTCTTTCCTGCAGTTTCCAGAACTAGGAGAACCAATGAATATTCATCCTATTTTACAGACTCCTGCAAATGAGGAGAGAAGCCAAAGGGAAATAGCGACGAGTGTTCCATTTCTGCTATGGAAGCCAGAGATGAGCAGTTCAAGATCAGTTACAGGAAGAGGAATGATCAACATGGATGTTGGTGGCCACCCTCCTATCCCACTTGGACTCCTATGACTCTCTCTTTCAGCTTTTCAGTTTCCTTAATTGTATTACAGTTTTCTATTTTTAGCAGTTTTTCAGGTCTTGAACTTCTGGGGCCATTTTGAAGATCTAAACGATGATTTTTGGGAAAACTATGAGTAACATGGGTCCACGGACCAATGTTTTTCTTTCCAAAGTTATAGTTCTCACAAAGATATTTCTAACAAGATATTGTGTGCATCAAATGGAGATCGTATGCCAAAGTTACGACGTGAGGAAGGTGATGTACCATTTTATCCAAACGGCCCCAGTTTTGGGTGATCACATATAACCAACTTCCAACCACAAGTCACCTCCATCCTAGAGGGTTGTGAGTGGAGGAGAGTGAGCCACCCTTCTTATCACTTTTTGATTTGCATGGTAGTGTGACTTAGTTGTCATATTGGCTTGGATAAAAGCCTCATGAAGTGAGGTATAGGACTTCGGTCCACGAGACTACGTGGAAAGGCTAAAATGCCCTATTTATGAAACCTTTAGCAAACACTACTAACCCCAAGCCCCAACCTCCATTTAGAATCACCACCATGGAGAAAGTCTAGGGCAGTAGGATATGTATATGTCACACCACTTACATTCCCCTTGGAACCGGAGCCAAGTGTATGTAATATCACGAGAGAATTAAATGCCTTCTCACTTTTGATAACGCTGCCAGATCTCACTCCTAAACATACATACATAGCCTTAAAAGCTTGGAGAATGTCAAAGAAGCAGAATTGGGCACCAACTATGGAAATCTCTATGGTAAACTTAATTTTCTTAAAAAATAAAGCTACACGAAGTAGCTTGTTGACACGACTCACTTCCAACACGAGTCAGCCTTATGAAATGGGGATTAAATAATTATTAATGATTTGAATTAACTCCTAGAAAAAAGGTTAGGAGAATCACGTAGGACTCTTGCCTGAAGAAATTAGATGACTAGAGAAACCCTCCCAAGGCTGTTAATATTCTGGACCTTCACAACAAGGAAAATAATAAAAACCTTCACAAATCCACCAGCTAGGACCAATTCTAATGGCTATGAACTTACAAGCCTGGAAATGGAGAAAACGTTACACCATTCAAACCAAGTTGGTTGGAGAAAAAGAAATAGTGGTCCTCTGGACATACTAAGCAATAGAGAGGTGTGGAAACTTAAACCAGAATTTGCACACAAACATTTGGCCACTATTCTAATAGATTTGATTACTTGAGAAATACCAGTAAAACTTAAAACTCTTGAAGAAACCACCATAACACCCCTGTGCTACCTGCTATTTCAGGAAAACCTAGTAAAATTTTACAATTTTGTAATTAGGAATGGATGACTTCTATTGAAAGTCCAACATAGATAACAATGATAACCAAACTGGAGAATATAAGTATTAGAAAGGGGAAAACATTCTTTATGGAATGGTTTGTAGTTTAAACCCAGATATTATACACAGTAATTACCTAAAACTATGAATTCTAGATTTTTCCCCTACTCACAACTACAAAAAAGCTTACTTTAGAAAATACCCCAATTTATGGTATCCCCCATATTGAGATTAAAGATGCAAGTCTCGATGAGGAGTATATCCTATACATGTTTTGTTTCATGGTGGGAATAGATGACTTGTGCACACTCAACAGGTTCGTGGGTTATTCCCCACGTGGACCCGATATCCTTTCAGAGTGGTCCCCTTTTTCTCTTCAGCCCCGATATTAAATGTAAAGTGGGTGCTTGGTGCTAGCCTAAATCAAATCTCATCCATTGGATTTCGGTAGGATCATCGAACGGGATTAACATTTTCTGTCTTTTGAAAGTTATAACATTTTGTTGGTAGGGTTTGAGGCTTCGACCTTTAGCTTGATACCCTTTCCCCACAGTTCCTCACAGACTCTTGTATTTTATGTAATTTATTTTCCATATTAATGAAATAGAAGGTACGACTCTTGCTGAAGCAAAAAAAGATGATTAAAAGAGCTTTCATCACTAGAAATTGAACATCACTAAAGGTGGCGTTGCCAAAATTATAAGTGTTGTAGTGACATTCAAAGTCTGTCACCAATAATGATTTATAATGACATATAGCGACCATCGCCATTTCATATGAGAAATTATGACAGACTATAGCCTCCGTCACCAAAAACTGAACATCACAAAAGGTGGCAACGCCAAAAGTATAGGTGTTGTAGTGGCATTCAAAGTCCATCACCAATAACGATTTATAATGATGGATAGTCATCATCACCATTTCATATGAGCAACGGTGAAAGACCATAGCCCCTGTCACAAAGAATTGAATGTCACCAAAGGTATGTTAGCAAAATTATATATTACGGAGCAATGGAACACATAAAATATTGCAAAAATATAAACACAGAAAATGCATAAAACAAGAGAGACACAGATATACGTGGTTCACCCAGTTTGGTCTACGTCCACGGAGAAACATCAAGTCCTTCTTTTATTATATTATCCAGCAAATTGGAGAGATACAACCTATAGCAGATCCACTATAACACCCTCTTCTCTCTCAATCTCCTCTCTTCCTCACTAAGAATAGAGGTATACATAGAAATAAAATCCCCTCATATATAGTGAGCGGTTGCCTTCTAAGGGAAAAACCCTAAATTAAACATAACTTCTATCGTAAGCTCATCTGCATAATGAATGGCCCAGATTGACTAGAAATTACTAGACTTTGACAAGGCAATTTTACATCCATTTTTAGCTTTGGGGGCGCTACCCCCGAATCCCTGTCGAGGGACTGCTGGCCCCCTGAACCCCCAACGGGGGGGGGGAATAGCCCCCCAGACCCCCGCGGGGGGGGAAAAATCCCCCCCACACCTCCTTGCATGGAGGGGTGTACAGTCTTCCTGAGGTATACATTCGGCTGAAACCTTTGAATACAAAAGATAATCAGGCTCCACACCCAACAATCTCCCACTTGGAGACTGATTATAGCAACTCCACCGCTACTTCATTTGCTAGACAATGACTCCACTTTGGACCTGGTTTTTTCTCATCTTCTTCATCATACTTGAAGGCCAATTGAAACTGAGCAGATTCTCAATTTCTCCCTGGTTACAACTTTTGTTAACATATCTGTAGGATTCTATCTAGTGTGTATCTTTTCTAGCTTCAACTGTCCATCTTCCAATGCTGATCGTATGAAATGGTACTTGAGCTATATATGTTTAGTATTGGAACGAAATACTGAGTTCTTTTCAAGATGTATGGCACTCTGGCTATCATTATATAACTTTCCCAACTCCAATGTTTTACCCAATTCATCCAGAAACCTTTGTAACCAAATAATTTCTTTAATAGTGTCGGTAGTAGCAACATACTCTGCTTCTGTTGTTGAAAGTGCAACAAGACTTTGGATTTTTTAAACCCAACTAACAACTGTTCCACCTACAGTAAATACATATCTTGTAGTGCTCCTCTTGTTATCTCTATCACCTGCCATATTTGCATAAACATATCCATGTAGAGAAATGTTTGAACCACCAAAGCATAATGCTTGATTTGTGGTACCTCTCAAATACTTGAGAATCCACTTCACCGCCATCCAATGTTATTTTCCTAGATTGTTCATGTACCTGCTTACAACTCCCATTGCATGTGCAATGTGAGGCCGTGTGCAGATCATTGCATACATTAAGCTTCCAACTGTTGATCCATATGGAACTTTAGACATATGAGCCATTTCTTCCGAAGTCTTCGGACACGCCTCCTTACTTAATTCGAAATGGCTAACCAAAGGTATACTAACTGGTTTTACATTCTGCATATTAAACCTTTTCAACACCTTTTCTATGTAGTCGCTTTGAGACAATGTTAATTTGTGATTCTTCCTATCTCTATTTATTCTCATACCAAGGATTTGTTTTGCAGCACCCAAATCCTTCATTGCAAATGTGTTTTCCAATTTCATTTTGAGCACATTTATTTCCTGCATGTTAGAACCTACAAAAATCATGTCATCTACATACAATAACAATATAATATAGCTGCCATCATTTTGCCTTTTGAGATAAACACAATGATGAGAGTGACACCTAGTATAACCTTGTTCAGACATAAACCTGTCAAATTTTAGATAGCACTGCCGTATAGCCTGTTTTAAGCCATACAAGCTCTTCTTCAACCTGCACACTAGTTTCTCCTTCCCTTTTACCTCATATCCTTGTGGCTGCTGCACATATATCTCTTCCTACAAATCCCCATGGAGAAAGGTTGTCTTTACATCTAACTGCTCAAGATGCTAATCTTCAGCTGCTACTCGATTTAGAATAGTTCTTATTGAAGTCATTTTCACAACAGGAGAACATATCTCATCAAAGTCTATACCCCTTTTCTCTACAAACCCTTTTACCACAAGTCTATCTTATATCTTTTTCTACCTCCGTCTTCTTCCTTCAACTTGTAAACCCATTTATTCTACAATGTTGTTTTACCTCTAGGCAGCCTGACTAAGTCCCATGTCTGGTTATGTGCTAAGGAGTCGATCTCTTCATTCATGTCTTGCTCCCACTTTTTCCTGGTTTCTACCTACACTGCTTCTTCATAACATTTTGTTTCGCCAAAATCAATCAACAATACATAATATAATGAAGGAGAGTATCGTTCAAGGGGTCTACTTATCCTGGTAGATCTTCTAACACCAGTTTCAGGTGTTTGGGGTGATTTATGCTATTATGGTTGTTGTTCCAGCTGTTGATCAGTATGATTTTCAGGTGCCATCACTTTTCCTATGATGTCGTCAAGCACTGTGTATTCTCTATTTTCTTTCTCCTATTTCTTTTCCTGCAGCTGATCCTTATACAAAACATTTTCATTGAATATTACATCTCTTCTCCTAATTGTTTTATGTTTTTCATAATCATAAAAGCGATAACCAAAATCATTAACTCCATATCCAATAAAGGTACATTTCTTTGATTTTGCCTCAAGCTTTGTTCTATTTTCTTTGTTAATGTGGACAAAGGCTTCCCAACCAAAATTCTTTAAAAAGGAGTAGTTTACAGTTTTACCTGTCCATGCCTCCTCTAGAATACCACCATCCAAGGAACTTGAAGGCCCTCTGTTTATTAGATAAACAACAGTATCTACAACATCTGCCCAAAATTGTCAAGGCAATCCTACATGCAATCTCATGCACCTTGCATGCTCCATGATTGTCCTGTTCATCCTTTCTGACACACCATTTTCTTGTGGTGTTCCTGGGACTATCTTCTCTCTACGAATTCCATTCTCAGAATAGTACCTATCAAACTCTTTGCTGCAATATTCATCTTCATTGTCTGATGTGAGGCACTTCAACTTTTTTCCTATCTCATTTTCAACCAAATCTTTCCATTTCCTGAAAGTATCAAATACATCATATTTATTTCGAATACAATAAATCTAGGTTTTTCTGGTTGCATCATCAATAAAAATAACATAATAATGAGAGTCACCAAGAGATGATACCTGAGTAGGTTCCCATACATCTGTATGAACAAGCTCTAATTTTTTGTTCTTATTTTCTTTCCCAACTCTAAGGAATCTGACTCTCTTCTGTTTTCCATAAAAGAAATTCTCACAGAATTTTAAATCAACGTGCTTCAAACCTGGCAACAAATTTCTTAAGTGAAGAATCTGCATCCCCTTCTCACTCATGTGCCGGACCCTATGATGCCAGAATGCCATATCTTCTCCTATAGAGGTTAAAGCATTAAAAAAATTAGAAATACCATTACATAAGTACAATTTTCCAACCTTTTCTCCTTTCGCTATTACCAGGGATCCTTTAGTGACCTTCCAGGTTTTATTTGTGAAAGTAGTTATGCAACCTTCACCTCCCAACTGCCCTATTGAAATCATATTTTTCTTCAAATTTACAGCATGTCTTACCTCCTTCAATAGCCATTGATTTCCATCCTACTATTTTATGAAAACTATACCCATTCCAACGATTTTACAGGGTTTATCATCACCTAATCAAACTTGTCCAAAATATCCTTGAGCATAATCATGAAAATGTTTCCTATTAGGTGTGGCATGGAATGAGACCCCTGAATCTACCACCCAAGCGTCGATAATATTTTCTAGTGAAAGAATCAAAGCATCTTCCAACACATCACCTGTTACATTCACTTCATGATTAGTTTCTTGTTGCGTGTATCCTTCTTTTCCCTTCCGAGACTTGCAGTCTTTCTTCAGGTGTCCTTTCTTCCCACATCTCCAGCACACTAGCCCCGATCTCAACTTCGATCTACCTTTTCTTGACTTACTGCGATATCCTGAGCTCTTTCCTCTTTCCATTTTTCTTCCACTAGTCTCTGCAGTCAAAGCATTACCTCATGTCTCACCGGAGCTTTTCTGTCGTATTTCCTCACTAAATATTGCACCGACAACATCATCAAATTTTAAAATACTAGATACAGAGACAGAGTTACTAATGGCCATAACTAAGCCATTCCAACTTTCTAGCAATGAGCACAGAAATAACAGAGCCCTAACTTCATCATCGAAATTTACCCCTACAGAACTTAATTGACTTGTAGCTATATTAAAATCATTTAAATGGTTTGCAACAGATCCACCTTCTGACATCTTCATTTTAAATAAACGCTTCATAACAAATACCTTATTTGAGGGTGAGGGTTTTTCATATAGTTTGGCCAATGTTGACATTAAACCCTCTCTTGTCATTTCGTTTGAAATATTAGACGCTACCAACTTCGCTAGGCACAGCTGTATTGTTCCAAGTGCCTTTCTCTCAAGAATATCCCATTTTTTGTTTGTCATATTCATGAGCTTCTTTCTCTTTCTGCTCAATGGTAGGTATAAATGTCTCTGATACAGATAATATTCCATCTGCATCTTCCACAACTGGTAGTTTTAGCCATTGAATTTTTCGACCCTAGACCTACCATCTTCTGCCATTGCTCCCACTTGAACCAGGAACCCTTCTCTCCTGCGAGTTTATCAGCCAAATATACCTTCAGCTTTGATACCAGTTATTAGAAAATTATATATTACATAGCAATGGAACACATAAAATATTGCAAAAATATAAACACAAAAAACGCATAAAACAAGAGAGACACAGATGTGCATTGTTCACCTAGTTTGGGCTACGTCCACATAGAAACAACTAGTCCTTCTTTTGTTATATTATCTAAAAAACTGAAGAGATACAACCTACAACATATCCGCTATAACACCTTCTTCACTCTCAATCTCCTCTCTCTTCCTTACTCAGAATACTGATATACATAGACGCAGTACAATTCCCTCATACATAGTGAGGGGTTGCCTTCTAGGACAAAAAACCCTAAATTAAACATAACTTCTACCATCATATCACTCGCCTAATGAATGCCCCAGATTGACTAGAAATTACTAGACTTTTACAAGGCAATTTTACATCTATTTTTAGCTTCGGGGGCACTACCCTCGAACCCCCACCGATGGACTGCTAGCCCCGCAATCCCCAGCCAGGGGGGATTAGCCCCCCTGAACCACCATGGGGGGAACAATTGCCCCCCACACCTTCCCACATGGAGGGGTGTATAGTCTTCCTAGGGTATACATCTCGTTGAAACTTTTGAATATAGAAGATAATCAGGCTCCACACCCAACAAGGTCGAGTCACCAGAAGTATATGTGTTATGGTGACCTTGAAGGTGTGTCACAAATATTGACTATAATGAGAGATAGTGATCATAACCATTTCATATCAATAAGAATGATTTACTGTCATGGATGTTTCATGGCCATCGCTATTGGTGCATATGTATGGTGATGTTCGTTGACCATCACCAAAATTCACCTTGCCAGAAGTATAGGTGTTGTGGTGACATTCAAGGTACGTCACAAATAATGACTATAATGATGGACAACAAACATAAAATTTTTATATCAACAGCAACGATTTATGGTTACGGACCTTTGAGGGTTATCACTGTTGATGCGTATATATGGTGGCATTCGTTGACCGTCACCATTTCATATTTTGGTGAGGGTTGAAAAATGTCACCAAATCTCATTGGTGATGAAAGAGCCTCTGTCACCAAAAATGGATCGTCGCCATTCCATATGGTTGTGAGAGCATGATGGAATTGAACCAACAAGCTCCTCCTTGTAAAGTAGGTTCTCTTCCATTGAGATAACACCCTTTAAAGAATTAGAATTTTAAAATTAGACCTTCAAACTTCACAAATTGTAAATCCTACAACTTCAATAAATTAAAGTCTCGACAATATTTTAATAAACAAGAAAAGAAACATCGAAGCTACATGTACCTACCTAATGGTTATGGATGTTATGAAAGGTGGGTGGAGGGAAAATAATTATGTATAAGAGAATCAATCTGCTCACTTGAATACTCAATTAGAAGTGAAACTCTAAAGACATTTATGATCTATAAATGACCTACAACTAGCAAATGTACCAAATATTGCAAAGGAAATGTCATAAGTGGATAGGATTTGTAAGAAGAACATTGATGAATATAGATGCAATATGTTATAGGTTGAGTGAAAGAAAAATATCAATGTTGTTTTTGTTTGGTGTTTAGATATCTAAATGATATATAAACTTTTGTGCAAATGTAACACGAATCTCCTGAAACCAAGAGTGACATTGATAATATATATATATATATATATATATATATATATATATATATATATATATAGAGATATAGATATAGATATAGATATATATATATATATATATATAGATATATATATATATATATATATATATATATATATATATATATATATATATATATATATATCTATATCTATATCTATATCTATATATATATATATATATATATATATATATATATATATATATATATCTATATATATATATATATATATATATATATATATATATATATATATATATATATATATATATAACCACTTTACATAGACCAACATGAAATTTGGAATTTCACAAGTCCGCACTCAAAAAATGACAACAACCAACAAATAAAAGAAATTGACTTCGACAGAAAGAAATAGCTTCACCTTTGTCCTTGAGTTGCTTCTATTTATTTTAATTTGACCCGTGATATTCTTTATCTAACAAGGAATCAAAGTCATCACTAGTATTAAATTCATCCAGCACGGACTTTGGATATACCACTGACATCTGCGTTTTTTTTCCATGCCTGGAAAACATGAGTTTCTTGTTAATCATAGAATAAAATGTGTTCTTGTTGCTCAAGAACATATTACTTATTAAGTGTTGTTACCTGACAGAAACCAAAGAGACAACACAATATAAGCATACAAAAAATCCCCTACCGATATATAATCATAACTTAGCAGAGAAGTCTAAAAGATATTATTAATTAATAAACTTTGTATTTGGAAATACTATTTCTTTAGATTTAACAAATATTATCTTGTAGAACACTTCTGCCTATTCATCTGAGTAATTATATCATAGCATATGTCAAACAGTAGAAATCTAAAGTACCTTAAGTAAAAATAAAAATTTTCTCAAGGAAATATTTTTAGAAAAGATCTTTGAAAGCTATAAGTTTGTCATCAAATCTTTAATTAATTTAACAACAAACTAGTTGGATTTTGAAATCAAAATCATTCATAGGAAATGAATAGGACAATGGAAAAAGTCGTTATTCATACAAATAAAGCTAGAGTCACTATTTCCATTGCAGATAACTGAAATTTGGGCAGTGGTCTAACAATTAGATCTTATTTACTAGGATGACTCATCAATACCATCATTTTTTTCCATTGTTTTTTGTGTCTCTAGATCCAGGTCAAATAGCTTTCCATTCTCAAGTTCTACCTTTCAAGTACTAATTTCTGGCTCACCCTTTAAAACACAATTCTACCACTCCATTTTATTTTGTTTTGTTAAGAGAATTGGTAGGACCTTCCCATCCTCTATTTTACATCATTAATAACCATCCATCAATGATAAAGAATGACATATACATAACAAAGGCCAAAGATGTGATTGTTGTATACCTATGTTCTAGGAATCGTTTGACCTTACTGGTGCGAACAGATCACCCTCAAAAAATAAAATCCACGTGGAATTTACAAAACTTTTAAAAGCAAGCTCCAAAGTAAACCAATCGAAATATGAACATCCTTTAAATCAATTAAATCTATGACTTAAAATAAAAGTGGCCTATAATTGAATGTTATATCAAACATGGCAAGTAACTAACGTTGGGTGAGAAATACAAGCCATGCATATTGGATTAGTGAAATAATTGATCTGGTAAAGCTCAACAATAGATGAATTATAGCTAAGAAATGAAAATAAATGACTTAGAACTAAGACATGAGGTTTCCCTTTCAACCCTGTTGTTAAATAACTCTTCCTTATATCACTTACCATTAAAATTTTTTAGATACCAACGGGAAGTTGTATTGTAACATTAACCTATGATAGTCTATGTCCATGACTACTTCTCAAGATCCTCTCCATTACCAACATTTTGGGCTAGATAAGATACATGCAAAAACCATCAACATGAAAATGAAATCTACATCCTTGTAAAAAAATGGGAGGAAAAAAGATATCCGCAAATTGAAACATATTGTAGGATACCTCATTCTTGCAACATGATTATCTTGTCATGAACAATAAAAAAATAAATCAGGAGAAATGTAATTTTCGCCACATTTTGACAATGAAATCTTTTGCATATTCTATGAACAATTGATGAAAAAAATCAGCTAAATCTTGTCAGCATTAGGATTATAATAAAATCTTTGAAATAATGCAATTTATGGTACCACTTCCTTAGGAAGTCCATTCATTCGAGTATTTATGACGTCAATTCAGGAATTTCTTCAAAACTCAAAGTTCAAACAATTAACATGTAGCCTAAAAAAGCTCATATTTGAAAAAAAGATAACCTAGAGATGTATAGTATATATCTCACATTTATATATCCTAATTTCAAGGCATTGAAATGACACCTTTTAGAATACTGCTGTGAATTCCACAAAAAATAATAAAAAAAATATTGATGGTCATTTTGCTAATATATAAGTTTTATACATGCTATTTAAATAGTTAGCTTGGAATCTCAAACACATCTAAGAATGTACACAATACGTTGCATCTTTAGTGCTGGTGTGTGAACTTGAGACAGGAAAGTCGAACATGTAACAATTTTCCTAAAGTATGCACTAGCTCAATAGGTGAACAATAGTATTGTAGGTATGTGTTATGAATATATGTATTGCAGGCCAATAAGAGTATGGTTGGAATAGCCGTGTCCAACCCTTCCATGTTTTCCTATAATATGCACTAGTCTAATAGGTTAACAATAGAACTATAGGTATGAATTCTACATCACTTAGCTAAATCCAACACCTTCAACATAGAAATTTCAAAGAATATGTCCAAAACTAGTAGGTAATTTGAAAAATGAAAGAGTTGGCTTGACTATTTCTAGAGAACACTAGATTCTCACATTGTTCAATGCAAGTTCATGATGCTTTGTCATTCTTAAATGGAACAAAAAGGAACCAAGCTAGAAGGTTTTTAAAGAATCCTTACTTAGCCAGGGTAAAATGTTAGCCCTCTTTTCTCAAAAAACATATGTCTAAATACTTTAAGAAATTCAGTGAAGAGAGTGTAGAAATGTTCTTACCAAACTGCTAGCATAAACATAGCTAAGATATATTGCTTTGTAAAAGAGATATTCATGGTGAAATTAACAAGAAAGTGACCTTTTAGCATAGTTAATGCACTAGTGTTGTTGTTACAATATTTGGCAGAAATAATAAACAGAATAGACCCATTTTCAATTTATTAGGAGCATGTTGGGAAAATAATCTCACAATAATACCCATAATTGGACATTCTGACCTAGTAAACCACTTTTACATCCTTTTGAAGTCCTTAAACAAAGTACTTAAAAGTTGTGAACAATGTCATAACAATACTTCTAGCTATAGAACAAGAATTTCAAGCTTGCCTCTATTTTATGATATTTATATGTGTCCTTCAAACAAAGTTATGCAGCATAGAAAAACTCCTTAAGAACAAATGTGGTTGTAAATGAATTCTGAACTCTCTTAGCACCAATATGCTATTAGTATGGTATAATATTCTCATACTAGTGCCATGTTTAAGGGTGCCAAAGACTTTAGATGTTAACTATGACAGGTCGCATGCTTTGCTTCAAGACAACATATTCTTTATGAATATCATGTTGGGAAACCTCCAAATCTGTCTACAGGAAAAGTCAAGTTCAATGGAAATTCTTTTGTATAATGGTTGTGATTCATATGGATGCACATTAATATATATGTTTTTTTCCTAAATTTGAATAACTTATGTAGTTTTTGGTGACCTTTTAGCATAGTTAATGCATCAGTGTTGTTGTTACAATATTTGGCCCAAACAATAAATAGGAAAAACCATTTTCAATTTAGTAGGAGAATTATGGGAAAATATTCTCACAATAAGACCCATCATTGAACATTATCACCTACTAAATCACTCTTACATCCTTTGGAACTCCAACAAAGTACTTAAAAGTTGTGAACAATGTCACAACAATACTTCTAGCTATAGAACAAGCATTTCAAGCTTCCCACTTTTTTATGATATGGATATTTGTCATTCAAACAGAGTTATGTCTCACAAAACCAATTTCACCCTTAAGAAGAAATGTGGCTATAAATGCATGGTGAACTCTCTTACCAAAAATATTCTCTTAGTATGGTATAGGATTCTCATACTAGTGCCATGTTTAAGGGTGCCAAATAATTTAAATTTTAACTATGATATGGTGCACGCATGGCTTCAAGACAACATATTCTTTAGGAATTTCATGTTGGGAATCCTCCAAATCTGTTTCCAGGAAAGCTCAAGTTAAATGTATTTTTTTAATTTTTTTTTTGTATAATGGTTGTGATTCATATGGATGCACATTAACATATATGTTTTTTTCCTAAATTTTAATAATTTATGTATTTTTTGGTCAAATGGATTATTTATCTTGTTTTTATCGAGTTCCAATTCAATTTTACAGCAAAAATAACTAAGTAACTTGAGAGGATAAATTAATATCCTCCCTAACCAAGTTCAATTATCGCTTGTGATGAGATTTCTATTCACGAGACAATTGTTGATTCATACAAAAAATGTATATATTCTTGGAATATGATCTAAATATGAATATGGAAGTGTTCAACGTTGTATTTATGAAAATCTAGAAGTGAAATCATTGAAATAACACAACTTATGGCAGTGGTAAGATGGAAGTCAAATATAAAATAACATAATTTCGGTTAGTTGAGAACTTCATATGTGTGTGTAAGAACTAAAATCCATGAACACAATCACAACTCATCATATAATTCTCTAGGCTTCACAAAACCCTAGATAGAGAAAACAGATAGAAACCTTAGCTTCAACAAAGATATTTCAAAAATATATTCAAAAATATTGATTGTTGGATTATCTTTCGTGGAGGTAGGGTTTCTCTTTGTTTTCCCTATCTAAGAGAGAGAGATATTTCAAAAATATATTCCAAAATATTGATTGTTGGATTATCTTTCATGGAGGTAGGGTTTCTCTTTGTTTTCCCTATCTGAGAGAGAGAGAGAGAGAGAGAGAGAGAGAGAGAGAGAGTGAGTGTTGCACTAATCTTAACCAAAGTAGGAAAAGGAATATGCACTAGTGCATGATTGACTATAATAACAACTCACTCATTCCTCTAGAGGAAGAGGGGATTTATAGTAAGAAGTCGACTTAGTTCACTACAATAACACTTGCAAGACACAAGTAGATCCACCCATATTAACAAGCAGGGCTTCGAGGGCATGAGCATTACTCTCCAAGGTCCAAAAATCCTCCGAAGGTCCAAATCTCCAATGCATCTCCATGGTCATGTGTCTCCTTAAGGACAATGCATATCCAAGCTCATGTGCTGCCTTAAGGAATACTGCACCTACATATCCACTCCCTCAACCCAAGAGTCCACATGTCAAGTGTAAACCTCAATGTGAGAAACCAAGAAACCCCATGCTATATAGGGATCAATAACCTCCTCTGAAATACCCAGCTCTACTCCAAGCACATAAACTCCCTTCATGCATCAATAACACAAAGTCACCAAGCCCCATACTTATCCAACAATTCGATGAATAATGTCTTTCAAACATCCAAACCAGGTATAGAAGAAAATAGTGAACCACCTCCAATGTCCAAGCCCATCATAGAAGAGCATGGTCTAATCATACACCATTCATCCCACATATTTCATTTCTTCTTTATATATATGAATTTTTTAGGTGAATTCTCTAAGAAACACTAGCACCTTAAGATAGAAACAACTAAAGAAAGTGAGAGAGAGAGAGAGAAAAAGTAGCACAACTCTTACATCTCTAACCCAAGTATGAAAAGGAATATGAAAATTTGTATGATAGAATATAATATCAAGTCACTCCTTCCTCTATTTATATGAGAGGTAAACAAGCTTTACAATAACAAGCGAACCTAGTCCACTACAAGCAAACTTGCAAGACACAAGTAGGTCAACCCATGTGAAGCACTCTACTCTAAGTGACATGTGTGAGGCTCAAAGGTGACAATGATTAACCTTAAAGGCCTCCATGTGTTGTGGGGAAAAATGCCTATGCAGGACGATCCTATCCACCTAAGGTGTGACAGTGCCTTAGCAACAAACAGAAACAACGATTCTAGTATTCTTCCTTTATGACTTAAGAATGAAGAGAGATGGATGGACTAACCGGTGTCTTCCGTTTGTCTCTCGATTCGGTTTCTCTTCTCTTTGGGAGTTCCCAGCTACTTGCCTTCTCGCTCGCCCAGCTTCAAGAGGTTTCTGCAAGATCACAATAAGAGAACACTACACAAAGACATAGATTCATATTCATAACTAGTTCAGGATTAGAAATAAACTAAACATACTAATGCAATCATACATCAAAGATACATCAGTATATAGGAGAAACCAAGATAGCTTTATTGATGAATAACAAGGTTCAGGAAGAGATACAACCCAAATGGCTCCAATCCAGCATCTCCTTCCCAGCAAATGAAATTTGTATCTTCACCTTCCTTCAAAGCATTAAGCACCCAATGATTCCAGTCTCAAACCAACATCAATTCTTTGCAATAACAAAATTCCAGCCTCCAGATCTCATGGGGGAGAGATCCATATATAGATGTTTGGAGAGAGGATGAGCCACCTTGAGATCTGACTAGTGTCCTTTCCCTCTATCAGTTCTTGCTTCCACTTGGAGACTAAGAGCCTCTTACTCATCACTAGTCGAAGTCCTTGAGGCAAGTGTCATTGGAGAAGATTCTGGAAGCTTCTAGGGTCTTTCCACCTCGTTGAATGAACTTTCCATTTGTCACTTCCCGCTCAGCGCACCCTGGTAGTGCTTCTACCTACGTTGCAGTGCACCTAGCCAGTGCAATCTCTGCATTTCACCGCAGACAGCTAGTGGAGCCTCTGAATTGATCCTGAATTGACTTGTTTTTGAGCAGTTTCTGGTGGAGAACTTCTGTGAATTGTTGTGGTTTGTTAGCCTTGTTCCTCTAGGGGTAGGAACAACATGTTTAGGGACTTTGGATCCCTTGGATTATGGACATTTCATGCTCAATGCTGTAAGGCACAAAAAAGTCTATAACAATTGCCCCCTAAAGTATGAGGCCGTTTATCGGGTGAAATGCTTTATGAGGAGGGTCCGAAGTTCTTTCATTGCTGGGAGGAGACCTGTAATACAATACAATACAATACATTATTTTTCATACTGCTTTCATGATCTAGCTGAGGCAGGCATTCCCATGCTCAGCTTTATGAATTCATTTTTCTGTACATAGAACAGACAATCGTCTGATCGTAGACTGATAATTTTGATGAAATTATCATCCTTTGGGTAGGATGATTATCTGCTGCAATGATGTACATGTTAATGTCTTTATTTTTCCTGAATATATATCGTAGCCCGGATGGATGAAACTAGATCTGGGGTCTTCAAACTCATTCGATCTTCGCTCTAAGTACAAGTCGATCCATGTGATAAATGTTCTGAAGTCGAACATGGAAAGACATCGCTTGATTACCGGTCAATGAGGTAAACCGTTAACAAGCGCGAGAGGAATCACCGATAATGATAATGATCCTCAAGGTACTGCAGTACAATTCACGTGGTGTGAATAAAGGACTTGGTGTCGAACACCACGCAAAATCTTTCGGTCGAAGGTCATTGATGTATTCCTGTCGTCGGAAGTGAGAAACTTGCCATTGAGGCATGCAAGCTTCAAAGTACTGAAGGGGTTGTTCCTAGATCAACTTCTTGGATAATGAGCTGCTGTCGACAAGAAGTGATCCATCAAAGGAGGGCCTTAATGAATCCCACATCAGTGACACGAAACGGAGCAAATGATTTTGATGGAGGTGAAAACGATCTGATGACATATGATTCAGGGCGGCGGTCATGAAAGGATGAAGGATAATGTATGGCAGTGGATGGGACACGGTTGACTTCTCTGAACGACTTCTCTTGAACATATAGCGACACTTATGCGATGGATTGGTAGCATTACCCAAAATATGGATGGTATGGTGAGACCATGGTGATGTGATCGGTGAATGAAACAACCCAACCCGATTGTGGTACAGAGGAAAAGTGTCATGTTCAAGAGCGACTTGCTACCATAAAAGTTTTCTTGAGTTTCTCCCAATTTTTCTCCAGTCATTGCTGACCAGTACCTCTTTATTTTTGTCAAGCTTGAGGAGGATAACATATGCTTGTTCTATAACTTGCCCTTCGGGCAAGCCCATCGCTATGTTCTAACGAGCCTAGCAATAGTGAAACTCGTTCTCGTCTAAAGACAAGTTTGTCGCTATTTAATGCTTTTAACGCGTCTAACGACAAAGATAACTCGGTCCTTTTCATTTTTAGAGAGTCTAAAAAGGTACGTAAAGTCAACTCCGAAAGTCCTTTTTCGTCATCTAATCCCTTAAGTCCGAAAAAGTATAAAACAATATAGAAGGGATGAGTTTTCGATAGTTTTAACGAGCCGAACAAAACAAGCGCTCGATCTTTTTGTGCAATAATCCCTCAGGTCCAAAAAGATTAAAATCTAGAGGAGGGATAGCACTTCCGGTCGCTTTAACGAGCTGGAAGTGTTGTGGGGAAAAATGCCTATGCAGGACGATCCTATCCACCTAAGGTGTGACAGTGCCTTAGCAACAAACGAGTACAGCTATGGTGGTTTCTTCCTTTATGAAATGTGAAAGAAGAGAGATCAATAGACTTACCGGTGTCTTCCGTTTGTCCCTTGATCTGGTCTCTCTCCTCTTTGGGTTTTCACAGCTACTTGCCTTCCTGCTTATCCAGCTTCAACTTCCTGCAAGATCACAAGAGAACAGCTACTTGCGACAAGAGAACAGCTACTTGAGACAAGAGAAGAAAACTACACAAAGACAGATGTTCACATTCATAACTAGTTTAGGATTAGAAATAAACTAAATACACTAATACAATCATACATCAAAATACATCAGCATATAGGAGAAACCAAGATAGCTTTATTGATGAATAACAAGGTTCAGGAAGAGATACAACCCAGAGGGCTCCAATCCAGCATCTCCTTCCCAGCAAATGGAATTCCTATCTTCAGCCCCTTCAAAGCATTAAGCACCCAATGATTCCAGTCTCAAACCAACAGCAATTCTTTGCAATAACAAAATTCCAGCCCCTAGATCTCATGGAGGAGAGATCCATATATAGATGTTTGGAGAGAGGATGAGTCAGCTTGAGATCTGACTAGTGTCCTCTCCCTCTGTCAGTTCTTGAGTCCACTTGGAGGTTCTTGCTTCCACTTGGAGATTTGGAACCTCTTACTCATCACCAGTCGAATTCCCTGAGGCAAGTGTCATTTTGGAAGCTTCCTGGGTTTTGACACCTTGAGAAATGACCTGCCACTTGTCCACTCTCGTTCAGCGCAGGTAGCCTTTGTTCCAGTTGACATTCAACACAGGTAGCCAGTGTTGGCTCTGACATTCAGCGCAAACAGCTAGTGTAGCCACTGAAATGATCCTGAATTGACTTGTTTTTGAGCAGTTTCAGGTGGAGAACTTCTGTGAATTGCTGTGGTTTGTTAGCCTTGTTCCTCTAGGGGTAGGAACAACATGTTTAGGGACTTTGGATCCCTTAGATTATGGACATTTCATGCTCAATGCTGTAAGGCACAAAAATGTCTATAACAGTTGCCCCCTAAAGTATGAGGCTGTTTATCGGGTGAAATGCTTTATCAGGGGATCCGAAGTTCATCCAATGCTGGGAGGAGACCTGTAATAAGATACAATACAATACATTATTTTTCATACTGCTTTCATGATCTAGCTGAGGCGGGCATTCCCATGCTCAGCTTTATAAATTCATTTTTCTGTACATAGAACAGACAATCGTCTGATGGTAGACTGATAATTTTGATGAAATTATCATCCTTTGAGTAGGATGATTATCTGTTGCAATGATGTACATGTCAATGTCTTTATCTTTCCTGAATATATATCGCAGCCCGGATGGATGAAACTAGATCCGGGGTCTTCAAACTCGTTCGATCTTCACTCTAAGTACAAGTCAATCCATGTGAGAAATGTTCTGAAGTCGAACATGGAAAGACATCGCTTGATTACCGGTCAATGATGAAAACCGTTAACAAGCGCGAGAGGAATCACCGATAATGATAATGACCCTCAAGGTACTGCAGTACAATTCACGTGGTGTGAATAAAGGACTTGGCGTCGAACACCACGCAAAATCTTTCGGTCGAAGGTCATTGATGTATACCTGTCGCCGGAAGTGAGAAACTTGCCATTGAGGCATGCAAGCTTCAAAGTACTGAAGGGGGTGTTCCTAGATCAACTTCTTGGATAATGAGCTGATGTCGACAAGAAGCGATCCATCAAAGGAGGGCCTTAATGAATCCCACATCAGTGACACGGAACGGAGCTAATGATTTTAATGGAGGTGAAAACGATCTGTGACATATGATTCAGGGTGGCGGTCATGAAAGGATGAAGGATAATGTATGGCAGTGGATGGGACACGGTTGACTTTCTGAACGACTTCTCTTGAACATATGGCGACACTGATGCGATGGATTGGTAGCATTACCCAAAATATGGATGGTATGGCGAGACCATGGATGTGACCGGTGAATGAAACAACCCAACCCGATTGTGGTACGGAGGAAAAGTGTCATGTTCAAGAGCGACTTGCTACCATCAAAGTTTTCTTTAGTTTCTCCCAATTTTTCCCCAGTCATTGCTGACCAGTACCTCTTTATTTTTGTCAAGCTTGAGGAGGATAACATATGCTTGTTCTATAACCTGCCCTTCGGGCAAGCCCATCGCTATGTTTTAACGAGCCTAGCGATAGTGAAACTCGTTCTCGTCTAAAGACAAGTTTGTCGCTATTTAATGATTTTAACGAGTCTAACGACAAAGATAACTCGGTCCTTTTCATTTTTAGAGAGTCTGAAAAGGTACATAAAGTTAACTCCAAAATTCCTTTTTCGTCATCTAATCCCTTAAGTCCGAAAAAGTATAAAACAATACAGAAGGGATGAGTTTTCGATAGTTTTAACGAGCCGAACAAAACAAGCGCTCGATCTTTTTGTGCAATAATCCCTCAGGTCCAAAAAGATTAAAATCTAGAGGAGGGATAGCTCTTCCGGTCGCTTTAACGAGCTGGAAGGCCAAAACTCGGCAATCTTTTCATATTTTACGAGTCAGTTGAAAAGAGCTTAAAGAAGACTCGTCTTTTGAGGAACGAGTGATAAACAGGGTTAGCAGCTGATTCCAGGTACAGGTTGGAATTTTCCAATCACGGCAGTGTCACAAGGATGGCTAGGTGAAATCACTCTTCGCAGCTGTTCCTCAAAATGGGTAAACAATCATATGGAGGTGAACGATCGGCCAAATGAAAAGTGGAGGTGACGGTGCAAACACGACCAAGGCTTTAATGGCTGATGATATTACATTCACAGTGGTTATTTACCGGGTAGGTTCATTTTTTATTTTAAAATGAGCTTAAACGCTGGTGGAAACACTTGCTCATTGCTTATGTTTATTTTTTAACGAGCATGAAGTCTGTGTTAAAAATGCTCGGATCTCGCGTTTATTTTTTAACGAGCATGAACTTTGTGCTAAAACTGCTCGATCTTTTATATGGTCAATTTTTTGATTTTTACCATGACTAGCTTTGCCCTTTTCAAAGATAGTACTGTATCCTCAATTGCTGCATCAAACTAGTTAGAAATGAATAACATTTGCATGAAAATGAGATTAGAACCCTAATATTTTGCTTTGAACTACGTAAAAAGCAATTAAAAGGTGTTTTTACCTCTCATTTTACCATTTCATTTGAACTTGGTTTGTTGGAGCTTTGGAGGTGCCTCTTCCCCCTTGATTTTCACCAGCTGATTCCGGGAGATTCTGCGGACGATTTTCGGCGCCGTCTGGACCAGGTAGGAGCTAAACTCTAGCTCTTTCTTTTCATGGTTTCCTTTTTCCATTCTGTGCCTGTTTTCCTGTTCTCATGAGCCCCTGGGGTTTTGCTAGGGCGCTCTGCCATCAGCGCAGGCAGTCCATTCGAAACCTGCGTTGAATGTCAAGCTGCATGAAGGCAGTTTGACCTTCAACGCAGGTGGGACACTAGCCAGTTGCGTTGATCATAGAAAAGCAGTTCTATTGCACAGTTTTTGATGAAATTTTGCCAGTTTTCATCAAATCCAGGATCTTACTCTTTCTCTTGTTTGTTTTGCAGGGACTTTTGAGCAAAATGACCCTCACATGGCGAGAACGAGAACATGAAGAAGAGGACATGATTGCCCTCCATGACCCTGTCACGGTGAACGCGCTGCGGAACTGTGGCTTGCTGAAGTTCTTCCGTATCTCTAGTATGAGAGCACAGATCTCTTTACTGCAGTATATGCTTGATGCTTGGGATCCTATTAACCAAGTATTTCAGATCAGGAGCAAATCCATCCCTTTGACCGTGGTAGACATTTACTTCTTGACTGGTTTGTCGAGGCGGGGTGCCCCCATTTCTTTGTTTGGTTCGGCCCGAGGGAATGACTCCGTGAGAGATTATGTCCGCCAGTATTGCAGGGAGGGATCCCAGCCGAGCAGAGATGGCAAGGTTGTTATCCGTGAGATTACTGACAGGTCTCTCAGGTCCATTCTGTATACTATTGGTAGGATGGCCGGTAGCGCATCTCTTCATGTTGCCAACAGATCTTATGTGCAGCACGCCTTGGAGTGTCTCCAACCGAAAGTATTCAACTGGTGTGATGCAGTACTTCTTCAGATGAAAAGTCAGTTGAACAAGGTAAAGGACGGGAAGCTGAAGAACTTTGGATTTGGTTCTATTCTGACTGCCTTTGCCTTGGAGAAAATACCACTGATGCAGCCTCAGTATATCGCACTCGACTTGCCTTCTCCTACCGAGCCACGCATGCAGAGATGGGTTGATCACATGTCTAGGCATGCTGGTCAATCTCAGATTTCTTTCACTGATACCTTCTTCAGGTGGTTCGAGCATCAGGAGATGGTCTATTCCGAGTATCCATATGTTGGTATGGATTTCCGAGGTGATCCGGACTTGGTACTGCCGGATGGCGAACAGTGGGGCGCTATTGGTAAAATCTTCGACCATATTACTGTTTACTGTTCTTATTTATAATGTCCTTGTGCTTTATTCTATCAAGACTTTAATCAAACTCATGTGTGCATGCAGATGTTGGTCCTGTTCGTCCAGCAGTTCGCCTGAGAGCGCCAGTTGCTGCCCCAGCAGGGGAGACTGCTGGGAGAGTTATCCTCCACGACCTTGACGTAGCCGAGACCCTTACAGCTGTGCAGGAGCAGGTTGAGAGCCTTACTCTCGGCATTCCCGATGTGAGGATTGATGAGTTACCTTTACAGTTGCAGCGGCATACTACTGGTGTGCCTAGACGATGGACTCGTCTCTTGCGCATGATTGCACAGGCCGTGACGTGCTATCATGAGCATCACTAGGCTAGGGTGCCCCCTAGCATTTTTGAGTTTTTGGGTCATATGACCGATTTTTGTCTTGGTTACAGAACATTATGTATGAACGATAAACAGCTTATATATATTTTTGATTTTCGAGTTTTATTCTGGTTGAGTTATATGATCCATATGTACAACATTGATGATGTGTCTCTTTTTATAAATGTCGCAAATGTCTATCTAACACATAGTTTGCTAATGAGTCGGTTAATGTGTTTAAGTTTCTGGAAATATGCTGGTATTGAATTGAATCAAATTGTCTTTCCAAAATCTTAACCCTTAGGAACATGCGATAAATAGCTGGATTGCGAACGGAATATATACCATTGAGTTGTAGTATTACGAGTTGTGAGTCTAGCCTGACAATTAGTCGGCGTATACCATGGGTGATGGCATCAAAGAGTAGTTCTATCAACGCGCTATACTCAGCGATGTTATTCGTTGATTGCCCAATACACACACCTCTGAAACTTACTAACTCGCCGCTTGGATCAAAAATGGCCCAGGCTGCGGAGGATAGGTTCCGCGAACTACGACTCGCTCCGTCGGCATATCCAACACATGTCTCCAGAAGGTTTGACATCTGCAATAAATGTAAAAAGGTGGATCACTCGACCAAAACAAACACTTTAGCGAAAACAAAATACAACAAAAGCATACAGGTTACTATTTAAGCATAGTAACGCTTGAGGTACAACCCATTACGGGGTTGCGCCAGTGGAATTCCGTCATAATCCATTAACTCGTAGGCTCCTTTTGCTAACACTCGTTTAACAATATAGGGGCCCATCCATAAAGAATTAAATTTACCTGCTCCCAATTTATCGGATTCTTGGTCATAAAGCAAGACCAAGTCACCTTCTGAGAAGACACGGGGTTTGACATTTTTGTCGAACTGCGCCTTGACTCGTTTCTTATGGGCTTCGTTAGCCAAAGCGGCGTCACGACGGGTTTCATCCAATTGGATTAATTCCAAGAAACGGGCCTCTTCTTCCGAAGTTCCGGGGAGGAGATCAATTGCGAGTTTAAGAGACGAAATTTCGCACTGGATTGGCAAGACTGCTTCCAGGCCATACACCAGTTGGAAAGGTGTGAACCCGGTCGCGTTCTTTACCGATGTTCGGTAAGCCCACAAGGCTGAGTACAGGATTAGGTGCCACCTTCTTTTGTGAACCCCGATCATCCTTTGCAACATACGCTTCAGGACCTTGTTGATTGCTTCAACTTGTCCGTTGGCTTGCGGATAATACGGGGTAGAGCTGTCGTGAGATAGCCCTAGCTTGGCAGCTAATTCAACCATCATGTGATTGCGAAAATGCGACCCATGATCTGTAACTATGGCCTGTGGTACGCCGAACCTGGCGACTACATGATTGAAAAAGAAAAGGGCAGCTGTTTCACCAGTGTTATCTAATGTAGGCATCGCCTCGGCCCATTTGGTAAAATAGTCAACAGCGACTATAATATACCCATGCCCCCCGGTCGAGGTGGGGTTACATTGCATGAAATCGATGCCCCATTTGGCGAAAGGCCCAACAACAACTATTGGCTGTAAAGGTGTGGGTGGTCTTCTGGTTTTGCTATCGAAAATTTGACAAGCATGGCAACTTCTGACTGCGGTTATGCAATCTTTGAACATGGTTGGCCAGAAGTATCCTGCTCGTAAGATTTTCTGTGTTGTAGCATATCCAGATTGATGCCCCCCACACGCGCCTGAATGACATTCATTCAGGGCTTTTTCGGCCTCTTCATGGGTGAGGCACCTCCTCAGAACTGTATCGATACCACGACGGTAAAGCGTATCACCGACGATCATGTAGTCTTTCGCTTGGTATCGTATACGTTTCTGTTCTGAGTGAGAGGTGTCAGGCCTGAATTTTTGGGTTTGGAGATAAATTATTATATCTCCATACCACTCATTGCTTGTAGATATCAGAAACAAACTTTCGTCCACGATTGACTCTTCTGATGTTTCATCGTTGGACGACGATGGGAGATCGCACAATAATTCTGCGAAAACTAAAGCTTTCTTTGATTTGGATTTTACAAATTCCAGATCAAACTCTTGAAGGATCGCTATCCATTTTGAATATTTGCCCCCCAGCAACTGTCGCGACAATATATAAGTCATGGGGTTGCAATCTGATAGAATGGTAGTTTTCCGAAAGAGGACATAATGTCGAAATCTTTGTATCGCTTGAACAGCAGCGAGTGCTAGCTTTTCAACATAAGAATATTTTCTTTCTGTATCATTCAAGTTTTTACTTAAATAATATATAGGATGTTCAATTCCATCGACTTCTTGAACTAAAACCATCGCAATGGTCGTATCCGCTGCAGCCAGATACAGGTTAAAATCTCTTTGATAGTCCGGGGCATACATTAATGATGCTTTTACTAGAGAATCTTTCAGAGCATCAAAGGAAGCTTGCGCCACCTGATCCCAGACAAAAGGTACATCCTTTTTCAAAAGACGAGTATAACCTTTAGCAAGTTCTGCGTAATTTGGAATGAACCTCCTCAGAAAGTTTGCTTTCCCTTGGAGTTTCTGAATCTGAAGCAAATTTGAAGGTGGAGGCAAATTAATGATTGCCTGAACCTTGCAAGGGTCGAGACGAATCCCATCCTTAGAGACTACAAAGCCAAGTAAACGACCAGAACCGACGCAAAACACACATTTGTGTGGATTGAGTCTTATCTTGTAGTGTCGGCAACGTAGAAATATCGCTCTTAAATGCTGCGGATGATCAGTCCGCTTTCGCGAATGAGCCGGAAGGTCGTCGAGATAAGGTTGAACGATGTTCTTGATGTCATGGAAGGCATAATTCATTGCCCTCTGAAACGTCGCCCCTGCGTTCTTTAAACCAAAGGGTAATTTTCGATAAGCGAATGTGCCCCACGGACAGATGAATGCAGTCTTTGACTGGTCCTGTGGGCGGATATTTATTTGATTATACCCAGAAAATCCATCCATAAATGAAAAGATTTCACATCCGGCGCATTCATCAATTATCTGGTCGATGAAGGGTGTAGGGTAGTTGTCCTTCGGACAAGCTTGGTTTACATCCCTATAATCGACACACACTCTAATTGTCCCTTGTTTCTTCATAACAGGGACAATATTCGATACCCAATCGGTTAGAGGAACGGGTAGATGAAACCAGCATGGAGAAGTTTTTCAACTTCTGCCTTAATGGCAGCGGCTTTCTTGGGGTGCACCTGCCGAAGCCGTTGTCTTACTGGTTTGACATCAGGATACATTTTAATTTCATGTTCAACGATACTCGAGTCAATGCCTGGCATTTCATCATATGACCAAGCAAAGACATCTCTGAATTCGCGAAAAAGAGCGTTATATATTTCCAGTTCTGAAGGAGAACATCCTTTGCCGACATAAATATTCTCTACAACATTTGTTTTAGTCGAGATATTTATGGCTATAGTCTCTTCAATATTGGATAAGTTTCGCTCGGAATCCACCGTATTTACAGTATTTGATAGGAATTCAAAAACTGAAGGGTGGTAAAGGTCATACTGAGTATCTTCTTCATATTCTGGAAGAAGGGAACGATGGTGGCAATCATTCCATGGTGCCCCCTCAATCAACATTGATTGTAGGATTCCTTCGTCAGTCCCATGTACTTTCGACCAAGGATCTAATGGGGTACCATATTCTCTAGACCTATCTACCCAAACGCTTGATGAGCGTTGATTTGGGTTCGCCTCCCATGCTCGAAACATTGATTGCTACAATATTTCAATGGGGCTTGGGGGCAAAACCATTGCATGATCCATTTTGACATCGTCTTCTGAGATCTTCGTGGAAGATATCATGTTGCAGGCTCTTACGAATGCTACTTCTCCTATATAGAATGGAGGTGGAAGTGCGAAAGTTCCCATTAATGTGGGGTCTTTCAGTAGGCCTACTCCGATGTCTTGAAGCGAATGGTTGCTTCCATGGATCATGGGAATGCTTCCTGTAACTTGTGAACCATTAGGGAGGAAGTCTTGTTGGTCGACGATCGTAATCCCTCCTTGAAAAGGGAATGCGATCTTCCTAAAATAAGTCGACACAACAGCTGCCATGGCATATATCCACGGTCTTCCCAGTAGGATGTTGTAGTCAAGATTCCCATCGATGACTTCAACATCTATTTCTACTGTTTTTCCTCCCAGTTCAACTTTCAAGTTATTAAGGATACCGCACGGGGTATATGTCCTTCCGTCGAATGCTTTTAATGTCGTCGAAGATCGCGACAAGGTTGGAGATCCTAAAGTTTTCCAGCAACTCATCGACATAATACATGTAGATGCCCCCTCATCAATAATTGTTCGGTGAACAGTTTTGTTGAGGGCTTTCACTTGAATAAGGAAAGCTAGTTGAGCTGGTAACTGAGGATCGTATCCTTTGTGATCAAAGGATACAAGATTGGAATCCTTAGGATCAACCCCACCAATAGCCGATAACAAAGCCTGCCTTTGGGATGGGCAATTTTGTAGTACTTCAAGAGTCGACATAGCGGATGGCGATTGGGCCAAATCTTCCACTATGTTATAATGCTGCGCCGCTCTGGCGCGAGGATTAAATGTCGACTTGTGTACTACTCCCTTTGGCGGTTTTATTGTTAATTCAGGAATGATGGGCGGTACAACTTCTGTCGAAGTTGTTGTCGAACTACTTGGTTGATCTTTACCTTTGTCGTTCGACAGCTGCGGATTCCCGTAATCTTTGTTCCTTGTCGAAATCAAAGCATCATTCTGCTGTTTTGAAACCGACAACATGAGCACTTGCGACGGGGAAGCATTTCCACTATCAACCAGATTTTGACCTGGATTGGGAAATGGATCAGTTAACACAGCTGAGGTTTGCGAACTTTTGAAGAACCTTTTCAGCTCAGCTTTGTATGGACAATCATATGTCCGATGATCCTCATCACATATCTGACATGGATATTTCCTATTTCCAGGAGGGTTTGAAGAAGTTTTTCCAGGAGATGACTCACCCTGTTTCTTCTTCTTCCCTTTGTTTTGCTTCTTCTTGCTCCCTGGTTGTTTGGTTTCTTTGCCCTTATCTGCTGATACGACATTTACTTCCGAAGCAAGAATTTCATCTTTTGCATTTTGATCCGAATTCTTACGGGCTTTCTTAGACGAAGCCTTTGTCGATTTCGCGTTTGCCGTGCCAATCATGCCATCGCCGGCATGAGAGTCACTATTTGATTTAGGAGGAGGAGGAATTGAAAATTCCGGTCTAGGGGCGTCAGGTATTTTGTCGTAGAGCGTGCCAGACTGAGTATAAACTAAGTCTAGATATTGTGCACGAGCAATAACTTGCTCCTCTGTTACGACTCCCCCCTTTGCCACATCTTCTGTTATAGCAGGAAGTAACGACTTTATAAACCATTCAGCTAATAGCTGATCGGGAACGTATGTTTTCACCATCCTACGACGACGACGCCACTCATGTATATGATCGGATATATGAGTGGCAGTTGTCTGCTTGAAGTTGGTTAATATTTCTGTTCCCGTTTCATACCTTATCGGTAATTGAAAATGGGTTAAGAAAGTCGTGGCTAGGGAGCTAAAATTGTCGAACGAGGCTCTAGGTAATTCAATATACCATTTTGCCGCTGGACCCGTTAACGTCCTCTGGAAAAGGCGAAGCCTTATCGAATCATCATTCAGGGTGTTTGATGAACACCACAGATGAAAAGTCATCACGTGATTCGATGGGTCTTCACCTGGATTTCCATTGAATTTAGGAATGTCAGATGGAAGTTTGTGAGGAATCGCTGGCCACCAAGGGGCGTAAGCAATCAGATCGTTGGTTAACCGGTGTAAATCGGGTAACTCTAAAGTTGCCACGAATGGTAACTGTTGATTCAGGTTAGGTGAAGCATATCCAGGGTACGATGGAATCGCTTGAGCAGTGGGCCTTTGCATACCAGCATAATGTAATTGATGTTGGTATGACTGATATGGTTGGTGGACTTGACCACTGTAAAGCGGTTGGTTTTGACCGTTTTGAATATACGGTTGTCCACTGTTCGCAAAGATCTGCTGCTCAGAACCTTGGTACACTTGCTGGAATTGTGGTTGTTGATATTGCACCAGCCATGGTTGTGAAGCCATGTTCTGTTGTGCTATACTAACTGTTGGACCAAGGTGTGGGGTAATTGTACCCGTTTGGACCTGTGTCGCCCCACCAGTTGGCGATTGTGGTTGTGTCCCAGGGTCAAGGGGCTGTTGCATTACAACCTGAGAAATCTGAGGTTGACATACAACAGGCAACGTTTGAACTTGCGACACTGTCACAATAGCCGGTGTGGTCGGGATGTTCGACATAGGTACACACTGTTGCATAGAATATACAACCCTTGGTTGTTGAGGTAGCATAGGTACCCAACCACTTGATGTAATTCCAGTATAACCTGAATACTGTTGTGAACTCCCGTATGGATACCCTCCCGGAGGGGGTAATGAAAGGGCATACTTCCCCCCATACGGTAGCAATCCGGAACTCAAGGGGATTGTTTGTCCTTGGGGACTGGATTGCCCAAATTGACCTCCAAATGGATCAATCTGGCGAGTCTCAACATAAGAGTTGCCGGATATTATTCCGGATGAACAAACTGGAACAGACCACACTGTCGAAATAGTCCCTTGGTGGACTCCTTCTAGCGGTTGCGAGCTAGTCGGGACAGATGGTATGCCGGCAAACATGGTCGGAGTGACGGCAGGGGCTTCTGCTGTCGCTGTGTCGTTCGACACAGTCCTAGATGTTGACGGTTGTTCAGACATTTTGAGTCTATCCAATAGATTGCCTAGCGATTCTACAGAAACTTCCACTTGTGGTAGACTAACTTCTGATGAAGGAAATAGAGTGGCCCCGACTCCAAAATGGGTTGGAGTACTTGCTTGCGGATCCTCTACAATTTCCTCTATCGCAATCAAACCGGTGGAAGAGGAAGACCGTCAGGTCCGTAAAATATTTCTGGTGCCGAAGAAGGGGTTGAATCGACAGCGACAGTTGTTTGAGGAGCAAGACTCTCTAAACCGGTTACAGATGGAACTGGTTCAGTAACGCAAGTATTTGCTCCCAGACTAGGATCAGTGTTACTATCCCTCTGCGGCTATTGAACTTCTTCTATAGGGGCAGGGTTTCCAGAAATGTTTGGAGTAACCGGAATCTCAGATGTTGTTGGAACACTTGTTCTAACTTTGATAGGAGATTTCGAACCGGTTAAACGAGTTCGCTTTGTCCGTACTGTTTTCGATTCCGGAGACAAAGACGGTTGACTCGTAAGCCTCCGCGAACGACAGGGTTTCAATTGACTTTCTTCCACAATTGCGGATTACTCGATCAACCAAAATACAAAAGGGGAAAGTGTGTTTCCGAATTAAATGAATTTTTTAGACGCTTTTAGACACAACTTGCTTTTTCAGTTTTAAAGAGTCGAGAAAAAGCTAAAGATGACTCTAGTCTCCTTCGATGTTTTAACGAGCCCGAAGTGACAAATGCTCGGATGGACTTTTTCTGTTATAGAGTCTGAAAAAGGCCAAAAGGAACTGCTCTGGAGTTCTAGGCAGAGGGTGTGCCAAACTTTCGCAAAACCGCAGAATACTTTTTAGGGTACGGGCGGTCGATCTTCCTGAATGCTGTGTTCAGTGCATTGCGATCAGTAGGGCGGCCGACACGGCTTCCTAAGGATAAAGGTTTTATGCCTATAGGGATCTCCCAATATATACGCGACGGTACGTGGGAGCACAATCCGTACTGGCGCTATCGTCCCTCAGGAGGAATCACCCACCATCCACGAGATCGACAGTCACCAGGCTTAACGACGCCGGAACACGTCTCTAGCCTAGACCTCTATGTTGTGCGTTATGTTGCAAAGCGTTGTTAAGTTCATTCAATTTATTTTAGGTTGATCTTTTTAAAGTTTTCCTTTCAAGGTTCACCACGAGATGTATGATACAAATTCCTAAATGCAGTCTAAAGATGATAAGCAAGCTTTATATCTTTTCAACTTTGAAAATCCTAGCTACTAAGGGAAAAGAAAGACACCATCTTTTCTCAAAGAGCAATCAGCACACTCTAATGCACTTTTCCTAAATCCAACATGCAAACTATCAAATGCAAATGCACAATGCAGGTGTTTGTTTTCCACTTTCTTAGTATTGATGCCTACAAAGAAAGCTTTTTGTACAACTTTGAATTTGCTTTTAAATGATCAATACAAACAAGTTTACTTTTTCGAAATCAGAGAGGGTAGAAGAGATTACAACACTTAACGATTTTCGAAATAAAGACTTGTTTCGACACTTAAAAGAGACAAATTCAAACCAATAAGCAAAAGTAAATGTATAATCAATCTGCAAACAGCCAATGAACTCTCTTCTAAGATCACAATCAACAGATCTGAATCAAGGGCTACAGGATGACTATTTCACTCATGCAAAGGAAAACTGTAAATGATGCCACAAACACATAAAAACACTCACAGTCTTTTTGTACAAAAGGAGGCGGAATGTAAGCAGAGAAAAGGAGTTTTCAGACTGGTACCTATGCTGGTTACAGGCTGCAAAAAACAGAGATCAAAACAAGGCAAAACAGAGCAGAGAACCCCAGCTGCACAAGGACAAACTGGTTCAGCGCAACCTCAACACAGGGGTTTTGACATTCAGCGCAGGTAGCCTTCACGGGACCTGCGTTGAAATGCAGAATCCCTTCACTGGGTCTGCGCTGAAGGAGAAACTCTCGTTTCCCTCAGGTTCTGGGTCACAGATTGCTATTTAATTCACTGTTTCAGGCCAAATAAAAGCAACAAGCAAGGTGTAATCAAAGGGATGCTTTGAGAGGCTACTAAGATCTATCACAAGGATCATCAAATCATTTGTGAATCCATTGTTAAGATCATAGACAAGTCCAGCAACTGGATCAAAGCAACAACTTTCTACTTTACATCCGGGAAAGATGCAGTTCGATTGTTGCTGTCAAGTCTATGAAACAAACAATGATAGAAACACAAATAAAATGACTAAACAAATCTCCCCAGTGGAGTCGCCAATTTTTTGTGGGGAAAAATGCCTATGCAGGACGATCCTATCCACCTAAGGTGTGACAGTGCCTTAGCAACAAATGAGTACAGCTATGCTGGTTTCTTCCTTTATGAAATGTGAAAGAAGAGAGATCAATAGACTTACCGGTGTCTTCTGTTTGTCCCTCGATCCAGTCTCTCTCCTCTTTGGGTGTTCACAGCTACTTGCCTTCCTGCTTATCCAGCTTCAACTTCCTGCAAGATCACAAGAGAACAGCTACTTGCGACAAGAGAACAGCTACTTGAGACAAGAGAAGAACACTACACAAAGACAGATGTTCACATTCATAACTAGTTTAGGATTAGAAATAAACTAAATACACTAATACATTCATACATCAAAATACATCAGCATATAGGAGAAACCAAGATAGCTTTATTGATGAATAACAAGGTTCAGGAAGAGATACAACCCAGAGGGCTCCAATCCAGCATCTCCTTCCCAGCAAATGGAATTCCTATCTTCAGCCCCTTCAAAGCATTAATCACCCAATGATTCCAGTCTCAAACCAACAGCAATTCTTTGCAATAACAAAATTCCAGCCCCTAGATCTCATGGAGGAGAGATCCATATATAGATGTTTGGAGAGAGGATGAGTCAGCTTGAGATCTGACTAGTGTCCTCTCCCTCTGTCAGTTCTTGAGTCCACTTGGAGGTTCTTGCTTCCACTTGGAGATTTGGAACCTCTTACTCATCACCAGTCGAATTCCCTGAGGCAAGTGTCATTTTCGAAGCTTCCTGGGTTTTGACACCTTGAGAAATGAGCCTACCACTTGTCCACTCTCGTTCAGCGCAGGTAGCCTTTGTTCCAGTTGACATTCAACGTAGGTAGCCAGTGTTGGCTCTGACATTCAGCGCAAACAGCTAGTGTAGCCACTGAAATGATCCTGAATTGACTTGTTTTTGAGCAGTTTCAGGTGGAGAACTTCTGTGAATTGTTGTGGTTTGTTAGCCTTGTTCCTCTAGGGGTAGGAACAACATGTTTAGGGACTTTGGATCCCTTAGATTATGGACATTTCATGCTCAATGCTGTAAGGCACAAAAATGTCTATAACAGGAAGGCCAAAACTCGGCAATCTTTTCATATTTTACGAGTCAGATGAAAAGAGCTTAAAGAAGACTCGTCTTTTGAGGAACGAGTGATAAAACGGGTTAGCAGCTAATTCCAGGTACGGGTTGGAATTTTCCAATCACGGTAGTGTCACAAGGATGGCTAGTGAAATCACTCTTTGCAGATGTTCCTCAAAATGGGTAAATAATCATATGGAGGTGAACGATCGACCAATGGAAAAATGGAGGTGACGGTGAAAACACGACCAAGGCTTTAATGGCTGATGATATTACATTCACGGCGGTTATTTACTGGAATAGTTCATTTTTTAACGAGCTTAAACGCGGGTGGAAACATTTGCTCGATCTTATGTTTATTTTTTAACGAGCATGAACTATGCGCTAAAACTGCTCGGATCTTGTGTTTATTTTTTAACAAGCATGAACTGTGTGCTAAAACTGCTCGAATCTCGCGTTTATTTTTTAACGAGCATGATCTGTGTGCTAAAACTACTCAATTACCCAGTCATATGATAAGAATTTCTCATTAAGATTCTATTTTTTATGGAGCTTCATCTTACAAAGATTTGCTCCGGATCCTTTCATTATGCAAGTTCGGAAACAACTAATCCTACGAGTTTAAAGGGTTAGACCTACAGGTTTAAAGGGAGGACCTAAAAATTTAAAAAACAAATAGCTGCCCCTTGCTTGCACTCCAAAAGGTTTGCATTCCCCCATGCATAAAGTATGATTTCAAGGTTACCCCTTCTTAGTCCAATAAAACATTTGTTTTACTGGGAGAGGCCTACCTCTTTCAGGTTACCCAAAGATTGTCTCGTTAATCTTTCAAACAAAACACTTCTTCCACGGTGTCTACCGAGATAGACAAAGGTGAATGACCTTAGTGCCAAACACGTAGCTTTGACAAGAGAATCTTATTCTAGAATAACCCCTCTTCCTAGACGGACGGGGTATAGACTAGTCATATTCTCCTGCGAAAACCTACCCTATACCCAAGGTTTTCCTGCCGAAGCAGACCAGGACGCATGCCCCCTGGGTTCTAGTCATATCCTCCCGGATTACTCGCACTAATCAGGAGGACGGACCGTGGGTTGAGACATTTCTTGCGTGAAGAGACCATTTAGGGATGGTATATGACTATTTGTGATGCGTGATCCGGGAAATGAAAGCTGGTCTACGAGCTTGACCACTCTTCCTTCATGCGGAAAACACATTACTCTAAAGAGTGAGGAGACGATGACTCCCATGCAATATATATAGTCTCGTCCAAGGAGTAGGTTATAATCCAAGGGTCCTTGAACGACCATCACGTTCATTTGAACGGTCTTCCCTTTCAATGTGATAGGTACATTGGGGAGGATCCCTAAAGGTCGATTGGTTCCTTTATCAAAACCTGTCAGATTTCTCATTTCAGGCAAAACCGTTGGCGAACCAAGTGCTTTCCAAGAAATAGAGGAAAGGATACTCACAGATGCCCCCTCGTCAATGATGGTGCCAGCCATGACCATTCTGTATATTTGAACGATAATTCTGAATGGTATGCTTGCTGGCAACCGGGGTCTGCCTAGTTGGTTCCAGTCGAACGAGACAACTAGGTTGCTTGGTGGTGGGACTGAATAGATGGCCGCGTATGACTCTAACGAAGTTCCTTCCTGCGATAAAGGAATGGGCAAATTGCCCCCTTGTTCATCGGAGTTTGTGTTGATGAAGAGAATTTGGACGGTGTCGTCTTTATTCTTGTCTGTGATGGTATCATTCGAAGATAGAGCCTCTGAAGGCAAAACCGGGTCAACTACCGCCTCAACCTTTTGACTTTCGTCAGGTATGGATTCAGACGGTTCATCTTCAATGATAGGTGCTTCGGCTGACCACCTGAGCGGGCCAGCCGGGTTCTGAATTGGTGAAGGACTTGGCAGGAGTTTTTGATATCCAGGAGGAAGTTGCACTGGTAAAACTGGGTGATCTTCCAAAACTCTTTTAGCCTCGTCTAAGAAGGGACAACGGTGGATGGCATGGTCGCCTTCACACAGTTTGCAGGAAAATCTAGCTTTCCCTCTCTGTCCTGTGACTTCACTTTCACTAGTTGACGGTGAGCTGTCAACATGGCTATCAGAGATTGACGCCACCGAATTGTGCAAACGGGGAGACCAGTCCCTTAGTATCCGAGGGATGCAGGGACAATCTCTGTGGAAGTGGTCTCCCTTGCATATGACACATGGCGATTTAGGCCTAGTCAGTGCTGTGTGTGGATTTTTGTCAGACGACACTTGTTTGCCCCTAGTCGCTTTTGTCTCCTTCTTCTTCTTCTCTTTCTTCTTCTTTTCCATCTTCTCCTTAGGAACTTGGTTTTTTGTTTTACCAGTTCCGTCAAGCGAAGAGGAAGGAGGAGAGGAAGAATTAGATGAAGTAGAAGGCTGGTGGGTAACTCTGGTGTGGTCTAACTGTTGATTCGACTGTTCAGGAATAGTGGTGTTCTGAATGACATTGGTTGAAAAGGGCCAGACCGGCAAGCCAACTGTCAGTCCTGGAAGCGACAATGTGGCCATATGGGGCGCACCAACATCTCCCCAAGAGGAGAAGGGACTAGGATTTCCACCAAGGGGAATTCCTTGGTTGGTGTGTTCCATTTTCTCAACCTAAAGATCAACGCAGGAAGAAGGGGTGATTGTTCCGTTTAAAATAAATTTTAACGACGCTTTAGACACAACTTGCTTTTTCAATTTTAAAGAGTCGAGAAAAAGCTAAAGATGACTCTAGTCTCCTTTGATGTTTTAATGAGCCCGAAGTGACAAATGCTCGGATGGACTTTTTCCGTTATAGAGTCTGAAAAAGGCCAAAAGGAACTGCTCTGGAGTTCTAGGTAGAGGGTGTGCCAAACTTTTCGCAAAACCACAGAATACTTTTTAAGGTACGGGCGGTCGATCTTCCTGAATGCTGTGTTCAGTGCATTGCGATCAGTAGGGCGGCCGACACGGCTTCCTAAGGATAAAGGTTTTATGCCTATAGGGGTCTCCCAATATATACTAGATGGTACGTGGGAGCACAATCCGTACTGGCGCTATCGTCCCTCAGGAGGAATCACCCACCATCAGTGAGATCGACAGTCACTAGGCTTTACAATGCCGGAACACGTCTCTAGCCTAGACCTCTATGTTGTGCGTTAAGTTACAAAGCATTGTTAAGTTCATTCAATTTATTTTAGGTTGATCTTTTTAGAAGTTTTCCTTTTGAGGTTCACCACGAGATGTATGATACAATTCCTAAATGCAGTCTAAAGATGATAAGCAAGATTTTCTATCTTTTCAACAATGAAAATCCTAGCTACGAAGGGAAAAGAAAGACACCGTCTTTTCTCAAAGAGCAATCAACACACTCTAATGCACTTTTCCTAAATCAAGCATGCAAACTATCAAGATGCAAATGTACAATGCAGGTGTTTGTTTTCGGCTTTCTTAATATTGATGCCTAAAAAGAAAGCTTTTTGTACAACTTTGAATTTGCTTTTAAATGACAAATACAAACAAGTTTACTTTTTCGAAATCAGAAAGGGTAGAAGAGATTACAACACTTAACGATTTTTGAAAGGAATACTTGTTTTGACACTCAAAAGAGACAAACTCAAACCAAAAGAAAAAATGAATGTATAATCAACTGTAAACAGCCAATGAACTCTCTTCTAAGATCACAATCAATAGATCTGAATCAAGGGCTACAGGATGACTATTTCACTCGTGCAAAGGAAAACTGTAAATGACGCCACAAACACATAAAAACACTCACAGTCTTTTTGTACAAAAGGAGGCGGAATTTAAGCAGAGAAAAGGAGTTATCAGACATGTACCTATGCTGGTTACAGGCTGCAAAAATCAGAGATCAAAATAGGGAAAAACAGAGCAGAGAACCCCAGCTGCACAAGGCCTAATTGGATCAACGCACCCTCAACACAGAGGTTTTGACATTCAGCGCAGGTAGCCTTCACGGGACCTGCGTTGAAATGCAGAACCTCTTCACAAGGTCTGCGCTGAAGGAGAAACGAGAGTTCCTCACTGGGTTCTGGGTCACAGTTTGCTATTTAATCTATAGTTTCAGGCCAAATCAAAGCAACAAGCAAGGTACAATCAAAGGGATGCTTTGAGGGAGGACTAATATCTATCACAAAGGATCATCAAATCATTTGTGAGTCCATTGTTCAGATCATAGACAAATCCAGTGTTTGGATCAAAGCAACAGTTGTCTACTTTGCATCTGAGAATAGCAGATGCAGTTCGATTGTTGTTGTTGAGTCTATGAAACAAACAATGATAGAGACACAAATAAAATGACTAAACAGATCTCCCCAGTGGAGTCGCCAATTTTTTGTGGGGAAAAATGCCTATGCAGGACGATCCTATCCACCTAAGGTGTGACAGTGCCTTAGCAACAAACAGAAACAGCTATTCTAGTATTCTTCCTTTATGACTTAAGAATGAAGAGAGATGGATGGACTAACCGGTGTCTTCCGTTTTTCCCTCGATCCGGTTTCTCTTCTCTTTGGGAGTTCCCAGCTACTTGCCTTCTCGCTCGCCCAGCTTAAAGAGGTTTCTGCAAGATCACAAGAAGAGAACACTACACAAAGACATAGATTCATATTCATAACTAGTTCAGGATTAGAAATAAACTAAACATACTAATGCAATCATACATCAAAGATACATCAGTATATAGGAGAAACCAAGATAGCTTTATTGATGAATAACAAGGTTCAGGAAGAGATACAAACCAAAGGGCTCCAATCCAGCATCTCCTTCCTAGCAAATGAAATTCCTATCTTCACCTCCCTTCAAAGCATTAAGCACCCAATGATTCCAGTCTCAAACCAACAACAATTCTTTGCAATAACAAAATTCTAGCCTCCGGATCTCATGGGGGAGAGATCCATATATAGATGTTTGGAGAGAGGATGAGTCAGCTTGAGATCTAACTAGTGTCCTCTCCCTCTGTCAGTTCTTAATTCCACTTGGAGACTAAGAGCCTCTTACTCATCACTAGTCGAATTCCTTGAGGCAAGTGTCATTAGAGAAGATTCTGGAAGCTTCCAGGGTCTTTCCACCTCGTTGAATGAACTTGCCATTTGTCACTTCCCGCTCAGCGCACCTGGTAGTTCTTCTACCTGCGTTGCAGTGCACCTAGCCAGTGCAATCTCTGCATTTCAGCGCAGACAGCTAGTGGAGCCTCTGAATTGATCCTGAATTGACTTGTTTTTGAGCAGTTTCTGGTGGAGAACTTTTGTGAATTGCTATGGTTTGTTAGCCTTGTTCCTCTAGGGGTAGGAACAACATGTTTAGGGACTTTGGATCCCTTCGATTATGGACATTTCATGCTCAATGATGTAAGGTACAAAAATGTCTATAACACCATGGCATGAGCACTACTCCCCAAGGTCCAACAATCTTCCAAAGGTCCAAAGCACCAATGCATCTCCATGGTCATGTGTCCCCTTAAGGAAAATGCATATCTAAGGTCATGTGTCACCTTATGGACTCCCACACCTACATATCTACTCCCTTAACCCAAGAAACCACATGTCAAGTGTAAACCTCCATGTTAGCAACCAATAAACCCCTTGCTATCTAGGCCTCAATAACCTCTTCTAAAATACCCAAATCTACTCCAATAACATAAAATTCCTTCATGCATCAACAAAATGAAGTCACAAATATCCATAGTTATCCAACACTCCGAGGAAGAATGTCTTTCAAAAATCCAGACAAGGTCTAACAACAAATAGTAAACCACCTCCAATGTCCAAGTCCATAATGGAACAACATGGTACAACCACACACCATGCACCCCACATCTCACAAAGCACCCCCAAGGCCCAAGCATGTTGTAAAAATTTTCAAAGTAACCCAAAAAGCTAAAAATTATGTCCCTCTCATCATAAAATCATTTGTAACTCCATTCATATTCGGTTACAACTTTCACTCATAAGATTCACTAATCAAAATTTTTAGCTCCTTTTTTCTACACAAAGTGGGATTACTAACTATAAAATTACCATTAGACATTGGGTAGAGGCTTTTTATGAACGCGGTCTGAAAGAGACCATTTGGGACAAGGGAAGTATAAATATTGTCTTAGTCCTTAGTTGACACCCATACCTTGACGAAGTTGTTTGTGAAGTGTGCTATTGCATGGAATTTGGAAGAGAATATTTGGGGTAAACAACATCTATACTACTCTTGATTTGACCTAAGTTGGCATCTATACCTTCTGAGAAGATTTCCTTTGTATAATATTTATTTTTTGGTTTCACAACCACAAACTACTTCCTATTAGAATTTACATTTGTTCTTCAAAGTGAGTATCCAGTTCTGGTTAAAATCACTAGTATTTTTTATTGTTTCTTTTCTTCATATATTTGCTATTATTTTGTAATTATTCAAGTTTTTGCTATATTTAGGGCCTTCTTAATTTCTAATTTTTGGTTTACTTTATTTTTCACCTTTCATATCTGGTTCTGGAATTTTTGGATTTCAAATATCAGTTATAGTAGTAGAATTATGGGTTGGATCAAATCATTGGTATTAGAACCCCAATTAATAGCAGATTCATATCATATTTTTCATTATAGTTCAAATTATTTACTTATGTTCCCCAATCTATTTATCTTTCAAGGAATCCCTATAAGAAGGAAAAATAAAAGCACAACTCAGATATATATTGTCACCAACATACACATCAACACAGCAACACAAAAACACTCATAGATTTATTAATAAATTGTATATCATAAATTCATATATAGTTTTATCAACAATATAAGTGTCATCAATATGTGACGATTCTTGCACCTTAAGATCTATCTCATGCAATCATTTCCTCCCCTTATTTACATATTTTACAATATCATCAATGTAGATTGTTTTGAAATTTTATTAAATGATTATCTAATTTCTAACCTTTACCATTTGGCAAAGTCAAAGTTTATTTTCCAATAAGTATATATTATCACTATGATCAAATCAAAGATGATCATTATTCCTCTCATCCATTGGTAATCAAGGAAGTCATTTGCAACCCTCAACATTAATATTTTTCACAATGTCAAAGATGACAATCCTCCTCCTATGCCTTAATCGTTAAAAGACAAGTTCCCAAATTGTAAAGTATCCTACCATTGAATATGTCATCTTTGAGTTTAGAAAAGTCAAAGTTGATCACCGATCCCATGCTTGGAGGTCTTTGGAGTGGGAAATTTTCCAAGTTAGCCTCTATGATGATTTTTTTCCATGCCATGTCTAAGGTGGCACCTACTCATTTATTTCACCAACACTATCTCCTACCCTGATTTATACTTCCATGGCCCAAAATATGCTTTTTGTAAGACCAAATTTTATTTCTACCTATTATTTTCATACTACCAAAATGTCCACTTGCATAAAAAATGCACATGTACATAAATTGCAAACCTGATGGATGATAAGGAAAAGGGGCTATCGTATGTTCCATGAAAAATAATAGTCCATACTTAGATGCAACCCAAGGTGTCAAAATTGTATTTCTCAAGTTAAAATCTACATTACATCCATACCTGATTGCACACAACCTCTTGTGGATGTACCAGTGGAGAAGTCATAAAATATAGTGATACATCATTTCTCCTTGTGTATCTTCCTACACTTCCATAATTCTAATGTACACCCCCAAGGGAGAGTACTAAGTCTTGTAAGATAATTTCACTAATTTACCTTGTCTCTTGCTAAGTGCAAGTAGTCTTTAGCAACCTACATGTCCAGGGCTCACTAAAAATCAAAATTGTGATTTTAAATTTATGTGTGGTTCTTAGAACACTATTAATCTTATTACATAGTGAGAGTTTCACTTCCAATACAAGAAGCCACTACTGTGAAAAAATATTGTGAAACTGCCAAATTCCACAACATGACACATGAGGCTAGGGTGCCTTCAAAATTTTATATGCCAGAACATAGAGAACATAAGGTGAAATATAGAGGTTGATATCTAGAGTATATTATTGTCTACAACCCTACACATTCAAATTCAAAAGAATAATCTCTAATAGATAGTTATTAAGCATCAACGATAGAAATTTATTTGTTTTGACACTTTTCTCCAACTCTAGAAACACACACAAGCTTAAAAAAAAAACACACCATATTCTCATTATAAATCAAAATGCCAATCCATGAAGTCTATGGCCTCTTCAACAAACCAAACAAAAATAAAAGAGGAAGATTTACATGGAATCAGAGTTCTGAGAGTTAATTATCTTGTTTCCAATCGTGGCATTACCTCAACAATAAAGAGAGCCCAGCTCTTGTCACTGTGAGCTTCCATGAATCCCTTTAAAATAATAAGCCCCAAAAACCAAATGATGTCAGCTATTTCAAGGAAGAGCCCCTATGATGAGTGCAAGTATTGTAGCAAGAATGTTGCAACTCCTGGGCTACCAGCATTACTTTATCAACCGAGGGTTCATACAAACTTGGAAGTGATAGTGCTATATGCACAAGTAATAGTGATGGTTCTACCTTTTGTCACTATTCAGCGAGCGAGAGACCACTCAGGTTTTCAAGCCAAAATTCTATGGATTCATAAGAAGCTTGGCTTCTTGATGGAAGGAGGCGAAATCTACTCTAAGAGAGAGCGAATCTATTACAATAATGAAAAAACTGAACTTCAATGCTAAATCACACCATTTCCTAATTAACTGCTAAGGAACTATGCTTTGCAATAATGCTAAATTAACATGAACCAAATTCTACTATATAAGCATCGAAGTTAATAGCATCAAATGTCACTATTGTGAAAGTAAATGGAATGAAATAAATCTATTTTTCTCTTTTTGTTCTTTTCATGCAAAATCAATTATGCAAACTAATATCTTTTGGTGATGTGGAAGATCATTTAGGTATATTGAGGATGGCTAGATGGGTTAGGAGATGGTTGGATGGTGTGGGAGACCGTCAGGTGACCTTTTGGGGCTTCGTAGAGGTTTTCCTTAAATTTGGCCTCAAAACATGCCACTACACGAAAACCTACACGATGTACTAGAAACCTACACGATTCCATGTAAACCTCCGAGATACAGCCGAGAGAAAAACAAGAGGTGTTTGAGGAATGGAAGGCTTAAGGATGGTGGTTGATGAGTGGAATGGAGTGATAAAAGTCCTAGTATCACTTAGAGGTCAACAACAAGATTAGTAAATGGCTGGATTTGCTCAATGTGCTTGGAATAATCTCTATATAAAATGATGAAATTAGTGAAGGTTATGGTGAAAGAGAGGAATGATTATGGTGGATGAGATGGAAGGTGGTAGCTGGCTATGAGGTTTCTATCTACTCCTAAAGCACCTACTCTGCATCAGAAATGTATAAGTTCCAAAAGGTCATGTAAATAAGAACAATTCTCATAAGCTAGAAAAGCAGAATTAATGAACTAACTCTCTACTTTATGCATGAGGAAAGTTGCTGAAAGGGATGAAATCATGGATGATATCTATTGAAATAATGAAGATATAAGAGATGGAAATGAACTAAAACTGATCAAATGCTATCTTATATACATTGAACTCTAAAGCTTATGAAAAAAATAGAATTTTGTGTTTTGTGGGATGCATAAGGGTCCCTTACTCAAATCATTATTCCAGATGGAAAAATTAAGGCTAAGACACCTGTTGACAACCTTGGGGTGCTCCTTTTATCCCTGCTAGCCTGGTACTAAAGTAGGGAAGAAATCAAAGAAAAATAATAAACAATTAATCAATTCTACACTATTTTAAATGAAAATACCTCTGAGGGCATATTAACAATGAATCTATAAAACTAAGTTTAAACATAGAGATACAAAAACTAGGAGCCTTGGCTACTAGGGTTGGGCCCTAACCCAAGAGCTTTAGTCCTCTAACTTAACTCAGTGCTATCTCAGAACAAAACTCATTCTTATTGCCAAAATAGAAAATTACGTCAAAATATTCCACAAGTGTGGAGCTCGGAAATAACTTAGATTTATACCAAAAAAATCTAATTCTAATGAGCCTCTAGGCCTCTCTACTTATATAACTGAAGTACTCAATGACTTCCTTAAAATTAGGGAGGCTCGACTCACAATCTCGAGATAAACTAGCTCTATGTCTCTCACTTGCTCGACTGCCTTCTAATCAGCATGACTGGGCTACTTGTACTCCAAGCTGGTGTGACAAATGGATGAATATTCAAATGGATGAGGAGTAAATGAGGAGTATTTAGCTCCTAAAATCCCTCTCCCTTCTCTCATTCGAGTTTCATCATTACTCTTTTCCAAAAAATTTGATTTTATCTTTCAAACTTGAATTCAATGCATATTAGTCCACTAGGCATAATATCCCACTCTAGCTCATCTCATTAACAAAATATAATTAAAAACATGTAATAATTTGTGAGAAAAATTGGTTCTAATAATGCATAAGGTGAATTAAGGCCCATATATTTACACAATGATGAGGCTCATCATGACCCCATACTGAAAGTGTTGCTCATTCTTTGAGAAACTCAATGAATATCCATAGCCTTCATAGAACTGGTGGCCTCCCTCACATCCCATGCCTCTATTGTGGTTTTCTCTTTTTGTTCATAGAAACTTGCTTTCCTTTCAACCTCCTCCCACTGTCTCTTTTCTTCTTCTTCCTTCCTTCCTTCTAGCATTCCTCAGAGTAGTGGTGGACTAAGTTTCAAGCCAATCCAATTGAATTTGAGCCTTTGCATAGATTTCTTGTACATGGGTGTCATGTTCAGTGTTTATTTCATTTTTTGAGGAGAGTGGTACTCTCTTATCTTTAAATTTTATGGCAAAGTGTTCCATATCCTTAGGAAAGCATGCATGTTGTCATCTCGTAACAACATCAATATGTCCTCAAAATTTGAAATTGCTTTCCCTTCGGCAACAAGATACTTGGGTGCAAGCTGAGGATTATTTGCAATCAAATTATGTGTACTTCTGAGATCCATTGGATTGGACCTCTCAGCTCTTACTAATGTTTTCTTCATTTCTGTAGCTCTTGCTTCCTCATGGTTCATCCATGATGACAAAGCCATCAATTGTAATATCCTAGCTTGGCATTAGAGTCCCATATATTCATTTATGTTAAGGACACGCTATGCAAATAAAACTTAGACATCTTGACACCATCTTCTAGTGTGCTATGATCACAAAGATTAGTGAAGTGCACATAGTCCTAAAATGGAATAGGGGATGACTGTCCTAGGGTTTTAATTTGGAACTGCACCCATTGTTCCTTAAGGTATAGTGCATAGGACTTAGCTAGCATCCTGCACTAGATTTCTTCCAAAGGGAGACTGGCCATGAATGTTAATTGATTCTCTCTTTCTTGTAGTTGTCCTTTCAACAATGCATTTTATGTCTCTAACTGATTCTTCATTAGGCCTCTCTGTCTCTCAAGTTACTTAGGTCTCTACCCATCACTTTGAGCCTCTCCCCCATGTAAACAATGTCTTCCACCCCATTGGATTTGGTAATTTGCATCCATTGATGAGTTATAGCTCTCTCCTTCTCAAGCTCTAAGAATAGTGGAATAACAAACGTTTGTGGAATCACCCTGCCTTCTTCAATAAATCTATAGTAGGAGTCAAGGTTAGATTGGGGGCTATGTTCCTTTAACTCTCGGTCCTCTCCTTTAGTTTCATACTCTACGCTTCCCTACTTATCCAATGCTTTAGTATCCTGTAGGTTTACTAGAGTATCAGGTAGGACCGCTTCAGCATCCTACAGGTCTTGTTGTGCATCCTGTAGGATTGTGTTTCCCTTGGATGAGTTAGATCTAGTTGTACGCCTTCTCACATAGGTGATAGGGGACTTAGGAGAAGAATTTTTCCCTTGTTTTTTAGGTGAGTCCTCAATCACAATTGGAATTTTAGTTGGTGTTTGGGGTTTCCCCTGCCTCATTCTTGTGCTTTTCCTTGTCCTCAAATATAAGGGGGTTTGACTTTGTCTTTTTCCTTTTTCCTTAATGGGGGTGCTAAGAGGAGTGAGGGCAGTTAATGCCTCTCTCTCAATGGGTTGTGGAGACACCCTAGGTGACTCCTTCTTGTCATATTCCCCCTCTTTCCCATTTCTCTCTTCACCTATATCTTCATTTTTTTCTTCTCCTTGTAGATCATCATCTTCTTTATCAACTTCTTCCTTAACATCTTCCTCTATTTCTTAATCACTTTATCTCTCTCTATCCTCTTCTTCTTCATCTATATCCTCATCTATGTCATCTTCCTCTTCACCTATCTCATCTTCATCTTGCTCTCATTTATCTTCCTCTGATTTAGTCTCTTCCTCATCGTTTTCACTGACAGTAGGACTAACATCACTTGTGAGAGCTTTGATGTCATCCCTTGTCTGCATGTATCTGAAAATTGACCATTGGATAGGATTTCTATGGTTTTGGAGGGCATCTTATTTGATGATTTTGATTAACCCATGATGAGCTAATTGATGGTAATTTCCTCTTGCACCTTTATGCTTGTGTCTATCAGCGATTGTAGAAGGAAGTATGGTATGCTTAGCCTATGCTGAGGAGGTATTTCTGCTCCAAACCTCAACTCTTCAAGAAGCCTAAAGTGATAGCCATAAACAACACTATACCTACCCTCACATGATATGTATTTGATAAGTTTGTAGCTCACCTAATTCCAAGGATATGGCAAGATTTCTCTCCTTACTCCATTCTTTTCCTAAATGGGTTCCTCACCTTCTAAAAAGAAATTTCTCTTGGAAATCTAGCTATCTCCCTTGTCTTCCTTCCTCCATGGTACTCCTAGGGGAAGTGTGGTAACTCTATGGATAGGCCTCTTACTGCAACAATGGCATGGACACTGGTAAGTGGAATGAGGGAGAGAAAAAAATCTCGGGCCACTTCATCATCATACCCTCTTAATTTTTCGAAATACCCCATCCATTATTGTATTGTGAAGATTTCTAGCACTTGAGGGTGTTGTTGAATTCTCATAGTGTTAATGGTCTCCCTTCTATTGAACCCTCCTGTCATCTTGGTTTGTTAAGTTTAAGCAAATGAGATGGTTAATACAATTTTTAAATGTAGCTGTAAATAACTGAAATGACTGTGGAAAATTCCCTTAAACAGCTTCCAAATTCACTCAAGCTAGAGGATTTCTTGTCCAATTCACATGCAAAAGGGAAGTAATTATAGATCCTACCTCTTCATAGTGTTTTTTGTGGCTAACCCCCATATTTTCGCCAATGAAACTCCTCTCAGCCAATCATATAGACTTTCTCTATGTATCCTCTAGGAATCGTGTGTGCAATCCTATAGGATTTCCTGTGCAATCTTGCAGGATGTCCTATGCAAAAAAACGATGGAGTTTTCATTTTGTACATTGCCTCGGTATCAGAGCCACTTGTTAGAGGGAGCCTTGAGGAAATGAACAGATGAATTCATGGGGATAGATGATTATTTCCTTTTATGGTCAAGTTGGGTGAGGTGGTGTGCTAGTAGCTGAGGTATTTTTTCAATTTTTGGACCATTGGTCCCCACTACCACCTCATCATTCCCCACTCCTCGTAATCAACTTCCACCTCATGCACGCATGGCCTTAACTGTATTTTTCCTTCTCTTTTTTATTTTTGAGTTGATTTTTGCCACGCGTGAGAAGATAAATTGTTTTTTCTGTGTTGACTAAACGAAGGTGGCCAAGCTAACTGGACACCTTTTGCTTATAAATCAACTTAGTATTAACCTTTACATATTTTTGATAGATTATGAAAATGAGAGAGTGAGAGGGATACTTACTGGTGGTGCTAGCCTTTGTTGCAGTTGTTGAAGATTGGAGCTACTTGTTGTGAGTTGGTTTCATGCTATTCTTTCCCCCTTTTTTTTTTCTCTAATGATTCCTTTGTTATGCGGCTACCTGTTGTTCAAGATGATGGCAATGTTCCTTCTTTGGATCTCCTTATGCTCTTGGATCTTCATGCTAGAAGCTTGTTGTTCTCATTATTTGTATTCTATGGGATAGGCTACTACAGTATTTCCTATAGGATGTCCTGTAGTTGCTTCTCCCTCATAACTCTTAATCATAAACTCTACTGGGATTTTGAGGATAGTGACATGGATTGAGTAGGAGACTAGGAGTGTGGACAATGCGAAATACTCAGGTGATGCTCCCTTCTACCCTTTGTATCCTTCTTTTTTCAGAGTGATTTTTTTTAACTAATTTTTTTTTTATGGGTCAATGTAGGGGTGATGAAGGTGGACATAGATATGGTAATGAAATGGTGATGTAGGGGTGTTATTTCTTTGACATAGCAGGTTATTTTGTTTCCCTAGGGTCACTTCGTGTAGGACTTCTATGTCACTGTAAGTCCTACAGGATCATCGTGTAGGTTTTTAGGGGATCCTGTAGAAAAAATATTCCCCTTGTAAACTGAAATAAAGGAGTGAAAAAATGAAAGAAATGGTGGATTGATGAATGAAAATTAGGGGAAAAATAATGTGTGATTGAAATAGATCCCTATTTGATCCTCGTCCTTGGTGACCTGCAAATAGAAATTGTCATGACTTTTCTTTTTTCCCCTTTTTTTCCTTTAGTTTTAAAAACAACTAAGCTGCCTCTGAGAGATTTTCATCCTAGCTGTTTTCCCTAGGTGCCGCAAGAGAGGTTTTTGCCCAGGTATCTTTTTATTTCCTCTTTTTTTCTGACACCATTGGGCTGCCCCAAGAGGTTTTCAACCCAATAGTGGGACTCAGGTGCCTCATGGAGGTTTTTGCCTGAGTCTTTTTTCTCTGCTTATTTTTCTCTCGGTGATTTGATGAGGTAAGCGTTGAAATTTGCTCCACTACCATCATTTTTTTATTGATAGCATCAATGAACTCTTACTTTGACAATAGTCTTTTTTAAACTTTCAATCAATGTCCATTGACAAGTAAAGTAATGGCCTTTGCATCTATGGTTCTGATCTGCATTAAACCATTATCATGACATCTCTCTATAACATAAGGTCCTAGCCATCTTGTCCTCAAATTGCGCTTAAAGTATTTATATATGGAATCATATAACAAGTACTAATTAGCTTCTCGAAATTATTTATCCTTGATGTTTTTATCATGCCATATCTTCCTCTAAAGTCGGGTTACCTCCATGTGCAGGAGGCCCTGCATTCTGAAATCATGTAAACCATTCAACTTCAGCAGTCTCTCTTTTTGTGCACTATTAAGATCTAGATCTAGTTGGGCTACCGCACTTAGTGTTTTATACTCGGATTCAATGGACATCACGGGATTTTTCGAGTAGACCATCTCATAGGGTGTGAATCGAGTGGTGTTCTTCCAAGTGGTATTATAGGCACAGGTGGCTTCAAGTAGTCTATCTACCCAATCCTTCCTATTGTTGGTTACCACTTTGGTCAAGATGCACTCTCGTCCTCTATTTTTTATTTCCACTTACCCATTATCTTATGGATGATACAGAGTGGAGGTTCTATGCTTGATCTTATGCTGTCTGAGCAAGTCTTCAATCATGTTGGAGGTAAAATTGTTGCCTTGGTGAGTGACCAGCTCTCTAGGGTACCCAAATTTGTAAAATACATTCTCCCTTAAGAACTCAACCACTTTCTCCTTTGTTGTTGCCTTAATTTCCTTGGTTTCAACCCACTTAGTCAGATAATCAACACACACAATGATGTACTATTTTTGTTTTGAAGCAGGGTCAAAAGGTCCAATGAAGTCCATGCCCCACTTTTCAAATGGCTTGAAAGTCACTTGACGTTATAGAGGAATCTTATCTCTTGGACTAGGCCTTCCCATCCTTTGGCACCGATCACATTAACTAGTATATCTTTTCACATCTTGATGAGGAGTGGGCCAATAATAGCCTGCTTGTAACACTTTGAATGTTGTCCTCTTTGCTAGAAAGTGACCTCCATAAGGCCCATCATGATAGGTTAGAAGGATGTTAAAGCCTTCCTCCTCCCTCACACACCCTCTCAAGATTTGATCTAGACCAATTTTGAAGATATTGCCCCCAATCTAAGTGATGGGAACACTATTCCTTATACTCTTTCTTTTATCATTAGAGGACAAATTCGGTGGGAACTGTGCCGATGCCAAATAGTTTGCTATATCAACAAACCATGGAGAGAGAATTGAAATGGCAAATAGGTGTTCATTTGGTAATTAATCATCAACCATTCCCTACGTTAGGTTCCTATACCAATATGTGTCATATATCATGATTGACTTGGTTTAACTCTCAAATATGTACATACCTTTGCTTCTAAAAATGTTTTCCATATTTGTAAAAAATAAAAAAATTAAAAATTGTAAAGAGGGTATGCCCTAGAAAAAGAATAAAAGGGTAAAAAGAATAAATAAAAGGTCAAAAAAATGAAAGAAAATGAACCCCAACAAAAAGAAAAGACCATGAAAGTGTGCAAGTCTAAATCCCACTACCTTTTTACTTTTGTATAATAAAAGATTGTGTGTAGCTTGTCACCTATGCAACAATTCATGAATAGTGAAACAGTTTAAGCTTGACTAGTTCATATTTTCAAGTTCATGTTTTAGAAGTAGAGAATAAAGATCTAACTAAACAGTGTAATCCTGGCAAATAAGTAGATAGGTAGAGTGAATAAAAGGAGCTCAACAGTTCAATCTGAACCATTGGATGTAATAAGTGTAGACTTAGATAGGAATTCATATGTAAAAGAAAAGAAAGTGTGAAAAGGGTTTGCCAGTTTAAATGCACCCTAATAAAAAAGTGAAAATGATAGGATAAAGTAGGTAGGGTAAGTAGATGATGGTTGCAGAATAAATGTGTGGTGAATGGTTAAGTTAAGAGCTTAAATATTTTTCTTTCATCACTTGGACAAAACACAACTCATATTGGAAGGCACATTAAGCAAAAAAAGTCAAAATAAATAACTTCTCTACTCCAATTTCCCCTAAAAATTCACTAGTTTACCCTAAGTGCTAAAGGTACCTATAAAAAAGTTAGAGGGGCTCAAAGCATTTTTCTAAATTTTGAAGGGACTCAACCCTTGGCCTAATAAGTTGAAATACCTAAAGTATTTAAATCCCCTTCATCAACATTTATGCCTCCATAAAATCATTCATTCCTTTAATAAAACTTTTCCTAAGTAAAATCGTATTTTTCTTGGGAAAATTAAAACATTTTATCCCTAAGCCCTCATATTCAATTAGCCTAAGTTATAAATGTTGTATTATGAATACATTTTCAGAAACATTTAACTTAGTGCATTTCACCCTCCATAAATTCATATTAACTTTTAACTTGTATTATTATTTAACTCCCTAAAATGAATTACCCCTTCCCCATATTATTATTAAAAACCCAAAAAATTATATATCCCGCCGCGGGTGTTATAGACATTTTTGGGCACTACAACCCCAAGCATGAAATTTCCATAAACAAAGGGCTCCTAAGTCCCTAAAAGTGTTGTTCTAACCCCAAAAGGAACAAGGTCAACAGATTACAGCTTCTCCCAGAAGTTCTCCATGAAAAAATGGTCGGAATTGGTCAAAACAGGATCATTTCAGCTCCTCCACTGGCCAAGTGTGTTGCATCTCACCTAAATACACTGTAAGGGTGTGTTGCATTTCAAAAATACCTCCTGTGGGGTGTGATGGACGAGAAATGACAAATGGCAGTGTCATTCCGCAAGGTGTAGAGGCAATGGAAGCTTCCAGAATCTTCTCCTGTGACACTTGCCTCACTGAATTCGACCAAAGATGAGTAAGATACCATCAATCTCCAAGTGGAAGCAAGAACTATCGGAGGGAATACACTAATCAAATCATGAGCTGACTCATCTCCATTACAGACATCTATATATGGATCCCTCATCCTAGAGATCCAGAGGCGGGAATTTTGCATATTGTAAGGAATTGTTGTTGGTTTCTTGAGACAAACATCTAATTGTTGGGTGATCTAAGCTTTGTTTGAGGTGAAGAGGGGCTTCTTTGCTGGGAGGTTGATGCTGGGTCAGAACAACTGGTTGTAACTCCTCTTGACTCTTTCTTGTTTTATCAATAAAAGTTATTCAAGTTTTCCTCCATGCTCTTGTGTCATTGATGCTTGCTACATTTGTATGGTCAATTTACATTTGAGCCTAGATTGTTTATGATTATAGATCCATGTCTTTGTATAGTGATATGCTTCTGTGATATTACAGGTACTTTGTGAAGTTGGGCGTGCAAGGGAGCAGGTAGCTAAAGACTATCAAAGGAGAGGGGAATCAAATCAGGAGATTAGCACAAGACAGAGGTTGGTCTTTTTGTTCCTCTCTATCTATAATTGATAAAGGAAAAACGAAAGTAGATTTTCTCTGTTTGTTTCTAAGGCAGCTGTCACGCCTTAGTGGGATAGAGCAGTTCTATATAGACACTTTTCCCTGTAACAAAATGGCGACTCCGCTAGGGAGATAAATAGTTTGTTTGTTTATCATTCTTTGTTGTCTGTTTCATAAGCTTACAGGTAGCATTCGAACTGCATTTTCCATAGCATATGCAAAGTAGATAACTGCTACTTCAATCCACCTACTGGATCAATTTATGATTTAAACAACTGATTCACAAACTATCTGATTGCCCTTTGATAGCTCTTAGATCGTCCTTAGATCTTGTTATAGACATTTTTGCGCCTAACAGCATGAAGCATGAAATGTCGATAATCTGAGGGATCCAAAGTCCCTAAACATGTTGTTCCTACCCCTAGAGGAACAAGGTCAGCAAACCACAGCACTGAAAATCAGTTCTCCACCTGAAAACACTCAAAAACAGGCTATTTCTGGATCATGTCAGCTGCTCCACTGAGCATCTGCACTGAATGTCAACTGCTCCACTCTGTACCTGCGCTGAATGTCAAAAGCAATGAAGGCTACCTGCGCTGGGCGAGATTGGCCAAGTGGCACAGTCATTCTGCAAGGTGTCAAATGCCCAGGAAGCTTCCAAAATGACACTTGGATCAGGGAATTCGCCTTGTGATGAGTAAGAGGATCTAGATCTCCAAGTGGAAGCAAGAAACTCCAAGTGGACTCAAGAACTGAAGTATAACTGAAGTGGGAGAGGACACTAGTTAGCTTCATGCCAGCCTAAAGCTGACTCATCCTTTCTCCAAAACTCCTATATATAGAGCTCTCTCATGAGATCTATGGAGGCTAGAATTTTGTGCAAGTAAGGAAGTGTTGTTGGTTTGAGTATAGAACTATTGGGTGATTTTCTTGAAGGAGGTGAAGAGGAGATTTCTTTCTACTGGGAGGTGTTGCTGGATTGGGCCTATTATGGTTGTAACACTCTCAGAACTTTGCTTCTTCCATTAATAAAGCATTTGAGGTTCTTCTATATGCATGTGTCTTTATGGTGAATTGATGCTTGTATATTTGATTTATTCTAATCCCTGAATCGATTATGGATGTATGCTTCTTGTAGTTTCTTTTTCTTGTGCTTTTACAGGATCTTTGTGTAGCTGGGCCGGTGAAAGAGCAAGGAGCTAGGAGCAAGCAACAAAGATGGAAGATTGGATCGACCATTAGCGCAAGATAATGGTTGGTGGATCCTCTTTCTCTTCTCTCTCTCATCTCGTAAAGAAGTAATCTTGAATATCTTTGCATTCAGTTGTTGCTGAGGTACTATCACCCTTAGAGTGGGATAGGGTCATTCCGTATTGGATAATTTTCCCAACAACAAATTGGCGACTCCGTTGGGGATCGTATCTTGTTGGTTGTTTGTGCTTTTTGCTATTCATTTCATAAACAAAGGGAGTACCGAATCGAACTATGTTTGAATCTTTCAAATGCAAAGTAGAGGGCAGCTACTCTAGCTCAGTTTCTGGGCAAGTTTATGATTTGAAGAGCTGATCCAAAAGGACTCTAATAAGCTCTTAGTGATAGCTTTTCATCCTCCTTGTTATCCCTTAGTGTGTCCTTGACTGATAGCTTTTGATTTGAGCAAAAACTGTGAATTTTTTTAGCAATCTGTGACCCGGAAACCAAGAGAAACGAAAGTTTCGTTCTTCAGTGCAGGCTGTACAAAGGCTGTTTGCATTTCAGCGCAGTTCCCGAAGGGGCTACCTGCGCTGAAGGTCAAACAGGCAGTGTTCCACCTGCGCTGGACCAGTCCTGCCTTGTGCTACTAGGGTTTCCTGCTGTTTCTTGCCCTGTTTTCACTATTGTTTTTGTTGTTTGTTACCAGTCAGTGTGCCTATCTGAAACCAACTTTCCTTGTCACTATTCCGCCTTGGTTGTATAAAGAAACTGTGTTTTTTCTTTGTGTATTTCTTGTACATTTACAGTTTCCCATAACGAAAGTGAACTAGTCTTGTTGTGGCCTCTTAGATCTAGACCTGTGATAAAGTGTCGTTTTGATCTTAAGAGTTAGTTTGTTTGCTGTTCATAGCTGATTGAGCTTTTGATTTCGTCATATGGTTTGAGTTTATATATTTCTAGTGTCGAAACAAGTAAATCTTAAGGTGTCTTTTGATTTTGGACAAGCTTGTTTGCTTTGAAATTGAATTCAAAATTATACAACAACTTTCTTTTTGCATTACACCAACATTAAGAAAGAGAAAAGAAATACTTGCATTGTGCATGTGCATTATGACAGTTTGCATGTTGATTTAGGAAAAAATGCATTAGTGTGTTCTCTATGATCTGTGTGAAAAGGTGTTATCTTTCTTTTCCCTCAGTAGTTAAGGTTTTCAAAGTTGAAAGATTGAAAAGCTTGCTTATCATCTTAGACTGCATTTAGGAATGTTACTATACATCTCGTGGTGATCCATAAAGGCAAATTGCTAAACAAGATCAACCTTAAAATAAATTGAATTTACATAACAACGCATTGAAACATAACGCAAACATCTAGAGGTCTAAGCTAGAGACGTGTTCCGACGTCGTTAAACGTGATATCTTAGCGTTGAGTAGTTGGGTGATTCCTCCACGGTGAAGCGATAAGTATCAATACGGACTTGTGCTCCCACGTACCGTCGCGTATATATTGGGAGACCCCTATAGGAATAAAGCCTTTATCCAATAGGAAACCGTGTCGGCCATCCTACTGATCGCAATGCAGTGAACACAGCATTCACGAAGATCGACCACTCGTACCGTAAAACGTATTCTGTGGTTTTGCGAAAAGTTTGGCACACCCTCTGCCTAGAACTCCAGAGCAGTTTATTTTGGCCTTTTTCAAACTCTATAACTGAAAAAGTCCATCCGAGCATTTGTCACTTCGGGCTCGTTAAAACATCGAAGGAGACTAGAGTCATCTTTAGCTTTTTCTCGACTCTTAAAAAGTGAAAAAGCAAGTTGTGTCTAAGCGTCGTTATAAAATTTATTTTAAACGGAACATAATCACCTCCTATTCCCGCGTTGATCTTAAGTTGAGAACATGGAACGCCCCAACCAAGGAATTCCACATGATGGAAATCCTAGTCCTTTCTCCTCTTGGGGAGAAGTTGGCATGCCCCACATGGCCACATTGTCGCTTCCAGGACTGACAATTGGCCTGCCTATTTGGCTGTTCTCAACCAATGTAGTTCAGAACACCATGGTTCCTGAACAGTCGAGTCAACAGTTAGATCAGTCTAGAGCTGCCCACCAGCCTTCTACTTCTTATAACTCTTCCTCCAATCCTTCATCTTCGCAGGGTAGAGCCGGCAAAAGCCAAGCTCCCATGGAGAAGAAGGAGAAGAAGAAGAAGGAGAAGAAGAAGAAGGAGCCTAAGACGACTGGGGGCAAGCAAAAGACATCTAACAAAAACCCACACACAGCACAGACCGGGCCTAAATCGCCATGTGTCATATGTAGAGGAGACCACTTCCATAGAGATTGTCCCTGTATTCCCCGGATACTAAGAGACTGGTCACCTCGTTTGCACAATTCGAGAGCATCGACCTCTGATAGCCATGTTGATTGCTTACCGTCAACCAGCGAAAGTGAAGGTTCAAGACAAAGAGGGGGAGCAAGATCCTCATGCAGACTATGTGAAGGCGATCACGCCATCCACCGTTGGCCCTTCTTAGACGAAGCGAAGAGAGTTTTGGAAGATCGCTCGATTTCACCGGTAATGCTTCCTCCTGGATACAAAAAACTCGTGTCGAGTCCTTCGTTGGTTGAAAATACAGCTGGCCCACTCAAGTGGTCAGCTGAAGCGTCAGTCATTGAAAATGAACCTACTGAATCCAGACTAGACGAAAGTCTAAAGGTCGATACGACAGTTGACCCGGTTCTTCCTTCAGAGGTTTCATCCTCAAATGACACCGTCACTGAAGATTCATCTTCAAATGACACCCTCACTGAAGAGAATAAGGATGACACCATCCAGATTCTTTTCATCAACACAGATTCTGATGAGCATCAGGGCAATGCGCCCATTACTTTATCGCAGGAAGGAACATCGTCAGGATCGTATTCGGCCGTGTATTCGGTCCCACCACCAAGCAACCTGGTTGTGTCCTTTGATTGGAACCAACTAGGCAGACCCCGGTTACTAGCCAGTATACCATTCAGAATCATAGTCCAAATCTACAGGATGGTAATGGCTGGAACTATCATTGATGAAGGGGCATTTGTGAGTATCCTTTCCTCTATTGCTTGGAAAGCACTGGGTTCCCCGGCGCTTCTGCCTGAGATGAGATATCTCTCAGGTTTTGATAAAGGAACCAGTCGACCGTTAGGGATCCTCCCCAATGTACCTGTTACATTGAAAGGGAAGACCGTTCAAATGAACGTGATGGTCGTTCAGGGACCCTTGGATTATAACCTACTCCTTGGACGAGACTATATATATTGCATGGGAGCTATAGTCTCCTCACTCTTTAGAGTAATGTGTTTTCCACACGAAGGAAGAATGGTCAAGCTCGTAGACCAACTTTCATTTCCGGGATCACGCATTGCAAATAGTCAAATACCAACCCTCAATGGTCTATTCACCCAAGAAATGTCTCCACCCCCAGTCCTTCTTCCCGATGAGTGCGAGTGATTCGGAAAGATGGGACTGGAACCCAGGGGGCATGCATCCTGGTCTGCTTCGGGCAGAGGAAAGCTTGGGTATAAAATAGAATTTCCGCGGAAGAATATGACTAGTCCGTACCCCATCCGAAAGAAGGAAGAGGGGTTGTTCTGGAACAGGATTCTTTTGATAAGGTTGCTTGTCTGACAAAGGTCATTCACCATTGTCTACTTCGGTAGACAGTGCCGAGGAAGTGTTTTCGTTTGATGGTGTTAACAAAACAATCTTTGGGTAACCAGGAAGAGGCAAGCCTCACCCTTTAAAACAAATGTTTTATCGGATAAGTAGGGGCAGCCTTGAAATTGTATTTTATACCTGGGGGCATGCAAACCTTTTGGAGTGCAAGCAAAGAGCGGTTATTTATCTTTTTTTGGATTAGTCGTTTCCCAACTTGCATAAAGAAAGGATGTGGGGCAAAGGTCAAAATTTGCCAAAATAGGAGCATAGCTTCGTGAGATAAAGCTCCGTAAAAAATAGCTATCTCACAGGAGACATTTCTGATCTTATGACTGGTATAATTGAGTAGTTTTACCGCGGAATTTATGCTCGTTAAAAAATAGAAAAGCGAGATCCGAGCAGTTTTAGCACATAGTTCATGCTCGTTAAAAAATAAACATAAGATCGAGCAGTTTTACCTTGGAATTTATGCTCGTTAAAAAATAGAAAAGCGAGATCCGAGCAGTTTTAACGCGGAATTCATGCTCGTTAAAAAATAAACATAAGCATTGAGCAGTGTTTTGGCGCATTCAAGCTCATTAAAAAATGAACCCATCTCGGTAAATAACCACTGTGATCGTAAATTTATTAGCCATAAAAGCCTTGGTTGTGTTTGCACCTGCCACCTCCATTTCATTTGGCCAATCGTTCACCTCCATATGATTGTTTACCCATTTTGAGGAACAGCTGCGAAGAGTGATTTCACTTAGCCATCCTTGTGACACTGCCGTGATTGGAAAATTCCAACCTGTACCTGGAATCTACTGCTATCCGTGTTTATCACTCGTTCCTCAAAAGACGAGTCTTCTTTGAGCTCTTTTCTCCTGACTCGTAAAATATGAAAAGTTTGCCGAGTTTTGGCCTTCCAGCTCGTTAAAGTGACCAGAAGAGCTATCCCTCCTCTAGATTTTAATCTTTTTGGACCTGAGGGATTATTGCACAAAAAGGTCGAGCGCTTGTTTTATTCGGCTCGTTAAAGTTATCGAAAACTCATCCCTTCTGTATTGTTTTATACTTTTTCGGACTTAAGGGATTAGATGATGAAAAAGGAATTTTTGAGTTAACTTTCTGTACCTTTTCAGACTCTCTAAAAATGAAAAGGACCGAGTTTTCCTTGTCGTTAGACTCGTTAAAATGATTAAATAGCGACAAACTTGTCTTTAGACGAGAACGAGTTTCCCTATCGCTAAGCTTGTTAAAACATAGCGATGGGATTGCCCGAAGGGCAGGTTATAGAACAAGCATATGTTATCCTCCTCAAGCTTGACAAAAATAAAGAGGTACTGGTCAGAAATGACTGGGGAAAAATTGGGAGAACCTCAAAGCTTTAATGGTAGCAAGTCGCTCTTGAACATGACACTTTGTCCTTCGTATCACATCGGGTTGGGTTGTTTCATTCACCGGTCTCATCACCACGGTCCTCGCCAAACCATCCACATTTGGGGTAATGCTACCGATCCATCACATCAGTGTCGTTATATGTTCAAGAGATGTGTTCAGAAAGAGTCAACCGTGTCCCATCCACTGCCATACATTATCCTTCATCTACCCATGATCGCCACCCTGAATCATATCTCACAGATTGTTTTCACCTCCACTAAAATCATTAGCTCCGTTCCGTGTCACTGATGTGGGATTCATTAAGGCCCTCCTTTGACGGATCGCTTCTTGTCGACTTCAGCTCATTATCCAAGAAGTTGATCTAGGAACAAACCCCCCCAGTACTTTGAAGCTTGCATGCCTCAATGGCAAGTTTCTCACTTCCGGCGACAGGTATACATTAATGACCTTCGACCAGAAGATTTTGCGTGGTGTTCGACGCCAAGTCCTTTATTCACACCACGTGAATTGTACTGCAGTACCTTGGGTCATTGTCATTATTGGTGATTCCTCTCGTGCTTGTTAACGGTTTACATTATTAACCGGTAATCAAGCGATGTCTTTCCATGTTCGACTTCAGCGCAATTCTCACATGGATCGACCTGTACTTAGAGTGAAGATCGAACGAGTTTGAAGACCCCGGATCTAGTTTCATCCATCCGGGCTGTGATATATATATTCAGGATATAAAGACATTTGTTATCTACATCATTGCAGCAGATGATCATCCTACTCAAAGGATGATAATTTCAGCAGAGAATTATCGGTCTACCATCAGACGATCGTCTGTTCTATGTACCAAAATGAATTTATAAAGCTGAGCATGGGAATGCCCACCTCAGCTAGATCATGAAAAGCAAAATGAAAAATAATGTATTGTATTGTATTTTATTACAGGGCACCTCTCAGCGATTGAATGAACTTCGGATCCTCTTGATAAAGCATTTCACCCGATAAACGACCTCATACTTTAGGGGGCAACTGTTATAGACATTTTTGTGCCTAACAGCATGAAGCATGAAATGTCGATAATCTGAGGGATCCAAAGTCCCTAAACATGTTGTTCCTACCCCTAGAGGAACAAGGTCAGCAAACCACAGCACTGAAAATCAGTTCTCCACCTGAAAACACTCAAAAACAGGCTATTTCTGGATCATGTCAGCTGCTCCACTGAGCATCTGCGCTGAATGTCAACTGCTCCACTCTGTACCTGCGCTGAATGTCAAAAGCAATGAAGGCTACCTGCGCTGGGCGAGATTGGCCAAGTGGCACAGTCATTCTGCAAGGTGTCAAATGCCCAGGAAGCTTCCAAAATGACACTTGGATCAGGAATTCGCCTTGTGATGAGTAAGAGGATCTAGATCTCCAAGTGGAAGCAAGAAACTCCAAGTGGACTCAAGAACTGAAGTATAACTGAAGTGGGAGAGGACACTAGTCAGCTTCATGCCAGCCTCAAGCTGACTCATCCTTTCTCCAAAACTCCTATATATAGAGCTCTCTCATGAGGTCTATGGAGGCTGGAATTTTGTGCAAGTAAGGAAGTGCTGTTGGTTTGAGTATAGAACTATTGGGTGATTTGCTTGAAGGAGGTGAAGAGGAGATTTCTTTCTGCTGGGAGGTGTTGCTGGATTGGGCCTATTATGGTTCTAACACTCTCAGAACTTTGCTTCTTCCATTAATAAAGCATTTGAGGTTCTTCTATATGCATGTGTCTTTATGGTGAATTGATGCTTGTATATTTGATTTATTCTAATCCCTGAATCGATTATGGATGTATGCTTCTTGTAGTTTCCTTTTCTTGTGCTTTTACAGGATCTTTGTGTAGCTGGGCCGGTGAAAGAGCAAGGAGCTAGGAGCAAGCAGCAAAGAGGGAAGATTGGATCGACCATTAACGCAAGATAACGGTTAGCGGATCCTCTTTCTCTTCTCTCTCTCTCATCTCGTAAAGAAGTAATCTTGAATAGATTTTCATTCAGTTGTTGCTGAGGTACTATCACCCTTAGAGTGGGATAGGGTCATTCCGTATTGGATACTTTTCCCAACAACAGATATACCCCTGATTGTTGCATTACTGATTGCTTTTTTCTCGGCCAAAACCCAATAACTGAACTACAAACTGTGACCCAGAACCCAAACAGAGTCTCGTTTCTGGCCCAGAGCAGGTATTGTTTAGAGAATCTAAACTTCAGCGCACTTCCCGAGTGGACAAGGTGTGCTGCATTTCAAATTCTCTGTGTTACAGGTGCACTGATCAGACTAGGCTCTGTGCAGTTTTGGTTTCTGTGATTCATTCTTTCCAGTTCTATTCCTGAATTTTGCTACGTGTGATCAGTATATGTGTGTTTGAAACCCCTTTTCCTTTTTGTTATTCCGCCTCCTTTGTACAAAAGAATTGTAGATGTTTTTGTGTGTTTGTTGAGTCATTTACAATTCTCCTTTTGCAAAAGTAGCATAATCGTACTGTCGTCCTTTGATTTGAAACTGTCGCAAGTGTCGATTTCAATCGTAGGAAAGAGTTTGATTGTTGTTGATGGTCGATTATCCTGTTACTATTGTTTTTGGTCTGAATTTGTAATTTTCTAGTGTCAAGAACAAGTATTCATTTTAAAATCGTAAGGTGTTGTGATTGTCTCAAAAAGAAACTTGTTGATATTTGTCGCTTGAAAAGAAATTCAGATTTGTGCATCAACTTTCTTCTTAGCATTCATATACTAAGAAAGTAAAAAAAAATACATGCATGTGCATTTTCATATAGACAGTCTGATTGGCTTGATTTAGGAAAGTGCATTTCGAGTGTGCTCTTTGCTCTTTGTGAAAAGATTATGTCTTTATTTTCCTTAGTAGCTAGGATTTTCATTGCACAAAGAAGATAAAAAGTTTGTTTATCATCCTAGATTGCATTTTAGGAATTACATCTACATCTCGCAGTGAACCTGAAAGGAAAACTTCATAAACAAGATCAACTTAAAATAAATTCAATTAATCTAACAACGCTTTGGAACTTAACGCACAACATTTAGAAGTCTAGGCTAGAGACGTATTCCGGCGTCGTAAATCCTGCTAACTGTTGTTCTCACTGATGGTTGGGTGATTCCTCCACTTTGAGACGATAAGTTCTAGTACGGACTTGTGCTCCCACGTACCGTCGAGTATATTTTGGGAGACCCCAATAGGTTTAATCCTTTATCCATAGGAAGACATGTATGCCACCCTATCAATCGCAATGCACTGAACACAGCATTCGGGAAGATTGACTGCCGTAGCGTAAAAATTATTCTGCAGTTTTGCGATTGGTTTGGTAATCCCTCTACCTAGATTTCCATAGTAGTCCCTTTCATTCCTTTTCAGACTCCTTAACAGAAAAGGTCCATCTGAGCACTTGTCACTTCAGGCTCATTAAAAATCGAAGGAGACTAGAGTCATCTTTTGTTTTTTCTCGACTCATAAAAATTGAAGAAACAAGTTGTGTCAAAGCGTCTAAAATTAATTTAATTCGGAAACATACTTCCCCTTTATTTTAGTTGATCGAGTAATCTGCAATCGTGGAAGAAAGTCAATTGAAACCCCCTCATTCGCTGAGGCTTACGAGTCAACCGTCTTTGTCTCCAGAATCAAAACTAGTACGGACAAAGAAAACTCCTTTAACTGGTTCCAAATCTCCTACTAAAGTTAGAACAAGTGTTCCAACAACATCAGAGACTCCGGTTACTCCAAACATTTATGGAATCCCTGCCTCTACAGAAGAAGTTCAGTAGCCACAAAAGAATAGTAATACTGATCCCAGTCTGAGGATAAGCACTTGTGTTACCGAACCAGTTCCATTTACAACCGGTTCAGAGAGTCTTTCTCCTTAAACATCTGTTGCTGCCGATTCCATACATTCTTCAGCACCAGAAATATTCTACGGACCTGACAGTCTAACCCTTCCACCTGGTTTGATTGCCATAGAAGAGATTGTAGAAGATCCTCCAATTATTACTCCATCACAATTTGGAGTCAGGATCACTCTGTATCCTTCTTCATCAGAAGTTAGTCTACCACCAGCGGAAGCTCCTGTAGAATCGCTAGGTAACCTTTGGGATAGACCAGAAATGTCTGAAAAACCGTCAGCATCTAGGATTGTGTCGTCTGACACAGCGATGGAAGAACTCCTTGCTATCACTCCAACAATGTTCGCCGGTATATCATCTGTCCCAACTAGCTCTCAACCGCTAGAAGGAGACCACTCAGGGTCATTTCGATAGTATGGTCTATTCCAGTTTGTTCATCCAGAATAATATCCGGAAACTCTTATGTTGAGTCTCAACAAATTGATCCATTTGGAGGTCAATTTGGGCAGTCCGGCCCTCAAGGGAAAACCATTCCCTTGAGTTCTGGATTATCACCGTATGGGGGGCAGTATACCCTTTCATTATCCCCTCTGGGAGGATATCCATATGTGAGTTCACAACAACATTCGGGTTATACTAGAATTACCTCAAGCGGTTGGGTACCAATACTACCTCAACAACCAAGCGTTGTATACTCGATGCAACAATGCTTACCTATGTCAAATATACCAACTACGCCAACTATTGTGACAGTGTCGCAAGTTCAAGCGCTGCCTGTTGTATGCCAACCTCAGGTTTCTTAGGTTGTAATGCAACAACCCCTTAACCCTGCAACTCAACCGCAATCACTGACTGGTGGAATGACATAGGTTTAGACGGGTACGATTACCCCTCATCTTGGTCAAACTGTTAGTATTGGGCAATAGCACATGGCTTCACAACCATGGCTAGTGCAATACCAACAACCGCAATTCCAACAAGTATACCAAGGTTCTGAGTAACAAATCTTTGCAAATAGTGGACAGCCGTATATTCAAAATGGTCAAAGTCAACCATTTTACAATGGTCATGCCAACCAACCTTACCAAAGTTACCAGCATCAAATGCATTATGTCGTTATGCAAAGACCAACTGCTTAGGCAATCCCATCTTATCTTGTGTATGCTTCACCCAACCTGAATCAATAGTTACCCTTTGTGGCAACTTTAGAGTTACCCGATTTAAATCGGTTAACAAACGATCCAATCGCTTACGCCCCTTGGTGGCCAATGATTCCGCATAAAATTCCATCAGATATTCCTAAATTTAATGGAAATCCGGGTGAAGATCCATCAAATCATGTGATGACCTTTCATCTGTGATGTTCATCAAGCAGCCTAAATGATGATTCGATAAGGCTTTGCCTTTTTCAGAGGACATTAACGGGTCCAGCACAAAAATGATACATTGAATTTCCTAGAGCTTCATTCGACAACTTCAGTACCTTAGCCACAACCTTTTTAACCCATTTTCAATTACCAATAAGGTACGAAACAAGAACGAAAATCCTTACCAACTTCAAACACACGATGGCCACTCACATATCTGATCATATACATGAGTGGCGACATCGCCGTAGAATGGTAAAAACGTATTTTCCTGATCAGCTCTTAGCTGAATGGTTTATCAAGTCATTACTACCTTCCACCATGGAAGATGTGGCAAAGGGGGGAGTCGTAACAAAAGAGCAAGTTATTGCTCGTGCACAATATTTGGACTTGATTTACACTCAGTCCAGCACACTCTACGATAAAATACCTGACGCCCCTAGACCGGAATTATCAGTTCCTCCTCCTCCTAAATCAAACAATGACTCTCATGCCGGCGATGGCGTGATTGGCACAACAGACACGAAATCGACAAAGGCTACATCCAAAAAGGCCAGTAAGATTTCAGGTCAAAACACAAAAGATGAACTTCTTGCCTTAGAAGTAAATGTCGTATCGACAGATAAAGGCAAAGAAACCAAGAAACGAGGGGGCAAGAAGAAAGGAAAAGGGAAGAAGAACAAACAGGAAAAATCATCACCTGAAAAATCTTCTGCAAACCCTCCTGGAGATAGGAAACCAAAAAATCCATGCCTTATATGCGATGAGGATCATTTGACCACAAATTGTCCACATAGAGCTGAGCTTAAAAAATTCTTCAAGAATTCAAAAACCTCTGCAGTGTTAACTGATCCGTTTCCAAATCCAGGAACAAATCTGGTTGAAAGTGGAAATGCTTCCCCGTCTCAAGTGCTAATGTTGTCTATTTCAAAACAGAAAAATGATGTTTTGATATTGACGAGGAACAAAGATTATGGGAATCCATAGCTGTCGAACAACAAGGATAAATATCAACCTAGTAGTTCGACAACAACTTTGACAGAAGTTGCGCCACCCATCATTCCTGAATTGACAATAAAACTGCCAAAGGGAGTAGTACACAAGTCGAAATTTAATCCCCGCGCTAGAGCAGCACAACATTATAATATAGTGGAAGATTTGGCCCAATCGCCATCTTCTATGTCGACTCTTGAAGTACTACAGAATTGCCCATCCCAAAGGTAGGCTTTATTATCAGCCATTGGTGGGATAGACCCAAAGGATTCTAATCTTGTATCCTTCGATCATAAAGGATGCGATCCTCAATTACTAGCTCAACTAGCTTTCCTTGTTCAAGTGAAAGCCCTTAATAAAATTGTTCATCGAACAATTATTGATGAAGGGGCATCTACATGCATTATGTCGATGAGTTGCTGGAAAACTTTAGGATCTCCAACCTTGTCGCGATCTTCGACGACATTAAAAGCATTCGACGGAAGGACATATACCCCACATGGTATTCTAAGTAACTTGAAAGTTGAACTAGGAGGGAAAACAGTAGAAATAGATGTTGAAGTAATCGATGGAAATCTTGATTACAACATCCTACTAGGAAGACCATGGATATATGCTGTGGCTGTCATTGTATCGACCTATTTTAGGAAGATTGCATTTCCCTTCCAAGGAGGGATTACAATCTTCGATGAACAAAACTTCCTCCCCAATGGTTCTCAAGTTACAGGAAGCATTCCCATGATCCATGGAAGCCCCCATTCGCTTCAAAATATCGGAGTAGGCCTACTAAAAGATCCTATATTAATGGGTATTTTCTCCCTTCCACCTCCAATCAATCTGGCGGAAGTAGCATCGGTAGGAACCTGCAATATGATATCTTCTAAAAAGATCTCAGAAAACGATATTAACATGGATCATGCGATGGTTTTGCCACAAGCCCAACAAAAATATTGTAGCAATCATTGTTCCTAGCCTGGATGGCAAACCCAAATCAACGCTCATCAAGCGTTTGGATAGATAGGTCTAAATAATATGGTACCCCTTCAGATCCTTGGTCATGAGTGGATGTCACTGACGAAGGAATTGTCCAATCAATGGTAATTGAAGGAGCACCATGCAATGAATCCCACCATCGTTCCCTTCTTCCAGATTGTGGATAAGATACTTTTGATGACCTTTATCATCCTTCAGTTTTTGATTTTCTATCAAATACTGTAAACACGGTGGATTCTGAGCGAAACTTGTCCAACATTGAAGAGACTATTGCCATAAATATCTCGACCAAAACAGATGTTGTAGAGAATATTTATGTTGGCAAATGTTGTTCTCCTTCAGAACTCGAAATACATGATGCTATTTTTCGCGAATTTAGATATGTCTTTGCTTCGTCATATAGTGAAATGCCAGGCATTGACTCGAGTATCGTTGAACACGAAATTAAGATGTATCCAGATGTCAAACCAGTATGACAACGGCTATGGAAGGTGCACCCCAAGAAAGCCGCTGCCATTAAGGAAAAAGTTGAGAAACTTCTCCATCTTGGTTTCATCTACCCGGTTCCTATAACGAATTGGGTATCGAATATTGTCCCTGTTAGGAAAAAACAACGAACAATTAGAGTGTGCGTCGATTATAGAGATGTAAATCAAGCTTGTCCAAAAGACAACTACCCTACACCCTTCATCAACTAAATAATTGATGAATGTGCCGGATGCGAAATCGTTTCATTCATGGATGGATTCTCTGGGTATAATCAAATAAATATCCACCCACAGGACCAGTCAAAGACTGTATTTATTTGTCCATGGAGCACATTAACATATCAAAAATTACCCTTTGGTTTAAAGAATGCAGGGGCGACGTTTTAGAGGGCAATGAATTATGCCTTCCATGAAATCAGGAACATCATTCAACCATACCTCGATGACCTTCCGGCTCATTCGCAAAAGCGGACTGATCACCCGCAACATTTAAGAGCGATATTTCTACGTTGCCGACACTACAAGATACGACTCAATCCACACAAATGTGTATTTTGCGTCGGTTCTGGTCGTTTGCTTGGCTTTATAGTCTTAAAGGATGGAATTCGTCTTGACCCATGTAAGGTCCAGGCAATCATAAATTTGCCTCCACCTTCGAATTTGCTTCAAATTCAGAAACTCCAATGGAAAGCAAACTTTCTGAGGAAGTTCATTGCAAATTACGCCGAACTTGCTAAAGGTTATACGTGTCTTTTGAAAAAGGGAGTACCCTTTGTCTGGGATCAGGTTGCACAAGCTTCCTTTGATTCTTTAAAAGAATCCCTAATGAAAGCATCATTAATGTACGCCCCTGATTATCAAAAAGATTTTAACTTGTATCTGGCTACAACAGATACGACCATCACAATGGTTTTAGTTCAAGAAGTCAATGGAATTGAACATCCTATATATTATTTAAGTAAAAACTTAAATGATACAGAAAGCAAATATTCTTATGTTGAAAAGCTAGCGCTCGTAGCTGTTCAAGCGATACAGAGATTTCGACACTATGTCCTCTTTCAAAAAACTACCATTCTGTCAGATTGCAACCCCATGACTTATATATTGTCGCGATAGTTGCTGGGGGAAAATATTCAAAATGGATAGCAATCCTGCAAGAGTTTGATCTGGAATTTGTAAAATCCAAGTCAAAGAAAGCTCTAGTTTTCGCAGAATTAGTATGTGATCTCCCATCATCGTCCAACGATGAAACATCCGATGAAACAATCATGGACGAGAGTTTGTTTCTGGTATCATCAAGCAACGAGTGGTATGGGGATATAATCATTTATCTCCAAACCCAAAAATATAGGCCAAATACATCATGCTCTGAACAAAAACGTATTTGATACCAAGCAAAAGACTACATGATCGTCGGTGATACACTTTACCATCGCAGTATCAATACAGTTCTGAGAAGCTGCCTCACCCATGAGGAGGCCGAAAATGTCCTGAATGATTTTCATTCGAGTGCGTGTGGGGGGCATCAATCCGGTCATGCTACAGCGCAAAAAATCTTACGAGCAGGATACTTCTGGCCAACAATGTTCAAAGATTGCATAACCGCAGTCAGATGTTGCCATGCTTATCAAATTTTCGATAGCAAAACCAGAAGACCACCCGCACCTCTGCAGCCAATAGTTGCTATTGGGCCATTCGCCAAATGGGCCATCGATTTCATGACATGTAACCCCACCTTGACTGGGGGGCATGGGTATATCATAGTCACAGTTGACTATTTTACCAAATGGGCCGAGGCGATGACTACATTAGATAATATTGGTGAAATAGCTGCCCTCTTCTTTTTCAATCATGTAGTCGCCAGATTCAGCATACCACAAGCTATAGTCGCAGATCATGGATCGCATTTTCACAATCACATGATGGTTGAGTTAGCTGCCAAACTAGGGTTGTCTCACGACAGTTCTAAGGTGCATGCTGCAAAGGATGATTGGAGTTAAAAAAAGAAGATGGCACCTAATCCTGTACTCAGCTTTGTGGGCTTACGAACATCGGTAAGGAATGCAACTGGGTTTACACCTTTCCAACTGGTATATGGCCTGGAAGCAGTCTTACCAATCCAGTGCGAAATCTCGTCTCTCAAACTCGCAATTGATCTCCTCCCCGGAACTTCAGAAGAAGAAGCTCGTTTCTTGGAACTAATCCAATTGGATGAAACCCGTCGTGATGCCTCTTTGACTAACGAAGCCCATAAGAAATGAGTCAAAGAACAGTTCGACAAAAATGTCAAACCCTGTATCTTCTAAGAAGGTGACTTGGTCTTGCGTTATCACCAAGAATCTGATAAATTGGGAGCAGGTAAATTTAAGTCTTTATGGATGGGCCCCTATATTTTTAAACGAGTGTCAGCAAAAGGAGCCTATGAGTTAATGGATTATGACGGAATTCCACTTGCACAACCTCGTAATGGGTTGTACCTCAAGCGTTACTATGCGTAATGGTAACCTGTATGCTTTTGTTATGTTTTTGTTTTCCCTAAAGTGTTTATTTTGGTCAAGTAATCCACTTTTTACATTTGTTGCAGATGTCAAACCTATTGGAGTCTTGTGTTGGATATGCCGATGGAGCAAGTCGTAGTTCGCGGAACCTATCTTCCGCAGCCTGGGCCATTTTTGATCCAAGCGGTGAGTTAGTAAGTTTCAGAGGGGTATGCATTGGTCGATCAACAAATAACATCGCTGAGTATAGCACGTTGATATAACTTCTCTCTGATGCCATCACACATGGTATACGCCGACTGATTGTCAGGCTAGACTCACAACTCGTAATACTACAACTCACTGGTACCTATTTTGTCTGAAATCTGGCTATTTATCGCATGTTCCTAAGGGTTAAGATTTTGGAAAGACAATTTGATGTTATTCAATATCAACATAGTTCCATAAACTTAAATACATTAACTGACTCATTGGAAAATTATGTGTTAGATAGACATTTGCAACATTTATAAAAGGAAACATACCATCAATGTTTGCATTTGGATCATGTAACTTAACCAAAATAAAATTCTGAAAATAAAAAATATATATAACTGTTTATGGTTTACACAAAATGTTCTGTACCCAAGACAAAATTGGTCAAATGACCAAAAAGCTCAAAATTCTAGGGGGCACCCTAGTATAATGATGCTCGTGATAGCAAGTCACAGCCTGTGCGATCATGCGTAAGAGACGAGTCCATCATCTTGGCACACCAGTAGTATGCCGCTGCAACCTCAAGGGCAGCTCGTCAGTCCTCACATCTGGAATACCAAAAGTGAGGCCTTCAACCTGCTCCTGTAATGTTGTGAGAGTCTCGACCACATCAAGGTCGCGAAGGATAGCCCTTCCAGCAGCCTCTCCTACTGGGGCGGCAGCTGACACTCTCAGGCGTGCTACGAACCGAACAGGACCAACATCTACATGTACACATGAGTTTGATTAAAGTATTGATAGAATAAAGCACAAGGACATTATAAATGAAAAATGATAAACAAGAATATGGTCAAAGGATTTACCAATGGCGCCCCACTATTCGCCATCCGGCATTACTAAATATGGATCACCCCGGAAGTCCATGCCAACATATGGATACTTGGAATAAACCATCTCCTGACGATCAAACCACCTGAAGAAGGTATCAGAAAATGAAATCTGAGATTGACTAGTATGCCTAGACATATGGTCGACCCATCTCTGCATACGTGGTTCAGTAGGTGAAGGTAAATCGAGTGCAATATACTACGACTGCATTAGTGGTATCCTCTCCAAGGCAAAGGCGGTCAAAATAGAACCATACCCAAAGTTCTTCAACCTCCCACTCTTTATCTTGGTCAATTGCTCTTTCATCACAAGAAGTACTGCATCGCACCAGTTGAACACCTTCGGTTGGAGGCATTCGAAGGGAAACTGCATATAAGATTGGTTGGCTACATGAAGAGCCGCACCACCAGCCATCCTACCAAAAGTAAATAGAATAGTCTTGAGGGACTTGTCAGTAACATCACGGATGATGATATTGCCGTCTTTACTTGGGTGAGATCCCTCTCTGCAATACCGGCGAACATAATCTCTCACAGAGTCACCTCCTCGCGCCGAACCCGATAAGGAGATGGGAGCACCCCACCTCGACAAGCTAGTCAAGAAATAGATGTCTACTACAGTCAAGGGGATAGATTTGCCCCTGACGTGGAACACCTGGTTGGTAGGACCCCAAGCATCGAGCAAATACTGCAATAAGTTGATATGTTGTCTCGTGCTAGAAATGCGGAAAAACTTCAGCAAGCCACAGTTCCATAGTACGTTTACTGTAACCGGATCATGTAGGGCAACCATGTCCTCTTCTTCATGCTCACGTTCTCACCATGTAATGGTCATCTTGCTCCAAGATCTCTGAAAAACAAACAAGAGAAGAGTTAGATCTTGATTTTGGTAAGAAACAGGCTAAATTTCCATAAAAATTTGTGCATAAAATTCCTTCTCTGTGCCCATCGCACCTACAGTAGTGCTCTAGGTGTGTTGCCTGTCAGATGGCCATTAGACAGGACAACATCGGATGCACCTTTCGATACACAGAGGGTGCGCTGAAGGCAAAACGAGTTTTTCAAACCCCAGAGGCTCGGGAAAACCAGGAATCAAGCTCAGAATGTAAAATGGAAAAAATGAAATGAAAGAGCTGAGGTTTAGCTCCTACCTAGTCCGGACGGTGACGAGAATTGTCAATAGAATCTCTCAAAATCAGCTAATGAAAATCAAAGGGGTAAAAGCACCTCCAAAGCTCCAACAAACCAAAGTTGAAATGAAATGGTAAAATGAGAGGTAAAAACACTTTTCAATTACTTTTTACGTAGTTGAAAGTAAAATATTAGTGTTCTATATCATTTTTTAAGCATATATTGTTCATTTCTGACTAGTTTGATGAAGCAATTGAAAATACGGTACAATCTTCGAAAGAACAAAGCTACTTATGGTAAAATAAAAAAGAGACCATTTAATCGAGTAGTTTTAGCACATAGTTCAAGCTCGTTAAAAAATAAACATAAGCCATGAGAAAATGTTTTCCCCCGCATTTAAGCTCGTTAAAAAATGAACTATTCCCTAGTAAATAACCATTGTGAATGTAGTACTTCAGCCATTAAAACCTTGGTCGTGTTTGCACCATCACCTCCACTTTTGCATTGGGCGATCATTCACCTCCATTTGATTGTTTACCCATTTTTAGGAACAACTGCGAAGAGTGATCTCACTAGCCATCCTTGTAACACTACCGTGGTTGGAAAATTCCAAACCTTACCTAGAATGAGTTGCTACCCATTTATCACTCGTTCCTCAAAAGACGAGTCTCCTTTAAGCTCCTTTCAATTGACTCGTAAAATATGAAAATATTGCCGAGCCATTGGCCTCTCCAGCTCGTTAAAGGGACATGAAGTGCTATCCCTCCTCTAAATTTTAATCTTTTTGGACCTGAAGGATTATTACACAAAAAGATAGAGCGCTTGTTTTGTTCAGCTCGTTAAAAGTATCGAAAATTCATCCCTTTTGTATTGTTTTATACATTTTCGGACTTAAGGGATTAGATGACAAAAAATGAATTTTGGAGTTACCTTTACATTCCTTTTCAGACTCTCTAAAATTGAAAACGACCAAGTTATCTTTGTCGTTAAACTCATTAAAAAGATTAATAGCGACAAACTTGTCTATAGACGAGAATGAGTTTCACTATCGCCAGGCTCGTTAAAACATAACGATGGGTTTGCCCGAAGGGAAAATTATAGAAAAAGCATATGCTATCCTCCTCAAGCTTGACAAAAATAAAGAGGTACTGGTCAGCAATGACTGGGGAAAAATTGGGAAGAAAAGTTGAAGAAACTTTGTTGGTAGCAAGTCGCTCTTGAACATGACACTTCCACTCCGTGTCCGAGTCAGGTTGGGTTGTTTCATTCACCAGTCACATCACCATGGTCCCATAATACCATCCACATTTGGGGTTAATGCTACCAATCCATCATATCAGTGTCACTGATATGTTGAAGAGAAGTCATTCAGAGAATTCACTTGTGTCTCACCCACTACCATACATTTAGACTCCATTCTTTCATGACCGCCACCTTGAACCTTATATCACTAGATCGTTTTAACCTCCATTAAAATCATTTGCTCCATTCTGTGTCATTGATGTGGGATTCATTAAGGCCCTCCTATGATGGATCACTTCTTGTCGACATCAGCTCATTATCCAAGAAGTTGATCTAGGAACACCCTATTCACTACTTTGAAGCTTGCATGCCTCAATGGCAAGTTTCTCACTTCGAGCAACAGGTTTACATCAATGGCCTTCGACCGAAAGATTTTTCGTGGTGTTCGACGCCAAGTCCTTTATTCACACCACGTGAATTGTACTGCAGTACCTTGAGGGTAATTATCATTATCGGTGATTCCTCTTGCGCCTGTTAATAGCTTACATCATTGGGTGGTAATCAGGCGATGTCTTTCCATGTTCGACTCCAGAACAGCTTTCACATGGATCGACTTGTACTTCGAGTGAAGATCGAACGAGATTGAAGACCCTGGATCTAGTTTCATCCATCCGGGTTGTGATATATATTCAGGGAAATAAAGACATCAAATGTACATCATTGCCGCACAGATAATCATCCAACCAAAAGGATAATGGCTCTATCAGAATCATCAGTCTACACTCAGACGATTGTGTGTCCTATGTACATGAAAATGAATTTATAAAGCTGAGCATGGGAATGCCCGCCTCAGCTAGATCATGAAAATATTATGAAGATAATGTATTGTATTGTATCTTATTACAAGTCTCCTCCGAGCTTGAAAGAACTTCAGATCCTCATAATAAAGCATTTCACCCGACATCAAAAGATTAACGACCTCATGCTTTAGGGGGCAACTTTTATAGACATTTTTGGGCACTACAACCCCAAGCATGAAATGTCCATAAACCAAGGGCTCCTAAGTCCCTAAAAGAGTTGTTCTAACCCCTAAAGGAACAAGGTCAACAAATTATAGCTTTTCCCAGAAGTTCTCCATGAAAAACTGCTCAGAATTGGTCAAAACATGATCATTTTAGCTGCTCCACTAGCCAAGTGTGCTGCACCTCACCTAAATACACTATGAGGGTGTGTTGCCTTTCAAAAATACCTCCTATGGGGTGCGATGGACGATAAATGACAAATGGCAGTGTCATTCCGCAAGGTGGAGAGGCAATGGAAGCTTCCAGAATCTTCTCCTGTGACACTTGCCTCACTGAATTCGACCAAGGATGAGTAAGAGACCATCAATCTCCAAGTGGAAGAAAGAACTATCAGAGGGAAGACACTAATCAAATCATGAGCTGACTCATCTCCATTACAGACATCTATATATGGATTCCTCATCCTAGAGATCCAGAGGCGGGAATTTTGCATATTGTAAGGAATTGCTATTGTTTTCTTGAGACAAACATCAAATTTTTGGGTGAACTAAGCTTTGTTTGAGGTGAAGAGGGGATTCTTTGCTGGGAGGTTGATGCTGGGTCAGAACAACTGGTTATAACTCCTCTTGGCTCTTTCTTGTTTTACCAAGAAAAGCTATTCAAGTTTTCCTCCATGCTCTTGTGCCATTGATGCATGCTACATTTGTATGGTCAATTTACATCTAATCCTAGATTGTTTATGATTATAGATCCATGTCTTTGTTTAGTGTTGTGCTTCTGTGATCTTACACGTACTTTGTGAAGCTGCGCATGCAAGGGAGGAGGTAGCTAAAGACTATCAAAGAAGAGGGGAATCAAATCAAGAGATTAACACAAGAAAGAGGTTGGTCTTTCTATTCCTCTCTATCTATAATTCATAAAGGAAAAACGAAAGTAGCTTTTCTCTCTTTGCTTCTAAGGCAGTTGTCACACCTTAGTGGGATAGAGTAGTTCTATATAGACACTTTTTCCTGTAACACTAGGTTGCAATATAACCATAATAAAGTCCGTAAACTGAATTAATTAACGAATCCATGGTTAATTAAGAACCAAACCCCCGCCATGCTAAAATAAGGATTAATTAATCCCCATGATTAATTAATAATGTTTCAGAACAATTGCTTTACCCTCGATATGATTAACACTTTAATTAATATTGGGCCCACCCTCCGTTAGCCTTCCAACACATCCCATTGCCGACTACAGTCCGATCAGATCCCTCAGACCGATGGATATCGCTCATATCACACACGTTTTTTGGTCGATCATTAGCATGCGATGTGAGTGATTTCCTGAATAGTGCCCATGCTACGTGTCAAGAGATGTGTGGAATCGCGCGGCCCCCCTTTAATGCCACTTACCTACCAAAAGTTGTGCAATGAAAACCAATACTGCTCCTGCTTACCGCCTCCACTAAACAACAACTATGTCCCATCAATCAATTAAAGCTAACTATCATTTTCATTTACCCACCGATATAAACCATTTACCCATTTAAACACAAAAACCCCAATTTTGCTCATTTTCACCTCGTTGTGCACTAAAACCCTATGTAACCCATTTGTGCCACCTCAAGCTTCTCTTAACCGATTCGATCATGGCTTACCTCCCGAAAAGCATTCTCGACTCACTCCACAGAACTTTCAAGTTCAAATGAAACATTTTCGACCTCCCATGCAAGCCAATGCTTTATTAAGAGTTTGTTTTGTTTTATAGGTGATCAAAAGACCACAACCTTGGATAAAGGGTCTTAATACTAGTCATAAGACCTGTTTACTCAAAGATTGTTATTAGGTATATTCAAACGAAGATAGAAGTTAAAACATACAGTAAAAAGGCGAGCAAAGGAAACATGAAATTAGACAATTTATTATTGAAATAGACAATAAAAACCTAAATTACACATTGAAGGTAAAAGGACACACTAAGGAACAGTCAAAGTGTATCAGGGTTAAAGAGTATCAAATTGAAGACCAAGTCAAGTAAATCAACTATGATGAAGATAAACAACAAAGACAATTACAAAGCATAACATACAAATTCATGTCAAAGTGAATACACATGAAAAACAGAGTGGTAAAAGTAAACAATAAATAGTAAAAAGCAAATAGTAAACAGTAAAAAGTAAAAGTAAACAAGAAGACATTAAGAGTTAAACAAAGACGAAAAACACTTTCACGAGCTACAATTAAGTTTATCCAAAGTAAGAGTGAAAAAGAGTTGAAATGAATTTAAGGTTAAAAGATGAAATCACAGCAAAAATGGTACATTCTTCAGAAATTTCTTGTTTGCATCATAGTTTTGAAGAAACTATTTTGGAAAATCCAACAAGTATTTTGAGAAAGAGGAAAGGGTTTTTGTTCTTGAGAGGCTAATATACAAAAATCTATGTCACGTTTTACACAGGTATTTCCAAAAAGGAGATAAGTGCATCTCTTCACAACCTGTTTTTCTTTGTGCAAAGTCCTGTTTTTGACATGTTTGTGCAGAGAATATTGTGAATGGTTGGAGCTAAATGTTGGGAAATTGAGAGAGGTTTATCTCGAAAACATTCTTATCTACAATAACCTCTATCTCTGTTTACACATCTATCTCACATTGAGATACACAAGCATATCATTCGACCCTAAGTTTGCAGAATTTCTCGGGCAAAATGCACAAAGGTCATGAAGCAGTTGGGTCTACCGACTACACCACACCAACAATCGTACAGTATGACGTGGCTTCACCAAGGATGAGGTATTTGAGTTCACGAGTAGTGCCACTTTCCTTACAGCATCAAACCCTTCACACACGAGGTATTGTGTGATGTTACACCTGTTGATGTTTTTGATGTATTATTAGGCAAGCCATACTTGTGGAGGCGACATGCTATGTATGAGTCAAGGCCTCATGCTGTCATTATTTCTTTATGTAATTAGTTATACGCAATACCTTAGGTAGCCCCACCTACCACCACCTCCTTGATCACTGCCAAGAAAGGCAACAAGCTCATCTCTGAGACTAGGAAATTCATTTTCTGTCTGGTTCACTCCCAAAGTAAGGGGAAGATCATCACCACATCCATGACCTAAGTGAAGGGTTACTCCACTCATGAGTAGTAGCAAAGGGATACAGTCATGACAGAACACAAGAACAACTTCTGGTCACCCACATGGGTACCACACAAGCTTCACGTGGGCAACAAAGTCTGGTTCAATCTGTAGAACGAATGCCTTACAAGAGCCCATCAGAAGCTCAAACCACTCCGACATCGTCCTTACACAAGTACCAAGGCTACCGAAAACAATGCATTGGAGCATAGCATTCCCCCATTCCTTTGATTGCAGTGAGTGTTCAATGTGTACTCCCATCGATGATGCTTCCCACTATTACTCGACACATCCATGGTTGCAGAACATCTCAAGAGGGACCAAGTTCAGCAGATAGAGGAACTCAACACGAATGGCGACCATTTCTTCCTAAAGGGGGAGGAATGATCGATGTGGATGTTGGTGGCCACCCTCATATCCCACTTGGACTCCCACCACTCTCTCTTTCAGCTTTTCACTTTACTTAATTGTATCAATGTTTACTATTTTTAGCAGTTTTTTGGGTCTTGAACTTTAGGAGTCGTTTTGAGGACCTAAACAAGAAAACTAGGAGCAACATGGGTCCATAGACCAATGTTTCTTTTTCCAAAGTTGTAGTTCTCACATAGATCTTTCTAACGACATACAATGTGGGCATCAAATGGAGATGGTATGGCAAAGTTACCACCTGAGGAGGGTGATGTACCAATTTATCCAAATAGCCCCTGTTTTCGGTGATCACATATAACCTTCCAACCACAAGTCAACTCCATCCTTATCACTCTTTTATTTGCATAGTAGTGTGACTTAGATGTAGATTGGCTTGGATAAAAGCCTCATGAAGTGAGTTATAGGACTCGAGTCCATGAGACTACGTGGAAAGGCTAAAATGCTCTATTTATGAAACCTTTAGCAAACACTACTGACCCCAAGCCCCAACCTCCCTTTAGAATCACCACCGTGGAGAAAGTCTAGGGCATTAGGATATGTATATGTCACGCCACTTTTACCAAGTGTATGTAATATCACAAGAGAATTAAATGCCTCCTCACATGGTACAACTGATAGATCTCACTCCTGCATCAACTATGGAAATCTCTATGATAAACTTAATTTTCTTAAAAAATAAAGTTACACTAAGTAGCTTGTGGACATTATTAATGATTTGAATTAACTCCAGGGAAAAAGGTTAAGGGAATCAGGTAGGACTCTTGAGTGGAGAAACCCTACCAAGGCTGTTAAGATTTTGGGCGTTCACAATAGAAAAAACAATAACAACCTTCACAAATCCACCAAAAAACAATAACAACCTTCACAAATCCACCAGCTAGGACCAATTCTAATTGCTATGAACTTAAAGGGCAGGGAAATGGAGAAAAAGTTACAGCATGCAAACCAAGTTGGCTAGAGAACAAGAAACAATGGTCTTGTGGACATACTAAGTAATAGAGAAGGGTGGAAACTTAAACCGGAATTTGCACACAAACATTTGGCCACTAGTCTAATGGATTTGATTACGTGAGAAATACTAGTAAAACTTAAAACTCTTGAAGAAACCACCATAACACTATTTCGGGAAAACCTAATAAAAATTTTACAATTTTGTAACTGGTAATGGATGACTTCTCTTGAAAGATAAACATAGATAACAATGATAACCAAACTACAGAATAGAAGTATTAGAAAGGGGAAAACATTCTTTATGGAATGGTTTATAGTTTAAACCAGGATACTATACACAGTAATTACCTAAAACTGTGAATTCTAACTTTTTCCCCTACTCTGAACTACAAAGCTTACTTCAGGAAAACCCTAATTTATATTACCCCCCTACCCAAACTACAGAAACCCCTAGTTCATAAAAAACACCAATTTATATTATCCCCCTACCCAATATCCTGTAATTTCATGGAAAATATTGATTAAGATCCCTAGAGACCATACCTTTCTCTCCTATTGCATGTGCAATTTTGGTTTCACCATGACTGTAGAGAGGATTTGAAAAGATGTCCTTTCCCACTTCCCCATAGCTGAAATTTGATTCTTTACTCAGCTACCCTTCCTTGTTATTTATCTATGACAGGTAAACCAAGAAATCCTAAAAAACCAATATGAGTAGGGCACCCTGAAGGGAGGTCTTAGCAGACCAGACCTCACCTCCTATGACACCATTGTGTCTCTTTTAACCTAATTGCTTCATGCCACAGGTGAACAGTGGATTTCACTTTTTTTCACCTGCCTTTCAATTTATCTCCTCCCCACTATGTTGATCCAAATGAGAGGCAATGACAGACCATGTTTATTTTCCTACTGCCCAACAGAAATCCCTTGGCTTGGCTCTGTTAGGATTTGCCTCAAAAAATAAAAAAGAATCAACCACCAAAAGCAATTTACCAAATGACATGGAAACCTAAAAAGCCTACAACAACTTCACATATATTACACTTATAAAAATTTAAGTATAGACAGTAAATCATGACTTGTATGTTATTTATGCCCTCACACATATTACAATATCCTATTTGAAGCAGCTTAGGCTGGAGCAACTTGAACTCTATTTATTAACTCTCATTATTATTATTTAAAAATTCTACTAAATCATTGAGTTGGTAAAAGCGCATAAATTTACCTCTCACGCATTCAACCCTACATAACCACAATGTATGTTTGGATTTATCATCAGCGTCGGCTATGAAAACTTAGAATGTCATCATCCCTGTCGGTCTTCAAAAATGACCACGACCGTCACAACTGCAACCCAACGATACACTATTTATCATGTCCATGAGTAATCAAAATCAATATCATCCATTGGCTAGGCGATCCATCCAACGGAGAGTAACGCAACATTGAGTTGAAGTAGGTATTCTGGCAACAATGGAACAAAACAATGGAATTAGGCGTCGAAATCTTCAGAATGAATGTAGAAATTGGGTCCTTAGAATTATGAGAGTTGTGGAGGCTGAGGTAAACCGAGGAATTCCGCAAAACCCAACAGCGGCAGCAAGAACGGGAGCTCGCAGAATTGAAGATGAGAATTTGGTGTCTACTGTGAGGGTTAAGAGGGTTAGCAGAGTGCGTGCAGATGTGCCTCCTGAACTAGAGAGTTTATCAGAAAATATTGATATACGTGGATTAGATGATCGATGGCGTGGAGACAACGTTCGACGTGTCAGATTGAATATGAGGACAGCGAGAGAAGAAGATGACAGCGAGGACTATCTCACAACATTTACATTTCCTCACAACATTATTGTTGTTCGACACATCGAAGATTTTCGCTCAAATTATTCCACTCATTCTCAAATTATATGGAATTCCAGGTTCTCATGGCGTGAGATCAAACAATATGTAGAAGACTACACGTATAACTTCGATTTCAGAGCTGAAGTGATCTTTGTTGGATCTGGACAGCAAAGATTAAGTAGAAATCTTTCCCAGGAGGAAAAAGTGAATAATATTAGTGTAGCAGTGGATGGGTTGCCATCAATTATTATTAGCGGCGAAGAAAGTGAAAACGGTGACGGAGTGGTGTGCCCAATTTGTCAGGACCCATTTTCCAGTACAGACCCTGCAAAACAATTGCCGTGCAAACATCTTTTTCATTCGAAGTGCATTGTCGTATGGTTTCTTCGTCAAAATTCATGTCCAACCTGCAGACGTCAGCCTGCGTTGCTTATCACAAATCCAGTGGTGGATTAAATATTGAGTTGATAGACTACGTTTTCTTAGGTCCTTTCCTTTCAAAACTACCATATGAACTTTGAGTATCAGCTTGAAGAACTTTGAGTATCAGAAGGATGTAGTATTATTTTTTTTCTTAATTTATTAATTGAACATTAAAAAGAGAATGTAATGGGTAAATCTGTGTTTAGGCGTCCTGTTTATATATAGATTTGTCAAGCCCTTCAAATCATTTTATTTTAATAAATATATTTATTAAATATAGATTTGTTTTTATATACATTTGTTAAAGTCTTCAAATTGTTTTATATATATAGGTTATGGTAGAAAATCGTCTGCATATATATATACGTATATAAGATTTGTGTTTAAAAATCTAATGGATTAAATTAATTTAGTAGATTAAATATTTACTTGATAGATTATGGTTTTTTGGTTTGGTAAAGGATGTATTATTTCTTTTATTAATTTTAATTTAGATGTTTAAAGATTTGTATTTGATTTACTTTATGGTGAATTTTCAAAGTCTAACCATATTTTTTATTGTGATCTAAATGTTTTTTTTATCGATAATACTACTCTAGGAAATTATATTATGTACATAGAGAAATTACATGCAGTGAAACAAGTTGCAGCCAACAGAGGCGTGCATTGAGCGCTGGATACCCCAAAACCTCAACAAAAAGCCCTTGTTTTAACATAGACAGTGCCCATGCAGGGCTGAGACACTGAAACACTACCCACGCAGGGGCTGAGATCCAAAAACACTACCCACGCAGGGGCGACCCTGTAAGTTACCAGACTTCCATAATAAACTTGATGATGAAATTTAAAACAGAGCAGGATCAAAATTGAAAACAGAGCAGGACCATACATAATCAGCGTCCAGAACGAGACCAAGCTAACATGCGACCATGACATAAGACCAAGTGACCAAGACAGAAGACCAAACATGATCAGACAACCAAGACCGGGTGCATCAAAAAAGGACCTGAAGGGCGGGCAGATGATAGAGTTATTCGTCTGGCTCCAAGTCGGCCAGGTCCATCTCCATGATCGGGTAGCCTTCAAAGGTGTCATCCTGGTCCTTGTTCGCGCCCGCTCTGGACGATGACGCCTCCTGCGTCTGAGTCTGGATAGGCGCCTTCCCTCTTGCATCTTCTGCTTGAGCCACTCCTTGGTCCAGCGGATTCGCGGGAGGCAATTCCTGATTGCTTGCCCCCTCGAGGTCCGGCTCTGCCTCTCTGACAAAGAGGATGGAAACATGGGCATTGAAGTTGCCCAACTTGAATACCGCAGTGCCAATTGCTGGGATTTCAGGCTGCCTTGGCGGTCTCTCATTCGGGTCGGAGGTATCCACGAATTGAGATACTTGCAGGTGGGGGATTCCAGCCCGACGTAAACTACAACAGCAACAACACTGGTGATACCCTTCTGCCACTACTTGAGGGCGAGAAGGTGCCCCACGACCAGGCCCTCTTCGACATGGCTATCTTTCTCTAGTTCTTGCCATATGAACAGAGAAGCTGCCCAGAATGTCCGTTCTACAAAACAAATGCCAAATCTCCAGAAGCGTCCAAGTGCAGAGAATGTTCTCACTCGTCTGCAGAACCAGAACTCGCCAAGAATGTCGCTGCAACATTCTTGCTCCATCCTTAACCTCCGCGGCCTTCCCTCGGAACCAGAGCGCCATGAATGCGCTTCTCCCTCGCCGTCAGCCAGCATTAATGGGCATTAGGTGTTTTGGAGCGGAGGGTTATGGTATTAAAGCCTTCGTCCTCTTCACGTGGCATCGTCCTCTTGGCATGTGGCACCATGCCATCTACCACCTCTTCACCCGCATCCGGGGTATTGTGATCTAAATGTTATGTGAAGAAAAATATTTAATTTGTATATAATTTTGATTGGAATACTTGTTTTGTTATTAACATTTTTGTTTTTATGTTTTAATATACATATTATTTAATTTAGGTGACAACATCTTTCTCATAGTAACTTGATCAGTTTAAAAATGTTAATGTGGTTGATAGCAAAGGCTTTATTTGTATCTACCATTGACAAAGAATAAAAATAGAAATAATATTAATAAAAAACTATTGCACTAAAATCTTAGTATTATCATTATAATTAATAATAATAATTATTTATTATTAAATGTTATTTATTATTATTTAGTTTTAATTAATTATGTAATTAATTATTTAATAATATTAAATATAAAATAATAAAAATAATATTGCAAAAAATTAATATTAGAAAATAATAATAATAATAATAATAATAATAATAATAATAATAATAATAATAATTATTATTATTATTATTATTATTATTATTATTATCATTATCATGAGTTGATTTTCGAATTGAGACACCGTTTTTCACAATGCGATATTGGGCCATATTTGACCATGAGACAATATGTGTAAGAATGTGACCATGGTTATGATGATCATTGACCATGATTTACGATGGTTCTCTATTATATTGAGACAATGTTTGGCACATGCCATGGTTGACAATGGTTGACAATGGCTCAACATGGTCTCAAGATGCACATTGCAATGGGAGTTGATGAAAGGTATAGTGATCTAAATGTTATGTGAAGAAAAATATTTAATTTGTATATAATTTTGATTGGAATACTTGTTTTGTTATTAACATTTTTTTTCTTATGTTTTAATATACATATTATTTAATTTAGGTGACAACATCTTTCTCATACTAACTTGATCACTTTAAAAATATTAATGTGGTTGATAGCAAAGGCTTTATTTGTATCTACCATTGACAAAGCTATAATAATAGAAATAATATTAATAAAAAACTATTGCACTAAAATCTTATTATTATAATTGTAATTAATAATAATAATTATTTATTATTAAATTTTATTTATTATTATTTAGTTTTAATTAATTATGTAATTAATTATTTAATAATATTAAATATAAAATAATAAAAATAATATTGCAAAAAATTAATAATAATAATAATAATAATTATTATTATTATTATTATTATGATCATTCGTTGATTTTCGAATTGAGACAACCTTTTTCACAATGCGATATTGGGCCATATTTGACCATGGACGAACATGGTTGTCAAAATGTGATGTTGGACCATGAGACAATATGTGTAAGAATGTGACCATGGTTATTGATGATCATTGACCATGATTTACGATGGTTCTCTATTATATTGAGACAATGTTTGGCACATGCGAGGTTCGACCATGGTTGACTATGGTTGACAATGGTTGACAATGGCCCAACATGGTCTCAAGATGCATATTGCAATGGGAGTTGAAGAAAGGTATAGTGCAACCAACATCCCTACCATTACTTTTCAGAGGGACTCTGGTTCTTCTCTCACATTAAAAGATGTCATGTATGTTCTATGTTGGAAGAAGAATTTGGTTTTAGTTTCCATGTTGGAGTACCATGGACACGATGTGATATTTAGTAGAGGAAAGAATTTCGTTCAACACAGCCTCATGACAAGTAAATCTGATTGAGGTTTGGGTGAAGAATATCTAAAAATTGGATGTAGAAGATTGTGCTTCTTTGAGCACAGGAGAAGAGAATGTGCAGATTTGAGACATCAGTGAGTTGTTGCATTGAAGAATGGGTCAATTGCACCAAGGGTACTCTAGACGAGAGAGATACATTCAAAGGTTCTACATTGGGGTAGTACACCAAAGCTACCTTCCATGATAAGGACACTTGAGCACAACTAATCCTTGAAAGAGTTCACTCAGATGTGTGTGTGGACCGTTATAGATAGCCTCCATGGCCAAGAATAGGTATTATGTAATATTTGTAACTTGGAGATGATTTCTCTCAAAAGTATTGGATTTTTTTCATGCAAAAGAAAGATGAGGCATTCTCTAATTTTTGTGAATTTAAAGCACTTGTTGAGAAAGACACTCGAAGGAAATTCAAAGCTCCGAGGAGCGATAACGGTAGAGAATATTTGTCAAATGAATTCAACAACCTCTATGCATCAGAAAGCATTTAGTGAAAGTTTTTAGAACCCCATAACCCAACGCAGAATGGGGTGGATGAAAGGAAGACCAAAAGTATTGTGGGAGTTTCACATGAAATGTTACATGATCAAGGCCAACTGTTACACTTGTGGGCTAAAGCATGCAACACAATTGTATATGTGTAGAACATGAGTCATCATTGGATTCCTCGGATGAGTACCATAGAATAAGTTTTTTTCAGGTAAGAAATGATATGTGGCACAGTTGAGGATCTTTGGTTCATCTGTTTATTGTCATGTTACCAAGTATGCAAGGAAAAATATAGAACCAACAACTGAGTTGGGCATATTTTGGGGTATACCAATCCACTTCACAACTATGGGGTGTACCTTCCATGTCACAAGATGAAAATGGTTGATATATATGTGAATTTCGATGAAGCGAAGGCCATGAGATTTTTCATTGAGAGGGAGATTCAATTGCATGGAGAAGAGAAGATTCTAGCTCAAAAGGAATAATGTTAGGATGATGTGGAACAACCATATGCAGAGGAGAAAAGAGTGGAATCACCCACTCATGTAGAGACTTATAGAGACGGAAGGAACCACACCTAAGAGGTTGACATATTGATGCATGATGTGAGAGAGAATGTGGGAACATCCACATCACAACATGGGCAGAGGAGGTCACCAGATCGGTACATCCCTACACGGATTTAATGAGCGAGAGTGTAGAGATTGAGTGATCCTCATTCAAGGAAGCAATGCAACAACTAGTATCGTTTGATGTGATGGTAGTGGAGTATGAATCTGTTATGAGAAGCAATGTTTGAGAAGTGGTCCCAAGAGTAGTAGACAAGTTAGTAGTGAGTTCGAGATGGCTTTAGAAGGTAGAGCAAGCAGTAGATGGGAATGTGGCGAAACAAATTTATGGCCAAAGGGTTCTCTCAGATGGAGGGAATTGATTACGATGAGACCTTTACTCTAATAACAAGGTACTCTTCAAGCATATCTATTTGAGCACTTTCAACCGAGATGGATGGAAGATACATCAATTGGATGTGAATACAACATTCCTCAATGATGTGATTGAGGAAGAGGGTTAAATTGAGTAGCCAAAATGATTTGAGACCTTCAATAGAGAGTCACGTTTGTAAAGACTGAAGCAAGCATTGTATGGATTGAAGCAAGCACCCTCTTCTTGGCACACTAGGATTGACAATTATCTCACGAGGTTGGGCTTCACGAAAAGCGAAGTAAATGCAAGCTTTTACGAGATTGAGGTTGAAGGTAAATTGTTGATTATACTATTATATGTCAATGATTTGATTCTAACAGGTTGTGAAAATATGGTATAATCTTGGAAGATAATTCAAGATGAAGGGCCTGGGGCTCATGCATTATTTCCTTGGTATAGAAGTATGTAAACGAGATGAGGAAATTTTTGTCTCTTGTGGAAAGTACGCCAACGAGATATTGAAGATGTTCAACATGGAAAACAACAAACCCATGGAGACTCCTCTAGCAGGGAACTAAAGGAAGGAAGATGTTACTTTAGGTGTAGTGTAGGCTACTATTTACAGGAATATTGTGTGATCAATTATGTTTTCGGTGAACACATGACCATACATATGTTTTGTAGTTAATGAGCTTAGTCAAGCAATGGTTAAGGAAATTGAACTCTATCAGAAGACAACTAAACATGTGTTAAGATACCTAAAAGGCACCACTTAGTTTGGTATTTGGTACAAACAGATTGAGGGAGTGAAGCTCCAAGGCTTCACAGATGCATATTAGGTAGGGAGTCCATCCAAAAGGAGGACCACATCATGGGGAATATTTAGTATTGGGTCAGCAACGGATTCTTGGTACAACACGAATGAGTGATCAATTTCACTTAGTTCGGGAGAAGCAAAGTTCATGGCTATTAATTAAGAAAATTGTGAAGCTATATAGATGAGGAAGGTCCTTTTTGGGTTATTTATTAGGCACCCTTGATCCAAAAATATTCCACTACATTCACTTATAAGGAATTCATTGATTCATTTGTCCATCGAGTCATGAATATGCTAATGAGTAGCCCTCAGCTTACAATAAGCGAAGAGATCAAAAGGGTGTTTAAGTTGGCCAAGAACACTAAGGTTGGACTAAGAGACAATATTCATCACGTTGTGGCCATGATTATTGAGCATGGATGACCATGGTTTATTTTAATATTGTATCATAATTACAATTGAAACGGATATAATTATTTTCATGTATTTTAAAAATATAATTATAGTAATATTCGGTTAAAATAACCACATTATTAGGGGAAATGGTTGTGTCATTATTATAATATTAAAATATGGAGATTCTTTGTGATATCTCGGGTGAAGAGAAAGGAAGGTGGCTCGATGGTAGGATTTGTGATTATTCCCTCTCTAGCTGAACTAATCCACACGTGGGATTGAGCACAAGTGTCATCACCAAGACATGAACCCATTGGGCACGAAATTCCATCCCCATGTGGAGCCACTGTTAGTGTCCTATAATAATAGGATTCATAATTTTGAATTGGCTATGGTTAGTATTGTAATATTGTGCATACTTTTGCTTTCTGCAAAATGTTTTCCATATTAAAAATTAAAAAATGAAAAGAGGGTTTGTCCTAAAAGAATAATCAAAAGACAAAGAGAAATAGAAAGATAAAAAAAGAAGTGAAAAATATGAACCCCAAAAAATAAAAAAAATAGATCATGAAAGTGTGCAAATTCAAATGCCACTACTTTTTACTTTACTTTGTAAAATAAGGTTGTGTGCAGCTTGTGAGAAATGCCACAATCCATGATGGTCAAATAGCTTAATCTTGACCCATTCATGCTTTAAATTTTATGTTGATAGATAGAGAATAAGAATCTAGCCAAACTATTTAACTTTGGGAGATCAGTAGTTAGGTAGAGAATAAAAATGTGCTCATCAATTTAATCCTAGCCATTGGAAGTTATAAGGTTATAATTACATACTTTGTTTGTAAAAGAGAACGAAATAAAGGGTCAGCAAGCTCAAATGCACCAAATAAAATGAAGAAAAAATGTTAGGATAAATAAAGGTTAGGTAGAAGAAAGGTTGCAAATACTCAAGGTTGCTAAGTCAAATAGCACATTTATCATGCCTAATCTTATGTTTCATGTGCACGAGGATTCATGAGAACAAAAATATATTCACAAGCTGGTTTAACTAAATTCCCCTCATTTCACTATGCTCCACATGCTTATTTGCTAATTTCCCCGTTATCCCTTTATCACTTATAAATCCCTTTTTGTTTCTTCACTTTGACCCTCACCCCTTCGTTTCACAAATTTCCCTAGTAATTACCTTTCAAAAATTATCCCCCTACACAAAACCCCTTTTCCCTAGAGTGAAACTCATTCCCCATTGCAAATGCTACCTTTCCCCCTTATTAATTTCCCTATTTCCCTTCAAAACCCACAAAAACCTCTTTATCCTAAATTTTTATCCCCCGCTTTATCTAATTAAACCCCCAATTTTGTATTTCCCCGAAAAACCTTTTTTAACCCACCAACACTTGGTGCGATTGAAAACCTTGCCACATAACCCATCCTCCCACTTTATTAACACGTTTCTTATGTTAAAAAACTCGACTTTATTGGTTAATTAATTACATTTCTTAATAATTAAACCCTGGGCGCCACAAATCCCTTTCCTCATTCCCTCCGTGCATCTTAACCACGCAACATCCATCTGATCTCCTACCACCAGATCCGACGGTGTGCATCCATATCGCGCATGTTCATTGAACGATCAATAACGACCCGAGAGCATGCGAGATTGATGATTTTGCCTGGGCACTCTTCTGCTACGTGGTGACACCAGGTGAGATTGCGTGTTGGTGAAAAATATTGCCTACCCTACAAAAGTGGTGTGATGGCCCAGAAAACCACCTCCCCACCCAAGTCGAAAACTGTCGAGTGTTCATTCATAATTTTCGCGCCAAAATGTGACCGTTACTTGTTAAAAGGCCGAAGAAGCCCGAGATTGCTCTTTTCTTCTCTTTTTCACTATAAAATGCTGCTAACCTATTTACGACACCATGAACCCAAAATGACCAAATTGACCACTGTCTGCTGCCTGAAGAAGCTCCAGACACCTAATGAAAGAAACCAGTTGAAAATTGAAGCCACTGCACCCTCTACAATCACCATTTAACCCAGTCTGAGCATCAAACCATCAATTTCTAGGTGTTTGTGGAAAAACTAGAATGGCCCCTAAATTTGAAAATGTACAGTTTACATTGAGACGTTAATTAATTGAATTAATTAAAAGAAACTCTCCTAAATTGAAAAGAAATTTGCTATACACCCCAATCATATCTTCAGACTGTAATTACCCTCCCACTATACCAAAACTCCTAAACATCACTTCTAAAACTACTACAGGCCTAATCCATATCTCTACACCCAATTATGGCTTCCCAAACCTCTTTGGACATGAGACCTATGCAAACCCCTCACCTAGACATTAACCACCTTGCATTACTAGACGAAGATTTCCAAATAAAAGTCACAGCTTCCCCTGCCTACCTTCTGAAGCTCCATTTCTTGAGTAAGGACAAATTATTAAGCCAGAATAATGACATCCACCTTTAGGCATCTAATATGCCCAAATATTTGTTTCCAAAAGTACATCCATTCCCTGAGATTATCCACTTCTGTCATGATTGCTACATTCCTAGCCAAAGAGCCATTGTCATCCCTAACGAGTAAGTTTTATTTACCATCACTGTACAATCCATTAACCAAATTTTGGAGGTCCAACCAAACCATAATGAGACCCCATTGTCTATTGGATAATGTTAGACCTTTATACCAAGTTAGACCTTCCTAGAATAGCCCACATTTTCTAAAATTTCATCATTCAAGAGTGTCATACTCCCACAGATAGTCCCCCTTATGCTACCACCATATTTTATGAGAGAGGCACACATATTATTTCCATGCTCTCTTGCATCTTGGGATACACAACATCTGAGCATGTGGATGAGGTTTCCCTCACCTTCCTTTCCATCTTTAGCCCAAGAAATCTTCCTGCTATTATTTACAACAATGCTTAGTTCATTTGAGACAGGATGTAAGAACAATTGACCAAATTACCTACTAAAAGAGCCTTCAAGTACTCTTATGTATTATTTCATAAGTTCGTGTATTATCAATCAGACAAATTCCCTATTAGCATCTAGAAGTTGGAACCAAGGGAAATAAAATACTAGTTATTTACTCGGCACCCTTGATCCAAAAATATTCCACTACATTCACTTATAAGGACTTCATTGATTCATTTGTCCATCTAATCATGAATATGCTAACGAGTAGCCCTTAGCTTAGAATAAGCCAAGAGATGAAAAGGGTGTTACATTTGGCTAAGAAAAGTAAGGTGGGAGACTAGTATCTATACCAGAATCATACAGAGATAAGAATTTATGGATGCCAACTTTCCCCTTACAAATTGCCCAAATACCTCCCCATGAGGATATTTGAACTAGAATATTTTAGGGAGATTATCAAATCTCATGAAGTCAACTTCCTAGTAGCTAGGAATAAAACCTAATTCAAAATGAAAAATCAATTGGGCCCCCTCACTTGTAACACCAAGGAAGCTAGAGAAGAGGTAGATAATATTCTACAACAAATGAAGTTCAAAAACAACTTTATGTGGCAATATGACCCTTGTGGAGTCATAAATAAACTAAGAATCAAGGTCAAGTTGGGACCTTTCATACATCATCCCAGACCAGACATTGAGAGGGTTGCCAACCACTCAGAATGATTGGAAAGCTCTATAACTGACATGAACAATACAGTAGTGGATGTAGAAAATAAATTCATTAATTTAGAAAGATAGATCGATAAAAGTCCTTTCATGTAGTTTCCAGAACTAGGAGAACCAATGAATATTCCTCCTATTTTACAAACTCCTACAAATGAGGAGAGAACCCAAAGAAAAATAGGGAGGAGTGTTCCATTTCTGCTATGGAAACCATAGATGAGAAGTTCGAGATCAGTTACAGGAAGAGGCCCAAGCTCAATCCTATAACTTAAAAGGAGGACACCACTGAATCAGTGGAAATAAATGACACTAATACAATGGTGGAAAGAAGAAAAGGTACAACAGCTTCAGGAGAAACACAGTGTCCCTCAACATCTAACACTCAATCGACTAATAGAAAACTTAGTGTTGAGGTTTCTTCTTTCACTAGGCGAGCAGATAAAGAAAAGGATATCAAGGACAGGTACAAGGAAACCAAGTTGAGGAACGAGAAGTTGAAGGTTGAAACATCTGCTCAATACTTCAAGCACAGACATGAAATGAGGAAAAATGCAAGTGTCCATGGAGCTAATTTTCTACCAGCCAAAGACATCAACTCACTACAGAAAAAAAGACTTTGAGATGTTAGCGAGGGATGTTCATCCCATTGACTAAATTCAATTCCATGGGTAGGAAGGAGAGATGATCTAGTCCACCTTGACAAGAAAGGTCATGGCTGCACATAAGCTGCAGAGTTCATTAGATAACATTACAACTCAATACAAATTGGAAAAGTCCTCCTCACACCCCAAGGACAACAGAATGAAGTCATTGGAGGACTTGGTAATTGAGTTGGGACATGATTCCAATGACATCAAGGCTATTGAGAAATTGATCAAGAAAAAGAATGAGGACATTGAAGATATTAAAAAACAACTCAAACTTCCTCATTAAGAGAACCCACAAACAAAATAGGTCGTCGAGAGCCAAACACATCAGGAGGAGATGATAGACCTAGTTCTAGAATTGAATGATCAACTAAAGGAAACGGAAAAAGGGTTAGATAGCTTGATACAGTTAAAACAAGCTAGTCTGGAGACTGCCCTTGCCACACTTATCCCAACAGTTACAATAGCAGCACCTTCCGCTTTGGCAGCATCCTTAGCTCCTACAGCTCTAATGGCTACAACACTGTGAGCTTCTACAATGTCTACATGAGCAACACCGTCAACAACAGCAACTCATCCAGGTGATGAGGCTAGTATATTGGTCAAGGCAATGGAAGACATGTCCGTTCAGACCACTGAAATGAACAAGCTCAAGGAAAAGGTAACTAGTCTAGAGACTGACTATAAGCTTGCACAGATTATACACAAAGAAGAAGTGCATAAAGAAAATAGGATGAATAAGAGAATAGAAAGATTGGATAAGGAAGTGAGTTTGAAGGAACCCCTTGGCGAGGCTAAGGAACAATTATGGACCAATATCATTAACTCTGTCAATGACATTTGGCCACCGATTCAAGTAATTTTTCAACAGATTGACTTAGTGAAGGAGGCTACAGAAGCCATAAAAAGAGAGAAAACGGATTTGGGAGACATGCGAGAGGAAGCTACAAGGATCATTAACTTCCTCAGCTCGAAAACAAGTATGGATTAGAGGAGCTGGAGATACCTGATAGGACAAGTACAATATTATAAGTAAAAGGTGTCCTCAACAAGAGAAACTTAATGCTAAACCTCGAAGATAAGTGCCAAACCATGCAACTAGCTATAGACAAATTCGTGGTTAAGTTTGATGTTTTGAGGCAAAAGGGTCTGCCAAATCCCTTAGTAATAAATGATAAATTAATTCCACAAGAGGACTACAATAGAAAAATTAGAGAAGTGGCCAGAGATGAGGTAAATACTTCATCTATGAAGGGATGCCTACTAGCAAGGTCCTATACGATACATTTGAGAAATTGTTTTACCATAAGCATGAGGTAAAACACCTTTTTGTGAGTAAGCCCACTTTTTCCAAGTACGTGGAGGAAGACGAAATTTATAGGAAAATGATAAATATCCAATTACGAGATGCAGAAACTTGGTAGAAATTGAATGAATTACTGTAGAAATACACAATCAAATATAAAAATGTTTAGTAAGGGTGAAAAGGCATAGTAAACAGATAGTGATAGCTCAAGAAGATCAAAGAGTATTAGATAAAAGTGTGTCATTTGAAAGGTCAGAGTAAAAAGAACATCCAGCGTGAAGATAAACAACAAAGAAGAGAATAAAAGGCAAGATATCACATCTTAAAGACAACACAAACTAAAAAATAGGGACAACATATATTAGTTGAACATATGTCTCTATCTTCTTGAATGAAGATATTTCTTTCTCCTAGATTAATTCCAAAGAAAGTTTGGGATATTTTGTAAATTATTTTTGTATAAATACTTCATAATTCGAAGTATTAAGTGTGGCTTTCTATACATTTGTAGATTTCTTTTGATCATAAACCTAAGTGTTATTGTACCAGTTTTTCAAGTCAGCAAACTGGACCAAGTAATAAAGAGATTGCATTACAATATTCATGTGTTGAGCTATTACACTGAAGTAATTTACTTGTCAAAGTTGTTATTTTATTATTTTTTTCACAAAATCGAATGTTATTAGAACTTGAATGAATTAACTAGAATTTTATCTCAAAATTTGTTTAAGTACACTCTATATTGAATAATTGGTCATTTCCATGCTTTCCTTAATTGATATCCCTTCCGAGTTGACCTATTTCACTTTCTTCATAGTCAAGCCTAAGGAACCCTTAATTTCTCTTGGATCCGATTGAAAACCGCTTCACCATCCAACCTTGAGATCTGAAGTAACTCTATTATGTTTCCCTATAGACACTGTTTTTAGAACTTGATCCAGTCCTCTTTGCTTGATATTTGACCCATGACCCAATGGTAAAGGACACCTCTCAAACATCATGGTAAAGGACACCCCTCAAACATCTTTATTAGTTCAAGTGCATTGTCGTATGGTTTGTTCGTAAAAATTCATGTCCAACTTACAGATGTCAGTGTGCATTGCTTATCACAAATCCATCACAAATCTAGTGGATTAAATATTGACTTGATAGACTATGCTTTTTTAGGTTTACTAATGTTCCTCTACTTTCATTTCAAAACTACCATGTGAACTTTGAGTATTAGCTTGATGTAGTATTATTTATTATTATTTTTTTGATTTATTAATTGAACATTAAAAATGGTTGCATAAGATCGTTGTTATCATGTAGGGCGGCTCTGATGAATCTGGCGATCACCTGCGCGCGGCCCTGAACCTGACCACTCCTGCGCCCCTGCCCCTGGCAGCGCCGCTGCTAGGCTCGCGCCCTCCATGTGCTGACTCTCCCTCCTTCGTCCCTGGGCCTCCTGCCCTCTCCCAGCACCGGGGCCTTCCCCGGTTGTCCTCTTGCATATTAAGACCTCCCACAATGCCTGAAATGGACCCCCCATCTCAGGACCCTGAAGATCTTGAAAAATCGTTCGCCTCTCTCATTCCTGAGAACGCAGCGGGAAAAATCCACCCTACAACTTCCAAGTTCATCAAGAAGCTAGATGAAATTCCGGAAGTATCGCTACCTCCTTCGCTCCCGAGGAGAGCAGCGGTCTCCTTAGCAGAAAGAGGCCTAGTCGGCCAGTTCACGGGATTGTGGCCCTTCCCCTGATCAGTTCAGAGATGGGTCGAGAGAAACTAGAACTCGATGGTGCAAGGGAAAATAGCAATCAGGTTTTGTGGCAGAGGATTTTACACCTTTCTCTTTGAATCAATGGAGGACAGGAACCTCATCTTCAGGAACGACCCTTATTTCATGGACTCTCGGGGACTTTACCTAAACAGATGGACTCCAGACTTCAACCCAGAAATGGATGTTCCCAACGCTGTCCCCGTCTGGGTTCGCCTTCCCCATTTGCCGCTTCATTGCTGGGGGGATGAGTCAGTCAAAGACATAGGGAACGTAGTTGGTAAATATATTGACAGATCTGAACCAAAGGAGAACATGCATGCATGCACGCGGATATGTGTTGAAGTAGATCTGGGGAAAGGACTCCCGGAAGCAATCAAACTCAAAGTTGATCAGTGGACGCACATCCAGCAAGTGGACTACGAGCAGCTACCCTTCAAGTGCAAGGTATGTCACGAATATGGGCATTTCGCCAATAGATGTAGCAAATCTAAAACAAATGTATCTGAAGGCAATGTTGAAACCCCCGAGGAAGCTTGGGAGCACATCAAAAAGAAGAAATCAAACCCCCCTCCAGGCCCAATCTTAAAGGCTCTCCATGAAAACCCCTCCCTCCCCTCTCACCCTTCTGGCTCTGGCCCTTCCTTCCCCTCCTCCTCCAACCCCTTTGAAACCCTGTCCGCAGAGGACCCCCCATCCCCTCCCCCTTCCCCTCGAGGTCCCATTGTAACACCCTCCCCTATCTCCCCCCCCCAGCCCTCACCTCCTCCAACAGTGGAGAGAATATTAACCAGGAATAAAACAAAGGAAAACAACCTCTCCACCGACCCCCCCAGAAACGTTGGAAGGAATTCTAACAAAGATATTAGGGATGAAAACGCTGCAAAAGAAATGGCTACCGGAATGCAACAACCAATGGATACATATCTAGATAAATCCAAAGGAAGCGGAGAAAAAATGAAAGAGAAAAGTGGGGCAAATAACAAACAAGGTAAATGATGATTTTGGTCTCCTGGAATTGTAGGGGGATGGGCTCCTCCCTAAAAACAAATGCAGTCCGAGATCTCCTCAAATCTGAACATCCAAACCTTCTCCTTCTCCAGGAGACCAAAATCACGGAACAAGAATTTCAAAACCACATAAAAAAAAAAGCAGAAGCTATGCAGGTATAGAATAAGCGCAGCTGGCGCCTCAGGAGGCATAGGGACAATATGGGACAAAAGCAAATGGGAACTTAAAGATCAAAAGTCTTACAGATGGTGGATAAGAACAGACATGCAGAACATAGCCTCGAAAGAGGATTACTCTATATACAACATCTACGCTCCCAATCATTATAGGGACAAAGCTTCATGTTGGGAATCAATAACATCAGACCTCATGACAGTACAGGGAAGGAACATTTTCCTTGGAGGGGACCTAAATCTTATAAGGAATGCCGATGAGAAGTTGGGAGGAAAATTCTACGCTGACCCCTCAAGAGACTCATTAGAAGAAATAATTCAAATTCATAATCTAGTGGACATACCTCCGCAAAATGGGAGATTCACATGGAGCAATAAGAGAACTGGAAACAACAATATAAAAGAGAGATTAGACCGAATCCTCGCTCAAGAAAGAACAATGGCAAGATTTTCAAACATCCAAAGCAAAATCATACAAGGATACATCTCAGATCATAAAACAGTGGCTCTGGCATTAGATAAAGGGAAGAACATGGGACCTCTTCCCTTTAAATATAACAAGGCTTGGGACAGCAAAGAAGAATTCAGAAACATGATCAAGGAGCAATGGGCAAAAGAAATAATTGGCTCGCCTCACTACATTTGGGAAGCCAAGCTCAAATCTCTCAGGACTGTCATAAAGCAATGGGCAAGAAACCACGCTGCAGAGGAAAGCAAAAAAAGAACTGACCTCCAACCACAACTGGAACAATGGACTCAGGAAAAAGAGAGAGCACAGTACACAGAGGAAGATTAGGCCAAAGACAACGAAATGTATAAAGAATTGTATAAGCAGAACAGAAAGGAGGAAGAAGAGCAGAGACAAAAGTCTCGCTGCCTTTGGCTCAAAGCCGGAGACAAAAACACTTCCTTTTTTCACAACAGTCTAAAGCTCAGGCGGGCAAGGAATAATATAGAGAGAATAATGATGGAAGGAAACGAGCTCAGAGACCAAGAGGAAATAAAGGAGGCAGCGTCCAGACACTTCTGCGCTCTCCTAACTGCAGACCCCCAACCCAACGATAATGCGGATTTTCTCAGCCTAATTGAAAACAAAATATCAGCAGCTCAAAACAACGAGCTGGACCAAGAGGTCACTCCAGAGGAAATCGAGTGGTCAATCTTCAGCATGGCACAGGACAAGGCACCGGGCCCAGATGGGTTCACTGTGGCATTTTATAGAAACCATTGGGAAATCATCAAAAAGGACTTCATTAGAATGGTAAAGAATTTCTTTTCAAAATGCAAAATGGGAAACAACATCAAATCTTCTTACTTAGCCCTCATCCCCAAGGATCCCAATCCCCAATCCTTTGATCGATTTCGCCCAATCTCCTTATGCAATGTCTCCTATAAAATTATCACCAAAATTTTAGCTAACAGGTTAAAAAAGCTCCTCCCCTGCCTCATCTCTGAGAATCAAGGAGGCTTCGTGCCTAGAAGGCAAATAACAGACAATGTTATTCTTATTTAGGAGGCAATACACAACAGTATAAATAGAAAGGAAAAGGGCATGATTATCAAACTAGATATGGTGAACGCCTTTGATAGAGTCAATCATCAATTCCTTAAGGCAGTCCTCGAGAAATTTGGGATATCCGACACCTTCATCAGCAGGATCATGGAGTGTATTTCATTCCCCTGGACAGCCCCTCTCATTAATGGCAGGCCAAGTAACTTTTTCAGAAGCTCAAGGGGATTGAGACAAGGCTTCCCGCTCTCCCCATTCCTCTACATCATCATGTCCGAAACTCTAAGTATACACCTGGAAAACCTCCGCAGGCTAAAAGAAATCACAGGTATCAGCATAGTGCGTGGAACCAAGGGGATAAACCATTCTCTCTTCACTGATGACACCCTCCTAATCGGAGGAGCTTGCAGTCTCATGGCAAGAAGGTTCAAGAAAATGTTAGAGGTCTTCCTTCAACTGTTTGGAGGCAAGCTCAATAACAATAAGTGCATGATCTACACCTGGAACGTCCCCAGGCAGATTACCCAGAGAATTTCCACAATCTTGGACATCCGAGCTCAAAGGAACTGGAGCCATTTCATGTATTTGGGGTTAACTTTAGCCAAGGAGTTGGTCAAAACCGAAATCTGGGTTAAATTAATAGAGAAACTGAGAGGGAAGCTTCAGAGCTGGGGTGTGTCCTGGCTCAACCTGGCTGGAAGAACAATTCTCATTAAAGCCATTCTCTCAGCCCTTCCAATTTATCAGTTTGCAACCACTCTTGCCCTAGCCAACATCCACAAGCATATGGAATTAATCATTAGGAGCTTCTTGTGGCAGGGAGGAAGGCAGGACTCCAAAAAATCCAGTCTTGTAAAGTGGGACCAGGTCATCTTACCCTTCGAAAAAGGAGGTCTTGGAATTCGAATTCCAAGATTAGCCAACATGGCCATGGGCTTCAAGTTGATCTGGAGAATTCTCAACAGAAAAGGAGCTTGGTGGACAGAGGTAATCAAAAGAAAATATTTGAATGGGGCCAACTCCAATATCCTATCGGAACCCATTGTTGACAGAAAGTGCACCCCAGTCTGGAAGCTTATAAAAAAAACTCTCCCTCATTTCAAAGTTTGTATCTCAAGAGCCCCGAGCAGTGGCAGAGACATCAACATCTGGACTGACCGTATAATGGGATCTGAAGTAAGGGAAGCTCTCCCAAATCTCAGGCCCCTGCAACTGTGGATGGAAAGGAAAAATCTTAAGACCCTATATGACATCTCCTCTTGGGACCAAAACAGATGGCTAGGCTGGAAGCACCTTCCCCTCCTTAACAATCTAAGGGATCTGTGGGCCGATCTCAAGATACCTCTCTCAGGCTCAGCTCCCCTTAATAGTCTATCCGAGGATAAGTATGTTTGGGACCCCAATGGTGGCAACTACTCAGTCAAAGAAGGATACAAAATCCTCCAAAATGCCTCAGCCACAAACAATTGGCCTCTTCACAAAGCGGCTTGGAATCCAGAATGCCTCCCAAAGGTCAAATTCTTCAATTGGACCCTCGTCAAAAGTAAAATCCTCACAGCAGAAAATCTAAGGAAGAAAGGCATCCTAGGCCCCTCAATCTGTTGCCTATGTAGAGCAGCAGAAGAAAGCAGCAATCATCTCTTCCTAGAGTCCTCCTTCGCCCGAAATTGTTGGAAGCTCATCACCAGTCCGCTAACGATTGGTGACCTACCCAATCAGATTACCCTCCTTCAAAAAAATTGGGGCAACAGCTATCCTCATCGAAAAAAAAGCAAGACCCTGGCCAAAAGACTGTGGAACAGCATCCCTACAAATCTTTGTTGGCAAATTTGGAACACCAGAAACAAATGCATTTTTAACAACAAGAATCCCAACATCTCCAGCACCCTTGCAAAAACAATTTCCCTCATCTCTGAGACCATTGGATCGAATGGAATAGCCCAATCAGACCAAGAATCTAGGGACCCAAGAGAAATTGAATGGATGGGTAAATTCAGCCATGAAGCAAGGAACCACAAAACAGCAAGTACAGGTAAGAAAAAAATTGATTGGAAGATGAGAGGCTCTAAAGAGGAAGTCAGAGAATGGATTCAAAATCAAAAGAGGCCCTCCCTCCAGTTCGACGGGGCCTCAAAAAATAACCCAGGCCAGGCAGGCGCAGGAGGAGTCATCAAAGACCTTCAAGGGAAAACTATCGTGACTTACGAGTGGGGATTGGGTACAATGTCCAATAACAGGGTTGAGGCATACAACCTTCTCCTAGGAACCTCCATAGTGATAAAACTCGGCCTTCAGAATCTGCTTATAATGGGTGACTCAGCTATCATTATAGCTGCTATGGTCTCGGGGAGGGATTTCAAACAAACTGCCCTGAACAACATCAAATCTAGGATTATGGACAACATCAGAGAAACAAACGGGGTCACCTTCAAACACGTCCTAAGGAGTAGCAACACAGAGGCTGACGAACAGGCCAACAAGGCAACCAGCAGACAGGTAGGCCAAGTCAGAGAAAATGACTCTCTCTATGACAAAGCAATCCCCTAAAGAATCTCATCCCACCCTTTCTTCCCAGAATCTGAGTCATCTCAGGCATCATTCTCCTCGAAATCTATCCGCCACCGAATCCCCTCACTCTCTGCCAAATCTCCTCGACTGCGCAAACTTGTCCCTCTCATATCAAGTCCTCCCCCCTGCAGCAGAATATATCACCTCTTCCAGCCTCGACATGGTGTTTCACTCATCCCCAGCCATCATTTCTAGGCTCTGCGCAAATGGTCATCACTCTCTTATCTTCATCGATCGTTGCAAGATCTATTCCTGGGATCACAGTCATCTCAAGAATCGACTCACTCAGCTCTGGTTCACGCACCCGAGATGCCCTCTTCCCTCTATTTATAGCAGCTTGGGCCTCTCTGCCTTCTCATCTATCAGCGCTGCAAAGGTTCTGGACCGCGCCCCCTCTCAGCACAGTCTTTCTCATGAAGCTGGGCTCAGCCATCGGGAGCTCGGATTTTGCTCTTCGACAGTGGTAAACTCAGGTCTATTAATTTCTGATTTAAATTTCATCCTAACTGGTGGTTTTACTGGATGTGGCAGCGCTCTCCCTCGCATCTCTTTGTTCCCCTGTCATACTGTTCCTCCCCCCCCTCCCCGTGCAGCTCCGCTCCCCTCCTCACTGTTTTTTCTTTTCCCTTATATCGCCCTCATCCCCGGAATCTGTCCCTCTCTGCTTCTTCAGCTCGTTGACATTCTTCCCCAGCTTGGTGAAATGGTGGACCAACAGGATCAGCAAGGAGCTCAGGTGCCTGTCAACAATCCTCTCTAAAATATCATCACCAACAGTGAATGCACACTCTGCAAAGCGCATACGTTCATGATCAACAGATTCATCAAACATTTCAACGATCTCAAAGATTATTACTAGGCAGACAACAGATCAAAACGGAAGAAGCTTGAGAAACAAAAAGAAGAAATCGAGGCCTTAAAGGTCAGGTGCACTCATCTTGAGGAAGCTATAGCGCATATCAGGACTCTCACCCAAATTATGCAAGCGGAGGCTTCAACTAGAGCAAGTGCAAGGAGGAATCCCCCCCTGATGACTCAGTTACCCAGAAACTCCCCTAGGAATTATGGCCTGTAAATTTTGTTGGCTTGCAGGCTCTTTTATCTGGCAATATAGCCGTTACCTCTTTAATTTCAGTTACCATTTATGTAGCAATGAGGAACAAGGGTCTGCGAACCCGTTTTTGATCCTCAATGCCTTGATCTATCATATCTATGTACTAGGACTCAGTCCCTGAAGTTTTTATAATATACAAGTAACCGATTTTGTCAAAAAAAAAATTGAACATTAAAAATGAAATGTAATGGGTAAATCTCTGTTAGGCGTCGTGTTTATATATAGATTTTTTAAGGCCTTAAAATCATTTTATGTTAATAAATATATTTGTTAAATATAGATTTGTTTATATATACATTTGTTAACGTCTTCAAATTGTTTTTTATATATCGGTTCTTGTAGAAAAGGGTCTACATATATATGTATATTGTGTTTAAAAATCAAGTGGAATAAATTAATCTAGTAGATTAAATATTTACCTAATAGATTATGGTTTTTGATAGATAATGGTTTTTTGGTTCGGGAAAGGATGTATTATTTTTTTTATTAATTTTAATTTAGATGTTTAAAGACTTGTATTTAATTTACCTTATGGTGAACCTTCAAAGTATAACAATATTTTGCATTGCGATCTAAATGTTATGTGAAGAAAAATATTCAATTTGTATATATCTTTGATTGAAATACTTTTCTTGTTATTAACATTTTATTTTTATTTTTACTTTTTAATGTATATATTATTTTATTTAGGTGACAAAATCTTTCTCATCTTTCTCATATTAATTTGATCACATTAAAAATATTAATGTGGTTGATAGCAAAGGCTTCGTTTGTATCTACAATTGACAAAGCTATAACAATAGAAATAATAATAATAATAAACTATTGCACTAAAATCTTAGTATTATCATTATAATTAATAATAATTATTATTTAATATTAAATGTTATTTATTATTATTTAATTTTAATTAGTTATGTAATTAATTATTTAATAATATTTTTTTTGGTAGGTATAAGCACCCATAGGGGATTTGAACCAATGATCTATCGCAAGGAGTCCCTTAATAGTGCACCATTCATCGTCAATCCAAAGCCCCATGGGTTTATTTAATAATATTAAATATATAATAATAAAAAGAATATTGCAAAAAATTAATATTATAAAACGATAATAATAATAATAATAATAATAATTAATTATTATTATTATTATTATCATCATATCATCATCATCATCATCATCGTAATCTTTCGTTAATTTTCATATTGGGACAATCTTTTTCACAATGCAATATATGGTTGTCCCAATATGATGTTGGACCATGAGACAATATTTGTAAGAATGTGACTATGGTTATTGATGATCATTGACCACGGATTATGATGGTTCTATATTATATTGAGATAATGTTTGGCACATGCCACGTTGGACCATGGACAATGGTTAACCATGATTATAAACAAAAGAAATTTATATTAAACCTTAGGATTGATATTATAAACCCTACGAATAATATTATTCCCTAGGAATATAAACAGTAAATTCAAGTCTATTGTTTTAGTAAATTACAATTAGTAGTTTGAATCTGCAAGGAATTTCTACATGCCATCACAAAAGAAATCACTTCAGAGAGGAGAATATGAGTGACTTCGAGGAGGACATCAAGATGCACATCGCAATGGGAGTTGATGAAAGGTATAACGCAACCAACATCTATACTATTACTTTTCAAAGGGAGTCTCATTCTTCTCTCACATTAATAGATGTCATGTATGTTCTAGGTTGGAAGAAGAATTTGGTTTTAGTTTCCATGTTGGAGTACCGTGGCTACGATGTGATATTTAGCAGAGGAAAGAATTTCGTTCATCACATAGCTTGAGGACAAGTAAATCAAATTGAGGTTTCGTTGAAGAATCTCTAAAAATTGGTTGTAGAATATTGTGCTTCTTTGAGCACAGAAGAAGAGAATGTGCTGAGTTGAGACAATTGTGAGTTGTGGCATAGAAGAATGGGTCAATTTCACCATGGAGCCTTGAATATAATGCCATATACTTTTACAGGATTTTCCAAGGGTACACTAGACAAGAGAGATACACTCAAAGGGTCTAAATTAGGGAATTACACCAAATATACCTTTCATGATAAGGACATTCGAGCAAAACTAATCCTCGAAAGAGTTCACTCAGATGTGTGTGTGGACCGTTATCGATAGCCTCCATAGCCAAGAACAAGTATTATGTAATATTTGTAACTTGTAGATGATTTCTCTCAAGAGTGTTGGATTTTTTCATGTGAAAGAAAGATCAGGCATTCTCTATTTTTTGTGAATTTAAATCACTTGTTGAGAAAGACACTAGCAGAAGAGTCAAAGATCTAAGGAACGATAACGATAGAGAATATGTGTCAAATAAATTCAAGAACCTCTTTGCATGAGAAAGCATTCAATGAGAGTTTATAGAAACCCATAACCCAAAGGAGAATGGGGTGGATGAAAGGAAGAACAAAAGTATTGTGGGAGTTTCACAAGAAATGTTACATGATCAGGGCCTATTGTTACACTTGTGGGCTAAAGCATGCAACACAATTGTATATGCGTAGAACATGAGTCATCATTGGATTCCTCGGATGACTACACTAGAATAATTTTTTTCAGGTAAGAAATGAGATGTGGCACACTTCAGGATCTCTGGTTCATCTATTTCCTGTCATGTTACCAAGTATGCAAGCAAAAATATAGAACCAACAACTTAGTTGGGCGTATTTCTGGGGTATACTGATCCACTTCACAACTATCGGGTGTACCTTCCATGTCACATGATGAAAATGGTTGATACAGATGTGAAGTTCGATGAAGAGAAGGCCATGAGCTTTTGCATTGAGAGGGAGATTCAATTGCATGGAGAAGAGGAGTTTCTAGCTCAAAAGGAATAATGTTAAGATGATGTGGAACAACGATATGCAGAGGAGAAAAGAGTGGAATCACCCACTCATGTAGAGACTTCTAGAGAGAGAAGGAAGCATAGCTAAGAGGTTGACATATTGATTCATGATGTTAGAGAGAATGTGGGAACACCCACATCACAACATGGGCAGAGGAGGTCACCAGATGAGTACATTGCTAGATGGATTTAATGAGCGAGAGTGTAAAGATTGAGTGATCCTCATTCAAGGAATCAATGCAACAACTAGTATCGTTTAATGTGATGGTAGAGGAGTATGAATCTATTATGAGAAACAATGTTTGAGAAGTGGTCCCAAGAGTAGTAGACAAGTTAGTAGTGAGTTCGAGATGGCTTTAGAAGGTAAAGGAAGCAGTTGATGGGAATGTGGCAAAACACATGGACAATTTTATGGCCAAAGGGTTCTCTCAAAAGGAGGGAATTGATTACGATGAGACCTTTTCTCTAATAGCAAGGTACTCTTCAAGCCTATCTATCTGAGCACTTTCAACCTAGATGGGATGGAAGATGCATCAATTATATGTGAAGACAACATTCCTCAATGATGTTGTTATGAAACCAGCTCACAAAAAGATAGAAAAGATAGATCAACGCCTTAGAATTCAGCCTCTTAGAGGGGGAAACCTCCTTTACAAAACACAAATGAATGATTCTTTGATTTTTCATGTTATCACCCCAAGAAACTCTCCTAGGTTGTATATCAGAGATGCTTGGGAACATTACAAACTCAACAAAAATGTTGGTAAATTGGTGGATGAATCAAACAAATGCTGCATATTCAATCTAGATAACCACATCTATTATGTTTAACCCCAGACATGGGTGAACACCCCCAGACTACAAGGCTTTAGACCACCAATTACTCACAGTTTTAGGGAAAATGTGAAAACGGAGAAGACTGATCACACCAGCAGATGCACAGGACCCTAAGATGACAAGATGCAACCAGTTAAAAGGTCTGTAAATCTATTTCCCAATGCACAGACAGGATGACAGCTCTATGGCATTAAAACAACAGAAACCTGCATACAAATTCAATGATACATCTAGATTCTAACACAGAGGTGGGATGACAGCCGCTTTAATTCTAAACATCAACAACACATGAATAAATTCATAACAGGCACAACCTGGAACAAAGAAGAAGAAGTGGGAAGTGAGCAATTAACAACAAAAGAAGCTTGCATTAGCTGAAAGTGAAGACCAGAAGCTACAGGTGTCACAATAGTTGGAGTCTTCAGAAGTTGAGGTTTACACCAAAATAACATTCATCAACGTGATTACATCTTGCTTTTTGGAATACATAGAGGTTGGATACAAAAAATCTCTGCTAACCTATGCGTGGAGGGGTCTTAACTAACCACCAACCGCATTTACAATTAGATATGGGTTTCTGATACAATTTGATTGTTTTTAATGGGCAAAATGACCTTTCTGCTGCTTTGTTGTACTTCACAAACAGGTGAAAAGCCATGTTTATCTGCTCAAGGTTGTCCTTCTAGTCCTTGGTTGTGCTGCTCTTTAAAAGTAGTTGCTGAGGACTTAATGCACTGAGTACCGGATCATCTCTTCCTTCTTCGCGCGCACAAAACATGTCGAAAATACTGAAAAATATATTGAAAATGGACGATGAATTGGGCATGAGTGTTGAACCATTGGATAGCTCAGATGGATGGCCTAGATCTCTTGGAGGGTAGTATCGGGAGGAAACAGAGGCATGATGAAATATTAGCCGTTAGATCTGGAAAATCGGAAGACGGGGATTGGATCTGAGGGGCTGTCGGGAGCAAACGAGAATGGAGGGATATGGGCCGTCAGATCGCGGGATGGACGATTGGATGGCTAACGGGCGGCAAAGATGATCGTGGGTTAACGAGTTGGGAGCCGTATCGGAAGGGCAGTAAGCGGTTTCCCCGCACCACTCTGGGAGTTGTGGTGGTTTACGTACAGGGCGGGTGTGATCCAGTCAAAACACGATGCATGGTAGGTAGGTGGGCAGGGAAACCACTTTCCCACGGGCTAATAAACGAGTGGTTTACGGGAGCGGGAGCAGCGAATACCATTGAATCCACAGGAAATGATTGGACGACAGAGGTAAAAGGCACGTGCTCCTTTAAAAATGATGTGATAAGGACAGAGCGCGGGTTTATGATTATGGTCATGTGGGATATATGTGTTAAAGCGTTAGTGCCTGGGGCTAAAAAAAAATGAGTTTATTTGGCGTTTAAACAGGTTATCGGGTTTATAGGTTTTAAACAAAAAGAATCCCAAGAGCCCGAAAAAGGGTTTAGGCGGGTTTTACAAAGGACTATAGAGAAACATGGAAATAATGGGCTAGGGGAGAAATAGGAGAATGGAAGAGGAGGTGGAAACAGAGGTGGCGGGAGTTATAAGGGAATAATGCAAATGAAGGGGAAGGATAAAATAAACAGCTGCAAACCCTCTACAAACCAAACGAGCACTGTTTGACCTGATTTAATCCATCAAATGCTGCAAACTGTAGCAGAGCTATCACTGGCTCCTTCTGGGGATGAGATCCTCCCTGTGAGGTCTCAAGAACCTGCATACCATTTCCTTTCTAGCTGAAAACAAATCAGCCAAAATTCCTAGTGTTCCATTGGGCATGAAGTCTACTGCACCTATACTAAAATTGATAAAAACACAATATTTACAACTTTTAAGGCCAAAGACCTTAAATCACACAAACTTTCAAAAACCACCCATTAATTGGGCCATCAAAGACTGTCTCTCCTCCCATACTTTTTAGTATGACGGTGTTGTTCTCTTGAACCTGTGAAATGATGAAAGGCCCTGTCGAGAAAGCATCAAATTTCCCATGATTATCTTTCTTCTCCTTTACTGCATCCCATTTCAAAACCAAGTCACCAATCTGAAAATTATTTGTTTTTTCCTTTTTTGTCAAAGGCTTCATTGATCTTTTTCTAATGTTTTGCAGCCTGTTCAACTAGTTGTTCTCTAATCTGATGCAACTCTACTAAATCAGTGACCCTATTTGCCATGTATTCTTCCTCATTTTGTTCTGTTTGAAGGAATTTTTCCACAGGGACAGTTAGCTGAATTGGAAATACAACCTCAATACCATATACCAGCTTGAAAGGAGAATTCCCTGTGGATTTCTTAATGGTCATTCTGTCAGCCCACAGTACATACTTGAGCTTTGAATCCCAATTCTTTTTATTGTCCTCTAACAGTTTTTTAATTATCCTGATCAGACTTTTATTATAGGATTCTACCAGACCATTTCCTTGAGGATAATATGAGGTGGAATGAACAAGTTTAATACCCATTGAATCACACATTTCCACCAATTATTTTGCCCTGAAGGCTACTGCATTATCTGTTATTAATTTATGTACACAACCAAATCTGCTGAAGATATTCTATCTGAAAGACTTCATGACCACATTATGATCAACCTTCCTTGTAGGGATTGCTTCAATCCACTTAGTGAAATAATCAGTAGTTACTAATATCCATTTATGCTGGCCACTAGAATGTGGATTGATTTATCCAATAAAATCCAAGCCCCATTGTTGAGAAGGTCCTGTTGCAATTATAGGTTTTAGGGGTAGGGATTTCAACTGTTGTTTTCCTTCAAATCTTTGGCACCTGTCACAAGATTTAACAAAAGAAAATACATTAGAAAATAAGATGGGCCAATAGTACCCAGCTCTGAGAATTTTATAGGCCGTAGTTTTCCAATAATGGTGCCCTCCACACATGCTGTTATGAAACTGCTGCATAACTTCTTTTGATTGTTCTTTGTCCAGACACCTCAAAAATATTCCAGATGGATCCCTCCAGTAGAACAGATTTTCAATGATGCAATATTTAGCTACTCTAAGTTTTAAAGTTCTAGCTTGACTTTGAGTAAACCCTGAAGGGATTTCTAGCTTCAACAAGAAATTAATTATTCTAGCATACCAATTACAAGAAGTTAGATTCTCGGCCACTGACTGCTTTCTCTATGGTTTAGCTGTTTCCTCTTCTTTTGCCTGACCATTTTCTGCAATAGTGCAGAGGAAATCAATATCTAAAGACCTGCAATTTTCTTCCGCTAATAAATTCGCAAGACCCTGACTTCTAACCAGCTTGGTGGGCTTCAAATATATATTAAATTCTATCATTTTTGCAATCCACTTTGCCCTTCTTCCATCAGCATGAGGTTGTGTCAAGACATATTTTATTGCAACAGAGGGTACATATGCAATTATCTTGGAATGTAAGATATAAACTCTAAAAGCTTTCAAGGATTTAATAAGAGCATATGCCTGTTTTTCAATCATACCATACCTCAGTTTAGCATCCCTCAAATTCTTGCTACAAAATGCCACTGGATGCTCTGAACCTTCCTCATCTGCCTGCAATAAAACCACTACAATAGTATCTTCAGAGGTAAATGAAAATATATCAAACTCCTTGTTGTAATCTAGACTTATTAATGTGGGAGCCTCCATAATAGCCTTTTTGATGGAATCAAATGATTTTCTTGTTGTATGAGTCCATTTGATTTCTGCCCCTTTCTTCAACATGGAGGTAATGTGTTTCACATATTCAACAAAATTTGGAATAAACCTCCTTACAAAATTTATTTTGCCCAAAAAATATTGAATATCCTTCTTTGATCTAGGGACACACAAAGTTTGAATTTCTTTGACTCTTTCTAGGTAAATTCGGACACCTGCAACAGAAACAACATGTCCTAACAGCTTGCCTTCTTCTAAAGCAAATTGAGATTTTTTGGGATTGACTGAAATTCCAAACTTCCTGCACTTCATAAACACTTTTTTCAAATGCTGCAAATGATTTTGATAGCTGCTGGAGTATACTGTTATGTCATCAAGGTAGATAAGGACAAATTTTTCCTTCTCTCCCACAAATGCTATATCCATAGCTCTCTGAAAGGTGGCTCCAACATTCATCAATCCAAAAGACCTCTTAGCATACATAAAAGTGACCCAAGGAGTGGTGAATGCAGTCTTCTCTTGGTCATCTGGGTGCATAGCAATTTGATTAAAGCCTGAAAAACCATCCAAAAAAGACATTACTTTGGCTCCTGAGACCTTTTGCAGCAAATGCTCCATTTTCAGTAAAGGATAGTTATCTTTCTTGGATCATTTATTCAAATTTCTGAAATCAACACATAGTCTGATTTCGCTACTCTTCTTCCTTACTACCACTAAGTTGGCCACCCATCTGGAATATCTAAGAGGAACAATGATCTTGGCAGCCAACAATTTTTTAATTTATTTTTCAATTAGTGGAAGAAGCATAGGATTTATTGGTCTCAGCTTCTGTTTGAAAGCAATGGTTTCTTTCTCCAGAGGGATTTTATGTTGAATAATGCTCTTGTCATACGTTTTGAGGTCACTATACTCCTAGGCAAACACATCAGCAAATTGCCCCATTAAATTGCAGTATTTAGCACTTTTATCAGCAGACAAATGAGTGGATAAATTTACATATTTAGGCTGACCTAGGCTTCCTATATCATGCTTACACACTGCATATTGGTCTTCTTTTTTGGCAGCTTTGTAAGGCACATCATTCTGGTCAAATAATCTTTCAAGAGGAATTAGACCCTTAGGAATATGGTTGCTGGGAAGCTGGACAATGTTGTCTTTACCAATTTTATTTCTAAGCTGGGATTGGGGGCTTTCTTCCAAGGCTTCATTTTCTTGGTCAATTTGCATTTCAGAAAACTCATCAATGACTTGCAGAAACCTATTTAACTCATCATCATCATCAAAAACTTTCCAATGTTGGACATTGTCAGGCAAGGATGGTCTGTATTTCATTTGGACTTCATAAACTAGTCTGGGAGGCAAAGGAGGTATAAATAGACTAGCAGACACAGCAAGGGAATCAACAAGTTGATATTGGGTTCTAGGAATATATGAAATACATAAATAATCAAAACAATCTCTGATTCTCGATACCTCATTTTTGTATGCTGTCAGCCTTGGGTGCTTTTCTTGAAATGAGTTATTTATTTGCTGAATGATCAAATCAGCATCCCCAAACACCTTCAGATTCTTGATTCCTTTGTCTTTCACTACATTGAGGCTGACCAGCAAAGCCTCATACTCTTCTATGTTATTAATGACTTGAAAAACCAGCTTAAAAGACAGTTGAATGCTTTCTTTCTTTGGAGATACTAGCAACACCCCTGCAGGCTTGTTATCTTGCAAATTGACAGAGTCAGTGGAGGTTTGTGTGGTTTCTAGCTCAAGGGCTTCAAGGATAGGCTTTCTAAATACTTCACTCTTCACCAACTCAACTAGAGGCACAATGGTTTCAATTTCTAAACTTCTAACTCAAAGATGAAAGAAAAAGATGATTTATCATAACATTTTGCCTCTTGAACTGGAGCTTTGAGGATGACTGGATCAGCTACTGGTCTTTTTTGCCTGCTATTCTGTGACTCTGTTTGGACAGCGACTCTTTGTGCAGGATTCTCTTTGACATTCTTTGCATTCGACCTCCGCTTATATCTCTGCTACTGTTCAGCTTATAGGATAGCTTCTCTATCCCATTCTTGAGTCTCTTGTTCCTGCAACAAAGACTCTTCATAAGCGACCAAAGTAAAAAATGCAGCGTTGCCTTTATCTTCCACGCAGTGAATTTCATCCTCATCTTCTTCAAATTGTTCCTCCTCCATGACTACATTTTGGAAAGGAGCTTTAACTTTCTGATCTTCTTTTGAATCTTCACCCCTCTGCATTATTTGTAACTGCTCATTTTCTCTTCTGAATGGATTGGGGTTTCTTGGAGCAAATGTGTTATGCTGCCTCGTTTTCCCTGAATTCTGTTCAACTTTCAGCTTAGAAATTTCAGCAGCCAATGACTATATCATACTAGTCATCTTGT